>OY720107.1:11953762-12636664 GCA_963082835.1 Leptogaster cylindrica | reverse complement strand
GCTTTTACTTCCAGTCTACCAAAAAGATAAAAATAAAGTTCGTTAGTAAATGACAGTATACAAAAGAACTTTATTTTTATTTTTTTGGTGGACTGGAAGTAAAAGCGTTTTTAAAAGAAAATTTTTTTTAATATTTATTTTGAATATCTAGACGATTCTCATCTTATTTGATTAATTATCTTTAACAGTGATTAGGTAATATTGTGAGAAAAATTTTTACAATATTATAAACAATTAATAAAATTTTAAATACATTATTACTTACAATTCTAAATAATAAGAATAATAACAATAATAGTAGTATGTTAGTTGTAGTATAGTAGTAGGTTCTTATGTGATATTTGTGTAGTCTGAGTCTAAAATTGTTTGTATTAAGCGTAAATAAATAAATAAATAATATTATTAAAGTAGTGCTTCGATTGAGAGCTTTTTCTCAACCGGAGATAGCGGCCCTTGTTCCTTATCTCAGTATCGCGTGCAAACGGTTCTTGCTACCGCTGCACTGTTTTTCTAAAAGGTGAGCCTCAAAAGACTCAATGGCTAATTATGTTATGAAAAGAACGTGCACAGCACACTCACTTTTGCCTGATAGAATGACATAAAATTTATTCATCTCCAAAATATTTAAATTCAAATAATTTGCTTACAACTAATTGCTTACAACTATTGCATGCAGTTTGCGACATAATTATTGAGTACCTGGAGACCGAGCTATGCTCGGAGATTACGTTGACGTAACACCTTGGCCTAGCGTTCGAATCTTCTGCTAAGCTCTGGTTTCTTACGAAGCGGTACCGTCATGTAGCGGCCGAATTATTACGGTGTGTGACGTAAGCAAAACGGTGTACACAAATATGGCGACAATGACGGTGGCAGTAGTTGTAAAGTTAGAATTCGGAGTCAGTTTGAATATTTCAACCGGTAAAACTGGTAAATATTATAAAGAACATTAAATATATATTCCATTAAAATTATATAAATTAATATAGCACTTGTTTTTTTGAGTATTTCGCCCATTTTATGCAGAACATAACAATAAGCCTTTTTTTTTCTAAGCATACACAAAAATTAAATACGGGTGCACCGCTACGGAGTACGGACACTGTCGACGAGAAAAAAACGTTGACATACAGTTCTCCACCGTAAAGAGCTACAGCAATAAATGTGGCGGTAGCGTCTGAGCATTCATATTACGTATTGGTCTCTATTAACGATATCTTAGAAACCACTACCGCAGCATTCCATGAAACAATTTTTTGTGACGTCACTCATCGTAATAATGCGGCCGCTATGGACGGTACCGCTTCGTATCATTTCATAATTAATACGACCGTCATCAAACGGCAATCCGCATTCATTCTTGTTTAAGATTCCAATAAATCCAGAACATTTTAACAGGACTAATAGTCCTACTGCCCAAGTATCAGATGGGAATCATTTGTTTATGGGAAATGCTTCGCGCAATTGATCGATTAAAACTAAACAGTAAAAAAAAAAAAAACTCTGGTTTTCTGAAATTTGTCTACACTAATTATGTAAATAGACTAAAGAGAAGAAAAAATTTTATTTTACTTTTGGTAAATCCTCTGTAAAAAAACAAAATTATTTTCTTCTTTTTAGTCCATTTTCACAATTATAGAAAAGTTTCACATAATGCAAAAATACATTATCTGTAGTACAACACGTTTTTAAGCGGATTTTGAGTTCCATTTTGCTTTCAGACAGTGCTCGTTTATAATATCTCGTATTAAAATAATTGTTTACTGTTTTGTTTAAAAAAAAAGAACCCTTTTATGGACACTTTAAAAATGAAAAAAGTCTGACCCATTTGAAAATCTGAACCCATGCACCTACGCACTATTGAAACAAACACGATGTACTGCGAATTCTTCAATCTGATTCTTGGGAAAGACAATTTTGTTGTTTGGATCGTTAAAACTCGCAGAAGACAAGTTTTCCCAAAGATGAAACCTAGCTAGATTGATTTTATACCCCAAAAAATCCCTATTCTCCAAAATCCTTAGATAGATATTTTTGGTGCAGGGTTGTTACAATAATTTTCAGGGGTGTGCAAAACGAAAAAAATGTAAAAAAAATATATTTTTCGAAACTTTACCTGGATTGAACTACCTCTAAGTCACTTCCGATAGACCTGAAACTTCGTATTTTACCGTTTTTCATGTATTCGCATATTTTTAGGGGGATCGTTCAATAATCCTACTAAAATAAAAATTGTCCATACAAGCAAGGGCCACCCTAATATATATATAAACTTTCGAACGGGGTGTGGTTTCGTACTCAGGGAGGCATGAAACGAAAAACTATGAAAGAATTTTTCTAAAGTCGTGACATGGTATACATCTCAATAGGTAGATTTTTCTTCGAAATCCACCTGAAAAATATTGAGGAGAATACGGAATTGGATATCTGGTGTAAGGAAAGGAAGGTTTAAATTACTTAAGTGTCGGGGGTTTTTAAATTATTTTACCCTTTTGGTTTATTATTCTCTGAATAATACACTTTTGTAATCGGTTCGGAAAAATTTTTCATAACACCCCTCAAATTTTTTTCTTTTACGTTTCAAGATGCGTAGAGTCCAAAACTGCAATGTCTGTCCGCCGTCCGCCGTGTCAGCGATATTTACCTTAACTAACGGTCGAAAAATATCGTTGTTTCGCATATAGGCTACATTTAGACCCTAGTTGTGTCCCGAAGATCGGCAGCTTGATCGGAGTACACCCTGGGGTTTTAGGGGTGAAAAAGGGGGGTAAAATTACGCATTTTTAAAGTTTTTGTGAACTTGGGCATGTGGGGTATAAATGAAAATTTTTTTTTTAAAAAGACATTTTTTTTTATAAAATAAAATAAATGCTGCTTGGGAAGATTACCAATGGTATTGTATTCAATCAGAAATAATAAACCCATGTGTAAAGACATTGCAGCGTTTTCAATTACGTTTAACCGTCACAGAGGAGTATTTGGCCTAAAACCAAAATGCCCAATAGGGTTAAAATTGAAGCCATCGGACAGGTAACTAATTAACGCTTCTATTTTCTATTTTAGTTGTCTGAATCACACATGACCCGACATACAACCAATTGAGCACTTTAGTCAGAACGTTTTTTCTTCGCATTTTTCTTAGTTTTTGTAGTTACATAAAAATATTTTTAGATCCCTCGTGGATTGGTGGATATTATTCAAAATCCAGAAATTGTTTTTAAGGACATATTCTTCGATTCCATCATTTGTTTAATTTATTTTTTTTTTTAACTTTATCGCTGAAAAACCCCATTTAATTTAAAAAACGGGATAAATTTTAGGTTTTTTTTCTCAAATTTGCATTTCCAAAAGCTTTATGAAAGCCTTCCGGGCTCGTCCGAGCTATGAAAATTATGGTGTAATATGCCTTAAATAGTCCTTAACTCATTCATGAAAAAAACGTTGCGCATAGTTGCGCCATTTTGTTTTACGCCAAATCAAAAAAATTAATATAAAATGTTTTTCACTAACAAAGAACTGTTCGACTACCAGTCTCTCCAGACGATAACGTGAGAACGCTTACGGCTAGGGGATTGAAATTTGCAACAGTGATATTTCGTAAGAATTATAGGTTCGTGTTCAAAGATGAGCAAAATCGGGCAACTGCTTCTTAGGGTTGTCATATAGGACTGAATTCTTTTTTATGCAAAAATGTTGATTTTTGTTACTGAATCATTACATTTGCTTTTTACCTTTCGTCTGGTTTTAAGTTTGTTTCAATACTTGTTGCATTATTGTGTGACACATAATGTGTAATGGACATGTACCTGATTCAGATGAAAGAGGAACTATTAATAAATTGGCAGTTGTAAACAGAACAATTAGTTCGCTATCAGACACCATGATCGGTTAACGAATATTTGGTTAAGTGAAATCAGAGTAGGTACTTTACTTTCACACATTAAAATGGAGGTAAAATTGACTCGGTTGAGTTTGTTTGCATTTTTCAAAGAATGCCCAAGCAAATTTTTGGAAGATAAGCAGGGAAAGCAGGGTACTAGAAATTATTATGTCCGGAGAGTGAAAGAAGTAAGTTAACACACGCATTAAGCATTTAGATGTGATTTGAGGAAAAAGTGGGCTGCTTCCAACAGAAAGGAAGACCGTTTTTTAGGAAGAAATGAAAAATGGCTTGAATGAAAAGTCAATTTTGAAAATTTGGAAGATAAATCCAGCCCTGGGCGTCCGAATATAGATTTCCATGACTCAAGTGACCGGAGTAAGAGGAGGAAAACTGAAACAATCAGAACTGAAGTTCCCACGGAAGAACTAACGTATCCTGCTTCAATGAGTCTGCGAGCTTCAGAAAATACCGAAGTGGCTGATTTAATTCAAAAAATTACACAAACCCCAACCAGGGCTAAAAAAATTAAGAAGGTAATAACGACAGCAGAAAAAAATATTATTAAAAAACATAGTCCTTCTGAGGCCCTAGCTATATTTGTTGAAGCAGATTTGAATAGGACACAGTACTAAATTATTCAATCTGCAAATAAAAATGTTTATCCATGCTACTCTCTTTTGAAAAAAGCGAAGGAAGCTGGAAGACTGTTACCCAAACGAAGATGAAATAACTATCTCAGAGACCACAGCAGAAATTAATCTTCAAGGCCTTTTAAATCATACTTCTTCCAGATTGTGTTTATACTTAGATCAGGACATCAGGTTTTAAATGTACTTTCAGAAGAGGAAAAGCAAAATTTAGAACTTATATGTAAGTGGGGTTGTGATGGATCAAAACAATCCCCATATAAGCAAAAGTTTCAATGTTCTATCTAAAGTGATAGTAATACATTTCAAAGTTCACTTGTGCGTTGTGCCTTTGCAATTAACATCAAAAAGTGCAGGTCGTAACATTACGGTTTGGCAGAATCCCATACCATCTTCAATAAGGTTTTGCAGACCGATTAGAATCAGGTTTATTGCAGAAACCTCGGATGTAACTACTGCAGAAATGGAGTATATCGAAAACCAGATAACAAATTTAGCACATACAGATATTGCAACAGGCAGAGGACATAATATACAGATAAAACACACACTTTTGCCTACAATGGTGGACGGTAAAGTGTGCAATGCCATGACAGAGACTAAATCTACTATGAGATGCTACATTTGTAATAAAACTGCGAAAGATATCAATAATCTGAACAATACGTTCACAGAAAATGTCGAGCCTTTAAGGTTTGGTTTATCGACATTACACATGCGGATAAGGTTTTTCGCGTCGCTCTTACACTTATCTTACAAAATCCCTCTTCAAAAGTGGCAGGCGAAACCGCTGATGAAAAACAATTGGTGCAGGATAGGAAGAGAGATATCCAATCTGCTTTCAAAATCCAACTGGGATTATTAGTGAGAGAATTGTATACATACAATTCATTGTTATTATTATATTCAAATCAAATAATAATAAAAAAAAGGCAAATAAAAGCATTTGTCCTTCACACAGAATAACTCTTGCAAAAATCGAACCAAATATTATATTATCATGTTTATTCCTTAATAAATTCCTATCGACTGTTCTTTATTTGATTTCTTATTTAGAAAAAAAGCTCAGCTCAATTGTGTGATGATCAAATCCGCCAACACTATTTAAGCACATTTGTATAGGCTCTAGAGATCTCAAACTTTTTCAATCAAGAGATTCCTGGTGACAATAGATATTTTTGTGATTTTTGTTATCAAAATCTTCGTAGTTATCGCAGGAGTTTTGTTTAAATACACTTTGCATATGGCAATGCCCTTTCGTCAGAAATTACATTTTCTGTGCACATTTTGAAGTACCTATAATCTATATCACTGGTAAAAAATTTAATTGCATACATACACAGTGTGTTTTTTAAATAACCGGACTTTTTAGTTATAGAATAAAACAAGCATGGTATTATGTTTCAAAGCTAATATTTATTCAAAATAGGATCCATTTAACTCAATACAACGTTTGGATCGATCACCCAATTTATCCGTAGACTTTTTAAACTCGGTTTTTGGGATGTTCTTTAACACCTGTGTCACGGCTGTTTGAATGGCTGAAACGTCATCGTAAAAAGCTCCTTTCATTGCAGTTTTCAGCACCAGTTTGAAGCACCATGTTTCATCACCAGCTATGATAGAATCAAGAAAATCTGGATCGTTTTCAGCTGTAGAAATGCTGTCTTTGCAATGCTCTACACGAGCGACTTTTTGATTTTCATTTCACGTACTTTTTCTACTAATTCAGCACGATTTGATGCTTCTGGTCGTCCAGGTAGTGGATCATCATTTAAATTGCAACGGCCATTTGAAAATCGTGTAAACCAAATGTGAACTTGAGTACGACTTATAAAATCATCACCATAAACTTTTTTTTAACAATTCGTAAGTTTCAGCAAATTTTTAACGAGTTTAAAGCAAAGTTTAATATTTGCATTTTGTTCCATTATGTTTTTACGACATAACCACAAAAACTACTGTCAATAAAACATGTGTAATTTTGTAACCTGTTAACCGATGAGCATGACCATAGAGGTGTTCGAAAGAAGAAACATGTACCTTTCTAACGCTTCTAACGTTTAATATATGGCGCTATGTGTTCCATGATTTAAATTAAAAGTCCGGTTATTTAAAAAAACACACTGTGATAGGTGTTTTTCCAAAAATATCATTTTGTGTGCATATTGAGCTGGTTGGTTCATTGCCAACAACTGGCTCGCAGCGTGGAGAAGATGTTCGGGAACTTAGCAGATCATTTTGCAGCAGATCAAAAATAAAAGTGAGTTCTCTTCGCATGCACATGACTGATATTTTTAGCAATAGTTCTGGCGATTTTACTTAAAAAAAGACGATTGAAAAATTCAAAAAATGATCTGCTAACTTCATGTAGCAGCTGTTCGTATAACAGCTAGCTTATAACAGTATATAATAAGAACTATCAGTAAAAAGTATCAGGAACTATAGAACTCATGTGCATGCGAAGAGAACTCACTTTTATTTTTGATCTGCTGTAAAATAATCTGTTAAGCTCCCGGATATGTGGAGAAGTGTGTCATTTCTCTCGAGGGCTCATGACACTTTTTTTGTGGTGCGACATTAGGAGAAAAATTAGACTTCTAGTGAATCAATTGAAAAGATGAGTAAAAGAGAAGAAGTAATGTAACATTTATTTACACTTTCGGCAATTGCTCCTATATTGATCCTTACATTTTTAGCTTCGTCGAAATTACAATGGTTCTCATTTTATGAATATAAAAACCTGAAATCCAACTATTGGATTTTGAAGAATTAAAATATTCGGGCTCAAATGATTGCGTAACTACTACCAGATAATATGAAGAATCTACTGAAAAGTTTGGGCTGAAAATGGAAATGCAATTAACTTCTAATATGGAACTAGCAACTTTATTTTACTTCGACAAATTTATCAAGAAAACTAGTTCTAAAATTAAAAATGACAAAATAACAAACATAAAATTTTTGTTAAAAAAACGCTTTTACTTCCAGTCTACCAAAAAGATAAAAATAAAGTTCGTTAGTAAATGACAGTATACAAAAGAACTTTATTTTTATTTTTTTGGTGGACTGGAAGTAAAAGCGTTTTTAAAAGAAAATTTTTTTTAATATTTATTTTGAATATCTAGACGATTCTCATCTTATTTGATTAATTATCTTTAACAGTGATTAGGTAATATTGTGAGAAAAATTTTTACAATATTATAAACAATTAATAAAATTTTAAATACATTATTACTTACAATTCTAAATAATAAGAATAATAACAATAATAGTAGTATGTTAGTTGTAGTATAGTAGTAGGTTCTTATGTGATATTTGTGTAGTCTGAGTCTAAAATTGTTTGTATTAAGCGTAAATAAATAAATAAATAATATTATTAAAGTAGTGCTTCGATTGAGAGCTTTTTCTCAACCGGAGATAGCGGCCCTTGTTCCTTATCTCAGTATCGCGTGCAAACGGTTCTTGCTACCGCTGCACTGTTTTTCTAAAAGGTGAGCCTCAAAAGACTCAATGGCTAATTATGTTATGAAAAGAACGTGCACAGCACACTCACTTTTGCCTGATAGAATGACATAAAATTTATTCATCTCCAAAATATTTAAATTCAAATAATTTGCTTACAACTAATTGCTTACAACTATTGCATGCAGTTTGCGACATAATTATTGAGTACCTGGAGACCGAGCTATGCTCGGAGATTACGTTGACGTAACACCTTGGCCTAGCGTTCGAATCTTCTGCTAAGCTCTGGTTTCTTACGAAGCGGTACCGTCATGTAGCGGCCGAATTATTACGGTGTGTGACGTAAGCAAAACGGTGTACACAAATATGGCGACAATGACGGTGGCAGTAGTTGTAAAGTTAGAATTCGGAGTCAGTTTGAATATTTCAACCGGTAAAACTGGTAAATATTATAAAGAACATTAAATATATATTCCATTAAAATTATATAAATTAATATAGCACTTGTTTTTTTGAGTATTTCGCCCATTTTATGCAGAACATAACAATAAGCCTTTTTTTTTCTAAGCATACACAAAAATTAAATACGGGTGCACCGCTACGGAGTACGGACACTGTCGACGAGAAAAAAACGTTGACATACAGTTCTCCACCGTAAAGAGCTACAGCAATAAATGTGGCGGTAGCGTCTGAGCATTCATATTACGTATTGGTCTCTATTAACGATATCTTAGAAACCACTACCGCAGCATTCCATGAAACAATTTTTTGTGACGTCACTCATCGTAATAATGCGGCCGCTATGGACGGTACCGCTTCGTATCATTTCATAATTAATACGACCGTCATCAAACGGCAATCCGCATTCATTCTTGTTTAAGATTCCAATAAATCCAGAACATTTTAACAGGACTAATAGTCCTACTGCCCAAGTATCAGATGGGAATCATTTGTTTATGGGAAATGCTTCGCGCAATTGATCGATTAAAACTAAACAGTAAAAAAAAAAAAAACTCTGGTTTTCTGAAATTTGTCTACACTAATTATGTAAATAGACTAAAGAGAAGAAAAAATTTTATTTTACTTTTGGTAAATCCTCTGTAAAAAAACAAAATTATTTTCTTCTTTTTAGTCCATTTTCACAATTATAGAAAAGTTTCACATAATGCAAAAATACATTATCTGTAGTACAACACGTTTTTAAGCGGATTTTGAGTTCCATTTTGCTTTCAGACAGTGCTCGTTTATAATATCTCGTATTAAAATAATTGTTTACTGTTTTGTTTAAAAAAAAAGAACCCTTTTATGGACACTTTAAAAATGAAAAAAGTCTGACCCATTTGAAAATCTGAACCCATGCACCTACGCACTATTGAAACAAACACGATGTACTGCGAATTCTTCAATCTGATTCTTGGGAAAGACAATTTTGTTGTTTGGATCGTTAAAACTCGCAGAAGACAAGTTTTCCCAAAGATGAAACCTAGCTAGATTGATTTTATACCCCAAAAAATCCCTATTCTCCAAAATCCTTAGATAGATATTTTTGGTGCAGGGTTGTTACAATAATTTTCAGGGGTGTGCAAAACGAAAAAAATGTAAAAAAAATATATTTTTCGAAACTTTACCTGGATTGAACTACCTCTAAGTCACTTCCGATAGACCTGAAACTTCGTATTTTACCGTTTTTCATGTATTCGCATATTTTTAGGGGGATCGTTCAATAATCCTACTAAAATAAAAATTGTCCATACAAGCAAGGGCCACCCTAATATATATATAAACTTTCGAACGGGGTGTGGTTTCGTACTCAGGGAGGCATGAAACGAAAAACTATGAAAGAATTTTTCTAAAGTCGTGACATGGTATACATCTCAATAGGTAGATTTTTCTTCGAAATCCACCTGAAAAATATTGAGGAGAATACGGAATTGGATATCTGGTGTAAGGAAAGGAAGGTTTAAATTACTTAAGTGTCGGGGGTTTTTAAATTATTTTACCCTTTTGGTTTATTATTCTCTGAATAATACACTTTTGTAATCGGTTCGGAAAAATTTTTCATAACACCCCTCAAATTTTTTTCTTTTACGTTTCAAGATGCGTAGAGTCCAAAACTGCAATGTCTGTCCGCCGTCCGCCGTGTCAGCGATATTTACCTTAACTAACGGTCGAAAAATATCGTTGTTTCGCATATAGGCTACATTTAGACCCTAGTTGTGTCCCGAAGATCGGCAGCTTGATCGGAGTACACCCTGGGGTTTTAGGGGTGAAAAAGGGGGGTAAAATTACGCATTTTTAAAGTTTTTGTGAACTTGGGCATGTGGGGTATAAATGAAAATTTTTTTTTTAAAAAGACATTTTTTTTTATAAAATAAAATAAATGCTGCTTGGGAAGATTACCAATGGTATTGTATTCAATCAGAAATAATAAACCCATGTGTAAAGACATTGCAGCGTTTTCAATTACGTTTAACCGTCACAGAGGAGTATTTGGCCTAAAACCAAAATGCCCAATAGGGTTAAAATTGAAGCCATCGGACAGGTAACTAATTAACGCTTCTATTTTCTATTTTAGTTGTCTGAATCACACATGACCCGACATACAACCAATTGAGCACTTTAGTCAGAACGTTTTTTCTTCGCATTTTTCTTAGTTTTTGTAGTTACATAAAAATATTTTTAGATCCCTCGTGGATTGGTGGATATTATTCAAAATCCAGAAATTGTTTTTAAGGACATATTCTTCGATTCCATCATTTGTTTAATTTATTTTTTTTTTTAACTTTATCGCTGAAAAACCCCATTTAATTTAAAAAACGGGATAAATTTTAGGTTTTTTTTCTCAAATTTGCATTTCCAAAAGCTTTATGAAAGCCTTCCGGGCTCGTCCGAGCTATGAAAATTATGGTGTAATATGCCTTAAATAGTCCTTAACTCATTCATGAAAAAAACGTTGCGCATAGTTGCGCCATTTTGTTTTACGCCAAATCAAAAAAATTAATATAAAATGTTTTTCACTAACAAAGAACTGTTCGACTACCAGTCTCTCCAGACGATAACGTGAGAACGCTTACGGCTAGGGGATTGAAATTTGCAACAGTGATATTTCGTAAGAATTATAGGTTCGTGTTCAAAGATGAGCAAAATCGGGCAACTGCTTCTTAGGGTTGTCATATAGG
The DNA here is from genome assembly GCA_963082835.1 of Leptogaster cylindrica. Lineage (NCBI taxonomy): Eukaryota > Metazoa > Arthropoda > Insecta > Diptera > Asilidae > Leptogaster > Leptogaster cylindrica. The sequence goes on along the minus strand of OY720107.1, from coordinate 12,625,490 downwards.
ACTGAATTCTTTTTTATGCAAAAATGTTGATTTTTGTTACTGAATCATTACATTTGCTTTTTACCTTTCGTCTGGTTTTAAGTTTGTTTCAATACTTGTTGCATTATTGTGTGACACATAATGTGTAATGGACATGTACCTGATTCAGATGAAAGAGGAACTATTAATAAATTGGCAGTTGTAAACAGAACAATTAGTTCGCTATCAGACACCATGATCGGTTAACGAATATTTGGTTAAGTGAAATCAGAGTAGGTACTTTACTTTCACACATTAAAATGGAGGTAAAATTGACTCGGTTGAGTTTGTTTGCATTTTTCAAAGAATGCCCAAGCAAATTTTTGGAAGATAAGCAGGGAAAGCAGGGTACTAGAAATTATTATGTCCGGAGAGTGAAAGAAGTAAGTTAACACACGCATTAAGCATTTAGATGTGATTTGAGGAAAAAGTGGGCTGCTTCCAACAGAAAGGAAGACCGTTTTTTAGGAAGAAATGAAAAATGGCTTGAATGAAAAGTCAATTTTGAAAATTTGGAAGATAAATCCAGCCCTGGGCGTCCGAATATAGATTTCCATGACTCAAGTGACCGGAGTAAGAGGAGGAAAACTGAAACAATCAGAACTGAAGTTCCCACGGAAGAACTAACGTATCCTGCTTCAATGAGTCTGCGAGCTTCAGAAAATACCGAAGTGGCTGATTTAATTCAAAAAATTACACAAACCCCAACCAGGGCTAAAAAAATTAAGAAGGTAATAACGACAGCAGAAAAAAATATTATTAAAAAACATAGTCCTTCTGAGGCCCTAGCTATATTTGTTGAAGCAGATTTGAATAGGACACAGTACTAAATTATTCAATCTGCAAATAAAAATGTTTATCCATGCTACTCTCTTTTGAAAAAAGCGAAGGAAGCTGGAAGACTGTTACCCAAACGAAGATGAAATAACTATCTCAGAGACCACAGCAGAAATTAATCTTCAAGGCCTTTTAAATCATACTTCTTCCAGATTGTGTTTATACTTAGATCAGGACATCAGGTTTTAAATGTACTTTCAGAAGAGGAAAAGCAAAATTTAGAACTTATATGTAAGTGGGGTTGTGATGGATCAAAACAATCCCCATATAAGCAAAAGTTTCAATGTTCTATCTAAAGTGATAGTAATACATTTCAAAGTTCACTTGTGCGTTGTGCCTTTGCAATTAACATCAAAAAGTGCAGGTCGTAACATTACGGTTTGGCAGAATCCCATACCATCTTCAATAAGGTTTTGCAGACCGATTAGAATCAGGTTTATTGCAGAAACCTCGGATGTAACTACTGCAGAAATGGAGTATATCGAAAACCAGATAACAAATTTAGCACATACAGATATTGCAACAGGCAGAGGACATAATATACAGATAAAACACACACTTTTGCCTACAATGGTGGACGGTAAAGTGTGCAATGCCATGACAGAGACTAAATCTACTATGAGATGCTACATTTGTAATAAAACTGCGAAAGATATCAATAATCTGAACAATACGTTCACAGAAAATGTCGAGCCTTTAAGGTTTGGTTTATCGACATTACACATGCGGATAAGGTTTTTCGCGTCGCTCTTACACTTATCTTACAAAATCCCTCTTCAAAAGTGGCAGGCGAAACCGCTGATGAAAAACAATTGGTGCAGGATAGGAAGAGAGATATCCAATCTGCTTTCAAAATCCAACTGGGATTATTAGTGAGAGAATTGTATACATACAATTCATTGTTATTATTATATTCAAATCAAATAATAATAAAAAAAAGGCAAATAAAAGCATTTGTCCTTCACACAGAATAACTCTTGCAAAAATCGAACCAAATATTATATTATCATGTTTATTCCTTAATAAATTCCTATCGACTGTTCTTTATTTGATTTCTTATTTAGAAAAAAAGCTCAGCTCAATTGTGTGATGATCAAATCCGCCAACACTATTTAAGCACATTTGTATAGGCTCTAGAGATCTCAAACTTTTTCAATCAAGAGATTCCTGGTGACAATAGATATTTTTGTGATTTTTGTTATCAAAATCTTCGTAGTTATCGCAGGAGTTTTGTTTAAATACACTTTGCATATGGCAATGCCCTTTCGTCAGAAATTACATTTTCTGTGCACATTTTGAAGTACCTATAATCTATATCACTGGTAAAAAATTTAATTGCATACATACACAGTGTGTTTTTTAAATAACCGGACTTTTTAGTTATAGAATAAAACAAGCATGGTATTATGTTTCAAAGCTAATATTTATTCAAAATAGGATCCATTTAACTCAATACAACGTTTGGATCGATCACCCAATTTATCCGTAGACTTTTTAAACTCGGTTTTTGGGATGTTCTTTAACACCTGTGTCACGGCTGTTTGAATGGCTGAAACGTCATCGTAAAAAGCTCCTTTCATTGCAGTTTTCAGCACCAGTTTGAAGCACCATGTTTCATCACCAGCTATGATAGAATCAAGAAAATCTGGATCGTTTTCAGCTGTAGAAATGCTGTCTTTGCAATGCTCTACACGAGCGACTTTTTGATTTTCATTTCACGTACTTTTTCTACTAATTCAGCACGATTTGATGCTTCTGGTCGTCCAGGTAGTGGATCATCATTTAAATTGCAACGGCCATTTGAAAATCGTGTAAACCAAATGTGAACTTGAGTACGACTTATAAAATCATCACCATAAACTTTTTTTTAACAATTCGTAAGTTTCAGCAAATTTTTAACGAGTTTAAAGCAAAGTTTAATATTTGCATTTTGTTCCATTATGTTTTTACGACATAACCACAAAAACTACTGTCAATAAAACATGTGTAATTTTGTAACCTGTTAACCGATGAGCATGACCATAGAGGTGTTCGAAAGAAGAAACATGTACCTTTCTAACGCTTCTAACGTTTAATATATGGCGCTATGTGTTCCATGATTTAAATTAAAAGTCCGGTTATTTAAAAAAACACACTGTGATAGGTGTTTTTCCAAAAATATCATTTTGTGTGCATATTGAGCTGGTTGGTTCATTGCCAACAACTGGCTCGCAGCGTGGAGAAGATGTTCGGGAACTTAGCAGATCATTTTGCAGCAGATCAAAAATAAAAGTGAGTTCTCTTCGCATGCACATGACTGATATTTTTAGCAATAGTTCTGGCGATTTTACTTAAAAAAAGACGATTGAAAAATTCAAAAAATGATCTGCTAACTTCATGTAGCAGCTGTTCGTATAACAGCTAGCTTATAACAGTATATAATAAGAACTATCAGTAAAAAGTATCAGGAACTATAGAACTCATGTGCATGCGAAGAGAACTCACTTTTATTTTTGATCTGCTGTAAAATAATCTGTTAAGCTCCCGGATATGTGGAGAAGTGTGTCATTTCTCTCGAGGGCTCATGACACTTTTTTTGTGGTGCGACATTAGGAGAAAAATTAGACTTCTAGTGAATCAATTGAAAAGATGAGTAAAAGAGAAGAAGTAATGTAACATTTATTTACACTTTCGGCAATTGCTCCTATATTGATCCTTACATTTTTAGCTTCGTCGAAATTACAATGGTTCTCATTTTATGAATATAAAAACCTGAAATCCAACTATTGGATTTTGAAGAATTAAAATATTCGGGCTCAAATGATTGCGTAACTACTACCAGATAATATGAAGAATCTACTGAAAAGTTTGGGCTGAAAATGGAAATGCAATTAACTTCTAATATGGAACTAGCAACTTTATTTTACTTCGACAAATTTATCAAGAAAACTAGTTCTAAAATTAAAAATGACAAAATAACAAACATAAAATTTTTGTTAAAAAAACGCTTTTACTTCCAGTCTACCAAAAAGATAAAAATAAAGTTCGTTAGTAAATGACAGTATACAAAAGAACTTTATTTTTATTTTTTTGGTGGACTGGAAGTAAAAGCGTTTTTAAAAGAAAATTTTTTTTAATATTTATTTTGAATATCTAGACGATTCTCATCTTATTTGATTAATTATCTTTAACAGTGATTAGGTAATATTGTGAGAAAAATTTTTACAATATTATAAACAATTAATAAAATTTTAAATACATTATTACTTACAATTCTAAATAATAAGAATAATAACAATAATAGTAGTATGTTAGTTGTAGTATAGTAGTAGGTTCTTATGTGATATTTGTGTAGTCTGAGTCTAAAATTGTTTGTATTAAGCGTAAATAAATAAATAAATAATATTATTAAAGTAGTGCTTCGATTGAGAGCTTTTTCTCAACCGGAGATAGCGGCCCTTGTTCCTTATCTCAGTATCGCGTGCAAACGGTTCTTGCTACCGCTGCACTGTTTTTCTAAAAGGTGAGCCTCAAAAGACTCAATGGCTAATTATGTTATGAAAAGAACGTGCACAGCACACTCACTTTTGCCTGATAGAATGACATAAAATTTATTCATCTCCAAAATATTTAAATTCAAATAATTTGCTTACAACTAATTGCTTACAACTATTGCATGCAGTTTGCGACATAATTATTGAGTACCTGGAGACCGAGCTATGCTCGGAGATTACGTTGACGTAACACCTTGGCCTAGCGTTCGAATCTTCTGCTAAGCTCTGGTTTCTTACGAAGCGGTACCGTCATGTAGCGGCCGAATTATTACGGTGTGTGACGTAAGCAAAACGGTGTACACAAATATGGCGACAATGACGGTGGCAGTAGTTGTAAAGTTAGAATTCGGAGTCAGTTTGAATATTTCAACCGGTAAAACTGGTAAATATTATAAAGAACATTAAATATATATTCCATTAAAATTATATAAATTAATATAGCACTTGTTTTTTTGAGTATTTCGCCCATTTTATGCAGAACATAACAATAAGCCTTTTTTTTTCTAAGCATACACAAAAATTAAATACGGGTGCACCGCTACGGAGTACGGACACTGTCGACGAGAAAAAAACGTTGACATACAGTTCTCCACCGTAAAGAGCTACAGCAATAAATGTGGCGGTAGCGTCTGAGCATTCATATTACGTATTGGTCTCTATTAACGATATCTTAGAAACCACTACCGCAGCATTCCATGAAACAATTTTTTGTGACGTCACTCATCGTAATAATGCGGCCGCTATGGACGGTACCGCTTCGTATCATTTCATAATTAATACGACCGTCATCAAACGGCAATCCGCATTCATTCTTGTTTAAGATTCCAATAAATCCAGAACATTTTAACAGGACTAATAGTCCTACTGCCCAAGTATCAGATGGGAATCATTTGTTTATGGGAAATGCTTCGCGCAATTGATCGATTAAAACTAAACAGTAAAAAAAAAAAAAACTCTGGTTTTCTGAAATTTGTCTACACTAATTATGTAAATAGACTAAAGAGAAGAAAAAATTTTATTTTACTTTTGGTAAATCCTCTGTAAAAAAACAAAATTATTTTCTTCTTTTTAGTCCATTTTCACAATTATAGAAAAGTTTCACATAATGCAAAAATACATTATCTGTAGTACAACACGTTTTTAAGCGGATTTTGAGTTCCATTTTGCTTTCAGACAGTGCTCGTTTATAATATCTCGTATTAAAATAATTGTTTACTGTTTTGTTTAAAAAAAAAGAACCCTTTTATGGACACTTTAAAAATGAAAAAAGTCTGACCCATTTGAAAATCTGAACCCATGCACCTACGCACTATTGAAACAAACACGATGTACTGCGAATTCTTCAATCTGATTCTTGGGAAAGACAATTTTGTTGTTTGGATCGTTAAAACTCGCAGAAGACAAGTTTTCCCAAAGATGAAACCTAGCTAGATTGATTTTATACCCCAAAAAATCCCTATTCTCCAAAATCCTTAGATAGATATTTTTGGTGCAGGGTTGTTACAATAATTTTCAGGGGTGTGCAAAACGAAAAAAATGTAAAAAAAATATATTTTTCGAAACTTTACCTGGATTGAACTACCTCTAAGTCACTTCCGATAGACCTGAAACTTCGTATTTTACCGTTTTTCATGTATTCGCATATTTTTAGGGGGATCGTTCAATAATCCTACTAAAATAAAAATTGTCCATACAAGCAAGGGCCACCCTAATATATATATAAACTTTCGAACGGGGTGTGGTTTCGTACTCAGGGAGGCATGAAACGAAAAACTATGAAAGAATTTTTCTAAAGTCGTGACATGGTATACATCTCAATAGGTAGATTTTTCTTCGAAATCCACCTGAAAAATATTGAGGAGAATACGGAATTGGATATCTGGTGTAAGGAAAGGAAGGTTTAAATTACTTAAGTGTCGGGGGTTTTTAAATTATTTTACCCTTTTGGTTTATTATTCTCTGAATAATACACTTTTGTAATCGGTTCGGAAAAATTTTTCATAACACCCCTCAAATTTTTTTCTTTTACGTTTCAAGATGCGTAGAGTCCAAAACTGCAATGTCTGTCCGCCGTCCGCCGTGTCAGCGATATTTACCTTAACTAACGGTCGAAAAATATCGTTGTTTCGCATATAGGCTACATTTAGACCCTAGTTGTGTCCCGAAGATCGGCAGCTTGATCGGAGTACACCCTGGGGTTTTAGGGGTGAAAAAGGGGGGTAAAATTACGCATTTTTAAAGTTTTTGTGAACTTGGGCATGTGGGGTATAAATGAAAATTTTTTTTTTAAAAAGACATTTTTTTTTATAAAATAAAATAAATGCTGCTTGGGAAGATTACCAATGGTATTGTATTCAATCAGAAATAATAAACCCATGTGTAAAGACATTGCAGCGTTTTCAATTACGTTTAACCGTCACAGAGGAGTATTTGGCCTAAAACCAAAATGCCCAATAGGGTTAAAATTGAAGCCATCGGACAGGTAACTAATTAACGCTTCTATTTTCTATTTTAGTTGTCTGAATCACACATGACCCGACATACAACCAATTGAGCACTTTAGTCAGAACGTTTTTTCTTCGCATTTTTCTTAGTTTTTGTAGTTACATAAAAATATTTTTAGATCCCTCGTGGATTGGTGGATATTATTCAAAATCCAGAAATTGTTTTTAAGGACATATTCTTCGATTCCATCATTTGTTTAATTTATTTTTTTTTTTAACTTTATCGCTGAAAAACCCCATTTAATTTAAAAAACGGGATAAATTTTAGGTTTTTTTTCTCAAATTTGCATTTCCAAAAGCTTTATGAAAGCCTTCCGGGCTCGTCCGAGCTATGAAAATTATGGTGTAATATGCCTTAAATAGTCCTTAACTCATTCATGAAAAAAACGTTGCGCATAGTTGCGCCATTTTGTTTTACGCCAAATCAAAAAAATTAATATAAAATGTTTTTCACTCACAAAGAACTGTTCGACTACCAGTCTCTCCAGACGATAACGTGAGAACGCTTACGGCTAGGGGATTGAAATTTGCAACAGTGATATTTCGTAAGAATTATAGGTTCGTGTTCAAAGATGAGCAAAATCGGGCAACTGCTTCTTAGGGTTGTCATATAGGACTGAATTCTTTTTTATGCAAAAATGTTGATTTTTGTTACTGAATCATTACATTTGCTTTTTACCTTTCGTCTGGTTTTAAGTTTGTTTCAATACTTGTTGCATTATTGTGTGACACATAATGTGTAATGGACATGTACCTGATTCAGATGAAAGAGGAACTATTAATAAATTGGCAGTTGTAAACAGAACAATTAGTTCGCTATCAGACACCATGATCGGTTAACGAATATTTGGTTAAGTGAAATCAGAGTAGGTACTTTACTTTCACACATTAAAATGGAGGTAAAATTGACTCGGTTGAGTTTGTTTGCATTTTTCAAAGAATGCCCAAGCAAATTTTTGGAAGATAAGCAGGGAAAGCAGGGTACTAGAAATTATTATGTCCGGAGAGTGAAAGAAGTAAGTTAACACACGCATTAAGCATTTAGATGTGATTTGAGGAAAAAGTGGGCTGCTTCCAACAGAAAGGAAGACCGTTTTTTAGGAAGAAATGAAAAATGGCTTGAATGAAAAGTCAATTTTGAAAATTTGGAAGATAAATCCAGCCCTGGGCGTCCGAATATAGATTTCCATGACTCAAGTGACCGGAGTAAGAGGAGGAAAACTGAAACAATCAGAACTGAAGTTCCCACGGAAGAACTAACGTATCCTGCTTCAATGAGTCTGCGAGCTTCAGAAAATACCGAAGTGGCTGATTTAATTCAAAAAATTACACAAACCCCAACCAGGGCTAAAAAAATTAAGAAGGTAATAACGACAGCAGAAAAAAATATTATTAAAAAACATAGTCCTTCTGAGGCCCTAGCTATATTTGTTGAAGCAGATTTGAATAGGACACAGTACTAAATTATTCAATCTGCAAATAAAAATGTTTATCCATGCTACTCTCTTTTGAAAAAAGCGAAGGAAGCTGGAAGACTGTTACCCAAACGAAGATGAAATAACTATCTCAGAGACCACAGCAGAAATTAATCTTCAAGGCCTTTTAAATCATACTTCTTCCAGATTGTGTTTATACTTAGATCAGGACATCAGGTTTTAAATGTACTTTCAGAAGAGGAAAAGCAAAATTTAGAACTTATATGTAAGTGGGGTTGTGATGGATCAAAACAATCCCCATATAAGCAAAAGTTTCAATGTTCTATCTAAAGTGATAGTAATACATTTCAAAGTTCACTTGTGCGTTGTGCCTTTGCAATTAACATCAAAAAGTGCAGGTCGTAACATTACGGTTTGGCAGAATCCCATACCATCTTCAATAAGGTTTTGCAGACCGATTAGAATCAGGTTTATTGCAGAAACCTCGGATGTAACTACTGCAGAAATGGAGTATATCGAAAACCAGATAACAAATTTAGCACATACAGATATTGCAACAGGCAGAGGACATAATATACAGATAAAACACACACTTTTGCCTACAATGGTGGACGGTAAAGTGTGCAATGCCATGACAGAGACTAAATCTACTATGAGATGCTACATTTGTAATAAAACTGCGAAAGATATCAATAATCTGAACAATACGTTCACAGAAAATGTCGAGCCTTTAAGGTTTGGTTTATCGACATTACACATGCGGATAAGGTTTTTCGCGTCGCTCTTACACTTATCTTACAAAATCCCTCTTCAAAAGTGGCAGGCGAAACCGCTGATGAAAAACAATTGGTGCAGGATAGGAAGAGAGATATCCAATCTGCTTTCAAAATCCAACTGGGATTATTAGTTGATATTCCAAAACAAGGTTTTGGAAACACCAATGACGGCAACACGTCTAGACGATTTTTTAAAAACAACGAAATTTCCTCTCGTATCACAGGGGTGGATTGCAATTTAATAAAGAGGTATAAAATTATACTGGAAACCATTTGCAGTGGACACGAGATAGACCTCACTAAGTTCCAGGAGTTCACCAATCAAACTGCAAGACTTTACACTGAGTTGTATAACTGGTACCCTATGACTCCAACTGTCCATAAAGTTTTAATGCACGGAGCCACTGTAATTAGACATGCTCTGTTACCGATTGGTCAGTTGCCAGAAGAAGCTTCTGAGGCTAGAAATAAGCACTTCAGATTGTACCGAAAAAGATACTCTCGTAAAATGAATAGGGAAGTGTGTAACAGAGATGTTCTCAACAGGCTTTTGTTGAGGAGTGTTCCATTTTTAGCTGCTCAAGAAATAAACCCAAAAAGAAAAAGAAACCTTTTTATCGCGAAACACTGGTGACTGAACCTTCTTTTACCGGCTAAACCACCTGGCAGAGTTCAAACCGAAAGTGAGGAAGAGGATGAAGAAGAGGAAGAAGAGGAAACCAATGACGAAGAAGAAAACTATGAGGAAGACGAATCTGACAGTCCCTAGGACGAGACGAGTATAAAATTAGATTGGAATGAAAATAGATGTTTGTAGCAAATAAGAAATCAACTGTGGCTTGTTTTAATTATATTATATTATTGTTTATTATATATATTTTAATCATCCAGTGTTTTTTTAATTAAATTATTATATATAGATGAGTGAACTCATAATATTTCTTGCTTGCTTTCTCCGAGTCACCAGTTTAAGTAAATTTTACATGTGCTTCCACAAGCGCATGCACCATATTGGATCCGACAGCTTGAATTTTCAAAATCTGATAACGGATTCGGAATCAGCGATCCCAAAAACCCCTTAGTAACAAATTTCACAACAATTAAATTCTTAAGTAAGGAGTTAATTTTGGCCAGGATTTCGGGTCAAATACTCCACTGTGCGTCGATGGTTTTTTCAAAATTTTTAATTTTGCTTTTTTTTATTTAGAATTGTAAGTATTAATTTATTTAACATTTTATTAATTGTTTATAATATTGTAAAAAAATTTCCCACAACATTACGTAGTCACTGATGAAGATAATCAAATAAGATGAGAATCGTCTGGATAAGAAATGTTTATTCATTGCTCTAACGAAATGGCCGATGCAATCGCAATGTGAAACCAGGCGAAATAACGTAATTGTTTTTGTTTCAGGGCGGTTTTTATAGCGGACCAGAGATTTCAGGCTTTGCAGCAAACAGATAAGATATGGACTCTACAGATAAAATATGTACAATCCAGAGATGCAGGGATGTACGAATGCCAAGTGGCGACAGAACCAAAAGTTAGCGCCCGAGTACATCTTCAAGTAATCGGTAGGTTCATATATCATACACTAACGTACACAAGGCGAGAGTAGGTATTATAAGGCAAATGACCTACACCAATGTTCTTTGATTTTCTTCCTACAATCTCATGTTCGTTGTTATGTTTTAAAAAATTCGGCATTTTATTCACACGATAATATTATATTATAAATATCATAATAATCTTCTTTTAATGACTGCGGGCTAACAAATTTCAGTTTTAGAAATTGAGTGGAAGGGGGGGGGGGGGGGCACGTTGTACCAGTAGGCAGTACTGAATTATGATATATTGAATTAAAGAACGATTTCTCGCAAAACTGCTGAGGGCGGAGAGCCCTCCTTCCGGCGATCATGCCTATATTATATAGAACCGTTTCCCCTAGGTTGGGTTAAAGTAATAATCGGTTAATTTTTTTCAGTTAAGGGTGTGGTTTTGGTGGGATTGAATTAGGATAGTGGTTGGTAGTTCTCAATGAGCTTTGAGCTAAACCCCTAGAAGTAAACCTTAAGATAGCTTCATCCCGTATTTCACCCTCTCAGTGATTTAATTTCAAAAAATCCTGGTACACGTGTTTCTTTACTTCTAACAAAAGGCTAAATACCATTTTTAGGAATTTTTTAATTCAAAATTGGAGGATTTCCATACAAACTTTTATCTCTTATTTTACCTCCTTAGTGGAGGAATGTCACAGAATCGCGATACACCTGTTTGTTTATTTCTTACAAAAAAAACCAAATATCAATTGTTATAAATTTTTAATTTCAGAATTGGCGAATTTTCGTAGAAACTTTTATCGCCTATTTTACCCCCTTAGTGGTTGAATTTGTAAAAATGCTTATACACGTGTTTCTTTATTTCTAACAAAAGGCCAAATACCAATTTTCATATATTTTTAACATCTATAAATAGCGCATTTCCATACAAACTTTCACCCCTTACTTTACCCCTTTAGGGTGGACTTTCCAAAAATCGTGATACACTTATTTCTATATTTCTAACAATAAATACCAATTTTGAATTTTTTACTTCAAAAATGACAGATTTCCAAACAAACTTTCATCCCCTATTTTCAAAAAATCCTAGGTTAATGGTTATCGTTGTCATTATAAAAATGCAGTGTGAAATTTTCAGCCTTTTAGGTCCAGCATTTTAGTCTGTGGCCGTGGGTTGTGTGGTCACACTCACGGAACTGTTTTAGATATACTATATATAGATAGATCTCGACAATAGCGCCACCTATCATATCCAAAACTATCTTATATCTTATGTTTGGAATCAACCATGCATTAACATAATTTCATTGAAATTGGAGATTAGCGTGTGCGAACAACGTGACACGCGGTTTTTATATATTAAGATAATTATTGCCTCGATTTTGAAATAAATAACCAATAAATTCAATACACAACGCTTCGAAATCTACCTCAGCCTATAGGCCTGCCGAAAGGAATATTTTTTAACTTAATGCCCGTTTACATTACTGACACTTTGTGATTAATTTTAATTGTCAGGCGATACCAAGTGTCAGTAGGATAAGTAGGATAAACGCGCCTTTACTATCGAATTTGGACCGCAAAGCGACATCTACCTACTATATTTTAATCTCCTTCATTATAGTCCCTCGGACCGAATTCGTTGGAGATACCGATCGGTATGTGAAATCCGGAAGCACTGTGGTTCTTCGATGTATTGTAAGAGGAGCATTAGAGCCACCGTCGTACATTATTTGGTACCATGGAGCACGACAACTAAATGATGAAACGGAAGGGTTGAAAATGGAAATTAATAAAGGAGTTTCAGAGACCGGAGACATCAAGAGTACGGTGAGTTAAATTGGATTGTTTGCTGAACTATTTACATTTGAAACTAAACAAATATTTGTTGCTTGCTTCCAGATTGGATCATTGATTATTGAGTCCGCGAAAAAAACGAATACTGGTAATTACACTTGCAGTCCGTCAAATAGTCCCAGTGTTACAGTCACACTTAATGTAATAAGCGGTAAGAAAAATCCATCGAGGTTATTAATAGATTTTTAAAAATTAAAAAACCAATAATAACAACCATTTATTAATAGAGTAGAATCTTTATTAATAGACTCTTCACAGCACATCTTCCTTTATAACACGTGCATTTTGCTAATATCCTTGAGTTTGCCATTACCCTACAATAATTACACTTTACAATATAGTACGAAAGTGCCTTTAGACGAGTAAAAATAGCTTAAAAATGTGCTTCACCTAGAAGTAATTATAATATAATTTCTGTTAATGGGTTCTTATGTAAAAATGCCTGAAAAAACGATGGCGAAAAGTCTGCCACTTCTGGCAGGTGCGTAGGCCTATTATGGTAGATTATTGAAGATGGCCGGAGGGTATTTTCAGGTTTTTAGCTAATAAGTCTTAAAGTAGTACAATTAGCTTAAGTATGTATATAAGTAAAATGTAAAGAATAAGATTAAGCAAATTTTAGTATGTAACACGAAATTGTAGTTACATTGGGACTATGGGAAATTCAGATTTAGTAGGTAGATTTCGAAGAAAAATCTCTCTATTGAGATCATGACTCCGTAATTTTATTATGTTATTTCTACAGTTAAGAGCTCGGTTAATTTCGTTAATGAGCAAAATCATCCCAAGGGGGTGGGCGGGGGAGGGAGTTTAACTTTTGAAAAAATTATCACTACTTAAGAAATTTCGGTAAGACTTGACCACATTGAATGGGATATACTTTTTCTAATATAAAATTTTGTCCTGAATTTGTCCTAAAACTTGCCGAAAATTTAATCTATGTAGCTAGAACTTCAATTTCTTCTTTTATTCGACCTCTATCTTGTTAATCTAACATTATCGTACAGCTTATTTACTTACTTAGCAATATTTAACTGAACAACTGTTTTATTAATATAAACTAAAAGGTATGAAATAAAAAATAAATTATTTAAAAAAACAAACAACCCGACTGCATTAAGAAGTATCAACTGAAAAGCGAAAAACAAGTTATATTTAATCTATAGAAATTTGTAAAAGCAATGTATAACACAATATGAAATGTTTATTTGTTCGATACCCTTAAGCAAATAATAAAATATAGACTATGTCTTATATAAATATAACTTAAATGTTGGAAAGGATATTGCCGTCGGGGACAGCTAAATAATTTCAAAACAAATTTGTAGTAAAAAATTTAAATATTTTCACTTAAAAGCTTGGACTATTAGCTTCTCCCCGCCTGCAATATCCTTTCCAACATTTAAGTTATATTTATATAAGACATAGCTAGTCTATATTTTATTATTTGCTTAAGGGTATCGAACAAATAAACATTTCATATTGTGTTATACATTGCTTTTACAAATTTCTATAGATTAAATATAACTTGTTTTTCGCTTTTCAGTTGATACTTCTTAATGCAGTCGGGTTTTTTGTTTTTTTAAATAATTTATTTTTTTTTATATGATATGAATATGTAAATTGTTTTTTTTTTTTTTTTTTTAAATAATACAGTTTATGTTAAATTCACAATTTTAAGCAAATTTATTATTATATTTATTGTTATATTCTTTGAAATGTTACTGAAAGTACTGTATTCAGGAAAATTTTATTTTGCGTTCTCTGAGAAAACGGACTATAGCTACCATAAGGTAAGTCCGATTAATGTGTGAAATGGCTCAAAATGTTGACAACCGAAATTGTTATTGGATACAAATCTAACTTTTTTCGTTCACACATTTTTTTCGATTTTAAACCTATAAAAGTTGAGAAAATGTAAAAAAAAAAAACGAAAAAGAATAAATTTTTTTCAATTGTTTTTTGCCATAGCGACCAAACCAATGGAGTGATTAGAACAAATGAGGTATTAACATTTTTGTCTTAGTGTTGTCTTTTAGATTTTGTAAATTTAAGACTTTTCAAACTATTTTCTTGTGTGTGAACTGAAATGAAATGTTATGTGCCGCGAAGGTGCAGCATTTCTTTATATTACCAAGAGTGTCTCGAAAATTTGACCTGATACGGAAAAACCAGTATTATTTTTGGATTCAGGACAAAATTTCACATTAGAAAAAGTATATCCCATTCAATGTGGTCAAGTTTTACCGAAATTTCTTAAGTAGTGATAATTTTTTCAAAAGTTAAACTCCCTCCCCCGCCCACCCCCTTGGGATGATTTTGCTCATTAACGAAATTAACCGAGCTCTTAACTGTAGAAATAACATAATAAAATTACGGAGTCATGATCTCAATAGATAGATTTTTCTTCGAAATCTACCTACTAAATCTGAATTTCCCATAGTCCCAATGTAACTACAAATTCGTGTTACATACCAAAATTTGCGCAATTTTATTTTTTACATTTTACTTACATACATACCTTAGCTAATTGTACTACTTTAAGACTTATTAGCTAAAAACCTGAAAATACCCTCCGGCCATCTTCAATAATCTACCATAATAGGCCTACGCACCTGCCAGAAGTGGCAGACTTTTCGCCATCGTTTTTTCAGGCATTTTTACATAAGAACCCATTAACAGAAATTATAGGTATTACAATTACTTCTAGGTTAACTAACAATTTTACTCGTCTACTTGCTAACTAGACGGTTTCGACTTCACCGCGAGAATTTTGTTGTCGAGGTTATATTTTAGGTACCTACAATGAATTACTACGGAATTCATTATTAAACCACCCCCTCCCCTCTCCTCCACGCACCAAAATTTTAATTAGTTTTATATTAATTGTTATTATACACTGTATAATATACAGGGTGTTTTTTTTTAAGTTGAAACAAACAAATATCTCGAAAAATAGGCATCGTAGGAAAAAAATAATAACATGAAAAGTTGATATTTCCAAGGGGGACATATGTCATCATTAACCACCCCCAACCACTCTGTGTGGGTGGAGTGGGGGTTAACTTTAAAATTTCAAATTAGAGCCCCCACTTTATTTTGCAGGTTTTGATAGTACGTTAAAAAAGAAGTAACTTTTACTTGAAACTTTTTTTTTCGATTGCATAAAACTGATCAGTTTTGCTGCAAATTATTTCTTAAGATTAGTGTTCTTTTAGAGGTGTCGTAGGAATAAAAGCACTTATAATTAACTATCGTCTTTTACTACAACTTATCTCGCTGATCACGGGAAAAATAGTGAAAAAATTCTAATCCGTACCGTTTACAAGATATCCTTCGGTACAAGCATTTTACAAAACCGATCCTTCTACTAAGAATATCTCGTAAACGGTATGGTTTAGAATTGTTTTATTTTTTTCTGTGATCAGCGCCCCAAAATCATTCGGAAATCATCAAGAAAGTGAATTTCCACAGTTATCATATGTGCTAATAAAGCCAATTATAGGCGAAATTCAGCACTTAGAACCGCTATAACTTTTTTCCTCCATCGAATTGAAATGAGCCGCCATATTAATTATTGAAGTACATTATAAGAGCTATCGAATGCCATATGTTTAGTCCTTGGTGGAAATTTGGACCAGCTCTCATACAGAAATACCCATTGTCCTTTGCTGTTTTTTGGATCCCCATAAAAATCGAGCTACTGGACGAATTTTGGTTTTTTTTTAATCGACGCGAAATCTTGTCCTCTTTAATTTTCTATGGAACGGTTATCTAGAAAATATGGACCTTTTTAAAGATATAAAGGAAAAACTGGAAAAAGTCCGAAAATTTCGAAGTTCTTCGGCCACCAAAAGTTGCCCCCCCCCCCCCCCCCCCCCCGCCCCCCCTTAACTTTCGAGGTCACAAACTTAGATTTGGCATTCTCACACCATACTAAAGGATCCTAGAAAAAAAAATCTTTTGTCGGAATTAATGTAAGCTGAACCACTTTTTGTATCCTCTATATACTGGGCTATTAATATATTGTAATTTAGTGGTAATTTAGCCAGCAGAATTTTTGGGAATTGGAGTGCCAAATTAATTCAGATGCATTTTTTTTTAAATCGAATTTCCGCCTGAAACCGTCAATTTACTGTGAAAAGCTGTCAAAATATTCCTCCAGGCCATCTATGATCAAAGTTTGAACTACTTTATTCACAATAACATGAAGATTACCAGGCGATTACGATTGAATCTCTTCAGAATCGAGATCAGCATTTGACAATTTTTGTATGGTAAATCTCCTCGGAAACAAGGAGATCAAGACGTTAAACCTCGAAGCCGGTTTAATCTCTATAAGTAAATATCAAGAATAATATAATTTCAAATAGAAAGCGTATGAACGTAGGCGCGGAAGGGTGTAGCACCGCACGCCGAGTCCCGCTATTAATTAACAATAACAGAGCTTAAAATTCCGTTCAAGCAATCCTATTAACTGATGTATCGCCACATGCTTTATTATAACCCGGGCACACGAGAGAACTTAAGTGGGTTAATGACGTCACGTAAATTGGGTTAAGTGTCGTGTGCCGCCGAACGGAGGTCATATAGGTTGACATATCTGATAACATTTGGCGAAAAATAAACGTAAAAATGGATTCGCAACAGCGATCATGTGAGTTTCTTGCGATGAGCTTGAGATTAGTTGATGTGTTTACCCAATTTAAATTTGCTGTAAAGTAACGATAACACGAAAACATCTAGGAAAACAACAAAATAACATTTCAGCTGATTAAGTTTTAGTACAAAGATTTTCTACCATGTGGAACTTATGGCGCTGGTAGTAGTCTGTCGAGTTTAACCCGGGTTTTTGATTAGATTGATTGATTTTTAGATTAGAATGCACGTTTCGTCGAAAGAATTTTCAAAAAACAACTTTAAAATACTTAATTTAGTTGAAACATAAATCATGACCTCGTTTGGAATCGAACCTGGGATCATTCAATCTTGGAGTTAAGAAACGCAGTTTAGTACTGTTTCTGACGAACTTTCACTCCATTACTTCGTTCAACGTTGGCAAAATATTTTGTACTAGCCAGTATGGAAACAAATTGGAACCGATCTAGTAGTTTTTCACTGAATTTCTCGTTTGATAATTCCATTAGATTCATGCAATATTACATAGATAGCAGATTTTAGACGTTTGAAAATGATTAGGATGTTCGGAACTGGAAGTAAGACTGCAGCAAGACTGGAGGAAGATTTCAGACTTAAAAAATTGGACAAAGGTATTTACGAAAGGCAGAAATGCGAAATCCTTCTGCAGCTAAAGAAACAAGGGCGTAAGTTGTCTAAAAATGAAGACGAATTTATACAAAATTGTCCCTGATTGGGAAATATTTCTCGCGATCCTTCTTTCATGCAGACACGGCAAATTCTTGCATAATGTTGGTTTGCCAGGTAGGTTTCGATGTCGAGTTCTTATGGAAAATTTACATGGCTACGTCATAATGACGTCATTAACCCACTTAAGTGCTCTCGTGTGCCCAGGGTATTAGACATCAACAATATGCTAACAACATTTTCTTAAATATGAAGCATATTTTTAAATGAATTTTTGAATAATATATTTGCTACATTGCATTGCATTGCGTAGAACGAAAGGTTAACTATGTTTTAACTATGTTAACTATGCATAATAATATGTTTTATATAGGTAGTATACTGTATAGGTATAATCAATTTTACCATCTCTACTGTTTTAACTCAAATTCAATGAGTGTTAGCCACAGGCGGAATTAGAAAGTGAACCTTGGTGGTAGAGAATGGTTTTTGCTTCAAGAATTGAATATAAATACCCACACATACATATGTATATATTTCCAACATTAAATTCGTATTGTTAGTTTAAATTATTATAATTAAGATTGATGTGCAGCGGATTACACTTTTCGTTCTTTCTTCCCCAATCACTTTGCAGGTGAGTCTTCGGCATCAGCAGTTACATCATCCGCATCGTACAAAAGATACACAAGTATCCTGGGAATTGTCGTTTCTATGCTTCTTGTATCCAACACATGACATGACTTTAAATTTTTTTAGAAAGTAAGCAAATAAATTTTAATATTTCTGAAATCTGTATATATCTAATGTGAGCGAAAGCAGGTTAATAACAAAAAAATATACATATATACAAACATTGCTATATATATTATATGTACCTCCGTAAATTTATATATATAATTGGTGAAGAATTTAAGCACAATAAGTTTTATGAAATAAACATAATTTAATAGTAATTTTATTACGTAACAAAATGGAATGTTAATAAAAAATAGATGGTTTTTATTGTATAATTACTAATAATATTAAGAAATCTTTGGAAATACCCAACAGTTGACATTTAATGATTTTTAAAAGACTGAATCCAAAGAACTAATTTAAATATTTTTATGTGCCATTAATTATATTGATTGTGAATAGATCTTTCATTATGAATTGTGAACATATTGTGAACAATGAATACATTTCGCTCATGATTTAAAAAAAAAAAACAATCTAGAAAAAAAGGTTGCTTTTATATTGTGTTACAAAGGGAAATAGAAACAAATTGAATATACATATAGATACCGCATAGTTGACTCTGAAATCACAGGGAAGCTTTCAAAAATATGCAAATTTCAGTTAGTATTTTCTAGAATAGGTTCAAAAGTATTTTAAAATTTAACAATTTCATTACTGCCACATTTTAAGAAGGTCCTGTGGTAGCCGCAAAACGAAAGGTTGTAAAATATATGAAATAGAAATAAATATAAGCGATACATAAAGTACGAAATGTGGAGGATATTCGTTTCCTAGACAAAAGTCAACATGGTAACTTCGATCAGTAAAATAACGACACTATTTTAAAGGAAATAAAATCAGATCTTTCACAATCGTACTCGTAAATAAAAGTATATAAAAAATATTATTAATTCAGTACTTTGTTTTATTAATTCTGAAATTTCCTGATTACGATTACTTTCGAAATTGTATATCGTATATGTATATGATTATGTATATTAGGTGCGTTTTTTTAATGACCTTGTAGATCCCGATCATTATAAAAAAGGCAGGGGAAATTTAATCAATTTGAATTGAAATAGTTGTAAATAAAATTGTGTAAAATAAATAAAACTCTGCAACTTCATGTTAAACATAAATTTTTGTATTGTTTGTTCTTTAACATTTAATTGCTTCTTATGTCTTAAAACTGCAAGGAAGTTTTTTTGGTCGCAATTATTGCTTCCTTCCGTGTTTGGTTCGAGTTCAGTCCATTCATGAGGCATCTTTTATTTCCTCAAATAAATATAAAATAATGAAATTCTAACTACATTAATCTAGGGATCTGCTTAATTCTCTTTTTATCCACGGACCGCAGAATGTAACAGTACCAAGATCTTGTTTTTGGAACGTTTACTTCCCTAAAATGCTCGCAGTATCGAAACAGATTAACTTTAATAAATATTCAATTAAATTGTTTATAATAAAGTACTCTCCCTCCCCCATCATCATTCGAATCTAACGAGTTTACTATCAAACTACTTATGGACGTTTTCAAAAGATTTTTAACAAATCTACGTTTAACACTATTTTTAGAGATCTTGACTTAACATGCAGATAGTACAATTTAAGTAAACAATAACAGAAGTGACAGCCTGTTCCTGATAGCTCTGGATTTCGATTTCGATTTTAACATGACAATGTGACACGATCTGGTCCTATTTCGATAATAACATTTCACAACGTTATCGACAGATCTTGAATGAATGTTTTTAAAAAAAAAATTTAAAATAACGCTTTTACTTCCAGTACACCCAAAAGGGAAAAATAAAGTTCTTTTGTCCACCGTTCTTTACCACGCCAGGGTAAGAAGAATGAAATAATTGCATTCATTCTTTTGAAAATTATCCCCACGAGAATTTTATTTTTCATTCTCTCGCGAATTTTTAGATTCGTGAAAAAGAATGCAATTCAAAAGAATGGAAAATAGATTTCGTTCGCGATAAATATCGTTTTTGAATAATTCGCGAATGAAATAAAATGCTATTAAATTAAGCCACTTCTTTATCTATCATTAAAGATTATTTATTATCATTAAAAAAGAACAGCTTAATATTGTGTGAATGACGTTATTTATTTATCTTCTTTCGTAACTAATGACATATTATATAAGATATTACCGTTAAGTTTAATCATAAGTAAAGTATTCCTCTAACGACGTTGGATATGGTATGAGCAATCTTTTTCTATTCGGGTTTCCTTCTTATTTTAAAGGAATAGATTACGGACCTCAAATGTGTGAAACAGGATGATTTTTGATAACGCAATTTATATAGGTTTTTATTACTTAATAGAATTGCTTAGATACAGTTTGCTGCATTTGCATCGCATCCTTTGCAAACGTTTGCATCCGGGCACTTATTGCTAGGACACCTCGGGTAATTCTGCATTTTAGGCGCCGCCGGCAAGTTCGATTTGCTTGTTCGTTTGAGCATTTTACGACTTTTTAGCAGTAAACCCTTCAAAGCCCCTAATGTGGTTAGAATAGAACGAAATTGATGTTTCGGGGGTTTTTCGACATGCTGAATTCATTTTTAAGGTTTACAGAATAGCATGTCCGTCTGTTTGTCATTTTCTTAAAAAAAAAACTATTCTGCCTTGTATGGCAAGACCAGGAAAGTGTTGCTCGATTTTGCTCATATTTGAATTTGAAATTTTTTCATATTTGCCACATTTGCCGACGGATCGAGACAGATGAGACACTGTTGGAAAGGCCATAATACGTACTTTTTATTGACATCATGTTTGTCCTTCTGCCGTATTCCAAGTTACAGCGTTTTTTATGAGCTCGCCTCCCTGCACAGACGAAAAATTTCAACCCTTAAAAAAGCGGTGAAGGAGGGGTAGTACGACAAAATGTCTCATGGTAATAGCATAGACAAATAAAGTACTTCATACCATTTTACCATTTCGTTGTTCGTGATGTCCCATCTACGTATGAAATACTTCATTTGTCTATGGTAATAGTTGATCAGAACACTTCAAGGAATCGATTGGTGTATGTTAGAGCACTTGCTAGCGAAACATCCTGCATATCATATACTATAGCAGGAGTCTACCCAGTTACACCCGGGTCGGTAAAAGTCATAATATAATGTAGATCAGATTACATTTTAATTTAAATTTACAACAACTTCCAAATGTGACGTACCTATATTACTTTGAACAGTTTCCCGTACACGTCGGGTTACAATAATGGTTGGTTCAAAATAGCTATTGTTAGTTTTTGTCAGTCAAGTGTGGTTTTTGGGGATTGAATTAGGATAGAGGTTGGTAGTTCTTATTGAGCTTTTTTTCTAACCAAAAAGGCCAAATAACAATTTTTAGGAATTTTTTACTTTACAAGTGGCGGATTTTCAAACAAAGTTTCATCAAAGATCTTGAAATATGAAGATATCGCATAAGGCGAAAATTTCGTTTTTGCCGGGTCCTGATATCAGGACCCGCTTTACCAACAGTGCCACCGTCATCAGAGCCCGCTCTCAGCAGAACCTGATTTTCATCAGCGCCCGTTCTCACAACTTGTGAGCTGCAAACTCTGCAATGACAGAGTTCTGTGCAGAAATTCCAAATGATCTGCGTGATGAAACGTCAGAGCTAGACAGTATTGGTTCAGCTGCAGCCACATTAGTCACACCGAAATTCAATGACCAAAATAAGCCATTTCACAAAAGCAGAGATTCTGTTTTTATTTAAGCAGAGATCAAGAAGCCAAGAAAAAAGTGTCAGTTCTGTAAATATGACGGACACAAAATTGGAGACTGCCTTAATTTCAAATCAATGACAACTGATCAGAAATGGGAATGGATCAAACGAGCCAAAGTTTGTTTCTGTTGTCTCACATCGATTCGTCACATATCACAATGCAAGACGAAGAGAAGATGCGAGGTGAATGGTTGCCAGAGATTCCACCATCCACTGCTTCATTCAGTTGAAAGATTCAAGGAGAGAAAGGACGCCGTCAAGCAACAATCCCAGAAGAACCTACGAGCAGTTGGAACAGCATTACATGCCAAGACTATAACAACGAAGAAAGTATTTCTCCGAGTCACTCCTGTAACAGTAATCGGTAAAGACAAAGCAATCGACACATTCGCTTTGTTCGACGAGGGAAGTACACTCACAATGGTCGATGAAGATTTAGCCAAAGAAATTGGTACAGAAGGAGAGGCAGAACCCTTACGCATCCATTGGACCCATTCAATTGAACATGAAGATAGAGAGTCAAGAAGAATCAGCCTTCAAATTAGAGGGAGCTTAACAAATGAAGTTTTTAATTTAAGCAACGTCAGAACACTTTCAAATATGAACTTGCCCTACCAAACAGTAAACTACAATAAATTGTCAAAGTGCTGGCGACATTTATTGTCAGTGCCTATTGCCTGCTGTTAATTATGAAAATGCGAAGCCGATGATCCTAATTGAAGCTCACAATATCGACTTGACGATTGCCAGAAAAGTCGTGCAAGGCCCCGCCAATGCCCCTCTTGCGTCGAAGACGAAGTTAGGCTGGGTTATTCACGGCTGCTTGCCTTATTCAAAGCTAGAATTACCTGATATAGTTTTACACGTCCATGGAAAGAAGACACCGAACTTCGCCAACTTGATCAAATAGTTCGACAGAGTCTCTTCTACGATAATCTTTGAACGGAAAATCAAGAAAAGAAGATTTTAACGCTTGGAAGCAAAAGAGGACAAATCATTATGGAGAAAACATGTAACCACCTTGATAATGGTCACTGGGAAATTGGACTTCTCTGGAAAAAAGATGACATCAAAATGCCGGAGAGTCGACAGTCGACACTCAGCAGTGACTAGATTGAGATCTGTCGAACGGAAAATGGATAAAGATCCAACCTTTACCAAGAAGTACGTCGAAGCAATTGAAGGTTACTTAACCAAGAACTGTGCCAGAGTACTGAGTCGAGAAGAAGCTACTGAAATAAATGCCAAGACTTGGTACTTACCACACTTCCCTGTCAGGAACCCAAGTAAACCAGACAAGTTTCGTTTTCTTTTTGATGCCGCAGCAAAATCCCAAGGGATTTGTTACAATGACAATTTCATTCGTGGCCCCGACTTATTGAATTCATTATTCAATCAATGATATTTTTTTCAAATTCCACCTTTACAAAATTGCATTTGTCGGTGATATCCAAATTCCAAATCCAAATCGAAAATTCCATTACATGGAAGACTTAAATAGTCTATCTAAATGATAGCTGTCAAACAGAGGAAGAAGCCATAAAACTCATATCTGACGTTATAGAAGATCATCGTGGAGGAGGTTTCAAAATGACAAATTGGATCTCAAACTCCAGCAGTATCATGGAGAAGATACCGAAAGATTTGCACGGTAAGAACACTCTACTGACTATGGACAGACATAGTGAAACGCCGGAGCGTGTCCTGGGACTTTTATGGGACACTCGTTCTGATACGCTTACCTTTTCGTCTAGGACACGTGGACTCACAGGACAACAACTTGCGAATTCTTCGATTTGGCTTTCTGGGCCAGAGTGGCTTAGTCACAAGGAATCAAAATGGTCATCTCAAATCGATTCAACCACATTAATGGTCGTCACTGCTTGAGAACCGGGAAACCTCGACCACCAAGCCAGAACCATTCTTGGATATAAATAAATTCAGCAATTTTAAAGAACTCTTACAGATATCAGCATATGTCCTGCGGTTTCTAAAAAATCTGAAATCTACAACCAAAATTAGAAGCAAAGGCTTAATGGCAAACGAGATTAATATGGCAGAAGAGTAGTGGATTAAACAAGCGCAATTGAACGAATATAGGGACGAGATACGATCGCTTTGTCGCAAAAAATCATTTTTGCTTTCTTCAAAGATTCTAACGTTGAATCCAATCTTGGAAGAAAATGGAGTTATTCGAGCGGCCACTAGGCTGTAAAGTACCTGCGAGAACGATTATGCTGTTGTTTACCCGGCAATTCTGCCTAAACATTCATATCTCACTAAACTTCTTATTATAGAGTATAGACACTCATGAACGAACTCATCACTGTGGTGTAAATGTCGTACTTTCACAAGGAAGGGAACGATTTTGTATACGTCAAGGTTGGCAGTTAATAAAAACGATTCTAAAGCAATGTATAGTTTGTAGAAGGCTGAAAGGAAAGGCCCCAGCGCCACTCTTTGCCCCGCTACCCAAGCAACGATTGTGTGCTACCCGCGTCTTTGAAACCATTGGCGTAGATATTGCAGGACCTTTGCACGTGAAACTATCTCCACACGATACCGGAACCACAAAGGCGTATATTTTACTGTTGACTTGTGCCCTCGTTCGAGCGATTCATCTAGAACTCACCTTTAGTTTATCGGCTGAGTCTTGTCTACTTGCGATGAGGCGATTTTTCTCCAGAAGAGGAGTCCCGAATACTATTAATATCCAGGCCCGGTCTGGCCCTAGTCGGCACCTGGCAATCTCCACGGTCCCAAGGGGACCCAAGCCAAGGACTCAAAAAAAGAAAAACAGAAACTATTTACAACTTCAATCAGTGGCGCAGCTAGCGCATATCAAGGGTTAGCAATGCGGAAGGGCCCTTGAATATCAGGGGCCCATCGACAAGAAGAATATCATGAAACAGTAGTCAGACAATATGTTGCATAAGAAAAGTAGCGCCCACTAATTCTAAACATTGTTTAAGGTTCCCATTCTCAAATTTTAACCATAAAATATATATCCAAAACTATGAGAAAAATGCCAGTGCCCTAAAAAATATCAGGGTTTAAAAGATGAATGTTTCCCGCTTTCCTTTGTGCCCAGCGTCGAATTTATTTTTAGAAATTTCACTCTCCTGAAAAACTGTGGCATTACAATACATGTTAACATATTAAACAACCTACAACCATTCCTCGTAACCAATTTAATATTACAAGTAGGCTTACATATTTTACTAGTAAGAATTGATAGACACTTAACATCATCTTCTTTGTTGTTACTGCTACTGGGATGATTTGGTTCATCGTCTTCCTGAGGACCAGGAAGTGATGATTGATTGATTGATTCAACCAAGCACGTTTACTTGCCAGGGAGGACATACGATAATTCCGACCAAAGGATGGTCCTCAGGAAGCAAGCGCCACCGTGTGTGATGGTTTGGGCCACAGTAACTGCCGATGGTCGATCTCCACTCGTATTTTTGGATCGCGGAGTTAAGATAAACGCGGCCGTTTATTTGGAAACGGTCTTAGAACCTGTGTTGAAGCCTTGTGAATGCAACCATTTCGGCCGCAGACGGTGGATAATCCAACAGGATTCTGGTCACAAAACCCGAACAAATCAGGAATGGCTTGAAAACCACGTTCCGCACTTCATTTCGCACACGCAATGGCCTTCGAATGCTCCAGATGCGAACCTTTACATAATTCTATTTGGGGTATTTTAAAGGCCAAGATTGGCACTAAAAACTACCAAAGTACGGATACGCTCAAGACAGCGCTTCGCCGCGAATGGCAGTATATTCATCAGGCCCAAATTCGTGCAGCGTGCGATGACTTTGTTGACCGTCTTAAGGCCATAGTCTGCGCCAAAGGTGGCCATATCGGAAATGTCAAATAAATTTTGAATTTTGGTTTATTTTTGAACCTTTTGTTCTCTGGGTTCAATAAAAAATGTTTATAAATAAAAAAAATAGAGCGTTTTGAATTGGTAACACTTCGAATCAGCCACCCTGTAGATATAATATGCGTTTTCAGTGTCGGAGTAATGGAATTTTGAATCTCCATAAAATATTCCATTCCTTTATAGATGAAAACGTGAAAGAAATTTCTATACGTGATTCTGATTACTACTGCCATCTACCCTTGAAATTTTCAATTAGGTACTCAAATAAAATGTCAGAAATCACATTGAATGGATTTCAGGAAGAATAAATATAAAAACATTTTCACTTTGCCTTTTTTGTTAGAGAGAAAATTAGGTATCAATTGACTTTCCTCAATGATGAAAAAAGGCATTTCCCGCTTTAAAGAGGGTTAACAAAAGCATTCGCAAACTTTTCGCCGGTATCAACCTTTGGTTGTCGCAATCTCGCTTCATTCATTTCTTTGCTCGAACTGTTCTTTCAGTTTTGGTCTTCATTTTCGTTACGGTGGAACACAAATTGAGTTGTTTCTCAATTTCCGGAAACCATGGATAACTTTGGAAAAAATCATAGAAAACGGTCACAAAATAAAAATGAAAGTTTAATGGGACAGTTTTTCAACCGAAATTGAATTTGAATTAACATAACTAACTGTAAAATGCTTGCGTGTTAACAGGCCCAACTTGCATTACGAATGCAATGGTTGGAACACCATTATAAGTAAAATGTGAAAAGTCCCCATCGATCCGCCATTTGCAAAAAAAGTTGTTCAAGGTCAAAGTCTGCAAATATGGGTTTTTTGTGCTTTTCAGCCAAACGGTAAGTTTTATCATAAAAATAGATGACTAAAATTGTAGATCATGCTATTATCTATAAAAATTGTCTTTATACTTTTTTTCCTAAGAGTCACCGTTTCAGAGATATAATGATTCAAAAGTTGAAAAAGTTCCATTTTTCATAATATCCACACGTTTCCACGCCACCTATGAGGTAGTTCTTCTTCTTCTTGTAACACTGTTAATATAAAACAACTTACATCGTAATAACTGTTTCGTTTTTCCTCTCTCCTTACTTAAGTTTTCCATAAAGCAAGGCCTGTTTCTTTGTAAAGCGTGTGTTTGATTTCTCAAACATTATACTAAGATGTTGTACTTTTCTTGCGGAATTTATTTTAAAATCAAATTAACTAATTACAATACAAAATTAATTATGATTGATAGTATAATTCAACTTTAACAAACGATTTATTAACGAAAAATTATGAAGCTCGACCAACGCGCGTGCAACTCAGTTCGACTCACTGCCAAATCTGCTCCTCTGCCTGGGCTTAGGTTTTGAGCAACCAAGCAATTTATTTAGAGGCGTCAGCAACTGTTAATAGATGCATATAGAACCCGTAAGGCGTAAGTTCAATACAAAGGTTCACTTGCAGTGGAACCAATTTTGGGTTGTATTGATAGATGTAGCAGATTTACCGATAATAGCGCAGTGGCGCCGGCTTTAACTGCATAAGCTTCAGAGACTTTTGCTAAGAGCTTGTAGAGAAAAAAAAATAGGTGTTCATATGCATTATGCATCCACGATTCAAGTGCCGTACTTAATGCATTCTATTGTATGTTATTACTATTACATAATTTCAACTGAATCGAACTGAGTTGCGCGGGGAAGGTCGTTACAAATTTCATGTTTAAAGACTATAGAAATTGAACAAGAGAAGGAAATAAAATATGTGAAACTTAAATCTAAATGGTGTTGCGTCGTCGACTAAACAGCGTGTTTAATTCAAATAACTTGTGTGTAATCACTGGTGCTGTAATACAAGTAAAAATATTTTCTTATCGGTCTAAGTTGTACTGTTTTTAGTTTTTAAAAAAAATATCGCAATTTTGTTTTATCTGTAGGGTCATTCCATGCCAATTCAACCAAATTTTTTCCGTCCATCTCTCCGATTTCGTTCAAATTTGGTACAAATGTCCCAGTAAACCACACGTAATGCATAGAGCAAAGAAATCCATTGAGAATGTATTACATGTAATGCAATTGAAAGCGATTTGGTTAAGTTCAAATAGCAATCTCTTACAAATACCTTTCTAGTACATTTCAGGATATGCATGGAAATTCTCAGTCTTTAAAATTAAATATCCATCCATAGTAGGTTTGTATTTATACTTCAATATATTATTCAAGTAACAGGTAACTTTTTAATTATTGTAATTCAGTGCGCTAAACGTATGTGTACGTACGTGAGTGAAGAGTTTCAGTAAAAAAAAAAATTTTGAAATGAATACCAGGTAAGTAATAAAATATTTGATAAGATTTAATTTAAGAATTTAGGCTTAAAATTTCCTCTAATTCCGCAAAATAAATAGAAATGTGTACTAAACCAACTGAAAAAAAAACACCAAAATTATGTGGAATTAGCAAAAGGCATTTCAGAAGACTAGTTAAAATCGAAAAGGAGAAGTGCATGGTCAGTTCTTTAAGAAATAACACTACGGAATTGACGCAAAAAAACCTTTCCTTTTTGGCGCAAAATTTTGAATCTGCAAATTCTGTTGACCAGTCCTCAGAATTTTTACAAACTCCTTCAAATGACATATTGCAAGTCCCGGACTTTACCAAATTGCAAAGTGAAAATGTCGAATTAGTTTCAGTTAATAACAAACCGATCAATGACAAAATACTTATTCGCTCGGAATTATGCCAATGGACTCAGAAATACAACATTTCACACAATGCATTAACGGATTTATTAAAAACTAGCAGGCCCGGCAATGCTTCGCTATTGCCCAGGAAATAGTGAACTTTACTGTAATAGTCCAGTGCAATTAGACAAAAAATTGGCTCAACCCGGACAAAATTATTAACAGGGAAAAAATTGGTGGAAATTGTTCAGAATAATGTCCATAGTTACCCACCAAAAGTCCCAAGAAATCCGAGTTGGAGAACGCCCACAATCTTGAAAAAATGTGGTCCAGAAGGGATGTTCTTGCGGTTTTTCGCTGATATCTCCTAAAATATTAAACTTTATAAAAACCGCTCCAAATAAAAGTTGTAGATCATGAAATTCTACGTCGAATGACACCAAGAGTGAATGGTTTGGACTACCCGCTACCAAAGTACAGTAGGTCAAAGTTGGACCAATTTTCCACATTTCGTAAAAACTTTCGTTTCAACGCCAGTTTTGCGAAAATATCTTCCAAAATAACCTGTTTATCATAAAAGTATTCTATATAAAAGTTGTAGACCATTGAACTCGGCGTCGAATGAGATAAAAACCAAATGGTTTGGACCACCTAACCAAACCACCTAACAGCTAGTGGTTTGCAGGAAATGTATTTAACAGGAATAATGCCTTCAACAAGTCTATGAAGAAAGAAAAGAAAATTTTCATTTTGTATGGATTTTGAATTTTGTTATCATTATTGCAGATATTCCTTGTACTTATAAAAATAAATTATACTAATAACATGTTAATTTCGTTATTTATATTTTGCCCTCATACATGAGTCCAAAACGCTTAATTTGGATCTAAACAAACCCCTTCGGCCTAGTAATTCAATTTAATTCAATAGTTTCAGTAGATCAAAGTTGGACCAATTTTCCATTTTTACGAAAAATTCAACCGAGTTGTATCTGTAATCCTACTGTTTTATGATATTTCTCGTAATTACCACTTTGAACAGTGTATATGTTCCAAATTTCAGGGTTCTAGATCGATTGGAACTATCCCATTTTTGTATAATCTTAATAGCCCGTCAGAGAAAAACACCTATATCTTGGAAACTAAACCACCTAAAAGTATGAAATTTGAAATGATACTCACTTTTGATAATTTCAACTACCCTGAAAAATTTCAGTACTATACGTTGACTATCTTCGGAGATAAAACAAATTTTATTAACATTACGTTAAGTATCGTAAAGTAACGCTCAACGCCACCGCGGACTAATCTGTGCCTAGGATACATGCGTCATCTAGTAGTTCATTGTTGGTCCTAGGTATCGATACCAAAATACGCACGTAATTATGCCCATTATCATTTTTGCAGAAAATATTTTCTAAAATCTGATGTTAGAACCATTTTTGACATGCTGTAGATAGATAGCGGGTGGTCCAAACCATTTGGTTTTTATCTCATTCGACGCCGAGTTCAATGGTCTACAACTTTTATATAGAATACTTTTATGATAAACAGGTTATTTTGGAAGATATTTTCGCAAAACTGGCGTTGAAACGAAAGTTTTTACGAAATGTGGAAAATTGGTCCAACTTTGACCTACTGTACTTTGGTAGCGGGTAGTCCAAACCATTCACTCTTGGTGTCATTCGACGTAGAATTTCATGATCTACAACTTTTATTTGGAGCGGTTTTTATAAAGTTTAATATTTTAGGAGATATCAGCGAAAAACCGCAAGAACATCCCTTCTGGACCACATTTTTTCAAGATTGTGGGCGTTCTCCAACTCGGATTTCTTGGGACTTTTGGTGGGTAACTATGGACATTATTCTGAACAATTTCCACCAATTTTTTCCCTGTTAATAATTTTGTCCGGGTCTAAGTCTAATTGCACTGGACTATAATGTTTTTAATGATTTGTCCTTAGGTGAGTTGTAGGGCTAAGAAGGCGAATTTCCGAAAACCATAAGTGCTCATGTAATACCTGTAGGGAAATTCTATACCAAGTGTGAGTTCTTAAATATTAAATCTTCTTACACTAAGAATTTGAGAAACATTGATCAGTCAGTGGAGTGGGTTTTGTCTTTTGGCTTCTCTGAATAATACATGGTTCGGAACAATGTTTTTTAACACCCCTTCAAAATTTTTTTTTGTATGTTTCAAGATGGGTAGGGTCCAAAAATGCAATCTCCGTTCCGCGTTGTCCCCCGTGTCATCGATATTTACCTAAATTCCCGTTCGAAAAAAATCGTTCTTTCGCACATAGGCTACAGTACATTTGGACCCTAGTTGTGTCCCGAAGCTCGGCAGCTTAATCGGAATGCACCTATGGGTTTAAGGGCAGTGGGTGCTTTTTAGGGTGATGAGATCAAATCTGAAGTCGTTTTTGACCAAAGAGTGAAGAATTGAAAAAAAAAATAAAACAAATATTTAAAAAGCTGAATAAATTTTGAAAAAAAGTAAGATAAAAAAATAACTTTGTTTAAAGAAGCCGTTATTACAGCCAAATAGGACAATAATTGTCCCGTTTATTTACTGACTCTCTGCGACCCGCCCCGTTTGGGCATGGGCACTATACTGGTCAAAATTTGTGGGACGCTTTATTCAAGACTCAATCGAAAATTGTATTTTATTCAGTTTAGAAAAATAAATTCTGCAGCGTTTTATACATAATAGCTGTACCCTGCTACACGTTGCTGAGGCTCAGTCTGGTTAAATAAAAGATAATTTCACGAAGCCTGTGGTTATACAATATTTTTCATTGTTCCATTTTCTGTGCAGGTATAGAGATTTTTTGGTTTCCCGCGTCTAGAACACGCTGCACGCAACATAATTGACCATGTGAGGAACAATCCCCGTGTCCCCGTCTAGATCAAACCTTTGTCTATGCTGATTGCAAACGCCACCCGAATTAGGAAGTGCTATCTTTTAAATTGAAATGGGATATCTGTTGGAATCGTAGGAAGGCGAGCAATAAGGACATGTTCATCCTGAAAGGTGCTGTAAAGACTATAGTGCTTCTACGGTGTTGCTCGTTAAATTTTTTAACGTAGAATACTTCTTTTGGCGAACCTGAGGCGTGATTGCTGAGGGGGGCATCTTTGATTTGCCGTCACGGGACGATGGAATACATATAAATAACTGTTATGCATCACTAATCGTAAATTTTCGTTTTCGTCCGTTTTCGGGGGTCCTGGATTGGGGTGCGTCAACTACCCCTCGTGGGGTTGTCCAATTTGAGCCGTGTGTGATATCAACTTAAAGATGTTGTTGAGTATGCAGGGGAGCGGCATACATAGTGGCGCAGCGTATAATGTGGCGCAGAGCCTTTTTTAGTATTATAGCAATTGGTAGATGAAATCTGTCCGGTGTCATAAGTGTGTTAGTTAGTAATCCAACTTTGTCTAAGTAACAGGTGCGATCAAGCGTGTATTTAATAGGTCTTGTGAAAAAAATAAAAAAACCCATTTTTCAGGTTTTTTTTAATTTTTTTCATTCCTTCTAGTATTTTTAAGACATTTATGAAAACTTTATATGCAAAGACTCACTGTGATGTCCTCTTTTAAGCATCATAATTGATTTTGTGTGCAATGTGGCACAAAGAGGTCCCTGCAGTTTTTGAGCTATATCTCCGAAAATATCTACAACTGAATAATGATTGCTTCTGTAATAACAAAGCTTAGTAAATTTCCTTTCAACTCATGACTTCACTCATGATCTAAACCTCCTTTAAATATCCTTAAGAGCTCTAAACTCAAAACTATAGGCACATTGTACGCCGCTCCCCTACTATTAAATGGCATATTTTTTTTCTTCTGTAAGAAATTTTATAAAAGACATTTTATCGTAAAAACGCGTGCTTTTCGAACTTGTGGTACAAAGCAGGTGCAGGTTGATACGATGGGTGGGGGCTGAATTTTCTTTTAATTATGCTTTAGCATAGTGTTTTACATCTTTTATGGATAGAATTCAATATTTTCACTCAAACGCAAATAAATCGACGCAGCTCACTGCGAATTATGAATGAAGTCTGTTGTAAACTTTCTTACAGAAAGAAAAATTATGCCTTTTTAATAGTACTTACCAAGAGATTTAATTTGATATCACACTCGCCTCAAATTGGACTACCCCAAATGAGATGGTTTGGTTACCACCCCCACCCACAGAACCTCCAAAAATGAAATCCAAATGAACATCTCTTAGCCCACCGGAGGGATCAGTCATTCTAAATTTAAAAACCCCAAAAGTAAATTATTAAATCCATCCAAGTTTACTACCCTAAAACTCTACCCAAAATTGAAATCGCTAACAAAAACGTGGAGAAAAGTGTTTTCTTAATAAATAATAATAAATAGTCATGCAAATCGGCCTCGGTAGGTATTTTCATAATGCTACTTGACCGATATTTTATATTAATCCCGTGACGGCAAATGCAGATATACTCAAAAATATTTCGATAATCATTATATTTTCGCTCGAAACTCATATAACGGTACAGAATCTATCTGACATATGCATATTAAATCGCATCTACGTTTTCTTGCGAACATTTTGATCTAATTATTTTTTCTCTGCGATAAGTAGTTTAGAAGATTATCGGATTTTAATTTAAGTACTTCCACGTAAAAAACTTTTACTTGAAAAAACTGAACAAATTTATTTCACACTAAAACCCGTATAACGGTTAAACATAGAAAATTGAAATGTTCCCATGAAATATGTAGAACATTATGCTAAAATATTTGAACAAAAAATCATTCCCCCCGCATCAACCTACAACCCCTCTTTAGACAAATTCGCAAACTACGCATTTTAACGATATTCGAATGAAAAAAGTCTGTTGTAAAGTTTCTTTAAGAAGAAAAAAAATATGCCATTTAATTGTACTCAGTAAAAGCTTTAATTTGATACCTCACACGGCCCAATTTGGACAACCCTAAGGAGGGTGTCTACCACCCCCACCCCCCACAACCCTCCCACAAATATAAAAAGTATAGAAAAACCTGACTGTAGTCGAATACAACGTTGTGTCAAAATTTCAAAGCA
This sequence comes from Leptogaster cylindrica, assembly GCA_963082835.1. Classification (NCBI taxonomy): domain Eukaryota; kingdom Metazoa; phylum Arthropoda; class Insecta; order Diptera; family Asilidae; genus Leptogaster; species Leptogaster cylindrica. The sequence continues at coordinate 12,591,541 of OY720107.1, read as the reverse complement.
ATCGGTGAAGAACTTTAGGAGATTAGCGGAGTTTAACAAACGGACATTTACATTTTTACAAGGTTTTATTTAACTTCGTTTTCGGTTTCTCTGTTTCTCTGTTTCTCTGTTTCACTGCTCGGAACAAATATTGCAGTTTTTAATCAATTTCTACCACATAAATTTTCATGAATTTTTTTACATAGCACAGATTTCATTTTAAAACATGTTTTACAAAAAAAAATAATATGTTTATTGTCAAAATCATTGCAATTAGAGCATAATTGTTAATCAAGTATTACTGAAATTGAATACGCATTTCAGTCAATTTCAAGGCAAAATTAACATTTGCCAAGAAGAAGACTGCTTACTGCCTGCGCACATTTTCATGTCGCTGAGCAGCGGTGGTTCATTGCCGAAAAAAAGTTTCCTGCTTCGAAACACGCACGCATATTTTCTCCTTGCTCTCAACGAGTGGGAGATTTTTGTGTGCTGGCGAGTTCTGAATTAGCATAAATTTGCGCCTATTTGGTCGATGCACATTTTTGTTATGATTCTTTTTTAGCTGAGGGGAGGGTAATCCTATTCTTCATATTTTTTAAAAGAAATGTTTTCTATTTCTCAAATGAGTAGTATGGAGTGGGAGCTTTTCTAATATGATTTTATAATCATTTACTAAAGCTGAAAGCATATTATTGCATATTATTATATACCTATATATATCTATGTAATATTTGTATTACATATTATATATATTATAATAATAAATAAATACTATATGAATATATTCAGTTGGATATGTTTTGTGGTAAACACCTGGACAATGTATGCGCATTGCGCATATAAGTATTATATTTATTGATAACACCGTGCTCTCGGCTCACACGTTAAAAGGTAAGGTCCACCGAAGGAATCAGAAATAAAATTTTACTTAAAATTATTACAAAATTTTATTTTAAAAAGCACTAAAAACTAAGAAAATAAAAAATTAATAAATTAAAAAAATTAAATAACAATGTTTTATTTTAAAAAGCACCAAAAACTAATAAATAAACTTTCTACTTATACCGCAGTATTTTGGTTACATCTAGTTTAAAATAAAAACTTGGGGTGCATCTTAGAGTATAAAAAAGGAAACGCTATAAACGTGTAAGCCTATTTGTTTCTCGCTCTAGCACATATTGAATTAACGCCTTATGTGTCACTCCATAGCGCCTTAGACCTAGTAGCGTGGAAACAAAATATTTCCACAATGAATAATATATTATATTAACCCCCTAAGTTTATCCAAAAAATTTCGCCGCCTTCGTGAAATGCTTCACTATTATGCGTCTCATAATCAGCCGAAGGGGTGCATCTGCATATAGTTAGATAAAATTTAATATTTTGTATATGTTTCGTTTCAATGATAAGTAAAAGCAATCACTAACTGATCATAATATTTCCAATTGATAATTTTAAATTTAAGTTATCGGTAAAATTATATTAGAAGTGTGTGTGTGTGCATTTTGTATCATCAGCACCCCAAGTTTTTATTTTAAACTAGATGTAACCAAAATACTGTGGTATAAGTAGAAAGTTTATTTATTAGTTTTTAGTGCTTTTTAAAATAAAACATTGTTATTTAATTTTTTTAATTTATTAATTTTTATTTATATAGATTTATATAGATTATGCAGCGGAATGTATTTCAAGTTCCTGGTGATGCAAGAACTTTACTGAGAACACCTAGGTCAAGAATAGAAACTAGGAAAGTTACACCAGGAGAATATCTTCATATAGGAGTTAGGAGTAACTTGATAGTACTTTCCAATTATTTATTGTGCGAAAAAATTCGCCTGAATATAAATATTGACGGACTGCCGTTATCAAAGTCTTCCACATTATGCTTGTGGCCGATTTTAGCTTCTGTCCATAAATATGATAATTTGAAACCTTTTATAGTTGGAGTGTATTGCGGATACGGAAAGCCATCTTGTCCTGATGAATTTTTAAAAGATTTTGTTGATGAACTTGTACAAATAAAACTAAGTCCTATTGTAGTCAATAACAAGGAATATACTCTCAAAATACGGGCATTTATCTGCGACGCTCCAGCTAAATCATTTATATGTGGAGTGATGGGTCATCAAAGTCGCAATGGTTGTACAAAATGTTTACAGAAAGGTGAAATAGTTCAACATAGAGTAGTTTATACTTCTACAGCGGGTAATAGGCGAACTGATGAGTCATTTAAAAACCGTGAGGATCTGTCATATCATCAACTGAAATATCGCAATAGACTCACATACCTTGAAAAGGAAGGCTTTAATAATATGGTATCTAAATTTGTACTCGACCCTATGCACTTAATTGACTTAGGTGTTATAAAGAAAATGCTTACATTACTTTATAATAATAAGTGTCCTTCACAACATCTTTCGAGTGACGAAAAAGAAGCATTTTCAGCATTACTATGTTCACTAGCAACCTTCATACCATCAGAATTTGCGCGCAAACCTAGATCAGTACAAGATTTACCACGATGGAAGGCAACAGAATTGCGTCAATTTTCATTGTACACTGGTGTCGTGGTCTTGAAAAATGTATTGAATAGGGAATATTATTATCATTTCCTGTTACCGCATTGCGCCTTAAGAATACTTTCAGATGATGTTTCATTGACTATACATTCTGAATGGGCAAAAGAAATGATACAATACTTTGTTTCATTATTCCCTATTTTATATGGCCAGGATAAACTAAGCTACAATGTGCATAATTTGCTACATATTGTTGACACTGCGCGGCAATTTGGCCCTCTTACGACATTTTCAGCGTACAAATTCGAGAACTATATGCAGGATATACTAAAATCGATTAAAAAGCCGAATCGTATATTACCACAAGTATACAATCGACATATTGAAGAAATGGAAAGCCTTTCAAATAGCTGCAGAAAATCAAAGGAAATTGGCTTAAAAAAAATAATGATAAGTTCTACTAATGAAACGAAGTATAGGCAGTACCAATTTAAACATTTCATACTTACGGAGAAAAATCCCGACAACTGCTGTTGTATAGTAAATAACTCTAAACATATTCCAGTACTTGTAAAATGTTTTGAAAAAGGTGATGAAGGAGATTATGTGAAATGTATGCGGTTTAATGCAGTCCAAGAATTTTTTTCAAAACCATTAAATTCTATGCGAGCCCTAGGCATTATTGAAGTAACAAATATATCTGCTGAAGTAGAAACATTTAAAATAGATCAAATTAAATATAAGTATGTTAAACTGCCTTCATATCAAAATTCAAATTCGTATGTTTTGTTACCCCTTCTTCATGATATAAAACATTGAAGAGAGTCTACATTAATTATAATTATAATTACTGACCTGATAATTATCAATAATGCCTTCTTCAATACGCAAGATGCAAGCAACTACAATCAAGAAAAAAACGATTTCCAAATCAAGCGGCACAATAAGTGGTAATTTTCAATAATTTGCTTTTTTTATATACATAGAAATAAAATGTCCTTTTTTAGAATATAAAAACAAACAGCTACCACCCGAAAATTCACCATATTATGAACCAAATTATATGGAAACGGAAACGTCTCAACAAAACGCTTTAGGTTCAGACGATTTTGCAATTGAGGGATTGTCTGGAACTTCAAAACGCTCCAGAACATATCACCTATACTCCTCCGATTCAGATGAAGGTACAATGATTAAAAAACGTCGGCAGTTTTAAGATGGTAAACGTAATTGGATTTACATGGATTTTTTAATATAGAATGAATGAATTATTTGGGATTTTTCTGCTGGGGTAAATTGTATTTTATATATGTTTTGGGGTTGTGGGGGTGGGGGTGGAACCATCTCCTTTGGAGTTGTTCAATTTGGGGCGTGTGTGATATCAAATTAAACCTCATGCTGAGTACTTTTAAATTAAGCAGTCGCGGACAACTAGTGACATAAGAAAATGCATGTCTAGATTTTTAGATAGAATGAGTATATTTTTTTACATCTAGGGTATCACGAAATTGGTGTGACCAATTGCTTGCTTACTAGTTGATATTTCAAAAAATGTCAGGGAATTATTGGACAGTTTGCAAATCGATAAAAAATTAAAATTATTGATGGAAAACGTTTATTTTTTTAAACAATGTGAATGAACAATAACAAATAAATCATAATTAATAAAATAACGTGAAAAATGGCGGAAAACTTAATCCGAATCGCAGTGAACACATGTAAAAGTATTCGGGTTTGCTCCGGAGCAACGCAAGTGAACACCTCGATCACAAACGATGCAATAAGCTGTGTTTTGACGATTCTCCTTTTTCGGCATATTTTTCTTGCAAATTATGCAGAAATCAATGTCTCCTCCACGTCAGTTTCAGTTGGAGATGGTATTTTCTTCTGCGGAGTCTTCGATTTGCCACAGCATTTTTGCTTCTTTGCAGCTGGTGTGTCGCCTTTCTTCGACAATTTCTTCCTCTTCTTCTTGGCCTTGTCAGTTGTCACGTAGGTCAGCCACAATTTCAGGCGATGTCAAAACGGCCGATTTCATTGGTTTACGGCCACGGTTTGACTTCTTGACTGACGTGCCAAGTTTCAACGGACCTACCGATTTCAATGCGTCTTGGAGCACGGTCGAGTGTGCTGATGGTACTCCGCTTGTGGAAGGTGCTCCACTTGTGGGAGGTGCTCCGCTTGTGGAAGGTGCTCCGCTGTGGAAGGTGCTCCACTTGTGGAAGGTGCTCCACTTGTGGAAGGTGCTCCGCTTGTGGAAGATGCAGCGCTTGTAGGTGGCTCGGATGACGTGTCTTCTTCATGTGCTGCAGGTAATGTTGCGTCGCCAGATACAATGATTCGACGCTGATTATCAGCATCTTCTTCATCATCGTCGCATGCGTTTTCGCTGCTCAATTGCGAAGCGACGAAGTCGATTTCCGTGAAGACTTCTGGATCGTATGGGAAAATGCCTGTCGCTCTAAATCCGCTTTGATATTCTTCGGCGTCATGGCAGCATCTAGGCATTGGTCGGCGATGCGAGGCACATGATGCAAATCAAAAATCACGCCGACATTTGATTTCTTCCAAGCATTATGTTTTATGGTGAAGATGGTCTTGAAAGGGCCAAATACCGTAACACCGAGCGGCTGCATACGGTGCGTGCAATGCGGTGGAAATGAGAGCATGGTAATACCGTGCTTCAATGCCAATTCAATGGCCTCTAACGACAAATGTGATGTATGATTATCGAGAAGTAGTAGAGTTGGTGAATCCGCATTTGCGCCAGTGTGTTTGATGAAATGCTGCATGTATCTGGGGAATTCATCGGATGTCATCCATCCAGAACCATTGGCGGCATCAACTGCACCATTTGTTGCATGCGTCAAATACACCTCTTTCATGTTTTTTCGTGGAAAGAGGTAAAACGGAGGAATTGATTGCCCCGTCGCGCTGACGGACAATACCAGAGTCACGTTCATGTCTCTCTTTTTGCATCCCACGAGTCCGGATACGAAATACCGATATTTTTAGCATATTCGTATGCAAGTTTCCTCAGTTCCTTTAAATTCAATCCATAGTTGATGTCGCTGGCCTTGAGAAGGTATTTCATCAGCGCACCTTCTTGCTCTGCATTGAAAATTGTTTTGCCGGTCGACGAATGTTCTTGCAGCAAATTCTTCATCACATCAACATTAGCAGTAGCAACGTCAATGTTTGTCTTATTGAAATTCTCTATATGCCAAGCCAAAGTGCTTTTCGCAATGTTGTGCGCCTTTGCAGTTTTCCGGATTGAGTTTTTGTGGATTTTCACCAGCTTAATTGCTTTCAAAGTATTGTCGAAATCAATTGATTTCTCCTTTTTGGCATAATAACGCGGCATTCGGACCAAAAAACTATTAAAAATTGCCGAAAAACTAATGCTATGCTTAAATTATGCACGAAAAATTATTTGTACACATCAAACAGACGAAATTATTTCTTCAAATGTCAAGAAATTAAATCGTCAATTGTTGTCCAATAATACCCCGCATGCTCATTATTCCAAAATAGCAGCGTATAAGTAATACAATGCAAACTTCATACAAAATTCTTTTGAGGGGCGGAGGCTTAAGGTTCCACGGATATTATAAATATATTTACCTGAGTTGGTTCGTCGAAAAATTTGGTAAAAATAACCAAAATATTAAGTGAAAAAAAAAAACTTTCGAAGTATCGAATTTTTATTTGCTATGGCAGCGAGGTAACAGTGTGTGTCGAGTGCGCAATGGAATATGAGCTTAGAGTAAGACGAGTCGATGTCCGATGACAATTGGTTGAAACTGTGAAGCATGCCTAGGAGGAAAAATATCGCGCTGTCCAACAATACCCCGTGTCCAAGAATACCCCACGCTCCCCTATATTATACAATATATATTCGTATAAATAAATAAAAAATTAATAAATTAAAAAAATTAAATAACAATGTTTTATTTTAAAAAGCACTAAAAACTAATAAATAAGCTTTCTACTTATACCACAGTATTTTGGTTACATCTAGTTTAAAATAAAAACTTGGGGTGCTGATGATACAAAATGCACACACACACACTTCTAATATAATTTTACCGATAACTTAAATTTAAAATTATCAATTGGAAATATTATGATCAATTAGTGATTGCTTTTACTTATCATTGAAACGAAACATATACAAAATATTAAATTTTATCTAACTATATGCAGATGCACCCCTTCGACTGATTATGAGACGCATAATAGTGAAGCATTTCACGAAGGCGGCGAAATTTTTTGGATAAACTTAGGGGGTTAATATAATATATTATTCATTGTGGAAATATTTTGTTTCCACGCTACTAGGTCTAAGGCGCTATGGAGTGACACATAAGGTGTTAATTCAATATGTGCTAGAGCGAGAAAGAAATAGGGTTTCACATTTATAGCGCTTCCTTTTTTATACTCTAAGATGCACCCCAAGTTTTTATTTTAAACTAGATGTAACCAAAATACTGTGGTATAAGTAGAAAGCTTATTTATTAGTTTTTAGTGCTTTTTAAAATAAAACATTGTTATTTAATTTTTTTAATTTATTAATTTTTTATTTTCTTAGTTTTTAGTGCTTTTTAAAATAAAATTTTGTAATCTAATTTTTTAAGTAAAATTTTATTTCTGATTCCTTCGGCGGAGGCGGACCTTTTAACGTGTGAGCGGAGAGCACGGTGTTATCAATAAATATAGACTTATATACGCAATGCGCACACATTGTCCAGGTGTTTACCACAAAACATATCCAACTGAATATATTCATATAGTATTTATTTATTATTATAATATATATTATATGTAATACAAATATTACATAGATATATATAGGTATATAATAATATGCAATAATATGCTTTCAGCTTTAGTAAATGATTATAAAATCATATTAGAAAAGCTCCCACTCCATACTACTCATTTGAGAAATAGAAAACATTTCTTTTAAAAAATATGAAGAATAGAATTACCCTCCCCTCAGCTAAAAAAGAATCATAACAAAAATGTGCATCGACCAAATAGGCGCAAATTTATGCTAATTCAGAACTCGCCAGCACACAAAAATCTCCCACTCGTTGAGAGCAAGGAGAAAATATGCGTGCGTGTTTCGAAGCAGGAAACTTTTTTTCGGCAATGAACCACCGCTGCTCAGCGACATGAAAATGTGCGCAGGCAGTAAGCAGTCTTCTTCTTGGCAAATGTTAATTTTGCCTTGAAATTGACTGAAATGCGTATTCAATTTCAGTAATACTTGATTAACAATTATGCTCTAATTGCAATGATTTTGACAATAAACATATTATTTTTTTTTTTAAACATGTTCTGTTCCTGAAATCTGTGCTATGTAAAAAAAATTAATGAAAATTTATGTGGTAGAAATTGGTTAAAAACTGCAATATTTGTTCCGAGCAGTGAAACAGAGAAACAGAGAAACAGAGAAACAGAGAAACCGAAAACGAAGTTAAATAAAACCTTGTAATAAAAATGGCCCACGCCGACAACAGAACAGCCGTCAGAAATTTTTTTGTCTCATATGATTCGCTGGTGCTGTACGACGCAAAAATATAAGACATTGGCAAAGATCAACGTAGGTAAGTTTCCATGCCGTCTGTGGTGGAGTGAGAGTGGACTAGGACTTACGAGTTACGACAAGGATATGGAATAAATAAAGCACATACAAGATTATACCACATGTCACATGTGTATCGTATGCTACGCACACGAGGTTAATGTTAAGATGTAATAGCATAAGAAGATAAAAACAAATCAAAAATAAAAATCTTTTATTTCATCCTATACAACGTGCTTACTTTTCTCCACAGTACTGTACAGACTTGTCTCTGAAAAAAAAACCGTTACAGACGGACCATTTCCGGATCACTATAGCAGGATCAATAGAAAAAGTTTTCGTTTTAAGTAGGCTCTCTTGAAATTATTATAAAAATTCAATAAATTACTGCAACATAACATATTGAAAAAATAATAAATAATGGAGTTAAAGGATAATTGCGCGATATGCAGAATACCAATGACTTTGGTGAAGAGATTACTTCTATGTAAACATTTGCTACATTCGAACTGTTTGGAACCCATACAAATCAATGGACAACAATATAACTGTCCCATTTGTAGAACATTGGTGGAGGCAAATGAAGTAATTCAAAGAAAAAAATATTTAAAAAAAATAGTAATGAAGACCGAGAAAGAATTGTGGTTTGCGCAAACCGAGGAGAAGATTGGATTACATTAGTCAATTCTAAAATTAGTAGTAAATTATAAGTAAATTATAAAACTGCCTTTCACTGGATGCAATCGAGAAAATATGCTGCCTAAGGGAGGCTTTAAGGCAAAGATATTAAATGAGCAGGAAATTGATATAATGATTGAATGGGTGGAAGAAAATGTCTCAATCACATTGAAACAAATCGCAAGTAAAGTAAGAAGTTAATTTAATAAAGAAATTTGCACGTCCACGGTAGGAAACTACTTAGAAGGTAGACTCTTTACCTTAAAAAGCATTCATAATCAAGCAATAGCTACGAACAGCGAGGAAAATAAAAGAAAGCGGGCGGAATATGTTAGGCAGCTAAACTGTTACATACAAATGGGGAAACAAATTGTGTGGATTGACGAGACAAATTTTAATTTATTTTGTCGACGTACCCGAGGACAGGAGGGCCTTCGACAACTGGCTCAAGCGCGACCCAACTTCTTCCTGCTGCAAGAGGCCCGAATGTTCATTCAATTGCAGCAATATCTGCTGCAGGGGTTATATCGATGACTCGGCGCAGAGGGTCCTTTAAAAGCAAAACGTCCAATGAGTGGGTAACAACTGTTTTGAATACTTGGCAGGAACTTGGCAATCAATTGTCAGATTTGGTACTTGTGTGTGACAATGCTCCTTACCATGTAAGATTAGAACGCACTGTCAGCGAATTTATTTATGAAGGTACAGCAACTCTGCTCCGGCTAGGACCATATTCACCAGTGTTAAATCCAGTGGAAACAATTTGGTCGAAGATAAAAATATATGTGAAAACCCACCTAGGAGTTCGGAATGTCCAACGCCCTGCTTTGATAGAGCAAAGGTTAGTATATTTAGAAAATGTAATTGACCAGGCGAAGGAAACCATAGTTGGAGGTGACTGTGCTCGTGCTGCTCAGTATTCAACTTCCCATCATGGTGCCGCATTGGCTTTGGAAGATATGCGGGTAGGTGTCTAGGTAAATTGTTTTTCGCAAGCAATAATTCTTTCTTGTATCTTGTTGTTCTTTGTTCAATGTTTACGTATATAATTAAAAAAATTAAATTAAATAAAAAATTTAAATATACATTACATATTATATGCAACGTGTTTCATGGGGAGATACCAATAACTGTGGCAAATTAAATTTTGTATTTTTTCCGAAAGATTTTGGTTCGTTGATCACGGGAAAAATAATTAAAAAAATCCCAGATCGACCGTTTACGAGACATCCTTCGAAAAAGATTCAATTCATTTGGCTCCCAAAATCCTTCGGAAACTGTTTAATTTACACTTTAATTTACACTTATTTATCACTTTAAGGACCTAAAAACTATATAGAGTCCTTATTTCACAATAAAAGCACTTTTACTATATTAATTTGCTTAAAAATTACGCATTTTCACTAAAACTCGTGCCACGAACAGTTTCAAAACAAACTTTGTTCAACTGTCATGTCGGTTCATCCGGTTTTATTCTTTCCACGCACTTTTACTTAAAATTAGAGTATTCATTCATATAATAATGTGAATGCGTGCTTGTCTTGAAAATAATATTAATACAATAGCTCTATATTGTTATTCGGTCCTTAAAGTGATAAATAAGTTTAAATAAACCAGTTTCCGAAGGATTTTGGGAGCCACATGAACTGAATCTTTTTCGAAGTATATCTCGAAAATGGTCCACCTGGGATTTTTTAAATTATTTTTCCATTCATAATGCATTGAGTTGTAAAATTAATCCGATTATACATATAAATTATATTTTCTGAATTCCAATTGATAATTTCTGAATTATAATTGATGATTTCTTAAATACAATTTATGATTTATGAAAATAACTTGACTAATCTGAATTGCAATTGATAATAGGTCTGTTCGCATACTTTTTTGCCTGCAATTTCCTGAAAGTTCCTTTTTCTGGTGGTGGGGATAAGATTACTGAAAGTACGTGTTGTGTACTGGACTAATCGAGGAGTAATAGAACGCAACATTGTACCAGATCTTCTGACAGCTGTCATACATAGTTTCTAAGCACGCGGTTAAAAGAACACCTAAATTTGTGAATAATAAAATACTTCAACTTTATATAGCAATTTGTGTTTAAATATAAGAAAACCCAAACACAACACTGGTGACGAGGACTACAGACCTGCGTATGCAACAAATAGAAAGAATTTAAGATGAGTATAGTGAAAAAAGAGGAAAAAGTGGCCAAAGTGGCCGCAGTTCCGGTCGACATGATAGGATCGATGACGGAATTCGAAGTCTGCAAGGGAAATGCGTGGGACTTATATATCGAGAGACTAGAGTTTTTCTTCGAAGCAAACGGTATTGAGGAGGATATTAGGAAACGAGCAGTCTTATTTACAGTATGCGGAGCAGCTACATATAGCGTAATTCGGTCGATCCTGTCACCTGAAAATCCATCAGTGGTAACCTATAAAAAAATTGTTGAGGTTATGAAAACACATTTAAACCCTGCGCCGTCTGAGATTCTTCAGCGGTTCCATTTCTCGAAAAGAGATCAATTACCAAACGAGAGTGTTGCGGAGTACATTGCGGCATTGCGTCGTCTAGCAGAACATTGTAATTATGGAAAAATGCTAGAGACCATGCTTCGAGATAGATTGGTTTGCGGTCTAAAGGACGAAAATCTTCAGAGAAAACTATTTGCTGAGACAGATTTGACGTTTGTTTCCGTGCAAAAAAGTGCTCTAGCAGCAGAAGCAGCCACAGCTCACGCCAGAGCGGTACGAGCAATCCCCGGTATGTCTGTAAATTTGGTAAAATCTCGGGACGAGGTAAGCAAAAGGTCAAGTGAGATAAGGGAAAAACAAGGTAAATGTTTTCGTTGTGGATATAATCACTTGAAGGAGGATTGCCGTTTTATTGAGGCGACTTGAATTATTTGTAGGAAAACAGGACACATAGCTCGAGTTTGCAGGGCTAAAAAGTTAAATAAAGATCAGAACAGGGGAAACGAAAAGATAGCTAAACATCAAGGCGCTCACGCGGTAACTGAAGAGGTTCCGGAAGAAGAGGAAAGTTTCTTTGTGTTATTTAACTATACGGAGAATTCAAAGCCAATTGAAATAACAGTATTTTTGAACAATTCTCCAGTCAATTTCGAAGTTGATTCGGGCTCTGTCAGTACAATCATTAGTGAAAGAACTTTCCAGTCGCTTTGGCCCAACAACGCGCCAGTGCTCCGACCAGCGAACAAAAGATTGAGAACCTGGACCCGGAAATTATTAACAGTATTGGGAACGTGTGAGGTGCAAGTAAGATATCACAATAGGTCAAGCAAGTTACCCCTTACGGTAATTGGTGGAAACGGTGTTAATTTGTTGGGACGAGATTGGTTTAGCGCGTTGGGACTGAAAGTGGAAGGTGTAAACAAAATACAAGAAGAAAATTTGAGCGGCATTATTGAAGAGTATGCGGAAGTTTTCAGCAACGACATCAGTGCATATAAAGGGCCACCAATTAAAGTTGAAATTAACCAATCAATCACTCCGAAGTATTTAAAGTCTCGCCCGGTTCCGTATGCTTTATCGGAAAAAGTGGATCAAGCTATTAGTAAACTGATAGATCAGGGTATTTATGAGCCCGTAAAATTTTCTCGTTGGGCTACGCCTTTGGTAGTTGTGTGTAAAAACGGCGGGTCTATTCGCCTGTGCGGAGATTATAAGAGCACTGTCAACACCGCCACGCTGAAGGATAAATACCCGTTACCTACAGTACAGGAGATTTTAGGAACCTTGCAAGGTGGTTCCGTGTTTAGTAAACTGGATCTCACCCAAGCGTATCAGCAGTTAAAAGTCGACGAAGAATCATCGGAACTATTAACTTTGAATACTCCCCGAGGCCTGATGAAGGTTAGATCGCTTCAGTTTGGAGTGGATTCCGCCGTCGGAATTTTCCAGCGCTGTATGGAATCATGGTTTGGTGACATTAAAGGGGTTAAGTGTTTCCTCGACGATTTGCTAGATAGAGGAAAGGATCAGGAAGAGCACAACCAAATTTTAAGGCGAGTATTTCAACGACTTCAAGAACTCGGACTTAAACTGAAGCGGGAAAAGTGTCGTTTTGGAGTGGATCAGCTAGACTATTTGGGATTCCGGATTGGATCGAACAAAATCAGTCCGACTGACGAAAAGGTGAAAGCAATCACGGAAGCCAGAATTCCTAAAAATGAGACCGAACTGCACGCATTTCTTGGATTATTGAACTTTTATAGTTGTTTCTTAGAAAATAAAGCTTCCGTTCTAGAACCATTGCACAGGCTCCTAGATAAGAATCAGCGTTGGATTTGGACAGCAGCTCATCAGCGAGCTTTCGAGGCTGCAAAAGAATTGTTGAGTTCAAAAAAAGTTCTGGTCACCTACAATTCGAATCTGCCATTACTGATTTGCTGTGACGCTTCTTCTTATGGATTGGGAGCGGTTCTGAGTCATCGATTGGAGAATGGAGAAGAGGCACCAGTCATGTATGCTAGCCGCACACTTTCGGGAGCTGAAAGGAACTATGCACAGATAGATAAGGAGGCTTGTGCAATTATGTTCGCGCTTAAGAAGTTCCACAATTACATTTACGGTCGGCATTTTGAAATTTATACTGACCATAAACCTCTTTTAGGGCTTTTACATCCTCACAAGCAAATTCCCTTAATGATTTCGATAGAAAACCCAAACACAACAGTACGCGAACAGCTTCCTGCAATATTCTGAAAAGGCAGAAGATTATTTACTGAGAGTTCGTGCAAGTCTAATTCTTGACGCAAAAATTCGAAGCAAAAAGTTTTAAAATAATGAATGAATTCAGTGAAGTTATGAAGAGGAAAATATGTGTTAAGTACTGTAGTAGAGTGCAGTTTATAGTAGTTTGTAAGTGTGCCATGTAACGTAGAGTAGAGTGTAGTTTATAGTAGTTTGTAAGTGTGCCATGTAACTAAAAATAGATTGAAAACCTAGGAGCTAGAGAGGTTCAGGAAAAATATTGTGGAAAATAATTTAGCGAGTTCAGACGTACGTTTACGTACAGAATTTTAATAAATACTTTATAAGAAAAAACACGAATATTTTTAATTAAACAATAAAAACTCTTATTGTTCAATATGTATTTAAAAACTGTATTGGCAACAGAATTAGAATCATCAAGTGATGAAGAAGGTAATATTATCCCTGTATTGTAATATTAAAAACTTTTCTATATATATATTCTTCTTTGAATCCATTTAAATATTATTTTTCAATCAAAAAACAAACTGTCACTTCAAAATTACGTGTCAAAGTGTCTTCTTCAACATGATAAGCAAAATGAAGGCAGAAATACTGCCTGGAAGTTCCTGAAAGTTCCTTAAAGAGGGGAAGCTGTGACGTAAGCAAAATTTTCAGGAGAAAGTAAGTACGCGAACGACTTCCTGCAAATGCATTAAAGCCGAAACACATTGACAGCATTGGGATCGGCATCGCCAACACATTACAGCATCTGGCAGCTAACATCGGCTTCGTGAGTTGCAAATCAGTAGTTTTGTTAAAGTGGACATGGATATGACTGAGAGTGAAGTAGAAAATGCTGCAACTACATTTAGTTTGCTGTTGCAGTTAACAAATTTTAGTTTAGCGACGCAAAAAAGATTGTGGGTACGTGAGCTATGGACTACCCGTGACATTCAGAATAATGAAGGAGAGGGATCATGAAGAATGTTTTGCTGCAATGAGAATGTATCCATATTTTCCTTAAAGAGAAATGTTGTGAACAGAATTAACTAAATATAATCACTTTTCTTACCTGAGAAGTCATATTATGCACGCACAAAACTAAACGGTACAAAAAAAACCGATTCAAAATGTAAACAAAAGTAACAGGCCGCCTCGATGCTTGGAGAAATCCAGCACGTCGGAATTTTCCGACAATGCCGGCATTATGCCGCCTCGGCGAACCTGTAATGTGTGCTACTTCATAATATAGTGTGTGTTGGAAGCGCGATGTCGCAGAATGCCGGCATCGGCATTCTCAATGTGTTTCTGCCTTTGCAATACATTATAATTCCTGAGAGTACGCGAACAGACCTAAATAATATCGCCACTATACACACTAGGGTGGTCCTTATTTTTCGAATTTCGGAATTTTGAATTTCGCACCCCGTATTTTGTTTTTAATTGATGTAAAAGTAAGCTCACAAAAAGTTTGAACCATTCACATTTCACATAATTGTAAGTGGTGCCCCAGAGGAGGTCATTTAGGCCTTTAGGGTCATTCCGTGGAAATTCAACAAATTTTAAAAAATTTTCTGACCTCATTTGTTCAGATGTTTTTAATTTTTTTTACATACGGAGGTACTGGTAGGTAGTATGAGTCGAGTTTGGTAGTTTTTCAAAAAACGTCCCCGTTTGTTAGATAACGGTACTTGAAAGTGAAAAAGTGTGAAAATGTTGAAAAACGTGCATTTTTCAAAAAATCACTGCTCCTGCAAATATAGCTTTATTCTGATGATATATATCTCATTATAAAGAAAACTCTTTAAAGTTTTCGAAAAAAATTCACAAAAAGAAATATATCATAAAATGGACAAAAGAGATAAAATATGGACCATTATTTTTGCATATCTCAAAATGCTTGGGAATTGGTATCAACCAAATATTTTAAACAATTTTGTGAATTTATTCTATTTTCGAAGGAATGAATGTGAAAGAATTTATTCTTCACAGTAGGCCGCTTTAGTTGCCACAAACAAAAGTTTCATTTCACACAAGAAGTTTGCGCGCAAATTGTAAAACATGGTCACAAGAGGTAAATTTCGCAATAATATATATTTGGTTGGACATGAAACGAATCAGATATTAGGTAGCAAATTACCTTCTAATAAACAAGTGCTTCAAGTTCTTTTTTATAATATGACACATGTAAAATTAAATCTTCGCGAAAGTGCTCGTTTAGTAATTTCTGAAACATAGAGATAAGTTCTCTGAGTTCTGAAACTGTGATTTTTTGGCAAAAAGCCACAATTCCTGTTGAGGAAAAAGAAAAGATTAAAGAAAAGGAATCAACCAATTATACAATTGTACCAATTGTACAAAAACAGTTACATAACTTTGTAACAAAAAGCACGTCAACATTTTTTAAGAGGTTTAAGTTGTCATCAAATTTTATTGATCATGATCCAGCAATTTGGAATTCACTTCCCGATTATGAACACGGGCTTACTTTAGTCAGAAGTCTGAGAGTCGTTAATGATATAGCAGAACGAGGTGTAAAACTAATAGAAGAATTTAACAAACTTTTAACTAACGATGAAGATCAAAAACAATATTTGTTGCAAATTGTCAAGGATTTTAGGAGTCATTTTCCATCTTGTTCAAAACATTCGTTAACAAAACCATTTTAATTTTAGAATTCTGAAATAAATTTGACACATTGTTTTTGTAATTAATCAGTCTTAAATTTTATTTTATGAACCCTTATCCTAAAGTAAACTAACAAAAATGTTGTCGAAATTCGTAAATTAAAATCATCTTCTGTTTTCTAATTTCTTTCTCAAGCATTTTGAGATATTTTATCTCTTTTGTCCATTTTATGATATATTTTTTTTGTGGCTAACAAATCCATGGACACCATCAGCCGAGTTCAAGTTTCCGTCCCATTTAGAAGGGACAAAAAATAGATCATTTCAAGCAAGTTGGCTGAAGCACTACCTGGTCTACAGCAAAAAACTAGATGGTGGGTTATGCAAAGTTTGTATCCTTTTTGGTAGAGGAGTGGGGGGAAAAAGTGATGGGAAGTTGGGAATGTTGGTGCTGGAACCCATGAAAACCTTCAAGAAAGCAACAGACTTTCTGAAAAACCACAATGGTGTAAAGTACCACGAAGATAACATGAAAGCCAGTAAACATTTCTCGTTAGTGATGGAAGGACAAAAGGATGATGTCGTTTCATGTATTAACATGGCCCAAAAGCTTTAATAGAACAAAATCAAAAAAAATTAAAAATTAATACCTATTAACTGTCATGCTTTGCGGTATACAAAATATTCCACTAAGAGGCCACAGAGATGACGGTGAGTTATTAAATGAAACGGGAAACAACAAGGGACCAACAAATGAAGATAACTTTCGAGCCCTTCTGAAATTTCGGATTGATGCTGGGGATAAGGAGCTCGAACCACATTTACATTCATGTGGGAAAAATTCCTTTTACATTAGCAAAACAATCCAAAACGATTTGATTGAATGTTGTGGAGAAGTTATTATAAGCAGGATAGTTACTAAAATAAAACATGCGCAGTTTTTCACTATTATTGCTGATGAAACAACGGATATGTCCACTAAGGAACAACTGTCTATTGTTCAACTGGACATTGGTCCTTCGAGCCGGATCTACACCACGATCCGTTTGACACAATACACTATTTTCTACAACGCGTAATCTACAACGAAGCTTATAGTCGTCAAGTCACATCTTACGTAAGCAGGACGTCTAATCAACCCGAACCATGGATAAGCTGACTGACGAGCAGAGGAAGTGCTACGCAGACATCGAGAAAGTGAGAAGCAACTATAAGAAGGATGGACACCACAGAAAAACTAAAACGTACATCCTCACTCGACAAAATCGTCTGGAATTTCTATGGTCCGAATTTAACAATCGAGACCTAGAGATCCAGACATTTAAACAGTCACACCCCGACCACCAATATTTCACCAAGAACTATTATGAAGAGGTCGAAAAGCACTACGAAGATATCAAGGAGCTACTGGGGAAGAGATGGGACGAACTCATTGAGGAAGAGAAGACGCAGCCCGATCCAGGCCTCCTCACCAGACCAGAAGAAGAAAGTTCTGAGGAACAAACCATAGAATCCAAAAATCTCGCTCAGAAACTACTGCGGGTGCAGACGGAAACAATGCGGCTTTTTAAGCGATTAATCAGTTCCATGTCCATCAACCTAGAAAGTCAGCAACCGCACTCCGCGGTATACTACCAAGAGAAAGCAGCAACCATAAGAGCATACTGGAGTAAAATTTCTGCTCATCATATTGATATGATTGCAGCACAAGCAAGATCCCTCCCTCGACGAATACTTTGATAGCGAACAGTACCAGGATATGGAAGACAAGTATCATAACACCGTCATCCACTTACAAGAAAAAATAGGAGCAATCCAAAGGCCCGAGGAGGAGGTAAAGCTCCCAAGATTGGTTTTACCTACTTTTGAGGGAGATTATTTAACTTGGATCTCCTTCAGGGACGTATTTCTTCGTCTAATTCATACTAATGGCAGGCTTGGAAACGCGGAGAAAATGCAATACCTTAAAACCCATATAAAAAAGGAGGCAGGCTCGCTTCTACAACATCTACCAATATCTGAGGTAAATTATGACACTGCCTGGAAATTATTAAACGACAGGTTCAATAACCAAAGAAAGCTTTTCTCAATTCATGTACAAACTCTGCTTTCTCAACCCAAAGTCGAGCAAGAATCCGCATATGCAATCAGAAAATTGCATGACACCACTAAAGAGTGCTTACATGCACTCAACAACATCGGACTAAGAACAGAAGCTTGGTCGCCATTAATCACCCACCTAATTATGCAGAAACTTGATGCCGAAACGCACAAATTATTCGAGCAGCAATTAGAAAAACCTCAGGAGATTCCAGACCTCGACACGCTTTTCCAATTTCTGGAAAATAGCTTTCAAACATTGGAGACGCTGAAAGAACATCGAAGAAAAGACAGTACCTGGATTCAAAGACGACCCGTGAAGAATCAAGACCTTGAGCGGGTAAAAATCTATCACGCAACCACTAAACGACCGAATAAATGCCAATTCTGCCGACAAGATCACAAAGTGTTTACGTGTAAAAAGTTCCTAGAATTGTCCCCCAAACAAAAGAAGGGATTACGTAAACAATCAGAAATTATGTGTGAACTGCTTAAGCCACAAGAGCAACGAAAAGTGTCACAGTAAATTCACGTGCAACTCATGTAAACAACCGCACCATTCCCTACTACACGAAGATAGAAGTCACGGAAATATGAAACCAGACTAGCGCACTCCGTCGTATTAACAACTCAAACCGAGAACCGACCTACACCAATAATTTTACTTGCAACTGCACTGATTCAGGTTAAAGCCACAGACGGCAAAGAAAAACTACTACGTGCCTTGATCGATTCCGGATCACAAGCATCCTTTGTTTCAGAAGAAGCTGCGCAGTGCCTTGGAACACCACACACCAGGATACACGCTGAAATCTCAGGAATGGGGTTAGCGAAAGCAGGTGTAGTTCGAAATAAAATACTCCTAGAATTACAACCTCGATATCCATCTGCCTTTAGAATGATAGTTGATGCATTAATACTCCCTAAACTCACCAAACTTTTACCCGAAACCAAAATCACCGTATGCAACAGTTCTACGCTTTGGAAAAAATTGATACTAGCTGATCCAACCTTTGACACCCCTGGCCCGATTGACATGATTCTTGGCGCAGACGTATATGGAAACATGATTCTTGAGGGAATTACAAAATTAAATAATGGCTTGACTGGACAAAAAACAGAATTTGGATGGATTCTATCAGGTGCCATCGAACAAAGGACAAACAAATCAACCATAACCAGTTTAATTTCACTAACAGAATTAGATGACACTATCAGAAGTTTTTGGGAAATCGAAAATGTAGAATCAACAAAACAAAAATTAACCGTCGGAGAACTGTATTGCGAAGAACATTTCGCTACAGAACATAAGCGAAACGCCAATGGAACCTACACAGTGAAAACTCCGTTCAAAGAAACGGTGAAGGAAATCGGAGAATCTAGACAAAGAGCGTTAGCTAGATTCTTACAAAACGAGAAAAAATTCAGCACCAACAAATCTCTAGAAAAGTCATTTATGCAGGAGTATCTCAACTTAGGGCACATGGTAAAAGCAAGAAACAAAACTCCAGGAGGCTACTACCTTCCACATCATGCAGTGCTAAAAGCAGATAGCACCACCACGAAATTAAGAGTGGTGTTCGACGCGTCTTCAAAAACCTCCACAGGCCTAAATGACACCATGTACGTGGGACCGAAACTACAGAACGACTTAATGGAGATACTATTACGATGGCGTAAATATCGATATGTAATCACTGCGGACATTCAAAAAATGTACCGACAAATAAAACTAGATCCGGAAGATATGAAATACCACAAAATACTATGGAGATTTTCACCACGAGACGAAATACAAGAATATAATTTAACTACAGTTACGTACGGAACTGCCGCTGCACCATACTTAGCGCTACGTACGTTACAGTAATTAGCCGAAGATGAAAAAGCTCAATTCTCGACTGTGGTCCAAATATTACGAAACGACTTTTACGTTGACGATCTCATAAAAGGAGCAAATTCACTTCTCGAAGCTAAAGAAAAACAATGGCAATTGGATAAATTACTGCCACGTGGAGGATTCACGCTACACAAATGGACATCTAACCACCAAGGTCTGCTCAATTACATTCCAGAAGATAGGCGCGACAAAGGTCTGATTACCATCAACGACAAAGAAACTGTTAAAACCTTGGGCATACAATGGTCACCGGGAAATGATCAGTTCTGCTTTCACATCGACTCCTCTCAGTTTACTGATAAAAACACCAAACGAGCAGTATTATCCGATATTGCCAAAATATACGACCCATTAGGATGGATCTCTCCTGTCATCATTACTGCAAAAATTCTCATTCAGGATCTTTGGAAGGAAAAAATAGGATGGGACGACCAATTGCCCCCTGAACTCGCTGCAAAGTGGGTGAAATTTAAAACGGATTTATGCATTACGGAATCCATCAAACTACCCCGCTGGATTAAATTCACGGACAGCGTTGACATTGAAATTCATGGATTCTGCGATGCCTCCGAGAAAGCTTTTGCAGCAGTCATTTATAGCAAGGTAACAACAACTCACGGAGAAATAATTATAACATTGCTCACCTCCAAAACAAAGGTGGCACTCTTGAAGACTCAAGTGAGCTTGCCACGATTAGAGTTATGTGCAGCAGTGTTACTCACGCAGCTGATGCAAAAAACAATAAAAGCTCTGGAAATACAAAACATTAAATGCTTTGCTTGGACAGATTCCAAAATAACCCTGGGTTGGATTCAAGGTCATCCAGAGAAATGGACAAGCTTCGTCGCACGACGAGTCACAGAAATACAGGCAATAACACCACATGAGATATGGAACCATGTACGATCTGAAGAAAATCCTGCAGACTGTGCATCAAGAGGAATTTCGCCACGACAACTTGAAGGTCATGGACTTTGGTGGAACGGCCCTTCATGGATGAAAACACCTACACCAAGACAAGACACGACTTCACAACCATCCAATCCAATACTGGAACAACGAGAAGTAAAAACCACTCTGACTTCCATGGTCGCCTATGATGTCACAGGGAGATTCTCCAAACTATACCCGATGTTACGAGTCCTAACCTTATGCAGAAAATTTACAGAACATTGCAAGGGAAACGTCACGAACTCAGAGCTAACAACTCGACAACTGCAACATACTCCATTGGAACTTATAAAAAGGATACAAAGAGATGCCTGGAACATAGAGATTCACGCAATAAAAGAAAACAAAGTTTTACCATCAACATCCAAAATCCGCGAACTGAAACCATTTATCGGCAAAGATGACGTATTACGAGTAGGAGGAAGACTGGAACATTCCAATCTGGCATACAACGAGAAACATCCGATCATTCAGCCAGCTAAGCTCCATTTAACTTTACTGATAATCCAGGACGCTCACCAAAAAACAATGCACGGAGGAAACCAAGCAACACTAGCATACCTAAGGAGACGATATTGGATCCTCAACGCAAAAACTACTGTCAGAAGCTTAATACACCAATGTATCCCCTGCTGCAGAAATAAAGGTAAAACAAGTTCTCAACAGATGGGAAATCTACCTGCAGCAAGAGTAGTACCATGCAAACCCTTTACACATACAGGGGTAGACTACGCCGGGCCATTCAACATTCGAATGTCAAAGGGTCGAGGAATAAAAACTTATAAAGGATACGTCGCCATTTTTATATGCCTATCCACCAAGGCCATTCATATTGAGGTTGTTAGCGACCTAACCAGCGAAGCTTTTATAGTGGCTTTCCGACGTTTTGTCGCCCGACGAGGACTATGCTCTGACATGTACAGTGATTGCGGAACAACTTTCATAGGAGCCAACAACGAATTAGAAAGAAAATTCCGTGCCCTAGTAAACAAAACGCACAAAGAAGCGCTTCAAGACGTGATCAGTCAAGGAACGCAGTGGCACTTCATTTCACCCGCGTCACCACATTTCGGTGGCTTATGGGAAGCGGGGGTCAAATCCATGAAGTACCACTTGAAACGCATCATCGGAGAAACAAATTTAACATTTGAAGAACTCACGACAGTCTTATGTCAGATTGAGGCCTGCTTAAACTCTCGACCATTATGTCCACTAACAACCGACTCTGCCGATTGGACAGCAATAACGCCAGGGCATTTCTTAATCGGCAGAGCACTACTCTGGCCACCAGAAATAACAAACATAGAATTACCACAACACCCGGCCACCCGGTGGAAATTAACTGAGAAAATGGCAAGAGACTTTTGGAAGGTGTTGTCCACAGAATACCTAAGCCAACTACAACAAAGAACAAAGTGGAAAGACCCAACAAAAAACCCACAAATTGGAGAACTAATACTGGTGAAAGAAGACAATTTGCCACCGTTAATGGGCCCTTGGACGAATTGAGGAACTACATCCCGGGACAGATGGACTCGTGCGCGTCGTAACAATCAAAACAGCTAAAGGCAACTTAAAAAAACCGGTTACCAAGATATGTAAACTACCGATAAACGACGAGTTGTCGAACTGCTTAAATGAAGAAAACCCTCCTGTCAGGCCGGAGAAAACCATTCAAAGCCATCACGCTACAGACACATTGGCCCGAAAAAAGAAGCCTTACACAAAAATACATCCAACCAACATCCCAACACCCCCAGCAACCGGCGAATTAAACGCAACGTGGTTATCCAAAAAACAGAGACCTAACATGTCACTCTCCACGAAGGCCGTGTTACTGCTAAACTGCCTAGTGCTATTAATTACACCATCAGTACAAAAGGAAGCCTCAAACTCAAGGTCAGAGGCGATAGAAATATTACCATTCAAAAATAATAATGGAATTTACTTCGAAAATCTGGGACAACTACACCTGATTAATGATGAATGGAATATTGCCGCATACTACAACTTGAGCACATATTATAATCAAAGAAATATTCGCAATTTAAATTTTGTTGAGTGAGCAGATGTTGTTCCGTTGGGGTAGGTGATCGTTTTGTGCATATGGTGCTTATGCTGAATTATATAATATTGAAAAAGAAAAATATTTTTGAATTTTTATTTTATTTACAACCCTTCCATTCCGCGAACTTTTTGACCCACGTAGCTTATGAAAAACTCAAATCAACGCAAGCGTTTTATGAAATAAGAATCAATTGTCAAAAATAAATTAGTTTAGTTTTATGATCTCATAAAAAAGTGAAAAAAAAACTAATTAGCACTAATTATATTACTAAAATAATATAATATTATATTATAATTAATAACATAATAATAATATAGTAATTATATAATAATAAAATAATATAATCCGATATTTAAAATGTTTGCGGTTGTAAGACAACTGAATGATTCCAAATTAACTGTGGTGAAAGCTGTGGATTTATTTGAAATAAATGAAGATAAGGGGCAATGCTGGCCGTTCGCCGGCAAAGATTTTGTAAAAAATCACACTACGGCCTAAAAATAGAAAATAAAATGCAGAGTACGTAAAAGCAAAGAATATCTAAACTAAGAAGGGAAACTTGTGCTGCAAACGTATTCGTTGCTTTTTTTTACAAAAAAAATAGAATAGTTCAAGAGTACAAGAGTACAAAATGCACACAAGGGCGAAAGAGCTCGTACTATTTCTGCTCTGCCGCAACGTGCCTTCATATGCTTTTCCCCTGTTTTTTATAAATACGATTTAACATTACTCCCCAATCTACTCTCTATTTTTTTGACAAGTTTTTTGACTAGTTTTTCGCACAGGGCGTTCGTAAGTTCAGGAAACTTTAGTTTTGTGAACTTTCGGTAAAGAATAAAAGCTGATTCTTGACATTTGATCAGATTCAGTTATTGAATGAAAATCGGTGAAAATGGATAGCAGGAAAATAAATAATAAGCATAAAATAAGTTGTTTGAGTTGCGCTGCACGAAATGAGGAAAGTGGTGTTAAGTTTTTTCGTGTACCGAAAGACAGGTAAGTTAATAATTTTATGTTTTATTTTCAAACGAGTTTGATTATAATAATATAATTAGCACATTCACTCTCACTGGCGGGAGAATGCATTTATGTACCTACTCGTATAAAACATAAAACAAAATGATAGAAACATCTGATTATATTTCTCTTTGGAAATCTCATTAAGTCCAGAAACGTTATTAGAAAGGTACATTTCAATCAAGAGACGCGGTAGCGTCTCGAAGCCAAGTACGTGAAGAAATCGTCGAAACGCTCCGTGTATATTTACTGGAAAAAATGAAGTTCTAAACTAAAATGCGATTTATATCTGAAATATCTCGGAAATGGCTCTAAAAATCGAAATTTTAAGAGCACTTTCTTTAATATTATCGCATATAAGCTTTCAAATGAGATACATCTGAAATCAATCCATTCATCCTAATCTGAGATATCGTGATAGCATTTGTACATTAATTCCAATTTATCACAAAATTCATCATTACCAAATTTTTGTCAGACCAGAGAGAAGTGCGCAAGCGCTGCTTCTACGCACACACTCAACGGGGATCAGTCGCAAATCAAGAAGCCACCGCGACGACCGCGACGGCAACCGCTCATGGCAAAAAAGCTCTGCTCCAAAATCGATACACGAACACGAAGCATAATATTATCAAAGTTTAGTTAAATAAAGTTAGGAAACTGAGGAACAAAGTACCTCAAATTCCTTGTTTCTAGAAGAGGAAGGAAATACCTAATAACATACCTTCCTTTACATAAGCGCCAAAAAGAAATCGCTAGTAATGATGATCTTTTGAAAGAAAGAGAAATAAGCTCTTTGCTTTTAACAACGTGAAATGAGTGAAATTAGAGTTGCCACATATAGTTTTTGAACACAATATTTAAAATACTATGTAGATGAATAAGTAAAAAAATTTTTGTTTTACGGGTTGTTTTTTTACAAGCCCGTCTTAATAACTAAAATAAAAAACTTTAAAAAAGTAAAAAAACGGAAGCCAAGCACATGAAAAAGTTAAAAACTACAAAAAATAATTTTTGGAAAAACTCAGATAAAAGAATTTTATGAAAAAACTGAAACGACGAATTCTATAAAATGAATCAAAAATCTAAACTTTAAACCAAAAAAATAAGTGAAATCCAAATAGCAGACCAAGTACCCTTTGATCTACGAATCATAAGGTAACGACAGTTGCTTCAGTATCATACCCAGTGAAAATACAACAGCTTTCATAACGTCGATGTTACAAGTAATGTACTGGTTAGTCCAAGAGTCTAATCAAATCTGATTTTTTCCACTGAAATACTTAGCGCAGTTTTAGGACGGATGAGCCAGAACCAAACTACAAAATAACTTCTTCAATTAATTAACTTACATCTTTTCATGAAATTTTCTCCATTCGAGATCTGTAAAACCAATCGTCTGTTCCATATAATATTTAGATAGAGAATCCGATGAGCTCTATCATTCTAGCATTCATATATATTAAACATGGCGAGGACAGGCATAAAGATTCCGAATGAAAAATCAACCCTGATAACCTCAAGTGAAATCCTTAACTGCTCTCGCCATGTATTTCAGTAGAAAAAGACAGATTTGATTAAACTCTTGGACTAACCAGTACATTACTTGTAACATCGACGTTATGAAAGCTGTTGTATTTTCACTGGGTATGATATTGAAGCAACTGTCGTTACCTTATGATTCGTAGATCAAAGGGTACTAGGTCTGCTATTTGGATTTCACTTATTTTTTTGGTTTAAAGTTTAGATTTTTGATTCATTTTATAGAATTCGTCGTTTCAGTTTTTTCATAAAATTCTTTTATCTGAGTTTTTCCAAAAATTATTTTTTGTAATTTTTAACTTTTTCATGTGCTTGGCTTCCGTTTTTTTACTTTTTTAAAGTTTTTTATTTTGAGATAATATACTCCCAACAAAATTTCACATCGTCATAAAAAGCGCTATTTTCTTTTGACCAGTTTAGGATTGCCTGAGCTGGTAAATCAAAAAATGTCGGATGACTTGAATGTATGTTCTAAACATTTTAGCAATGAAATGTTTGGAATACAGGGTTGTTTGAACAGAAGCGCGATTCCTACATGCATCGTGGGACCATCGAGAGGTCCGCCGGTTAGGGAACGTGAAAATCCGTGTGGTGAGGGTACGTTAGGTGGCGTGGTCAATTTGGATATGCATTGAGATGAAGGTCTGCCGCCTTCTGCACATCTAGAATTGGAAAAATTAAAGGAGGAAAACGCCAATTTGAAGATGCAGATGAAACTTTAAAAAAAAACAAAATGATGCGTCTTTTGTGGAAAAAAGTAAGAAGGTTTTCTCTGCCGAATTAGCTCAGATTATAGAGCACAATCTGAAAAATGGCGAAAAAGCTAAAAGTGGACAGGGTTTTAGGTACACTGTAGAATTAAAAAAGTTCTGCTTGAGTGTATATTTTATTTCACCGTCAGTATATTCCTTTTTAATCAAAAAATTTGGATTGCCATCGAATAGAACATTGACTCGGTTTATTGAACATTGGCCTTCTAGTCCCGGCCTGCATGAATATGAAATGTTATTTCATACAATGAAATTGAAAATTTTAAATTTAGGTGAAAATGCGCAAAACTGCATTATATGTCTCGACGAGATATCTTTGCAAACACATTTGTTCTTTAATAAAGCAACCGGGGAAATAATTGGATTAGAGGATGACGGTGAAAATAAAACGCGTTTACCTGCGAAATATAATCTTGTTGTATTGGTACAAGGCTTAACCCACCGTTACCACCATCTCGTGAGGTATTATTCGGTTCATACTCCCTGTGCCGCCAAATTATTAAAAAAATGTATTTTTGATACTGTCAAACATTTATTAGATGTCCAAATGAAACCGAGAGTGGTCATTTCAGATCAAGGGACAAACTTTTCAAGTTTAAACAAACTCCTAGGAGTTTCTCAACAAATCCCGCACTTCTTCGCTCATGAGCAAAAATTTTTTTATATGTTTGACACACCCCACCTTCTTAAGTCTCTCTTGCGAAATTTTATAAAGTAGGATATTGTTTTCCATTCCAAACGAGCTTCTTGGCAAGATGTCTGTGATTTATATAATCATTCTCAAACCCAATGTTTTAAACTCGCCCCAAAACTGCCAAGCACCATATTAATCCAAGCACTTTCAAAAAAATGAGGGTAAAACTTGCAACGCAGTCGATTAGCGCCACAGTTGCTGCAAGTTTATATATGCTCGTCAGTTTCAATGCAGCATCCCCAACAGCCATAAACACCGCTGAATTAATTGAAAAGTTCGACAAGTTGTTCGATCTTTTCAATTCTTCTAGACTCAGGGATAAAAAACAATTTAGAAACGCATTTTCGGGCGAGGGATACCAATTAGACTTTCTTCGAGAAATGGAGAGTCTCATTGAAAGTATAGAATTTTTCCATAAAGAGAAAACTATGACAGGGAAAATCAAATTTCTTAATGGCTGGCTGCAAAATATCAAAGTTCTTGTAAATTTATTCGCTGATTTAAAATCAGAGTCCACGGTTCGATTTTTTGCAAATGTTTTCAAGTAAAAATTCCCAACCAAAATTTTTTTGGATTATGATTTCTGAATGCAAATGAAACATTTTAAAGATAAAATGAAAATAATCGGTAGAGCTTCTTGAATTTAAATTGATTTTTTCCAAAAACAAGAGTATTGTGGTAAAAGAAGTAATCAATTTACAAATTATATTAGCATTTTTGTAAGTATTTTGCCTTCAGGTTATAGACAATAAAACTACATTTCCAAAATGGTATAGATCATCAAAATCCGTTCAGAAATAACAAAGTTACAACTATTCTTTTAAAATTTTTTTAAAATAAACTAAAAACAAAAAGGATTAGGTAGTAAATATATTTTCCAAAATTTATTTTTAATAAGAATTATTTATAATGGCATAGAACCATTTAAAATATAACTTTGAAGTATAACGAATGGAATAAAAATGAAGGAAAATTTATTAACGCCAAGAAATTTTGCAATTGTGTTCATATCCCAATAAATATAATCGGTAAAAATTTCATTCCAAACTCAGACAATCACTCGAAAATTTTACGTATGGTTCCTCCTCCAGAACTGCATTTGCTCCTTCACGTGGTAAATACAATTTTCAATGCATAATGTAAATCAAGGAGCATATCATGGCGGCAGCTTTAACGGAAATTCATGTCGCATTGTCGCAGTCTGTTAGCAACTAGCAATTCAAAGTAAATTTGGCCTTGAACAGTCTTTCGAGAACAATCCACAAATTACCGTAACATCATCGAGACCTGATCCGTGAAATTGGCCACCGAAAGAAAGGCTATTTGGTCGTGGATACCCGCACTTGCTTGACCATTGTCTATTTAGAAATAATAAATTTCACAAACGAAAACGTGGTTCTTTAGTTTCAATAAATTCCTTTTTCCTCCAGTTCCTAAACACAGTCTTTTAAAGAAAGTTGATGTATTGGCGTCGATTTGTTTAACTTTTATGTCATTGTTTTAAGAATTTCTATTATAAATAATTCTTATCAAAAATAAATTTTGAAAAATATATTTACTACCTACCTAATCCGTTTTGCTTTGAGTTTATTTTAAAAAACTCAATATCAATGAGCAGCAACTGCGAAGAATAGTTTAACTTTGTTACTTCTGAACGGATTTTGATGATCTATATCATTTTGGAAATGTAGTTTTATTATCTATAACCTGAAGGCAAAATACTTCCAAAAATGCTAATATAATTTTTAAATTGATAACTTCTTTTACCACAATACTCTTGTTTTTGGAAAAAATCGATTTAAATTCAAGAAGCTCTACCGATTATTTTCATTTTATATTTAAAATGTTTCAATTGCATTCAGAAATCATAATCAAAAAAGTTATAATAATTTTACTATATGTAATTAGAATTGTAAACGTTGTTTTGCTTATATTATTTTGTTATAATTTGCTGCGTAGATAGTTTATCAAAAGCCAAATGATTGTAACCAAAATACTGACGGCTACATTTAATTTGTAGTGCTTTTGTTATTGTTTTAATTTGTTGTGTAGTTTTTCCAAAGCCAAATGATGACTTCAACATAATACTATTTTTGTCTTCCTGGTTTAATGTGCTGATGGCTCCACTACAATTTTTTAAGCAAATTTTTGTTTTCTAGACAGTTTTGAATATGACATATTTTATATATTCCCAAATTAATTCATATTATATAATTTCAGGAACATTTTAATGAAAAATGCAGTTCTTAAGATCGTCTAGGCTAAGTTATATTAATGTGTAAAATTTAAAATTTTTATTCTTTTTATCTGATAATAAAAAGATCTCTTTACAAAATATCATAGAGTTTTCATTCATAATTCAGGTCGCTGTTAAAATTGACACTATTCGTTACTTCCTTATTATGCGTATGCTGGCACATATAATTTTACTTAATTTTTCGAATTATTTTATGTTTGTTTAAAACTGTAAATAAAATAAACATTGCATTTCGAGTAAAATAAATTTTTCAAATATGTTCTCAAATGCACTAGTTAAATGCACTTTTTTACAAAGAAACAACTTAAGAAGAATCAATTTATGCGTTTTTTATCAAAATATGCGATAAAAAAATATTTTTAACAAACTTCAAAATTTTTAAAATAATCTAAAAATTTCGTCAGATTTGAAGCACCCTGTACGACACTCCCCGATTTCTTATCCCGCTTCAATAAAAGCTATTCTGTTGCTATCTACTAAGCAACAACTGACAGTTCACTACTACAAGTCAAGCGTGCTTCAAGTGTTTACGCCAGAGATGGGCAGGCCTATGCCCGCGGGCACTCCAGCTTTTAGAGCAGAGATGGGCAGGCCTATGCCCGCGGGCACTCCAGCTTTTAGAGCTTTGAATATGTACACGAGCAGCTTTCAAGTCGAGAGCGCATCATTCGGCCGCCGGCCGTCATGCGAGCAGGACTATGCTTCTTTACGCTTTGCTTTCAGGTACACTGTAAATTTGAAGTCATTTTGCCATGTGGATTCACTTTTACATGACAGGTGACGTCACCAAAATTAACAGTGTAAAAAAGGCCGGAGAGAGCTTTAAAGAGCTTTTACACAATCACATTTAGAGACTGTGGTTGCATGCCCATCCCTGTTTTAGAGCTTTGAATATGTACACGAGCAGCTCGCAAGTCGAGAGCGCATCATTCGGCCGCCGACCGTCATGCGAGCAGGACTATGTTTCTTTGCGCTTTGCTTTTAGATACACTGTAAATTTGAAGTTATTTTGCCATGTGGCTTCACTTTTACATGACAGATGACGTCACCAAAATTAACAGTGTATAAAAAGCAGGAGAGAGCTTTGAAAAGCTTTCACACAATCTCAATTTGAGAATGTGGTTGCATGCCCATCCCTGGTTTAGAATTTTATATATTCTTTGATCCCTGCTGTAAAAACTTGTTTTTGGCTCCCAGCTCGGAGCCGGGAGCCAGTTTTGATGGCACGGCTTGCTCTTCGAGCCCGAGCTCGCAAAAAGAGCCGCTCCGGAGCCGCTCCCGAGCGAGCATTTACGTACCCTGATAAAATGGTGTTTCACAACGTGTTGTTTTTGGCAGATAAGTGTATTTTCATCAATAACATAGCTATTTAGAATCAGTTAAGAGGAGGTTCTACTCAGTTCTGCTCAGCCCTAGTAAAGTTGCTACCGTTTTATTCGCGTATTTTCCAAGCGATTTAAACCAAATTTGGAATGGAAGTACATCGATAAAAGTTATTTGAACTCCTCGAGTTAGATTTTTGAAAATTTAATTTTTTTAATACTTTTTTGCACTTCAAAGTTGCCGTTTTTAGTGATTTTGACAATAGTTGCTACCGTTTTATTTGCGTATTTTTCAAGCAATTTGTACCAAATTTTGCAAAAAGTTAGGACAAAGGCTATCATTTGAACTAGTCGAGCCACTTTTTTTATTTTTGGCTTTGTTATGCTTCTAAGCGTCTTAAAAGTAGTACAGGTTTTTGAAAAAAATCAGGAATTTTCCTCGAATATTTAAGAATGTTTCTGCATATATTTTTCTTGTTTTGTTTTCGTTATTTCAAATTTTCAGGTGTTATGCATGATTATTGGAAAAATTTACTTCATTTCATTCAATAGTAATCGTACAATAAGCCATTTAAAAAGACAATATTTTTCTCTAGAAAGTCCCAAATAGCCAAGATCTCAACCGTTTCTTCAAAATGTAGTTCCGGCTTTCGTCAATAGCGGCGCATCGGTATATTTTTCCATTCGGGGAGGAACTGTACACAAGTGTTGGTGTGGTATAGGGATAGTAGTATGGTAAGAATCAAGCGATAGAATAAGACAGCCGAACATTGCTCTGAGAGTGCTTAGAGAATACGTGAACGAGCTTCTTTCGACATTGAGGATATTCTTTACACATACATACTACTTCTCCTATAGCAATTACTACACATTGCTATTGGAATTATTTTATGTATTGGAATTTTTTTGCAAGTTTTCATTCTTTTTTTTTTGTTTGGCGTGAGCTATTTTTAGTGCCTCACAAGCAAAGGAAGGAAACATCGACAAATCTTTTCGAGAAAATTCAGCTATTTTGCAATGTCAAGGAAATGTACTGACGAGTGACGTAGGCACTGTGACGCGATATGCAGTGGAATTTTTTGCTCAACCATACGCAGCTGCTTGCTACTTATTTACTACAGAATAGAAAACCGACAATTTTCGTTTTTTTGGGGGTGATCTCTGCAGGTCGAATAGCAGGTGAAAATATATGTATGGATATATAATATATTATGCATGTAGATGCAGAAGGAAGTATTCTTCTGGCCTTGGCAATATTGCTTCCTATTTTCTTTCAAAGTCAACGAATTATTGGGAAAGGTCTGAACTTTACAACAATTTTGCAACCATTTGCAAGATTATTATTATTTGAACAAGCAAAAGGAAGCACTTTGCGCCTGCTTGGTGTAAGATAATTCATAAAGGGGGAGGACGAGGTAGAACAAATTTGATTTTCATTTACCCAAATTGTTATTCTGCCAGGAATTTTCCTAGTTTACGCATGGTAAGGAGTAAAATGATTTTTCGTTCCCAATTGTAATTTCTATTTACACATTTAGTGTAACTTTAGGGCGGGGGGGGGGGGGGGGGGGGCGAAAACGATATTTCCATACAATATGACTTTATAGCATTTTCAGATGTTCGCAAAAAGAAGCGTGCATTGCATTTATAAATTTCTGGTACCCATTTGTTTTTTCATACGCTAATGAAATTGTCACAATATGAAAGTAATATTGGAAAAACTAAATACGCTCTTCACAATTTCCATACTTTCGTACTTTGCGTACTTTCGTTAGTACTGCACTGCGTTAGTTTTTTTGTGGTAAAATTCATTCATGTAATCCGTGTTTCTGTTACAAGTTATAAAACTAGAACCAATTGAGTTTTCTGGCGGTTTTTTATGAATTTCCCCATATTTGCAGATTTTTAAGGGGGAATCAATTTTGGCGCGCAAGTACTTTCTGCCAGTAAGCATTTGTACCTACATGTCATCTCAAGAATTTATGAATTGTACTATTTTTTCTTTTCCAATTGTTTATTGCTAGGAACTCAGACCAATTGACTTTTCTGGCAATTTTTTTTTAATGAATTTCACCATATTTGCAGGGGGGAATTAATTTTGGCGCTAAAATAAGATTATGAGAGCGAAGAGGACTATGAGAGTAGAGAAATAGAACTTGTCATATCATTTATTTGATTCGCATGGTGCGTGAGTGTTGTTCATTGTTGACTGTTGATGCTCATTTTCTAATTTATATGCGTATATTTAGATAATTACTTTACGTGTTGAACTGTTTTCAATATTAGTAAATTAAATATCTAAAATTTGAATTGAAAGTGAAAAAGCGAATGTTCTACCTGTAGGTATGGGGAAAAAAGTTAGTGCACGTAAGTCTTTGGCGTTTGGCGCGAGAAAAAAAAAACGGTTCTTTAGCGAGCAATGTGCAAAAGAAAATTCTTTCCAAGTGGATGTTGAAACTTCACGTTCACCCGAAAATTTCTTCGGGGAAGTTGAAACTGCACCCGAAAATGTCATCGTGGAAGTTGAAACTGCACCCGAAAATTTTATCGTGGAAGGTCGTCGAGTTGTCGACATAAATTCCTTTTACCGTGGTTTGCAGAATTTTAAACATTCTGGGGATTTTGGCTGTACTTTGGGAAATGTACAAATTGTGAACGAAAAACGCCGAGGGTTCATTTCAAATTTCTTTTTCAAATGCAATATGTGCATGACAGAATTTTCTCTTCAAACGTCTGAAGAAGAAAATTCTGTGTCTAACGTAAATTACGGCGCAGTTCTCTATGGCATGTCGACAGGAAGTGGACTAAGCCACTTACAGGAATTGACTTCTCTTTGGAATATACCTTGTATGGCTATCAAGTCGTATGACAATATCCAAAAGAAAATTCGAGAAGATTGGATTTCGACGGCTCAATCTTCTATGAGGGATGCTGCAGAAGAGGAAAAACAAGCAGCTATTGCAAGGAATGACATAGATAGTGATGGAGTTCCCTACATCACTGTCATTACTGACGGTTGTTGGTCCAAGCGGTCTTACAGATCCAATTACTCAGCGAATTCGGGAGCTGCAGCAATTGTTGGACTTCATACGAAGAAAATTCTTTTTCTCGGTGTGAGAAACAAATTTTGTTTGATTTGCGAAATCGCGAAAAATAAGTATGAAGATCCCAGAGAGCATAGTTGTAGTGCTAATTAAAGGACCTTCAACCGGAATGGAATCCGATATCATTTGCGAGGGGTTTCAAAAAAGTGAGGAAATGTACGGCTTGCGTTATAGGAAATTTATTGCCGATGGGGACAGTTCTGTGTACTTCAAAATAATAAATTCTAGACCTTATGGAAATAGAAGCGTCACAAAAATAGAATGTAGGAACCACTTATTTAGAAATTTCGAAAACAAATTTCGCGAGTTAGACAAAAATAGGGCATTTTCTAGAATTTTACGAACGTTAGTGAAGTCTAAATTTAGAGATATAATAATAGGCGTAAAAAAAGCGATTAAATATTGGATTTCAGTAGAGCAGATTAGCATAGACGAAAAAATCAAAAACCTATTCCAGGACGTAAGAAACTCGCCATATCACGTTTTCGGAAATCACACCAATTGCGCTTCTTATTTTTGTACTAAAACAGTAAATAATATAGATAAAATCAACGAAATGAAAGCGGACGGTATTTTTTGGGATATTTTGACTATTTGTAATAATTTTAGTTCGCACGCCAGCAGTTTGATTCACAATCTAGATTCGAATATAGTTGAACAATATCATTCTATTGTCGCGAAGTTTGTCGGTGGGAAAAGACCCAATTTCGTTCTTTCAAATTCTTATTCAACTAGATGCCATGCGGCTCTAGTTCAGCATAACACGGGAGAATGTTTTCGGACTTTGAGTAGGGTAGTTTTTCGAAAATCGGCTTCCGGGGCACTTGAGAAATTATATTTGCGTCGGACTATTAAAAATAAAAGAAACAATGAACGACGGAAAATCATTGCTCGAAGACGCGTTGTCAATACGACTCAGGATGCGAACTACGGCACGGATACCGTTAGAAAACCGGATAAGAGTTTCGCGGATCAGGAAAAAATTAGGAACGAAATTTTAAAATCATTAAAGCAAAACCAACGCGATCGGATTAGGATAGAAATAATTACTCGCGAACAATCGCAATCCCACTTGTGGTTAGAGACACGTCGGAATATGATTACGGCATCGGTATTCGGTAAAATTTGTCCACGAAAGAAAAAAACGTTCGGAATAGTAGTAAGAGATATTTTGTACTCCGGAGAACTGTCCCATTTGAAAGCAGTAAAACACGGTCGACTTTACGAACAAACTGCGCTTGATCAGTTAGCAATACAGTTAGGAATTAGTATCGAAAAGTGCGGGTTATTTATTGATGAAGAATTAATGTATTTAGGCGCGACTCCGGATGGAATTGTTGGGGATAGAGGGTTGGTAGAAGTAAAATGTCTCTACACAAAGGAAGATGAAGTGGGAACGGATATAGAAGAAAAAATTCGCCAGAAAAAATATAAGGTTTGGATAGAAGATAAGAAAACAAAAGAGTATATATTCAACAAAAAACATATTTATTATTATCAAGTGCAGGGTCAGTTGAATATAACGCGTCGCGATTTTTGCTATTTTGCGGTTTGGACTTCGAAGGATAAGCCTTTGAAAGTCGAAAAAATTTATCGGAACGAATCGTTTTGGAGGGAAAATTGTCAGAAACTGACTGAGTTTTTTTTTAATTGTTACCTCCCCGAATTGGTAGATCCTCGTTTCCCACGAGGTCTGCCAATTCGGGAACCAGGAGAAGTAGAATCTTTGATGGACTCTTCTGATGATTCCTAAGTAGGTTGTTTCCAGGTTCCTCTCAATAAGTCAGTCATATTGTTTAGGTAGGTGTAGGTTTAATCAAAAAGTAGTTAGTAGGTACATATGCAATTGTACAATTCACATAGGTAGATGCTTCGCTATTTCATTTTCACTTTCCCGGTTTTTTATTTAGATTTCTTTCTTCAACAACAACAACCGTAAAATTGGTTCTTTTCAGGACCACCAAATAAATAAACTAGGAGTACAACTGAGGGTTGATTCATCGGCAATAAAAATATATAAAAAAAAAAAACAATGTTTATTTTTTGAACCTAATACCTCCTACGATACATTGGTATATCTCCATACATAGGTATATTTCTCTACATTTCTTATTTTGATATAACTTGTAACAGAAACACGGATTACATGAATGAATTTTACCACAAAAAAACTAACGCAGTGCAGTACTAACGAAAGTACGCAAAGTACGAAAGTATGGAAATTGTGAAGAGCGTATTTAGTTTTTCCAATATTACTTTCATATTGTGACAATTTCATTAGCGTATGAAAAAACAAATGGGTACCAGAAATTTATAAAAGCAATGCACGCTTCTTTTTGCGAACATGTGAAAATGCTAGTCATGTATGGAAATATCGTATTCGTCCTTTACCTCACCCTCCCCTTACAATGTGTAAACCACATACATCCATTGTGAAATTACAATTGGGAACGAAAACTCATTTTACACCTTAATCTGCGTAAACTAGCTAAATTCATGTCAAAATAACAATTCAATGTACCTAAATAAAAATCGATTTTGTTCTACAGTACCTCGTCCTCCCCCCGTTCGGTAACTTTACACCGCAAGCAGGCGCAAAGTGCTTGTTTTGGTTTGTTTACAGAGAGATTTGAATAACTAATATAGTCTTGCAAATAATTGAAATTGCAATAAAATAAATAGTCTGCACAATTGTAGTACAACCCCGACCTTTCCCACTAACCCATTGACCCTGAAAAAAAAAAACAATATTCCCAAGGCCAAAAGAACACTTTCTTCTTCATAATATGAAAATGTGAACCCATTCCCTTCCATATTAGAATTCTCATCGCCAGTCAGACCAAGCAAAATTCTAATGAAAAATTGCAAAAAATGTGGGGTGAAATTTGACAAAAACCAGATTGCCAACTTTGCCTTCACTCTCAAAATTACTCTCTGGCTTCTCAACACATACAAAAATTTCCTTTCTTTGTATTTGCTGCTTCGGAAATAGTGTCCCCACTGCTGCGGTAATTGTCTATGCTACGAAAACGATTTTTGAGCTGAGTAGAACCTCCTCTTAATGACTTGTTTTATCTTTTGTAGAAACAGAAACAGAGGCGACTACCGCACAAAACGACCCCAGGAAATATAAAATTAAGCCGGGCAAAAGGATTTCGATGGGGCCAACGTGGCAGAAATGTAAAAAATTTCAACTGCTCAACAAAAAAGTTAACCATAATATAAATAAAGTAAAAATTTCTAGGGTTAGAGATGGCGGTTGTTGCCAAAATAACCGATTTTCGGTTATTTCGGTGTTTTTCACCTACGGCTTAACCGAGCGGTTTAAACCGTTCTAAATCACCGGTTTTTCATTGACTTAAAATATGTTCAAATAAATTTGTTCAATTTTTCTAGTTTTTAAGCCCAGGGCGGGACGCCTAAGTTACAAAAAAAGTATAAAAGTATGTATGTAGCTTTCTCTACGTTCAGAACTTTTATGTGCAAGTTGACTGAGACTTTGCTTATTTGACACTTAACTTAGCGACCAGCAGAACCATTTTAGCAAAATGTGATCAAAATAATTAGTACAAAATGGGTTTCTTTTACGAAAAAAAAATCCTTAGCTTTATTTAAAAAATATTATTGGGTATGAGAAAAAGTAAGTTCCGTTTTCTAATGTATGGTGTAACTCATACTATTTGTATGTATGTGTGAACTAACTTAACACGTATTTGACAGGTCTCAATGGCAATGTCAGAATGTACTATCTGTCAATAGGTTATAAGGACTTACATCATTAGTGTTTGTTCGATTGAAATGGATAGTTTTGTACCAAGTAATCGTCCTTTGCGGGAAATTTTGTTGTACTTTTATAATGTGAAAAAATCCGCGGCCAAAAGTCATCGTTTACTTGTAGACGCGTACGGTGAACATGCATTTTCAGATGGTATGTGCAGAAGATGGTTCAGACAATTTAAAGAAGGTATTTTTGATGTTGAAGACGCTGAACGTGAAGGTAGACCGAAAAAGTTTGTGGAACCACAATTGAAAGCATTACTCGATGAGGATCCATGCCAGACTCAAAGAGAATTAGCAGAAGCATTAAATGTGGAACGATCAACAGTTGAAAAACGTTTGCAAGCGATTGGATTTGTTCAAAAATTGGGTAATTGGCTCCCACATGAGTTAACTGAAAGGCAAAAAGAAAATCGGAAAACCATTTGTGAAGTGCTTCTACAAAGCCAACAAAGAAAAGGATTTTTACACAGAATCCTAAACGGAAAAAAGCTTGGGTATTGCCAGGTCAACCTGGTCCATCGCAGCCAAAGCGGAATATTCATGGTGATAAGGTTATGCTGTGCATATGGTGGGATATGAAAGGTGTTGTGTACCTTCAGAAACTGTTACTGGCGATGTCTACAGACGACAAATAATACGTTTAAAGCGCGCAATTACAGAAAAACGGCCTGAATGGGAGAATCGACACGACAACCTGATTCTGCAACATGACAACGCTAGACCACACATTGCTCAACCTGTTCAAACATACTTAGAAGGGCAAAACTGGGAAGTTCTTCCCCACCCGCCGTATTCACCAGACATTGCCCCTTCAGACTACTATCTGTTCCGATCGATGCAGTCAGCCCTTGGTGGACAACGGTTTCATTCTTCTGAAGGTATTGAAAATTGGCTACATAACTGGATCGCTTCCAAGGACGACGACTTCTTCAGAGATGGAATCCGCAAACTGACCGAAAGATGGACAAACGTCGTAGCTTGCGATGGAGACTACTTTGATTAACTTAAAAATATAATATACGTGCTGAATAAATATTTGTTTTTACCAAAAAAATGGAACTTACTTTTTCTCATACCCAATATATAAAGTGTCATACCATTTTGGAATCAGGACTAAATGCGCCAACTTTTTACGGAACTTGCCGAAATACCGTAGTACTGTTTTTTGTCAGGACAGTCAGTTGAAGTTGCGCCATCAAATAATTTTGATTACGTGGTTGGGAATAAAAGTGATATTTTCTTTAAAATTGAGGCACTTGTTTTTTAATTTTAGACTGCACTTTACAGAAGGGGTTGTCAGGGTTACATCAAAAAAAAAAAATTGAACAAAAGTAGAGAGATTTAGGGCCCGATTCTAGGTAAAAGTTAAAAGCTCTTATCCTCTTAATTGCAAAATTAACAGAAACGGTATTCCAGGTAGCCAGTTAAGAGACGTCAAGAATCAGCTGATCTCTTAACTTGAGTGGTGAGTTTTAATTAACAGATTTGGTATTCTGCGTACAAAATTAAAAGAAATATCTAACCTCAATCGTCTGTTAACTTAAGAGGTTCAAATTCATATCTCTAAACGTCTCTAAAGTCAGACGCTGCTGTAAAACGCTTTCAAGTGTCAACAAAAAATGGAAAGTGTTGTGCCAGAAATAATTTCATGGATAATTGAGAGTGCGTAAAATCGAAGAGAGAAACAACATTAAGAAAGGCAATAAAAACGGATAGTAAATGTTTTGCTAAATAATTTCTTTTAAAAACCAAATCCATCGTACAGTAATGATAAACTTGAGGGATTATCAAAAAACCCTTTCGAGATTTATAGTGAGGTGCACTTTATTAAAAATTTGTTCGACAGTTGTGGTGAATCTCTTAACTTTTAATTTTTAAATTCACCATATTTCTGCTACCTAGAATACCATCATCTCTTAAAAACCTTTAAAAGATATTAAGAGATCTATTAAAATTCTCTTACGTAGAATCGGGCCCTTAGTCACAGTACTTAAAAGATCATCACAGGGTAGCCATTTTCTCGATATTCCTTTGAATCGTTATAATTTGAAAAATACATGACCTAATTTTTTTTTTATTTTTCTGATAACTGTCACCCCTTGGCCTATAACCCGTTTCCGGCTTGACGTTGATTTACGGGACACAGTGTATGTAGGTACATATACAGGGTGTTTAAAAACAACACGGCAATATTTAAGGGGGTGATTTCTGAGTTCATTTTATGAAAAAAAGTTTATATAAACATAGGTCCAGAAATGCATGGTTTCCAAGATACAGGGTGTTAAACTTTTTATAAAATATCGGTTTTTTAACAATAACTGCAATATCTTTTGTCCCATTTTTTTGAAATTTTGCAGCATTGTTTGCATTAATAAGGAGTTCATTTCACCTTAACTAGACTAAGGTTATTAAGTCCAGTGGCGTGCGTGGGGGCACCTTAAGCGATATTATTGACAAAAAATGTGTACGCCACTGACTTTTTTCTAATTATGATATTTTTTTTGGATAAAGCAAGCAAAAATAGAAATTTTTGTTCTCTTGAATTTTTGCCGTATCTTCCTTCATTTTCGAGATAAAACGCAAAAACCATTTGATTGAATGTCCATTTACCATACAAAAATATTTAAGAAATTTTTGAACTATTGTAATTTGCTTTGTTTCGCACTACAGGGTGAAAACAATTATTTGACAAGAAGTATCAACATAATATTACCAAAATTTACCAAAAAAAAAATGGTTCAAATTTTTCATAACTATTTTTGTATGGTAAAAGGACATGCAATCAAATGTTTTTTGCGTTTTATCTCGAAAGCGGAGGAAGATACGTCAAAAATTCAAGAGAACAAAAATTTGTATTTTTGCTTGCTTTATCTAAAAAAAATATCATAATTAGAAAAAAGTCAGTGGCGTACACAGTTTTTGTCAATAATATCGCTTAAGGTGCCCCCACGTACGCCACTGGACTTAATAACCTTAGTCTAGTTAAGGTGAAATGAGCTTCTTATTAATGCAAACAATGCTGCAAAATTTCAAAAAAATGGGACAAAAGATATTGCAGTTATTGTTAAAAAACCGATATTTTATAAAAAGTTTAACACCCTGTATCTTGGAAACCATGCATTTCTGGACCTATGTTTATATAAACTTTTTTTCATGAAATGAACTCAGAAATCACCCCCTTAAATATTGCCGTGTTGTTTTTAAACACCCTGTATATAAAATTGGTTAAGTTTACTTGTTTAATGCAATCGTGGGAATCAAAAATCCCCTTTTATTGATTAAAATAAGTACATACTAATTCCCGATCCATTTTCCTTGGATGTAAAAAGTGATGCCAGCTGATGATGTCAATAGAGAAAGATATTGCTACTCGTTTTCTAACAAAAAAAGCTAAAAAGGTATGTTCTGTAAACACACACGGCTGCTTTTAATTCACCCTTAATATTTTCACAGTCCCTTGGAGTACCAAAAACTGTTACAAGAACAACACTAGTCTGCTTATCTGCTATCACAAGTGGTGCGGATAGTGATGCTGAGTGCCTGGAGCGTAGGAAAAGTAAGAGTATTGTAAGTATGCCAATTATTTTCAAAATCTTACAATCCATAATTAATTTTAAGTATTACTAATCAATTTTTTTCTCATCAGCGTGTTTTAGAAGACTACAGCGGCAGCCAATTATTGGATGATAAGGAAGATATGATTGCGGAAAATGTAGAGGTAAATTTCGTATAAAATGAAAACTTGCCTCCTTCTTCTTTATAAATTACATTTATATGAATTCTAAGACTTTTATTTATATTAGGATGTTTATTTATATCAGTTATTTATATTTTAGGAGATGAAGGAGTTAATTAGAAAATTAAAAGAAGAAAATGAGATATTAAAAGGCTTCAAGGTTGGATTTTAGTTAAATATAATTTACTATATTATTGTTTATGTATCTCTTTAAATATAGCTTTGGAGAATGATCAAAAAGAAAAAAATGATCAAGAATGCAGTTTCTCCAAAAGTAGAGGAGACGTGAGTTTATCATTTTGCACGTTTTAAAAATATGTACTGACTATTCAACCTTTCACAGGATAAAAAAGTAACTTTACGAAATGGCCTGCAGTTAAAAAAGAAATTTATCGTGGATTGCCAGGTAGATAGCCAGAAATTTACTGCGCGGCTTAACAAGCCAATTTATGTGGCCTACCAACTATAAGTCACTTCAATTGGACTCAAAAGCCGCCCATGATTTCGATTGTGTCCTTGTGAGAGACAAGGACATTGAATCCTTGCTCGGTATGTACAAATTCATTGATGTAAATTAAATGAATGTAAGTTAGCATAATCCATACTGTTTCTTTCAGATATAATGAACAACATGTGCTGGAAAGCGTCAGCAATTGAACATGCCTATTCCACGTTTTTTAGGCAATACAAAAATATAAACCGGTCGAGGCGGTAGACCCGAAGAGGCCTATTTCTGATAATCTACTGAGATTGCCCTTACGAAAAACAATCTATAACAAAAAGACACGGCCAAATTAGGTTATTTAAATTTTTAGATTTATCGTTTTGTGGTATTTTTTTTGTTGTTGTTGAATTTTATTTAATATTTTATTATGTATTACTTAATTGTTTTTTGTTTAATCTTATAATAATTATATTATATTATATTATATTGTATTATTATTTCTTTTCTTTTTGAAACAAATTAGAAAAGTTTCCGTCTTATGTCCGATTTTTCTGATACGTTTCGGACATGAAAATCGTGTCTCTTTTTGAAACAAAACGGCCACGTGTCCGTTTTATGTCCGAATTTTTCGTGTCCGTTCATCCCGTCTGGGAGGGTGAACTTTATAAGCTATCATTGTTGTAAACTTTGTTGAAAAACGATTTCAAAAGATTCCTGCAAACATGATTTTGAATAAATATTCATTAACAATTACTTTTTTCAACTCACATAAAATTCCATTTTTATAAAACATTCAATTAATTATTATAAATATTATTATACTATTTGACACTTCGTAGTCTGACATTTGAGAGCACTGAACAATTATGTGATAGCTACGATTTAATATTTCGTAAAGTTTCCCTGTTTTTGGCAAAAGTTGACTTTCGCGACCTGGGGCGGATTTCAATGAAATTTTGTGGAGACATGTATTTTAGTTAAAAAACCAAGAATATGCAAAAAAAAGTTAAGCGACGTATATACTTTTGGAAAAAAATACAATTTACGATGAAAAAATTTCATGTAATTTTTCGGTTTTTTTCCGTATTGTATCCACAAAATTTAGTTGCGAAAACCACAAAAACCCGCCACAAGTCCACTTAAACACATTTATCACGTTTTTACACTTCACAACACTATATTAATCAAGAAATCTTTGTTAATTTCATTGTTTACAATTTCACAATTTGACATATGCTGACATGCATGTGTCAATTTGATGAACGTTGCAATTAAAATTTAGTGCTGATTTACAATTAAAATTAATACAAAAATATAAATGCGTGCTTGTCGATATGCGAAGTAAATTCGAAAGACGCACTTCTGCCACTAGTCGCGAAAGTCAATCTGTTCCCTGTTTTTTAATCAGTGATCGGCAAAAAAAAAAATTACAATTTTTCATTTTTGAATTACATAAAAATGAACAATTTAAGAAAATATATTATCAATTACTACAGTACTCAGTAATTTGAAAATCGAAATTGTCAATTACTACAGTACTCAGAAATTTGAAAATCGAAATTGTCAATTGCTACAGTAGTCAGTACTCTGAAAATTGAAATTTTCAATTGCTACTGTACTAAATACTGGAAATTTAATAATTTTGAATTAACGAAGATCTCCAAAAAAAAAAAAAAAAAACCTTAATATCAGTATGGTTGAAAAAATTTTCAGTTCATCAACTGCATTGAGATTCATTAGTCGTAAATCGGTATTATCGTGAGAAATTACTTAATTTAAAAAAATACATATATAAGTACCTAATTAATATTTTCTTTGTTTTCTGTGTTATTGTGTTATTGTGTTATTATAAATTTATTAAATTAATTTCGCTTAAACTTTCGTGAGTTGTGAAATACTAAATTTTTTCTTAGTGCCTTATTAAAATAAAGGTAAGTTTTTTCTGTATTATATTTTCGTATTTTTAAACACCCAGCGGACTCTTAAAAGAAATAAAAAAAGTTTTTAAGAATTTATTTACAATTTATAAAATTAAATTAAAGCATACAATTAAATAATCTATTGCATTGAATTTCCTAAGAGCAAGGAAGTTCTTCTGCAGTCTTCAGTTCATTTCGTTCTTGATTAATACCGTTTATTTTGAAAGTGGTGTAAGTCCACTTTTTAAAAAAATTGCGAAAACAAGTAATTTACTTGTAATTTAGTGTAAACTTTTTATTTATAAACAATTCAGAATTACTATTTTAAAAAATCCATATGCTTTGATAAATTTAAAATTCGTCAATAAATTGAATTGCGTAACGATTGATTATGAAAGTGGTGTAAGTCCACTTTCAGTAGTAAAACTAAGAATTTTACCAGCAAAAGCATTACACTAATGCCTTTGGGCTTTGTATAAAGATGTTCGACCCATTACATATGAAAAAAATGCGGCCTCCTGTGCATCACGAATATTTCAAAAAACTTCCACATAATGATCGTAAATGACATAGTGTATCAAAATAGTTTAACGAATCCTTTTAATTTTAAGAACAAAAAACAATATTTTATTTTTAATTCATATTTATTAACTTCGCGAAAACTTGCTTATTTGTTTATCTGTGGATTTGTGTGTTTGTGCCGTTAAGCAAAACGGTTGGACGGCTAATTAACACACTTCCCGTCATCCAATCGAACTAAAACTTTATAAATAGGCTCGTTGTCGATCAAAATGCATTCTATCGAAGTTTTATCCCGTTATCACAGAAGGAACGGATAAAATCTTTAATAATAATGCAAAAATGACAGCGTTTTGCACTGTGTATAAAAAAATTATCATAAAATCAAATCATATGTCCTTATTTTAAATAGTTTTAATTGTGACCCTTTTGAAAATACCATACTACCCAATACCCATATACATTTAGATGAATTTTAGTAAGAATCATTGTTTTTTTGATTATCAAAATTAAATGATTTTTACAATTCAATAATTTTGAAAGTGGAGTAAGTCCATTTACGATTCAGAAAGGATATTATTTTAGTTAAATTCAAATTCACAGTCATATACACATATGTGATCAAATTACATGTTTCTAAATTCGTTGAAACATTGCCAAACTTAGTACAATTTATCAATATTTTTTAATCGACTAAAACGCAAACCTGTAAATATCTCGAAAGAGAGAAAAATGGACTTACAC
Source organism: Leptogaster cylindrica (assembly GCA_963082835.1). NCBI lineage: Eukaryota > Metazoa > Arthropoda > Insecta > Diptera > Asilidae > Leptogaster > Leptogaster cylindrica. Next base: position 12,546,556 of record OY720107.1, on the reverse strand, counting down.
CACTTTCAAAATAAACGGTCCATTTAACGAAAAACGTTCCAATTAATATTAATAAAATGCATGAATCAGACAGTGTTAGTTCCTAAAAAATCCCACTGCTAGCTCAACTCACTGTTGTATTCCGCTTTTGGGTATTTCCATTGTTACGGTTGTGACACTCACACATTTCTTTTAGTATGTAATTCGACAATGGGTAATTTTCAATCAAATATATCGTATGCATTCGAGAAAACAGATGATTCCCTTTAAAATGTTGGTTTTTGTGAATAAATATAACATTCGATATTGACATAAAGACTTAGTTTGTAACCGTTACGGTTGTGCCAGAAAATCAGCGGTTTGCAATTAGAATACTTATATCGCTCATTCCATAAAAAAATTGTACGGAGATCATGTCTTTTTCATTTGAATGTGAGATAGATGATATAAAGCATAAACTAAGAAGGAGATGGCAAAGTAAGAAGCTAAACATTTTAAGATTATCTAAAAAATATAATGTTACGGTTGTGACATGATTTCTTACGGTTGTGTAAGTCGAGTACCAAAACCCCAACTAAGTTTTCAGCAAAAATCATTGAATTTTCTATTGACACACTTAAGAACAAACTTTTAGTTTAATTTAATCATTCTCAGTGTCCGTGTAAACGTCCTAATAAGTTAACCTATCTCCTTTCATTAGTATTTTGTCTAATTTGTAAAGAACTGTTTTGCCTTCAAGTACACAAATTTTTCGAGAGCTTTTTGAAATAATGCTCGCTTTTCCGTTTTTTCTAAAAAGTCGCTTGATGATCTGAAATTTCAAATTGACTCTTTGTAATGAACTACAACTTATAATTATCAACATAGAACGAAATTTTTGTAGCGAGGGTCGATTTCTGTGGAAATACCCTTTTGCGAATTATTGTCATTCGAGTATTAAAAATGAAAACAATATACATATACCTACCTATCTTTAGCATTGTTCAAAATTATAAAATTAAATTAAATCCAAAATTTTTACAGTTTGTCTGAAAAAATGTCAAACTTCAAAAACATTGAAACAGAAGAACTTTTTGTCAATACAGAAGACAAATTATTGCATTCCCAGGATTATTCTGCTGGCAGCAGTCTTATAATGAGTGGTGTTACAAGTCTGGAAGATATTAAGACGGAGCTTGTAAATGAATGCAAGCGGCGCGCATACCTTGATGGGACTTATTTTTACCCTGATTTGGTGAACTCGTCCCTAGATGGGGTAATTAAAGCTGTATGCCAGCTTTGTAAATTGCGAGATAATAAGCGCCATGTAATAAGCGGTTCCCTAAGATGTTCATCGAATTATGTTTCACACATTAAGGTATATCATTTGAATATCTATTTTACGTACCTACAACAAAAGTTATCTTTATATAACATTTGTTTGGCAATTTATTTACTGTGATTTAATTACCTTATTAGCTTCTTAACTTGAGATACGTCTCCTTGTCATAAACACGACGATTATATCCAAACTCTTATTTTATAAACAAGAACTGGAAAATTGTGGAAAAAATTAACTTATCACAAAAAAAAAATTCAAATTAAAAAGTAATGCGTGCCTACTTTTTATTTTATTATGTAATTACATATAAATTAATTCTTAATTACATAGTTGCTTTTGGCTCCTTACTCTCAATTGAGTTTAAACTCATGTTACAACTTTTTCAATATTTTAAAATAATATTGAATTGAATTAAATTTTTATAGAAAGTTCATAAACGAAAATTAGAAGAATATGAAGATTACGCTTGAAATAAGAATAAAATAATGAAACATGACGATGAGAAAGAGAAGTATAAAACTTACTGTACTTTTTCTCAACGTCGTTTCGAGAAGAATATTATCGATTTTGTGTTGGAAACATTGGTGCCTCTTAATATTGTTGAATCACCAGCATTTCGAAAAATTTTCGACGGTTAGTAATTCAAATTACATTTCTTCTTTTTGATTTTCATGCTGGTATTATTATTAATGAATTAACAGATATGCAAATAAAAAAGCATGGTAAAGTGCTGAAGCACTTATCAGCGCGTACTGTTGGCCGTATGATATCGGAGGCTTTTCAACAATGTGTTTCAGGTGTTACTGAAAAGCTAGCCACAGTAGCGCACGTTTGTACCACTGCTGATGTGTGGTCTAGTCAATCTGGGCGCTTTATTGGCGTAACAGCCCACTGGGTAAGTCATTTTGTAGTCAAGTATTATATTAAAAAATTTGATCAAATTCGTCCCAGATTGACGAGCTAAGTATGCAGCGGAAATCGTATGCAATCGCGTGCAGGCGATTTATGGGATCGCATACATATGATAGGGTGGCCCAAGTTCTCAGCGATGTCCACTCTTCATATGAAATTAATGAAAATAAATTGGTGGCAACAATAACAGATAATGGCTCCAATTTCATAAAAGCGTTTCGGGAATTTGGAGTCAAATTTGGGGATTCTTTCCTTCACGGTAATTTAAAAAAAAACAGTTGCTTTATTTTTTCGTGGATTTTCTATATTTTTGTATATTTATGCAGAAGACATCATTGGAACAGCTACAAGTGATATCGAGACTGAAAATGATCCTGACTCTGATCATGCGTTTATCGAATCACTTAGTAGCATTGATATTATTGCACTCCCACAACATTTGCTTTGTGCTAGCCACACTTTGAATCTCATTGCAACTACTGATGCATCGTTTGGCATCAAGTCTTGCAGAAAGTTAGAGGTTGCATATGAAGACATGATAAGCCGCTGCAACAGCTTATGGAGAATAACAAGGTCACCTCCAAAAAATGAAATCCTTGTACAGATCCTGGGGGAATCATTGAAGAAGCCGGTGGTAACACGATGGAATTCACTCTACGATGCACTGTCACAAGTCTTGCGTTTAAAAAATAAACTGCTGGAAAACGCAGTGGAGATCGATGTCAACAATTCTTTGAGGGACATCGATTTCAAATTTATGGAGGAGTACCTGAGCTGTAATAAACCGATAGCAGAAGCTATAGACATTTTGCAAGGGGAAACAAAATGTTACTATGGATATCTTCTCCATAGTAACATTAAACAACATGTAACATAGTAACATTTTAACAAATTAAAAAAAATTATATCTAGTGACGTAGTTTGGTGCAAAACTTTGGTTGAAGCAATGCTGAAGGGATTAGAGAAGAGGTTCCACAATATTTTGAACGTGGAAGACGAAGGTCGTGTGGCTGCTGTTGCTGCAGCTACTCATCCTTCTTTTAAATTAAAGTGGATAAATTGTTTAACCAGTCCGGAAGCGCAAAATAATGTGTTCTCGGCAATTAAGAGGCAAATTTACCTAGAGCAGAAATCGTTTTCTTAGCATGGACAATTTACCGCAGTAGTGGAGACACTTTGCAAACAAGACAAAACAAAGAAGAAAATTCGGCAGCGCGCGCGGAGTTATTCCAGCAGATCAGCAGGGTGTTTAGACTTTTAGAGATACGTCACAGAGCTGCTTTCATTCAATGGCAGTGGATCGATATTCGATTTACACTTTACAGACACATACTTGCCTGCTATTGAAGCCCAAATTTTGCTTGTTTTCTGGGGTGATCTTTTTTATTATTCTTTTACCACCACAGGCAACATGCGGAAGTCGAATTGATGTTCTTTCTGAGTATTTCTTTTTCATTTTATATTCTGATTTGGTTTTCGAAAACCAAGATCTGCCCAGGCAGCCGTCGCTTTCTGGCCAACATTTTCTTTTGAAAAAACAAGTGCGTTCGTTCTTCCGGCCTTGACAATTTTTTTTTGAATTTGTTTTTTATTTCAGGGTGACCGAATTATTGAGGAAGGTGAGGGTTTTTCATTTGTAAAAAAAATAGTCAATTTCAACAATATTGTAGTGAATTATTGTTATTAAACTTTTTTTCTAAAATATAGTTACCTAATTGTAATAATAATAGGGCTAAAGAGATAAAATGTGGTATTTTTTCATAGCTATGCATAGATAAAAATTACAAAATCTCATCAAAATCTGAGATGATGGTTGAGTGTGACAAATCATATTTTTATTTGATGCGCGGAATGACCCAACTATCATTCAAATCAATAATACTTGAAATTGTTTGAAATTGCAATAAAATATTCATTACAAAATTTTTGTTGACATTGACTATTTATTTGGAACTGAAAAATTCACACCTTACTCAATAATACGTGCATCCTAAAAAACAAATCCAAACAAAATTTTCAAGACCAGAAAAACACTTGCTTTTTTATACGAAAATGTTGGCCAGAAAATGAAAAAGGGAAAATAATCCTGCGACGTCTGCTCAGAAAATCAAATCTAAATATAGAATGAAAAAAGTGTGCCGCAGTACAAAAGAAATTCATTTTCTTGTCGGCACTGAAATAATCAGGAAGAACTACAATTCGGCATCGGCATCACCGCGCACACCCGCAAAAGTTCCATCTACCTAAACTGGTTGTGGCGGCAAAAAAAAAAAATAAATAAATAACATCACCCCAGAAAACAAGCAAAAATTGCGCTTTCCTACCCAATAGCAAGTGTAGCATGCTATTAAGATGTGTGTGTAAAAATATCCACTTACTGCATCCAAAGCAGGTGACGTATTTTCTACCAATTCTAGCAATTCTGGCCAATGGCCATCTACATTCAACTCTTTGAACCAAATTTGCGAGAATTTGGTTGTGGTCCCCGTTTTGCATAGGATAACTCAAGAAAATTAGGCAAAAACAGCACTTTCAATTTGTTAAATTTTTCCAATATTTTCCATGAAACATAATCAGATTTTTTACGGAAACCGTTACCAATCCCTTAATCTTCATAACAATATGAAAAACATTAGGAAAATTTATCGAAAAATACGAAAAAAAGAATAAAAAACTATAGAAAAATTTTTGGAAAAATTAATCTCATTCGGAAAATTATAGGGCAATTCCTAGGTCGAAAATTGGAAAAGTGCTCCACTTAAAGGAGATAAAACCCTTTAAAGAATCTCTGAAAAAAAATTTACTATGTTTGGTCAAATAGTTTTCGAGAAAATTGGTCATTAAGTTGGTCAAAAAGTGGAGTTGGTCCTTTCTTTCAAGGATCATAGAAAAAAAACTAAATACTTTTTCAAAAATGTGCTCCACTTAAAGGATATAAAACCCTTTGTCTTATCATTTAAAAAAAGTTTGATATAGATTCGACAAATAATAACGGAGAAAACAGGTCATTAAGTGGACCTATTTTGCACGTTTTGGTAAATTTGCCTCTTAAAGAAGCTTTATTGGCAAACCCTCAAGTTACCAATAATGACCAAATTGCGGAAATTGATAGCAACGATTTCTTTGATTTTTCCACGCCATTACAACAAGAGAGTCATCTAGAACAAGTTTTTGGAATAAATGAACAAGAAACGACCTTCCAAAAGTATTTGTCAGAGCAAAGAATAGACTTGGAAGTACTAAATTCTTATCCTACAATAAAAAAAATATTTATTAAATTTAATACGCCATTACCATCGTCTGCTGCAGTAGAAAGGTTGTTCAGTTATGCTACTATGTATAACTTACCAAAGTACAACAGGCTGACTGATCAAAATTTCGAAATTAGGGTTCTTATGAAATGTAATGCCGGAGTTAAGTAAAGGTGGAATTCAAAACTATACTTGACAATAACTGAACGTACGTTTCTAAATTATGTTATATTTTCAGATTGTCTATTGCCTATCATCATGTATACAAATAACTATTTTCATAGAATGTATGTCACATATTTTCATGTAAAATGAAGAAAAAATTTAGAAGTAAAAACGAGTTTTCCCACAAAAAACTATTGTGTTTTATTTTTAATTAGAGTAATTGCAGTACCTAAGTATAATGTATATAGTACAAGTTAAAGAGTCATCAAAAACAATTTCCATTGTACACCTATTAAATGTGTTTTCAATAATTTAAAACAAATTTCATAGGTCTGCGATGAAATTATTGTCCGAGTATTTCATTTTCTATCATTTCAGTTTTCACTAACAATTTGGATGCGGTTAGCGAGGAGCAACATGAACATAAAGCAAGCAAAACATAAAAGAAATAGAATCTGAAATCAATTTCAACAAAGTATTTTTGTACGCAATTGGAATTCTCTATCTGAAAACGTTCTCGATTTATCGTCTGGATAGACAGACAGATAGACGAACATGCATAAAACGGTTTTTTTTTTCACTTCCCAATCCTGATGAATCATGAATATATAACTCTTTTTGTTCTGTCACCATTATTACGTGGCGTTGCAAACGTTCGCTCAAAAATAGTGCAGCCGACCATACATCTAGGGTATAAAAACTTAAAACAATTTTGAAAAGATATTTCTTAGCTACTTGTGTTAGTCTTAATAAATTTATAATTTCAATTAGAGATTCATCGAAGCTAAATTATTATACCATATTAGGCATATCCGAAAATATTTTAACTATTACGTTTCATATAAATTCATATTCGGTTCTTGTAAAATAAAACAACAAAAATCAATTTTCATAATTGAGATTTCATATTCTCTTAAAAAAAATTTGTTGAACAAGAAATTTCGAACTTAAAAAAGATTTAAATTAATTCAAACAAAGACAGTTCTGTTAATCTCATAAAAGCACATATAAATTTGACTTTGATAAAAATATATGATGCACTGAAATTAAACTGAATAAAATTACATACACACTGATGTTCAAATTGTTACCTCGTTTTTCAAATAAAAAATTATTTAGTGCCCACTGTAGCAATTGAAAATTTTGATTTTCAAAGTACTGACTACTGTAGTAATTGATAATTTCAATTTTCAGAGTACTGACTACTGTAGTAATTGACAATTTCGATTTTAAAATTACTGAGTACTATAGCAACTGAAAATTTCGATTTTCAGAGTACTGACTACTGTAGCAATTGACAATTTCGATTTTCAAATTTCTGAGTGCTATAGCAATTGAAAATTTTGATTTGCAAATTATTGAGTACAGTTAATTGATAATACTTGTCGAAAGTTTGATTGAAAATATAATTATTGCCGAACTCTGTTTTTAATGATAGGGATCTGCAGGTATTTTAAAATGATTATTTTAAATATTAGAAATATTATTAGTACACACAAATTGAGTAATTACGCACAGTTTGGCAACGCTGCTCGGGGTTGTTTTCATAGCGATGAGAGCAGTAATCAAAACGTCAGTTTAACACATAACCTCAATTTGCAATTAATTTTAACGTCGGTCGTGCCGCTTTTTATTTAGTTAAGAAGTAAAGTGTAAAAAGTTTTTAAAGGAGATCATGTCCCAAAAAATACCACATGCATATCAAAATGCAGAATCAATTAAAGAGGCTCTCTTTGCAGAGCTGCAAAACATTTTAAGTCCTGAAACTGAAAAACGAACCTCGGCGGAGGCACGAATGAAACAATTAGAATTTACAGAAGGTGTGCTTGATCATTTTATATCTAGTTTTTGTTTTTAGTAAACCGAATATTGCTTGTGAATTTCCATATAATTATTCTGCTCCTTTTCAAATTTAGGAATTATTTTAAAAACCCTTTCTTTTTGTCAGGATACGGAGTATACCTAGCTGAATTTGTTATGAACCAATCGTTTGAGCTGGCCCTCAGACAATTAGCATGCATAATTTTGAAAAAATATGTCGAAGAAAAGTGGACAGAATCTGAAAGCCCGAAACCGGGGATGGCTCCTCAGCAGGCGAAGAAAACTATCCGAAATATTCTTCCAAATGGATTGTATGATCCAAACAGTAAGATCAGATCTGGGGTGGCTCACACCATAGCCACAATAGCGGCCTCTGATTGGCCAGATATATGGACCGAACTCTTCGATATAATCATAAAATGCCTGAGTGGAAATGAAAATTCCATTCATGGTGCGATGCAAGTGCTCTTGGAATTTTCATACGACGAGAAGTCAATCAAAGAAGTTGGACCGATCATTATATCAGAGATATATAGGATTATCGAAGCAGAGCAGACGTACAGCGTGAATACAAGAACTTGTGCTATAAAGATTTTGAAGCCGTTGTTTGTGTCCATCAGTTATAGCATCTCAAACAAGGAGGATCAGGCCACAATGATGAATTCTGTGCTTTCAAATTTTATGGAGAAATTAATTCATAATTTGTCGGTGTGTAGTGGTTCCAACTCAAACTTCATGCTTAAGACTGAAATAGTAAAAGGTATTAGCTTTTCATTTAACTTTGCAAATCTATGTGCATTCCTTGCAGTTCTAACGTTTCTCGTGATGGAGATGCCAAAGTACATACACCCTTTCATGAACCAAATTCTGCCCCCAATTTGGCAGCTATTGACCCAAACTGCCGAAATTTATGTCAAAGTGATCGTCAATGGTCAAGACAAAAATGCCTTTCAGGGTAACGATGATGATGGTGAGTGCCTGTATACAATCCCCGAATGAGATTAAAATTCAAAATGTTTTTCAGACGACGAAATTTCAAACTTCACCACGATGATTGTTCAAATTTTTGAGTTCATCCAATGTATCATTGGATGTGGGAAATTTCGATCTATAATTAAAAACGTGCTTACGGATTTGACTTACATAATGATAGTTTATATTCAGGTATGTGAAGAACAAATTGAGGCATGGAACGAAGATCCAGAGAAATTCGTTGAGGATGAAGATGACGCCGGGGTGGACTTGACGATTCGACTTTCAGGGCAGGATGTTCTGATTGTATGCCTAATTATTTATTTTCACTGAAATTCCATAAAATTACCCAATAAATTTCAGGCTCTTAATGAGCAGTTCGGAACGAAGATGTTGACACCTTTATCTGAGTCTCTTAGTAGACATTTGAATGTTGCTGAAGCCGAAAAGACCTCTGGGAATGCACAATTCTGGAAAATCTACGAGGCATCAATGGTGGCCGTGCACGTATTCCGCGATTTGATTCTCGATTACGAGGAGAAATTTGATCTGCGAAATTATTTAAACCTCGTTAGAAACGTCATGAACTCCCAAATCTCTTCCCCGCATTTACTCGGAAGGTGTTTGTGGACATTGAGCGCTTTTTCCAAATCTCTGCTCTACAACCATCAAATGTTGGAGGAGATATTTGAAGTTATTTTGGACTGCTTATCGAACACCAAACCCATCGTGCTTAAAATATGCGCTGTGAGGTAGTTAAGTTTCTTGAGTAAAATCCTTTCCTTGAAATTACTTTTCATCCAAAAACCATTTTCAGGGCAATATACGGCTTCGTGACAAATATACATAAGTCTGATGATGAAAGGAGGCTATTGATTCTGTCCAAGTTGAATGGTTTCGTGGATGGTGTAATGGATTTAATTGGACAGTGCAAAAGTACAGTGCTTGCACTGCTACTAGAAACTCTGACAATTATTATTTCAGTAAGTTAAATACTTTTTCCAGGTTTGATTTGGAAGTGTTGAACTTTTCTGTTGCAGTTCGATAACAATTTTGCCGCTTCGGTACACACGAAAGTAATTCCTCTCACAATAGCTGTCTTCCTCAAGTATCCCGAAGATCCGTACATTCTAGAATTAGTGCAGGACATGCTCAAAGCTTTGTCACAAAATCCACTATGCCTGCAGCCCTTACAAGAGAAAATCATTCCTACATTGGCCAGCATTTTGAATCTTCAGGGCGAGCACGTAAACACATCTAAGCAGGATATTGCGTTGGATGTATTGACAACTATAGTCAAATACTCTCAGGCACCGATGAGTGCGAGTCTAATGGATACCGCCTTTCCAGCGGCTGTACATTGTGTCCTCCGAAGTGATGATCACTCCATAATGTTGAGTGGCGGTGAGTGTCTGCGCGCTTTCATTTCGGTTTCTCCTGAACAAGTGTGTTCCTACAAAAATGGTGAAGGCCTCAATTACATAATGCAAGTCACTACAATGCTCTTGAATCCCATGAATAGTGAGTTCACTGCAGGGCAGGTTGGACGTTTAGTAATTACGATTATAACGAAAGTAGGCAATATGCTGGGCGAGAACGTTGACTTGTTGCTGAAAGCCGTCATAAGCAAGATGCAACTGGTCGTGTCTCTCAAAGTTATAATGAGCTTGGTTGTAATTTTCGCTCATTTATTTCTAACGCAGATGGAAGCAGTATTAAACTTTTTGAACACAGTCCCAGGACCAACTGGTGAGCCTGCAATGCAGTTCGTTTTTTCTAATTGGCTTCCACGTCAGTCACTCTTTTATGGTGCCTACGAAAGGAAAGTAACAACTATGGCCTTGGGCAAGCTCTTCGAATACGGTGTCACAATCCAAGATAACCGCTTGACATCCATGACGATCAAAGAACCAGCGCAAACTGCGGAAATGGCGAAAGGAAGAACACGATCACAGACTGTCGCAGCTCAGGCATGGATAACAATTCCAGTTTTGGTCAAAATATTTAAAATTTTAATTAACGAATTGGATCACCTGAAGGAAGCTCAAACAGCTGAGCAAGATACTGAGTCGTGGACCGAAGATGACGAGGATTCCACGGAGAAGTCGCCAACAAAACAGCATTTCGTGTCGGATTTGTATTTCAACGAAGATGAAGACGAGCAAGCTGACGATGATCAACTAATGCAAGATCTTCTGGCTGATCCTATCTTCCAGGCCAACATGATCGACACACTCACAAAATTCTTGCAGAATTTCAGTAGTAATGAACATTTTTCAATGTTCGCCAGTTATCTGAGTGACAGCGAAAAAAACATCTTGCGTAGTATTCAAGTTGAAATACCCTGATTGTTTGTAAATATATCTATATCATGTCATTAATATAAAATAAAAATATTTTCATAAAAGTACGCAGTCATGTTGTAACACCAATTACATGCCAATACTCAAATAAGTGGTGGTTGGGTTGTGTGTTATGAGTAGAAGGAGATGAAATAAAAATTAGTTTTTTTGGCACCACATGGCCCATCTACATCTTTCCAGTATCCTAAATTTACTGACATAAAAGTTGTGCATAAAAATACGGTTCTAACGAAAGTGGATCCTACAACAGCAGAAGGAAGGTTATTTCGCCTTACAGATTCGGAAACTGTTAAGGCAAATAAGAAATTATTTGTTCAATTCAATTAAATTTCTCGCTTAAATACGTTATTTTGTCTTCTGTTCTATTATTTTATTCTATTAAGTGTTCTGTATCCTAGTTTAGGTATATTATGATGTATTGTTCTCACTCTGCTACAGGTATTACAAATAAAAACCTTCAAAAACCATACAACATTGGTGTATATTACAAGATACTAGCAGGTGTCTACCCAGTTACACCCGGGTCGGTGGATATCAAAATACATTACAGATTACATTTTGAATTTATAACTACCCCCGAACACGACGTATAATATATATGACATAGAACCGTTTCCCGTATAGTTATTTTTTTCAGTCAAGGGTGGTTTTAGGTGGTTGAATTAGCATAGAAGTTGGTATAGTTCTCATTGATCTTTTTTTCTAACCAAGAAGGCGAAATACCAATTTTTATAAAGTACTACCAGATCTACCTGGTTACACTCGGGCGGTGAAAATTATAATATCTATAATGTGCATCAATGCATCATATTGTACATTAAAATTTACAACTACTCCCAAACGCGACGTACAATACATACAACCGATAGATCGGGCTGCAATAATAGTTCGTTAGTTAGTTTTTTCCAGTTAAGGGTAGTTTCAGGGCGTTGAATTAGATTAGGATAGAGGTTAGCAGTTCTCATTGAGCTTTTTTTTAACCAAAAGGCCAAATATAAATTTTTATGAATGTTTTTACTTGAAAAATGGTGGATTTTTATACAAACTCCGTTACCTCGTTAAAGGTGAAATTTCAAAATATCCTGCACTACATCATGTCTACATCACAAAAGCATCCTCTGCGCAAAACTTTAGAGTTCTAGGTTCAAGGGCTTAGGCTGGGTGTTAATGAATCAGTCAATTCGGACTTCTTTTTTTTTACCCGACTGCGGCAAAGCCAAAAAGAAGGGTTATGAATTTAGCAGTCTATGTATGCATGTATGTACGTATGTTCCATCGTAGCGTCTAAACTACTGAGCCGATTTTGATGAATGAGGTGTCAATCGATTCGTAATTATGGTCCGAATGACAATAGAATGGATGTTACATCCGGATGACAATATAACGGATGTTACATCGAAAAAAGGGGATCGCTGAAAAAAAATTTTTGCTATCTTATCGAGTAAGATGTCAAATGAAAGACAAGAAAATTCTGAGATCAAAAATATAAATATAGTGTAATATTAAAATATACCAAGCGACAGAAAAACTATTTTACTAAGTAAATTTCTCTACACCATCGTAAGCGTAAGCGGGATTGTAATATCTATCTATTACATTGATTCCATTAGTTTGATAACCCCCGCAACCCCCTTTAGGGTTGAAATTCCAAAAACCGTTTCTCAGCGATAACCTATGCGGTAAGTTGCAAATGTACTCCAAATTTCATGGAAATCGGTCCAGTTGTTCCGGGAAAACCTTTTTCACCCCTTTTTACCCCCTTAAGGATTGAATTTCTAAAAACCGTTTCTTAGTGGTTGCTTACAGCCTAAAAGGAACGTCCTTGCAAAATTTCAAGGTTCTAGGTCAATTTGTTTGGGCTGTGCGTTGATTATGAGTGAGTTAAAACGGAATAGTTTAAAATAAAAGAAAAGTTTAAAAAACTTTAACCCGACTACGAAATAAAAAATTAAGAATTAAAAAAATTCTAAAACACGACTGCCTATACAAAAAGGGAACTAAAAAGTTTAAAACAAGTTATTTTAGTTAGAGCGAAAAAGATGAGAAATGCTTCACTTGACATCGGTTAATTCGACGCATCATTAGTCCAGAGGAGAAAAGGATATACTTAACACAACTACGTGGGTACAAACACTTTTCACAATTTGTTTTGTTGCTATGAATTTTTACTGCTTTCGGGGGATATTTTGATCAAGTTTTAATAGTTTTAAATAGTTTCGATAGTCGCAGCAAGCAAGAAACAACTGCGATCATTTTTTTGCTTTGTTTAGTAATTTTGCTGTTCATTATTGAAAATCTAGTTAAAGTAAATATGGGCGGTTGTCGTTGTACGTTTCGCAAGTGTGCCAATAACACGAACAACTCTCCAGGGATGCATTTTTTCCAATATCCTGTGAAATATCCTGACCGCTTCAAGGAATGGACCAAATTTGCAGACAGAGAAGAGTTCATTGAGATGGATAAAAGTAAATCTAGAAATAAAGTGGTTTGTGAAACTCATTTTCGCGATGAGTGCTTCAAGAATTACAACAAGAAACGTCTTGTGGATTTTGCGAAGCCCACACTGGTTCGATTGAAAGACGGACTCGTTCTGGACTACGAAGAATCCGATGAAACCTAAACCGAAATGGTATTTGTCCTTTTGTTAATAATAAAGAAATACCTGTATCAGAATTTTTTGAAATTCAACCCCTAAAGGGGTAAACTGGGGGTTGAAAGTTTCTATGAATATTCCCCATTCTTAAAGTAAGAAAATCATAAAAATTGGTATGGCTTTTTGATTAGAAAGAAAGTTAAATAAGAACTACCGACTTCTATCCTAATTCAAATCCCCGAAACCACCCTTGACTGAAGAAAACTAAACAACTATTAATTTAACCCGTCCTACGGGAAACGGTCGCGTTCGGGAGCAATTGTAAATTTAAAAAGTACTATGATGTACATTATAATATGATTTTCACCGTCCCGGGTGAAAACGGGTATACCTGCTAGTTACTTCATAATAATAAGTGTCCTACTCACTCCTCCGCAACATCTTTCGAGTGACGAAAAGGAAGCATTTTCAGCATTGCTATGTTCACTAGCAACCTTCATAACATCAGAATTTGCTCGCAAACCTGGATCAGAACAAGATTTACCACGATGGAAGGCAACAGAATTGGGTCAATTTTCATTGTACACTGGTGTCGTGGTTTTGAAAAACGTATTGAATAGGGAATATTATTATCATTTCCTGTTACTGCATTGCGCCTTAAGAATACTTGCATGTGATGTTTCATTGACTATACATTCTGAATAGGCAAAAGAAATGATACAATATACTTTGTTTCATTATTCCCTATTTTATATGGCCAGGATAAATTAAGCTGCAATGTGCATAATTTGCTACATATTGTTGACACTGCGCGGCAATTTGGCCCTCTTACGACATTTTCAGCATACAAATTCGAGAACTATATGCAGGATATACTGAAATCGATTAAAAAGCCGAACCCTATATTACCGCAAGTATACTATCGACATAGTGAAGAAATGGAAAGCCTTTCAAATAGCTGTAGAAAATCAAAGGAAATTGGCTTAAAAAAAGTATTTATAAGTTCTACTAATGAAACAATAAACAAAGTATAGACAGTACCAATTTGAAAATTTCGTACTTACGGAGAAAAATCCCGACAACTGCTATTGTATAGTAAATATACTTGTAAAATGTTTTGGAAAAGCTGATGAAGGAGATAATGTGAAATGTATTCGGTTTAATGCAGTCCAAGAATTTTTTTCAAAACTATTAAATTCTATGCGAGTCCTACTCCTAGGCATTGTTGAAGTAACAAGCATATTTGCTGAAGTAGAAACATTTAAAATAGCTCAAATTAAATATAAATATATTAAACTGCCATCATTTCAAAATTCATATTCGTATGTTTTGTTACCCTTTCTTCTTGATATACAACATTGATGAAAGTCTACATTAATTATATCAAAAATGCCTTCTCCAATACGTAAGATGCAAGCATTTCCACAAATGCTTATATGATCGGAAATTCCTCCTTCGAACCGATCACGCAGCACTAAGATGGCTCATGCAGTTTAAGAATCCAGAAGGTCAAGTGGCACGATGGATAGAACGCTTGCAATCCGACTTCCACATAGTGCAGAGGAAACGTCAAGCTCATGGGAATGCAGATACATTATCTTGGCGGCCATGCAAATTAGACTGCAAGTTCTGCTAACGAATTGAGAGTAAATTTACGAATGAAGAACTTAGAAGAATTGCTGCTATGCCTAAACTAGATTGGTCACCAGAAGAAATTCGTAATACTCAACGAAATAATTCGGACATTGCACCACTTTTGATCTGGAAGGAAATGTAGGACAGGTGCCCGCAATGGAAAGATATTTCAGGTGAAAGCGAAACATTGAAAGTTATTGGGCTCAGTGGGCGTCGCTGTGTATTGTGTATACAGGGAGAAGTTTTCAAAAGGAAGTGGAAATCAAGCGATGGGAGAACGTATCGCGTGCAGATACTAGTGCCGAGAAGCAAGGTTTCGAATGTACTTATTGAATTCCCTAACGGAACAACGGGGGGACACCTCGGCATCAACAAAACTATTGAAAATATTAAAGAACGGTTCTACTGGATGAACCTGAGGAATGACGTGAAAGAATGGTGCCGCAACTGTTCAATTTGTGCTGCAGCAAAAGGTCCAGGGGTTAAGCCCGGTCCAGACGCTCAGTTTTGAACAACGATTTGTCTGCGCAGATCAGATCGTTGCAGACAACTCGTTGCGTGTGGACTGGAAATCTGCGAAGATTTGAAGTCTGCGCAGTTGCAACGATATCTGAGCTAAAAAGCATAGATATCCGTGATCTGTGCAGACAAGTCGTTGCCGTGTAGACGGTAGTACCAAAATTTAGTTAAATAAAAATAAAATAAGAAAAACTAAAACCCCAGTATGGCTTTAACTCCCATTCAAAAATTATAAACAAGACTTAGTAACTGCTAATTAGACCTCTATTAGTAAAAATACCGTAGTCATACGTTTTATCTCAATTCAAATAACATTAATTATTAATGCAGTGTGACTACGGGCTACGGCGTTTTTACTAATAGTCGTCTAATTAGCAGTTACTAGGTCTTGTTCATAACTTTTGAATTACTGGGCTTTTAGTTTTTCTTACTTTATTTTTATTTTATGTTTTTTCGCGACATGCCTCCCTGAGTACGTATGTATCTACTACATTTCTATCTAGAATCTAGAACAATCAACTATAAATTATATTAATAATTATAATAATTTCGACCGAATTTTATTAATCTACGAGTATTGGTTTACCCCGCGGCCGGTTGAAGATCAAATTTAAAATGTTGCGCAACCATATAATATGTTTAGTAGAGGCCATGAATCCATATAGCGGATTGGAAGAAACATACCCAAACTATACATTTTGGCTGCCGTTGTTTGTTCTGCAATCTGCAGCTATACGGCATAGGACGTCTACACCGACGCCGTATGGACACATCGAACTATATTCATATTTTAATGGTAAAAAATTAAAAAGAATGGGCAAACTGCTCGGCAGTGCTCCTAGATATGGAAGTGTTCTGAACAAAGTTAACGAAATCCGAAGCTAAGCTACAAATTTACTTAACCAACAAATTTTGAACTGTGGCAGACCTGGAGCTGATGTTGGATCTCGGTTGCCAGTATGAAGTGACAACACCGTGCGTCCGGCCCGTCGCCGTGCAGCGGGAAATCCGCAACCACCTCCACGATCACCGCCAAGGAAATTATCATCATCATAGTGTGACGGATGCCACTGAGGACTGAGCAGATCTGCAAACACTGTCACGATCAATGTCCAGAGCTACGTGCCATCACAGACAGAAGACACACACTTCCACCGGAACTCCTAAAGATTCTCTTCAAAAACCATGCAACGCAAAACTCATTTCCGCGAATTATATGCCAAGAAAAAATTTCTTCAGCAAATATTCGCACCATCATTGTAAAGCTTTCCAATCAAAAAGTTTTGTTTTGACAAAAACCATTCAAATGTGTTTTCCAAGCTTTTTCGTCTTCTGGCGATTGCACTAAATTTAAAACATTAAAATAATTTTCAAATTCTAAATTCTGATATCTATGCTACTATGAACCTTGAGTCGCGGTGTCTTTGGCAGGTAAGAGGTAGCAAAGATGTATAAAATCAGTCCCCAAAAACGTTAAAGTATAAACCTGGTTTTTTGATATTTTCTACGTGATACCACAGATATTATCTGTGGTGATACTATTACGAATCACGCCATCCACTGCCAGACACTTAGTATGGTGGAAACCCCCGCCAGACACCTTCAAAGTTTGGTATTTTGCAGTTGAACTTATGTTATAGTTTAAAGCCTAAATTTTATACATGTTACTTGGGCAACTATTTAAGGATGTTTCCCAAGAACCCGAACAGTTTCGACAGGTCTAATATCCTGCCAGACTTAAACAAAGTTCATTCGAAATAAAAAACTCGGAATCTTGTATCTTGTGCGTTTGTTATCGTTTTAAAAACTATCATCATGGAAGACATATTAATTTCTTTTTCTGAAGAGACATATTGAACAAATGTCAAACAATTTTAAAATTAAGAAAAAACATAACCTCAAACATAAAAGATGTTATATTACCTACAGAATATACGGAAAGTCGTTATATCACAGAGAATGTTATAAGCCATTTACAGGACTCATGAAGAAATATTTTACTTCTGAATCTACAAGTTCTGAAAAAACCGTTGTAAAAGAAAAATCAAAAGTGCATCTACGGAAAATGTATCTCCAGCCACATCGTTGATACCTGACCTGAGTTGACCGGTAGCGATCTGATCGTCGTGGAGAATAGACGTGCTTCACGGAACAAATTTTGTAAATTGTAAAGTTAAATCATTGTTAATAAAAGTTCGTATGTTAAACAAAGGCCGGGAAGCTACAATATTGAGGAGCAGTCAATTTCTCGCTCGGTCCGAACTCCCGTTAAGCCTTTTGCGCACTGTACTGCTCGCAGCTAAAACTTATACAGAAAAATCACAGACATTGAGTGCATAGTGCAAGTGAAATAGAACAGTTAACCACAGGGTGGTCCCCTTTAATAACCGACAAAAATTTGTAAATAAATCACGGAGGAACTGGAAAATCCTAAAATAATTGAAAATCCCCTGGATGAAGCTCAAAACACATCCAGAATGAACCCAAAGGCATCACCGAATGCATCACCGAACAAAAAGCGTCGCCGTTTACGCCTAAAAATAGCTAAAGTTAAAAAACAATCCGAAATAGAAAAAAAACCAGCAACAACCAACTCTACAACAAGAATGGATGAATCCGAGTACAGCAACAACAATCGTTATGCCATTTTATCGGACGATTATGAAGATGAAGAAATACACCAGCCCATCACAAAAAAAATAAGGGAGATGCCACCTCTCCTGCTCGAACTGATCGCAGATCGAAATACCGAAACTGCAACCCCAGAAAGGACGTCAGCACAAACTACCAATAATGACGTCGAACAACAAACACCGACATCTAAAGGAACAAACCCCAGGGAGACCACGAAAACCAACAATGAGGCCTCGAACAACAAAACAAATGTAAGTGAGAAAAACAGATTACCACCCTTTATTATTGAAAAACAATTAATAACAGATACCACGGCCATTCTAACAAAACAAATTAGAACAAATAAATTTCACATTAAAAATATAAATGGCAACAGACACATTTTATATGTTTACTCGCTAGATATCTATGAGAAAGTAAAGGAGCTCTTTGCGCAATGCAAAACCCCATACTACACGTATCTCCCCAGGGAGAAGAAGTTAAAAACTATCCTCTTAAAAGGGGTATACATCGATGAGTATGACGAAGTGTTACAGGAGTTGAAAAGATTCAACTCGAATATATTAAAATTCGTCTCTGTTAAACCTTTTAAAACGAAAACCAGCATAGAGCACAATAAACAACTCCCCATTCACATCGTACAACTGAGCACAGATTCCCAAATCTCCGAATTAAACAAAATTAAATTTATAAATTTCCAGTCCTGCAGATGGGAAAAATTAATAAAATCGGACACATTGCAATGTAAAAGATGTCAGCGGCTAGGGCACACAGCTTCGAACTGCAATATGAAATATCGCTGCGTAAAGTGCAACGACCCCCACGGACCAGGAGAATGCAATCTAGACAAGACTAATAATGATAAATCGAAAACATTCTGCGTCCTATGCAACGCATACGGGCACCCTGCTTCATACAGAGGATGTCCGAAACACATCCAGTTAAAGAAAAATTTGAAAGGAAGAATTAACCAAAAAAACGTAATTAAAAAATCACCGGTCATAGTAAAATATACACCTACACTTTCATACGCCAAGGCCCTCAAGACCAGGGCACAACCAGTCCCACCTTTAAGAAACCCAAACAACATAACCTCGGTACAGCAAAACACAGAGCTCGCCGAAATAAAACTAATCCTTGAAAGCATGCAAAAGGTAATGCTGAAAATGAGGGAAACAATGGAGGTACATGAGCAAAAAATAAATGCAATGCTCAGTATTCAAGAGGAAGAAAATAAGCTATAAACTCAATATGGCTGCACTCATCCCTCCAAAAAAAAGAAATATCCTTATAACAATTAACTATAATTTCAATTCCTGGGAACACACACCATCATTATCATATCTGAACTCAACTCATTTGATACCTTTTGCAACATCAACAAAAATAGTCTATTACCGTCAGTCTCTAAACTTTATATGTACCAAAAAAACCTTAGTACTAAATATAATATTCTCCAATAAAACGATTTTTATTAAACATTTATTATTAACAAATCCAAAAGATTGCAAAACATTTCGTCCCAAAATTCTATACCTATATCCAAACATTAGGCCCGACTTCAAACTAACACTGAAAAATAACTGTTGCAAGCGCGCAAATCACAGATCGTCCCACCCGCCGCGATATATGTGATGAACTCCGAGTCGAATCAACTAAATCTGAAAATTATCTTCGCTAATGTTAATTCAATTGCTTCTATAAGAAAGAAAGCTACCCTCCAATGCTTTTTGAAAAATCACAATCCCGACATATTTGCGGCGATTGAGACGAAATTGAGCACATCACACTCGCTTCAACTGAAAGACTATAAAATATTCAGGAATGATCGGAAAACAGATACCACTGGCGGGGGAACCGCGATATTTATCAAAAACAATCTTAAGATAGAAATGGTACAGACACAAGCGATTGAAAATTTCACAAAAATTGAAACAACAATAGTCAAATCTTCAACAAAAGTCAATGGCAAGACTTGCAAACTCTATATATGTAATTGCTATCTACCGGCCAAATAACACGAACTCAAAGCAATTCATTGAAGAAATGGACAAACTCTTTAGAATATTGAATTTACAGGATATGAACACCTACTATATTATACTAGGAGATCTAAATGCAAAACACGGTAACTGGGGGAACGCAACATGCAACCCCAACGGTAATGTTCTCAAGAACTGGCTTGCGGGAGCAGAAATTCTTTATAAAACCGTCCTATGTGCGACACGCGAACCCTCATTGCCGAAGCATAATTCTTACCTAGATATCGTATTAATGGATGGCAGATTAAAAGTAAACGGG
Organism: Leptogaster cylindrica; assembly: GCA_963082835.1. Taxonomy (NCBI): domain Eukaryota; kingdom Metazoa; phylum Arthropoda; class Insecta; order Diptera; family Asilidae; genus Leptogaster; species Leptogaster cylindrica. Next base: position 12,526,090 of record OY720107.1, on the reverse strand, counting down.
AGCCTGGCTTTTAACGTCCGAAATCACAACTGCCTAGAGGGATTAGCGTTCGATAGCGATCATAATGCGGTAAGGATAAGTCTAGGCCTGACCAACGCGATCGAACTCACGGACATCGATGCCGAAGATAAAAAATTTAACTATAGATCCGCGGATTTCACTAAATTCCAGAGGCATATAAAACAGCAAATAAATGCAGACAGAAACAAATTTGTAATTAACGAAAATACTATGCTGACAACTACACAAATCGACAATTACATTACCTTGTACAACAAACTAATCTACGAGGCAATAGAAAAGTCCGTTCGTCCGATAAATAAACGAAATAGCACAGACTGTTACATGACTCCGATGATTAAAAAACTAATACAATACAAAATAATGCTCTTGAACAAAATTAAAAACATCTACAGGAGAATGCAACAACATAATAATTCACAGTTAATGACTCTTCAAGCACAACTAAAAAATATCAAACAGCTGATAAAAGAACAAATTAGAAAGTCGGTAAATACATATTGGCAGAAGAAAATCGAAGGAATATCCGTTTCGGACAAAAGTATGTTTCCCAAAATAAAATCTTTTCTTACGAAACAAGATAAAAGCGTGAATAAAATAGCTAGCCGGTTGCTACTGCAAAAAGCACAAGGTGATGCCATAAATCTATTAAAACGTGCAAATTTAGATCCCAAAAAAGTCGCTACTACGTCTGACGGATTGTCGTACATCATATCGGATGATATTGAAAAAATGGAGATAATAGGGGCGAGTTTAGAAAAAATATATGACCCGCGGCCACATAACAAACACACAAAGGAAACACAAAAAATTGCTGAATCAGTGGTAGAAGATTTTACAGAATTCCGCCGACAAACTGCTCACAAAACTAGAACTCTAAACGTATCTTCGATGAAAAACCCAACTGTTGACCACCCAAATGGCGGCAATTGGTTTACAAATATACAGGAAGTTTCCGAAATTTTTAAACATTTAAATAATAAAAAATCCTCGGGACAAGATGAAATCCCAAATTACATGCTAAAGCGGATCCCAGATATACTGGTAGACCAATACGTAGTCCTGTTTAATAACATGTTTAATCTGCGACATTTTCCGGAAGTATGGAAGGAAGCAATTGTCTTTCCACTAAGGAAACAAAACAAAGATACCCAAAACGTAAACAGTTACCGACCCATATGCCTATTACCAAACATCAGCAAAGTGTTCGAGTGCCTTGTACATGATCGATTGCAGAAGGAGTGTGAACGCCTAAAATTAATCGGGGACCACCAATTCGGCTTCAGGAGGGAGCACTCCACCATACACACTGTTAATGTGCTACACTCGGACGTTAGCTGGGGGTTGACAAAGGGAGAATTCACAGGGGCATGCCTCATAGATTTTGAGAAAGCCTTTGATAGCGTATGGATCGAAGGTCTTATCTACAAATTACGTCACTATGGATTTAAAATGCACTTAATTGAATTAATCTACGAAATGATAACTAATAAAAAACTCAGAATAAAATCCAACGGTAAATTGACCAAAAACACCTACAGGGTGAGCAACGGCCTGCAACAGGGAACAATTAATGCGCCTTTATTATTCACACTATATACAGCCGACATTCTAAATCAGAGACATGCCCCTGTGAATTTAATATCATACGCCGACGATACGATAGTCTACCAGACCAGTGATGATATTAAAAATCTTGAAAAAAAGCTACAAAAAGATTTCAATTACATTTGCAATTACAGCAATAACTGGAAATTAAAAATTAATTACGACAAGTGCGAAACAATTCTGTTCAGAAGGCCGTTAGGATCCGTGAGCCGAAAAAACCGTAAAGCCGTGAAAGATTTCAAAATTAAAAATTCCTTTGATAATCCTAATCAAATAATTGAGAGAAAAACACATGTGAAATATCTAGGTATACACATGGACGAACTATTAAAGAATGGGTTACATATAAAAACGCAACTAGAGAAGGCACGGAAAATCTTCCGCAAAACTTATCGAATCTTTATGACGAAAAATCTCAACTATAAGGTGAAAATTATCGCCTATCAAGCCTTGGTCAGGCCTATTCTTACCTATGGCTGCCCAATATGGAGCAACATTAGCCCAAGTTACATGGAAAAATATCGAGTTTTTGAGAGACACTGCATTCGAGCCTGTCTACGCTCCCATGCCAGAATTAACCTGAATAACCCAGATATGCCATTCAAAACAATCAGTAATCAAAAATTGTATAATAAAACAAATTTAGTTCGAATAGATAACCATATTATCCAACTAGTCAGAAATCATTTCAATAGATCGTCTTATAATACAACCAACTCTCTAGTAAAAGCTCCAACTACGGTGGACTTTAATTACATAAAAAACATCTTACATACAAATTATTGCCCTCCAGAGGCCTTTCTATACCTCGATCATACAAGCAGAATACAGGATTCGAATGGGGTGCCGATCATATATCATTATTATAAACACGCTCAAAAAAAATGTATCGAAATCCCCGTTGGGATAGATAGCACCACTCCCTCAGAACATTGGAGATATTCAATGGCAATTTCAAATCGTGATAAATGGAAATCACAAAACTCACGAAAATTCTACTGGTGGTTAAACATATAAAAAAAAAAGAAAAAAGCCATGGTCAAGACGCCGAATATTGAGAAAACTGTTACCATTAACATAAAATGTATAGCATAGCTGATTTGTTAGAATGGCCGTAGCCGCGAACTTCAATTAAGAGTTAAAAGAACAAATACAAATTCCTGCGATCAAAATAACGAAGGGGTGAGTAACCTATTTTTCTCACAACAAATGAAGCTAATTCAAAAAAAAAAAAGTATAGGAAACCGGTAAAGGAAGGGTACTATCTGAACTCCTTTTTAACCCTCTATTACTCATCATCGAACTGATGAGCTTTTATCACGGCACAGAAAGTGAATGATATAGGTAACCCATAGTATCCCGTCTGGTATCATATATTCAAATAGAACTAAAGTGTTACCTGGTGTTTTAAATATCTCGTAGATTCGGCAGTCCGTCTGTCCGTCTGTCCGTAACGTAACTAAATCTTTTATCGTGACAAACGCTTGTTATTATTCTTTGTTCCCTCAAACTACTCTGTCATCGGTCACCACTTAGCTAGTAAGTAGTATTAATTTTATATAAAATCTCGAAAAATATTTACATAAAAAACCGTAAACTAAGTAGGAAGATATTCTCCAGTCTCTCATACTATAGATATTTGTAAACTTAGAAACCCTCATTTGTAAAATTACAGTAGGGTATCTTAAGGAACCATGTTCAGAAGATGATTAGAAGTTGAAATTTCTATGCATTAGTCATATTAGTCTTAGTGAAGGAATACAGGAACTAGAGTGGTCGCATGGGCCCAGTAGTTTGTTTGAATATTATATATAAGTCTATAAGCATTAGTAGACATAAGGATGATACGTTTTTGGAAAAATTTTGAAATTTTGGAGTTAATAAATGCACTTTGTAAATGAAAATGAAATGACCTGAGTTGACCGTATAGCCATTTCAATTTTCATTCACAGTTTTTATGTACAGAATCTTTAGCAGTATCTGAACCAACTTCAAAACCTCAATCAATAGAACCATACCCTACAACTTTTCAAAAAAATGTCGACATTTCAGAACTAAGAGAAGTAAATGAAAATAATGACTCGACTTTAGAAGTAAATATTCCAACCGAAAGTGATGCTAATTGCTAGTAGTAGTCTGATGGATATAATATTGTTTGTTTATTCTGTAACACAAAAAAAAAGAAGCAATTACGATCGAAAATGCTTCCACTTCATGAAACTGAGAAAGAACAATTTAAATCTTACATAACACCTATAATTAAAGATCGAGAAGAGTATACCGAGTTATTAAATAGATTAGAAAATGTTTCTGGCTCAAAAATATGTCATCATACTGAATGTAGAGTAAATTTTAATAATAAAATATTTTCATTTGGCAAAACATCCAGTAAAAATGTTGGCATGACCATCGAGAACACCATCAAATAGTTTGTAATGAAAAAAGTAGCATAATAGAGGAAGATGTAATCTGGAAAGGGCGTTGTTATTTGCTAGTATATTTACATGAATTGATTCATTGGTGAGAGTTTTTGAAGAAAATTCCATAAAAATTGACGTTACTTTTACACCACAGCATGTAGAATAGAAAATAATGAAAGTATTTTCTAAAGACATTAAGTTTTTTACTATTGGTAACAAAAAAATATTAGCACCTAAATATCTAAAAGCTATAGATGATAGAAGTATTAGCAAATGGCAGTGGGCGAAAATGTATGGGCGACTGCACCATTTCCGCCACAGTCTAAACTAGTCTTGTTTTGAAGGTCTTAGAGCCAGATATGTTTGTGCCAATGCGCATCAAATTCCATCCTGGGGTTCTCTATTTATTTGAGGAACTAGTAAGGAAGCAATTGGTCACACCAATTACGTGATACCCTAGATGTAGAAAAATATACTCATTCTTATATCAACATTTTTGTATAAAAACGACTTAGGCTTATATGGCAACACTAAGAAGGAGTTGCCCGATTTTGCTCATCTTCGAACTTGACCTTGCAATTTTAATCAAATATTATTGTACTAAATTACAAGTCTCTAGCTACAAGCGTTCTCGAGTTATGGTTTGGACAGACAGACAGACACACAGTAGACAGACACACAAACGGACATGCATAAAACGGTTTCTTTTCACTTCCTAATCATGAATATATAGTTCTGTCTTTTCTGCGACGATTATTTCTTGGCGTTGCAAACGTTCGCTCAAAACTAATATACCCTACATCTAGGGTATAAAAAGGAAAAAGAAGTCATTTCTCACCTTACTGGGCATTACTGTATAAATGGGCGGACATCAACGTTCACCGTTCACCAGAGCTCTCTTTTCGGACTCTATTATAATTGATGAAGATAATAATTAAATAGCAACTCAGCGAGACCGAACACTTTAGCTATTTTTGCTATTTAATTTAGCTTACTACAATTTCGATTTATTCCTGTATAATATACAGGTGTATATTATATACCTAATATATAGTGCATTTTAGTGAACGTATGTGCGAGCACGGCCCGGGTTTTATGGTCGGCCAGCCATTGTCTTCCTGGCTCATATCTTTCATTTTAAGACTCATAATAATAGTCAATTATGAAATTAAATAACGAAAAGTAGTGATTAAAAATATTTTACTTAGCATAATGTTTAAACCATTTTATCTAATGACTTCCGGGTTAGAATTTAAGGACCCCATAATGAAAAATTCTCATTTTGGTTAGGTCTTCCGATTTACAACTATTACATGTCTGGCGGTTCTGGGTGAATTTTGCCCTCCACCCTTTACAATCACAAAATATTTTACAAAAATCTGCATTAATTTTAAAAAAATCAATATTAAAAATAGATAAGAAAAAAATACCTACTAAGAATATTTCAGCACAGCATTTAATATCGGGAGAATTCACATTACCACAACAATTAGTAGATTACCACGAAACCGTTTTCAACGCAACCTATTGACTTGTATTAGAGCAAACTATAAATGCAGATGCTGCTAGAAGACTTACAGGTGTTATACACTTCACCAATTCAATTTCAGCACGTCAAAGGTGGGCTCGAAGCCACGATGTAAGATCAACAAAGTCAAGTTTATCAGGAAATAGGATTACAAACCCACCAAGATGTTTCAGCAGATTTAAATCTACATAACATTCAGAATGCATCAAATAATTGCAAAAGTTTATTACCACCTTCGATCAGTTCATTATAATCTCTTCAGTTTGGAAGTGCCGAAACATAAATTAATTAATATTTCATCTGGTAAAGCTGCGTCAGCTCAAGCAGAAGCATTCCTTCTTAATATTGAAGAAAATGGCGATTGTAAACGTAAAACGTTCATTTCTGAATGTTTAACAGATATCAATAGATTTGAAGACTATCAAAAAATCATCTGTTGATAATTTTTGGAAAAAGAGATCCAGCATGATCCACCGCCTCATATCGATGGACTAATAAAATTGACGGTTTTTTTCTAATGCACACTATGAAAAATGTTTCAAAAAAATTTGGAAGTATGTACTTCCAAAAAAATGTTACAAATGGTTACTCAATTGCATGCGTCGAGAATGATATGATATTTAATCAGTATTTTACACCATCGATCAAAGGTTATGAACGATCCCAAAGGTTTGAATCATCAAATTGGAGTACACTATAACCGGACCTGATCAAGTTCGAACGAGTGATTTCACAGAAGAATTGAAGAATTCAAATTTTAAACAGGCTCTTGTTGAATTTTTCATTTTACATTAGACCACTGATAAAATGGTGCCATTTATTGGTAATAAAAGCATCTACATAAATTTCAGACATTGTCATTCTTTCATTGTTAATAATTCCAATAGCGTAGTATCAAGTGTTGTCGAAGAATTATCATGCCCAGAACATGAAGAAGCAGATACCAAAATAATTTATCATGCATGTAGCAATGTAACATTGATAATTATCAAGCAAATATAGTTATCAGAAGTATCGATAGGTACTGATATTGTCGCTATAATGCTTGGTCATATGCATCACCTATAAAATGATTCGCATGTTTGGATGCTTACAGGTACTGGAAATAACTTAAGATATGCAGACCTAACAAAGATATACGAACAATTATTGGGAGGATCTATATGTAAAAGCTTTGCCTGGATTTCATGCAACCACAGGATATGATTACAATCCTGTATTTTTTAGAAAAGGAAAATTAAAACCATACAAAATATTGAAAACAAATCAAGAATACCAATACCTTTTCACCAAGTTTGGAAATAGCAAATTATTTGAAAATATTGATCAACAAAAAAAATCTTTAACATTATACCCGGGTCCATCCCAAGACGACGTTTTTTAAATATTAAAATTGCTTTTAATAGAGTAAGTTCACTGTAATTAATTTATCTCAAAACGGGTATATTACAACATCAAATAAAAACGTATCAAATCAAATAAAAAGTCGTTAAGTAATTGTAAGAACTAAGAGGTTTTTTTATTTACCGGCGCGGCATGGTGATGTCCAATTTTGAAATTACAATTTAAGTATTTCTTATAAAACTTCTCTTAAAGATACAAACTTTAAATGTAGGCCTATTCTTTTATAAGTTACTATACCTACTATCTTGTATTGTAGGATACGCTATTGCACTAAGCAAACTGTAATTAATTAATTCTTATTCAGTTTGTTCGGCCATTTTGAATAGATTAGTGTTCATAGTTCAGCCTTGACAGTGAAATATATGGGAATTTAGAACAATGTTGTTTTAGATATTATTTTGGAATAAAAAACAATACTGACTAATATAAAATCACAACTTATTTGAACCATTCTGCTTTTAGGCATTATTTTAAAGATACTTTTAGCTATGAATTCTGGCCTGCAATAAGTTTTATTATTGGGCTCCACTTAGTAAAAAAAACAGGTTTTTAAGAAGAAATAAAGCTGAGATTCTCATCAAAACAATGCTTAAAATGGTGTTTTCAAAAACTTCAAAATTGTTCAAGCCTCACTACGGTAGTGCCCACCCCAAGCCAAAATCCCTGTATCCGCCACTGGGAAGGGAACATGTTCCATTTCAAATGGTTCGATAGAGATCAGCTACCGAATTTTGACAGTGATTCACTGAAAAATCTATCAGGTATTTAATTATATTATACATGAATTTGTAGTCATTCATAATCAAATTAAATTGTTTATATTTTTATATAAAGAAAGTGATCAAGAAGACAATGTTGCAATGATGAAGTCGCGGACTATGGAGTAGTAGTAATGAAGAAAGACTAGGAATAATAATTAATATTATATATGTTTTTATTATTATGTTCACAATAAACAATAAAATTTTTAAAAAATATCGAAATTTTAATTTAATTTAATTTCAAATCGATTTTAGGAAACCAAATTTACAAACTTGAACTCATTTTTTTTTGATTTATTAAATTAATTTAACATTAACATTCTTAAATAGTTGCCCAAGTAACATATATAAAATTTAGGCTTTAAAAGTTTAAACTATAACGTAAGATCAACTACAAAATACCAAACTTTGAAGGTGTTGGGGGGGGGGGGGGGGGGGGGGGGGGGGGTCACCATACTAAGTGTCTGGCATTGAATGACGTGATTCGTAATAGTATCTCGTAGAAAATATCAAAAGATCAGGTTTATACTTTAACGTTTTTGGGGACTTATTTTATACATCTTTGCTACCTCTTACCTGCCAAAGACACCGCGACTCAAGGTTCATAGTAGCCAACCGTTCTTACCTGCTGTCGTGTACTTAGTACTTACGCAGAAAAATTTTCAGCCTTTATATTATGACGTAAGACTTGCGTTCACAGGTGCTTGGACTATTAGTTTGCACAAATATAACTTTAACAAATATAAATTTAACAAAACATTAAACAACACCACACATCAGAATTTCAAATTGATGTCTTCCATTGCATTTTAAAACTCTTGTTCATGTTCATTTGTGACGATTATTCCAAAAATATCGCCGCCAACTTCAATCTGGAGAATTCTCCAGTCTTCTCCATTCTTAGCCCACTGTTCTCTTAAAAGCATTGCATTGAATTGAATTGAATTCAAGGCACGTAAGCACGTCGGCAATCCAGTAGTAACTTTGCAAGTGATTTGTTCGGTTGCGCGGCTGTTGCATTAGTTCATATCTTCTACATAGCTTGATAAAAATTTTCATAACAATGCCTAACTATCACAAACCAGAAATGAGAACAGTGCAGGAATTGAAGGACATCGCGCACCGTTTGAGGATTCATTCTATTACATCCACGAATGCTTCCAAATCGGGGTAAGTTTCGTTTTTTTTATTACTTAAAAAAACCTTTTATAACCTAAAATTGCCGCATTGGGAACCGGAATTGTAAATGGCAACAAGTTAGCATAATCAAAAACAGTTGATAAGGCCGCGCTATCACTCAATCATGTGTTTAGTAACTGTAATATTGAAATAAAGGCTTCATTGATTAGGTTTTTTGGGTATGTTCATGTAAAAACGTTAAGTAATGACTACAAAAAATGTATAACGTGATAAGGCAAACTTCATTGACTTTTCATTGACCTCTACACATAACTCACATCAGTAAAGTTACAATAGTCAAAGTTTAGGGTTTAATATCACGACATTGTTTTCAATCTTAAAAACACTCAAATATCAAAGCCACTCCATATGATTTTCTGAAAAATTTATTAACATAAAACGCCAAGGGCAGGAAAAAAGATTTTCAGAAGTTTAAATTACGCCCGCCTCAGCTAAAATGTGATAGGCTAGAGTTCTTGCCTATCGACCGCTGTAATAGGCTGCAATTTCGAAGTGGCCCTGAATGTGTGCGACTAAACGGAGATTAAATCATTGCTTTACTTATTACAAATCCAGGTCATTCTTAGGCCATTCTAAAATTCTAATTGAATTGTAAACAGGTTCCTACGTGAAATTGATACGAGCATCACGTGTGCATTTTGAACACCCAAACCCAAGCCTCTCGATTCTGTTCTGTACCCAAATCCGTTATTTTTGACACTGGACTATGTGCAAGTATGAATTGTAGCAAATCCGATTTCCTGTTTGAATTTTGGAATTACTTTCAATTCTCAGTTCAATTTTACTGATGATTAAAAATCGGTTTCATCAATAATTCAGTCCAGACCGACTATTCAGCCGGCGCAGCGATCAGACGCTTCAATTTCATTGACTTTATTTCTGCATGACAGCAATAGCATGTAACCCTAGAGCGGTCACATGCTTGATTTAGCCACACAACGAGGTCGAAGTCAATTTCACTTTTACTTGCAAGTCTTCGCATAAATGCACTGACGTCCCGTGCCCAAAGAACCGATCTGGTGCATTCAGCAGTCTAACTTAAGGTTTGCAATTTTCCTTCCAGACATCCTACATCATGTTCATCTATCGCGGAAATAATGTCGGTTTTGTTCTTCCACACTATGCGATATAAGGTATCTAAACCAAAGGACCCTTCCAATGATCGCTTCGTGCTCTCCAAAGGTCACGCAGCTCCAATTCTGTACGCCGCTTGGGCTGAAGCTGGTCTGTTTCCGATTGCTGACTTGCAAAACCTGCGCAAGATCGATTCTGATTTAGAAGGACACCCTACACCACGCTTGAATTTTATCGATGTTGGTACTGGATCCTTGGGCCAAGGGGTTGCTGTCGGCTGTGGAATGGCATACGTCGGAAAATATTTCGACAAAGCGGACTACAGGTAAACATTTTAAAGTTCAGGGAAATATTTTGCTAACAATCAAAATGCTTAGGACTTTTGTTGTGGTTGGTGATGGTGAATCAGCGGAGGGCTCAATTTGGGAATCACTTCACTTTGCTGGGCACTATAAACTAAACAATTTATGTGTAATATTCGATGTAAATCGATTGGGACAGTCGGAACCAACTTCTCTTCAACATCAAACGGAAGTTTATCGCAAACGCTTGGATGCTTTTGGTTTTAATGCTATTGTAGTGGATGGCCATGATGTCGAAGAGTTATGCAAAGCTTTCTATGAAGCTACAAACACGAGAGATAGACCGACAGCTTTGATCGCAAAAACATACAAAGGCAAAGATTTTCCAGGAATTGAAGATCTTGAAAACTGGCATGGCAAACCCCTTGGCGACAATGGATCCAAGATTATCAAACATTTGCAGGGGTTAATTACCAATTCTGGAGCATTGACTTTAAAACCTCAGCCACCGGCCAAGGATTCCGCTCCAGTTGTCGATTTAACGAACGTTACTCTTGCCACGCCTCCAGCCTACAAGCTAGGAGAAGCGGTTGCCACACGTCTAGCTTATGGGACAGCGCTGGCTAAAATCGCCGTTTCTAATCCTCGTGTTATTGCAATGGATGGAGACACCAAGAACTCAACTTACTCCGAAAAGCTAAAGAAAGCCTTTCCGGACAGATATGTTGAATGCTTCATTGCTGAGCAAAATTTGGTTGGCGTGGCTATTGGGGCCGCATGTCGCGATCGAACCATAGTTTTCGCATCGACTTTCGCTACTTTCTTCACCAGGGCATTTGATCAGTTGCGAATGGGTGCTATTTCTCAAACAAATGCGAATTTCGTTGGGTCTCATTGTGGAGTGAGCATTGGAGAAGATGGCCCCAGTCAAATGGGTCTAGAAGATGTTGCTATGTTCCGTACTATTCCTGGAAGCACCGTCTTCTATCCATCCGACGCTGTTAGTTGCGAACGAGCTGTGGAACTAGCAGCTAATACAAAGGGAATTTGCTTCATTCGTACATCAAGACCAGCAACCGCTGTTATCTACCAGAACAACGAACCCTTCCAAATTGGCAAGGGAAAGATCGTTAAGCAATCTGACAATGATCAAGTTCTAATTATTGGAGCAGGAATAACTTTGTATGAAGCTCTACAAGCTTCAGATGAATTGGAAAAAAAAGGAGTTCATGTTCGTATACTGGATCCATTTACTGTAAAGCCGTTGGATAAGAATTTGATCCTTAGTAACGCCGCTGCATGTGGAGGACGAATCGTCGTGGTAGAAGATCACTACAAGTATGTTTTCTGTTAAAACTGGCTTAAATTAAGGCGTATTTAAATACATATTTTTCAGAGAGGGAGGCTTGGGCGAAGCTGTTATGGCTGCAGTTGCTGATCACAGGAACATTGTTGTGAAGCACTTGGCTGTTCCTGCTGTCCCGAGATCTGGACCACCTACTGTTCTGATCGATATGTTTGGAATTTCTGCTCGACACATTTTACATGCTGTGGGTGAAATCCTAAAATTGTAAGTCGGTCCTACGCCGCCGGTTTGTATATGACCGTTTGATTTTCAAAGGGGATTTAAGCTGAAGAATCATGTTTGAAATCATTTTTACTGAATAAGCTGCATTTATGTTGGGAATATTTTCTGAAAACAAATTTATTAACCACCTTTATTCATACTTTTTCCAAAAACAAAATAAAAGATATTAAAGTTCGTATTAAAATATTACAAAATATGTTTTATTCTTTTTGAATAATTTTTTAAAAACCTAATTCTTCCATTTCTTTAATAACTCACACGCCTCGGACAGTTTTTCGTCCTTTTTCATAAAACAGTACCGAACATAATTTTCGGCTAAATGTTTGTCAGCGTCACTGTAAAATGCACTGGGCGGAATACCCTGCAGTCCCAAATTTTTAGTCATCCACTTTGTAAATCGGTAATCGCAATGTTTGTCAGTTTCCGAACTTAAATCAACCATTTTTCCTAAAGCAGATGCTCGGCATGAGTATATAGTATGAATTATGATACATAAAGTATTAGAAATCTTACTCAAACTGGTCCAATCAGCCAACATGAAATATCCTCCTTGAGGGATTGTGGGTTTCATACCCGAATCTTCCAGGAATTTTGCCATGTAGTCTCGCTTTGCTGATAGTTCAATAGGAAGCGATTTAAAATAGCATTCCTTGCTATTTAGTCTGCTGTTTTCTAGCTCAAAACCAACAGCGAGTGCTTCCTACAAGTATGAGTGAAGTGTAATTGTAATTTTGAAAAATTCTTGGCTTAGAAGAACCTGAAGAGGTGTTGCACATGTGTACACAGAATTCTGGTGCACCATTTGTAAATTCCTCATAAGATTCATTGGACCATATGCCCATCCAATTTTCCAGCCTGTAACAGAGAATGTTTTGCCAGCGGATCCAACAGTGATGGTGCGCTCCCACATGCCTGGTAATGTGCCTAACCGCAAACAACAACTATAACAATTAAATTTAATCAATTTAAAACTGCCTAATTACAAATTCGAATGTGCTCGTTGTCATCAAAGACTAGCCACTCATATACTTCGTCTGACAAGCATAGTACATTCCATTTCTTGCAAAGACTCGCAATGTGTTCTAGTTCTTCTCTATTAAAGACTTTCCCCAATGGATTGTGTGGAGTATTCAAAATAATCATTTTTGTTTTTTCATTGAATAAATTCTCAAGATCTGTTTTATTCAGTAACCAGTCAGCTGAGGATATTGTCCTGTCGGTTTTGTTCTATTAAGTATAGGTGTAATATTTATAATCACAAAATTCAATTAAAACAAACCGGTTTCAAGGGAATAAACCGCGGAACACCTCCTGCCATTTTTACCATAGGTTCATAGCAATCAAAAAAGGGTTCAATAATAATAACTTCATCTCCTTGATCTACATGACCTTGTATTGTAGAGTATAGAGCTTCATATGCCCCGCATGTTATCAAGATTTCCTTATTTGCATCGATTTTCCTGCTAATGAGCTGAGAATACAAATTAGACAAGGCCTGGACTAACCGTGGATGTCCCTGCAATAGAGAAATGCGATCACATGGCAATAAATATTATGCAGTTATTTAATACAAATCCTCGAGTATACTGTTGCAACAAGGGGTTGGAACTTTTCGATGCATCTTCTAAAGCGTCCGTTATATACTTCGGAGCCGCAAAATCTGGAAAACCTTGGCCTAGGTTTAATGGCTTGTACTGTAGAGCCAATTCAATATACTCGTTCCTGCAAGAACGCATGTCACCGCATTTATATTCGTAGTACAGACTTACTTACCACACGCTAGCCGTGCTACCCTGATATCTCTTCGGCAAACTGAATTTCTCCATTGAATCGACCAATTCTTGAGACAAATGTCGTTTGACAATACCAGATGCGTTGTAATTCTGTCTAAAAGTCCTTGTAAAAGAGCGTGCAGAGCTACTTATCTGTAATAAAAACGCCTGCTTTATTCCACAAATTTCCACCAAGTTTCTTCACCAAGTTGAAGTTCGCTATAATACCCAAGCCGCATTAATCTATAATTGGAATGTAACTTACAGCGCAAAACCCCATGTTAGTTATATAATTGATAAATAAATGCATCGCTTATCACAAACCCTGTTTAAGGAGAATTAACATATAAAACAGAATCAACATAATATTTATAGGTACTACACCGCGTTTCTGCAGTTTCCTAATTGCACATAATTCCTCAAACGCCTCCAATAAAGATAAGACTGAAACAATTATTATATATTGTAAATAAATTAACGTAAAATAGTGTTTTGTTCTTCGCTCATCCAAATGATCCAACAGTTGTTGGTTAGACTGCTCCCAACTTCAGTGTTCACTTGATCAGCTGATCTACTTCACCACAGTTCACGTTTGTTGTTGTCACGGTCAAAATAAATTCACACGTAACCAAAATGTCTATGCAGATTTAAACTAAAACTGTTTTCAATTGAGGACCTAAATATTTTTTTTAGTGACTATGGATTTAACACCAATTTTTAAAGCGAGCGTGCTGACTGTAAAACTTCGGAATAAAAGTATTCCGAATCCAAATAAGAATCGCATTCTGCAAAAACGGCCAAGCAATGAGTTCACAAAGGAGGCGAAAGATATTTGCTATAAAATTACCCAATTGAAAAAACTTCTGCTTGAAAATAGAGCTGCCTACATGAAATTTGCAACATATCTCAAAAATTCCGCGCAAATGAGCGATGAACAGAGAGATATTATAGATAGGGAATGCGAAAAGTTCATAAACTTCTACTCTCGACACATTCTCCAACTAAAGTCTGAGTGGAAGCAATCAAAAAAACAATTCAGCGATCACATAGAAGGTGTTCTAGACATTTTATATAATTACCTGAAATATGTAGAAAAAATACACCTGGAGCAAAAGAAACACAGAGTTCAATACGAAATAGAAACCTACCGATTATTAAAGTTAGCATCAGATAAGAAGAAAATTCCAGTTAAGCCAGTTGCAAATGTTCCAAAGGACGCAATTGATGACAAAGTTGATGAAACGAAACTGCAAAATTTAGAAGGTTCGAAGGTAGCCGCTGATGTTGAATTCGAAAGAAAAATTGTGTCTCAAAAGGTAGCGATCGATGAAGACATTCAAAAAAACCAACAGAACTATGAGGAAAGTGGTCTTAGTCCGGAGGATGTTCAAATGTTTGAGTCTGAAAACATACAACTGTATCACGAGCTCCAAGGTCTATCGGAAGAGGTTGAGCAGATTGAAAAAAACGTCGTGGACATTGCCAAACTACAAGAGATTTTCACAGAAAAGGTACCTTATTTATCAATAAAGAAAAGCTAGTTTTAACTTCCTTAATATAGGTTGCACTGCAGAAACACGACATTGAGCGAATAGCGAACGCTGTCGTGGGCGCCACGGAGAACGTTAAGGATGCTAACGAGCAAATCAAAGAAGCTATTCAAAGAAATGCCGGACTTAGGGTATACGCGCTGTTTTTCTTAATAGTGATGTCTTTTAGTTTATTGTTTTTGGACTGGTATAATGAATAATTTACAATTCATTGAAGCATAGTTTATTAAATGTTTCCAGGAATGTTTTTACTTGTTATTTATACTTAAGAGATCGAAATATTCAAACTGTTTAATATATCTTCGTCCCTTAAAAACTGGGCTTCATATTTGCAGGAGCTGATAAAGAAATGTCACTGATTACAGAACGGGAAAGCTGGAAATTTTAAGTGATGCAATATTTAAAGAAAACTTGAGATATACCTGGGTGAATATCTGGGTTTTCAGGCAACTTTTGTTTCCAATAGAGTAAAAATGCTAGCCATAGTGAATGAATCAATTGAATATTTTAAAGCTCTCATTTAACACACAGCGCAACCATACAAATTCAGGGAAATTGGTAAATTTTACTAGTTAGTTAGTTACAATTAAATCACTTCCGTAATTAACCATATGCGCAAATTTTTATTTTTCGCTTGAAATTGAAATACACATTTTCCGTAAATTGTTTAATCTAGCACGAAAACATTATATCTAACCTCACTTTTTACATAACAGACAGATGATTATGTAATTTAGATGAAAAATTATCCTGACAATAAGTATTCGGTGAAAATTGTCTCCTAATTTTCGTAAACTGTTTTCAATGCCAATTCAGGTTGATCGTATCCCATTTCTTCAGGTGTAAGCACCCCTAATTCCGATAATGTTGGGCGTATCTCGTTCAAGAGGTACGGATAAATTTCGGCTTGCTTGTCTCCACATTTGTCTTTGCATCCTTCCAGCCACCTTACAGCTAAAGCGTAATCATTCACTCTACGGCACGCTCGCAGGGCAGCCGATATGATTTTGGGATCAGGAATCAAATCCATTCCCAGTAACTCATTCATTCCCTTACGAATTTCCCAACCATCGATATCCTTACGATTGAAGTAATCTTCATATCTTTTATCGAATTGTTCATCCGATTCTGCACTACCATGAGAAGCACGAACTTGGCCAACAGAAGATATACGGGAGGCATGCAGCCCCAAGGATCCCCGTAACAATCCAGAAATTCGAACTCCAGCAGAGCGCAACATGATTAGTTACCTTTAATAAGTTTGTTTCTTACTTGCATCGCCATAAATCGTAAAATCATTTGCTATATTGCAGAAATTTACCTTTTACAGTAGAATTGTATTGGACCAAACTATTTTAATTCAAAACCTACTTGGTCTTTACTCAATCAGTCAATCTGATAAATGTTATGTGAATATGAAGTTAGGTACATATCGATACAAGCAAATTCCAGTAAGCATCGATACTTTTGTTTCGATTTTCGATACTTTTTCCGATACTTAAAGGCTGGTTTACACGATGCCAGTCTGATATAAAGTTTTCGTCAAAAAAAACGAAAAAATGTGAAATGGCAAAATACATTTTGAGGTTTATGTAAAAGATTTTGCAAAATGTTGTGTAAATAGAGATTTTGTAGGAAGTTATGAGAAATTAATGAAAGTTGGTCGGTTCATTGGAACTCTTCTAGTTTTTTGAAGAATTCCGCGGGTTTGCTGTTCAAATCGAGTTCCTCGCCAAGATAAGCTGGGCTGTGTGTATTGATTAATCTTCCTTCACGAAGAACTTCCGAAGTACATTTTGGTTGGGCCTTTATAGGTAGCAACAAAGATCTTGAAATTATTGGTAATAGTATTTTCATTCTCTTTGGTAGCAATTAGCAAAGCTGGGTCGAGTCGAGTTCAACCGTTTAGACCCGACTCGCGTTTACTTACATGGAGTGGTCCTGTAGCTATTGGGTCCTGTACATTTGAAGAGTCCCCACGCCCATGCGTAAACCGCTTGCTGTTTTGAGGATAATGCAAAAACCATGCCAAACAACAACAAAAATTATTTTCAATGCGACCATCATAGATTTCGTTGAAATTTTTTTTAACTGTACACTTTATACCCTAAGGCCATTCCACAGCATTAATTGGTGTGGAAATACATTAATTTGTTTTTATTATGTTTACTTTTATTTAAGCTCTCAATTTTCATTTACTGACATAGACCGAATGAATATTTTAAAATATTAGATACTAAATCATGGTTTTTCCATATTAATTTTACAAATTTTATTCTGAAATTTTAAATAAATGTATATGAACCCCCTAACTTTATCCAAAAATTTACGCCGCCCTTGTCACTAAAGTATACGTGAAAAATACTTCACTTTTTTGGCTTAAGCCGGAGGTACACGATACGGAAAACGTCGTATTTGTAAGCGATACGCCGTATTTCATATCGTGTGACTCGACGATAAGCAATATGGTGTATCGCTTATAAATATCCCAAAAATTTCGGAATATTTTCGGCACATTCAAGCAATTTGCGGGGTACAAATTTCCCGAGTCACACCATACAAAACTTTATGAACACAGTTTTGCGATTACTGCTCTTACGGGCAGCACGGCGTCGCGGTAATCTGTGAATTGCAAAATACAGGTTGCAAACTCATTTTTGCTTATCGTGTGACTCGATGTGTCAAAAGTGACATCCACAAAGATATTTCCTTATAAATATGACGTTTTCCGTATCGTGTACCTCCGGCTTTATAGCGCCTCCATTACTACGTTTTCATGCGAGGTTCAACTCGAGTTGAACTCGAGTTAGTGGTCATGGAAACGCAAGTTTCGTTAAATCCAAGTTAACTCCACGAAAAAGGTCGGGTTGAGTTGAGTTCTAACACCAAATGCCAACTGTCAACTCAACTCCTCAAGTACATGGAAACACTTCAGGTTAAGCGGCCGTTTTATTAACTCAACGATAACTTAACTCCAACTCAACCTTGCACATGGAAACGTAGTAATTAATGTAGGTATTATAATTTAAATATTCTGAAATAATCTGGTAATTTTACTTTTAAACGTACAATTGACGAATTTTTTTTAAAAGATTTCATTTAGTTGCCTTCCTATTTCATGCAAATTGTTTATTAACTTCCACAAAATATAATCGAAATATGTATTTACCATATGTCGAAAAAACCTGCTAGATGTCACTGTCAGTGCAATCAGTTTCACTGAGCAATCTCCATCTAGATTTCAGATCATCCATAAAAGTCATAAACGAGAGAGGGAGAGAGGCTTTTTACAAATTCGCTGCTAAGGTTCAGATTCTGACGCGGGGACTCGGGAGTCAATTTTGTGGAAAGAATCGTCGATAATTCTTATAAAATAAGTGAAATTTACAACTGAAATGTCACCAAGCGTAGGGTAAGTGATAAAAATTTGGAAATTGAAATAGTCCGAATTGTGCACATATATTTACTATAAAATCACGAAAATGACAAGCAATGTCGGCGCGTGCTTCCCGGCGTCCATCTTAAATCAATATTAAAATTACATTCCTTGTTAGTTCATAGATTAGAATTATTTGCAAACCATCTCATTGTGTAATTCAACAATCAGCAAAAACTAGTTCATTGTTGTAAGGTTAGGATTTGGAAGTTTCTCGAATGGCTGTGAATAAATTTTCTTGTTAATAAATACTACGATCATTAAAAGCGTTGCCAAATGTATTTGGATATCTTATTAAAATAAATGGTTTCGTTTGAAAATGTTGGAGAACTCGGGAGATAAAATGATTTTAATGATAAAGTGAGAACTATTAATTGCCGTTACATATGCTATAAGATACACTTAGAAAGACTTAAAAGGGCACGTGTTCAGATATAACTAAAACTTAATTAACATTATTTTCAGAGTACCTCCACCAGTGTCGTGGGCACAGCGAAGTGATCTATTATACGTGATAATCAATGTCGAGTGTAGAGATGTCGAATACAAGTAATCGCACCGTTGTTGCCTAGCTTCTACATATTAGCCATCTAAAATGTTTCAAATTTTACAGATTTACAGAAGATAGCATGTATTTCAAAGGGACTTCGATAGTTGAAAAAAAATTACATGAAGTAACGTTAAACTTCTTACATAAAATAAATCCCGATAAGGTAACGAGTAAGAATATCGCTAGATGTTTGGAGTTCACCATTTATAAGGTACTAATTTCAGCAGTGGTCATATTTTCAACTAGATATAAAATTGTTTACTCTGCAGGCAGTATCCGGTCCGTACTGGACTACACTCACAAGTGATAAAAAGAAACCTCCATTCTTAAAAGTAGATTTCAACAAATGGCGAGATGACGGTTCGGATGGGGAGCAAGGTGCGGTCTATGAGAATCCATTCACATCGGATTGTATTTATCAAACGTAATTCTTACAGAAGTGGACTCGAATAACATGTATAACTTTCTCAAAGGTATGGGAGACTCGAAACCATTATTCGATTACTTAGACGACGATCAGGAGGACTCTGATGAAGAAAATATTCCACAATTGTCATCAGAAAAGGAATCTGGAGAGGAGGAGGAGGAGAAAGAAAAAGGAAATTAATTTATATAATAAACAAATTATATATATTATATACTTACATAAAAATATTTGAACAGCAAACATTTACAAAAACAACTTCAAAACCCGTAAAGCATTCAAATCCATGCTATTGAACCGAAATAAGTCTTGTATTTTAGTGTCTGGACATTATTACTGTATATTGGATTCTATAGTTCTGTACTATTGACTTTATTTTGCGACGCGGTAAAGGATATGATTGTCGCATTCAAAATTTTCGGTATATTGAGTTTTTTTTTCTTCATTGGTTAAACAAAATAAAACTGTTTTCTCTTCTTTTAATATATTCTCTTGTTTTGATGAGTATTTACTCATGCGTTCATTGGAGGGATTCAGGAACACTATTTTGGAATTATGTTTGTTGGATTGCGGAAGTTGCAATGCAATAATTAAAATAGGTATACGTAAACCAAACAATCATTGCTAAAAAGAAATTCGATTTTTTTTTAAACTTCATTACCTCATAAAATAAATTTAATTCCATTTGTTCATTGGTGAAGTGACTGGCACTGTTTTTGTTTGTTTTGAAGTAATAAAATCTAAATCAATTTTTTTGTATTATAAATAGGTAAAAATTGATTAGTAATTATGCACCTTAAATTTCTCTCGGAATTATAATTAAATTATATTCAAGAATAATTCAGTATTTTGTGACCAATTTTAAAAACTCTTCTATCTGGCAATCACGGCAAATTTTTAATTAGAAGAAGAAGAAGAAGATTTAGGAAAAGTTTCAGAAATGAATGTCGTCTGGCGGATGAGTTTCTTCAATTGAAGCTTGATATTTGTCGTGTACGATTGGACATTAGCGGTCGTATTACTGATTTTGGGTTTGTGTTTTATTTGATAAAAGAATTGTGTTATTCAATGTGAGAAGGAGTACAAAGCAAGGAAAGAATAGGTGAGAACAGTGAGTGCTAATACTCAGATGCAGATAGTTTTCAGCTGGTATTTGTAGTGTCAATAGAGCAAAATAAAACTTAAAAAGCCTTTTTCGAAAAAACGGTCGGAATCATATTTAGAACCCGTTAAAAATGGAATAAAACTTTTTTTTAAAGAAAAAGTTTTCAAAGCAAAATTTCAAACGGAGTGAGTAAAAGAATTTTTTTCTAGAACGCGGTATTTTTTTTTTATACATCGGATCCCTTTCAGAAGAAATTCTACTGCCTACCTGACCCTAAATATAAAATTAATATGGGCTCGTGAGGTTGTTATTTCTTTTTTTACCCTATTTCATAGTGTGCTTCTATTTGCAATAGAATTCCTTAAACAATTCCATTTTCTGCATAAGACATGAACTCGGTTAACGGCGTTAGCCGCAGTCACTATTGAACGAAATCGTTACATATTATTTGAAAACTCTCTTTCGCTTCAATGTATAAATAGAACCAGAATGGTGCAAGTTTGCACCGTATTATAAGAACGCAAAATAGTTTAGGGATTGAATTTAAGCAGAATGGAAAATCGATGGCGAAATGTCATTTTGCACGCATGCTCAGACAAGCGTTTTTGTTTTTGTTGCACCCTTGAAATTCCGCATCAATTTCGGAAGTTTGTTTTGATTTACAAAATCAAAAGCCCAATTATTAGGTATAATAATTGTACGTTTCCGCTTTTCGAAGAACATGTCTATTTACGAGGAGCTTTGATTCTTTTTCTGAAGGTTTTCTTATCGGCTTGGTAAATATTGCAGTAAAACCAAAACGGAAATACCTCTTACTGCAAGCATCACTATAGAAAAAATTTCTCAGATATGTATTAAAGCGATTTTCTGCAAGTAAAGCATTTTGCCCTAATTTGCATAAACCTCCCCGCCAACGCCATTCAATATTTCTCATTATAAAATGTATGAGAAGCCTTCGGTCATTCCTATTCATAAGAAAAATGCCATCTGCGTATTGATTCTTTACCAAAATTTTAAATATGTAGGCAATTGGTTTAATATACATATTCGTGTTTCTATTAAGTTTAAAAATACGAAGATTGTTTACTTCTTCCTGATTGTATAATTTAATAAAACTAATATTTTTGTAATTCATTCAAGAGTTATTGTAATTGTTAAGAAATGAAGCACGGAACTGATTTACATTCACTTTAGTTTTTATAAATTACCTATAGTGATGATCCATCAAAGATGACGTAGTAAATTTCCAATTTTTTAAAGATCTCAACGTCTAAATCAATTTTATAAAAAATCTTTGAAGACTGTAATTATCTTAAATAACTCGATTTAGTCATCAGTGCGTTTTACATTGTTCGACAAGCCGTTTTAGACAATGCGACAATTAATATATTGAGGTGTGTGCACCTTTTGTTAAAATCTCGAAATAGGTTGTTGAGCATGTAAAGAACAAAAAACTGAAAACTAGTCATCTGTGAAAAACGAATATCAGTTTTGAAGGCATGTTTAGCAAAAGCTTGAGATTTTGGAATTTATTAATTTGCAATAGAAACTAATCTGAAATCGTAACACTTTATTAACTTTTAAATAAATTTATGTAAGGAACTTTTTAGTTCGTGATTTGCTGACGGTTTTCAACCACAACGTCGATACACACCAGGGGAAATGGCCGAGGAAGAGGAATACAAAAAGTTGCCCGTGGAAGACAAATGCGTTCACAAATCATGGAAGGCACGTGTGGAGGGCTACGAGGAAGCTGCAAGAATTTTCCGTGAAATTGTTGACGAGAAATCTGCAGAATGGAATAAATTTTTGGGATTAATTAAAAAGTTCGTAATTGACTCGAATGCGGTTGCCCAAGAAAAAGGGCTTGAGGCTGCATTAATTTTTGTAGAAAATTGCGGAAATGCTGGGAAAACTGTTGGTGAAGTTATGTCAGGAATTGTGCAAAAGTGTATAGCAGCACCGAAGACCAAAACAAAGGACCTTGCCGTGCAAATAACGCTGATGTATATAGAAATAGAGAAACAGGAAGCAGTTCTGGAAGAACTGATTAAAGGAATGGATCACAAGAATCCGAAGATCGTCGCAGCTTGTACTGCAGCAGTCACTTTTGCACTGCGTGAGTTCGGATGTAAAGTAGTCAGTGTGAAACCATTGATAAAGAAACTGGCGCCTCTGATGAGTGATCGAGATAAAAACGTTAGAGATGAAGGCAAGGCATTAGCGATTGAAATATATCGGTAGGTATCTTATTGTATCTCCTGCATATTGCTGCTTTTCAACATAGAATCAATGCAGGTGGATTGGTCTGGCAATGAAATCCCAAATATCCTCTTTGCCCGCTGTTCTCATAACTGAGCTGGAGAACGAATTCGATAAGCTTAAGGGCGAAAAGGCTGATCCCAACAGGTAAACTTTTTCGTTTTAAAGTGAAATCTCTCCCAACTGAATTGATTGCAGATTCTTAAAATCCCAAAAAGAAAAACAGAAGGTAATTTGTACAAATGTGGGAGATGATGGCGCCGAGAACGGTAATTGTGTTTTTTCAATTCTTTAAGCTTTGTTTAAAAAATCTGTTGAATCGTAATTTAGGTGTCATTCCATTACTTGTATCTGGATCAATCAATTGCATTTATTTACAGTTAGTGATTGAAACAGGAATAGAAATTCACACTGAAGATTTAAATCTATAATTAATGGTCAAGAGTTTCACAGTAATTAGGAAAACTTTGTTCGAGTAAATTCCCTTTTAATTTAACTAAATGTAATGGAATGCAAATAGAAACAGGCTACAACATTTGCAACTCTGATTTAGGTATACGTTACCTACGAAAAATATTTTCTTGTTTCTTTTTTTACTGTATTCAGCCAATTAATCTGAACTAATATAACAGTTTATATTAAACAAAATTATCTATAAAATGAGCCAAGTTATATGTTTAGCTAAATAATCTAGCTTTTAATAAAATCAAGCTTATTCATAAGTTGTTCGCTTTTAATATAAAAGCTATATTTTTTTTCTAAATGTCCTAATTTGCTTTTGTATAGACGATGATCAAGTGAATGGCGAAGAAATAGACATAACTGACACAATTGATCCTGTTGAGATACTTTCGCATCTCCCAAAGGATTTTTATGATAAATTAGCTTCGAAACAATGGAAAGAAAGAAAAGAATCTTTAGACGTGTTAGAGAAGTTGCTGGACACACCAAAATTAGAAAATGGAGACTACGGCGATTTAGTCAGAGCATTAAAAAAAGTTTTAACTAAAGACACCAATGTTTTGCTAGTCGCCTCAGCGGGTAAATGTATGGCAATGTTGGCAAAAGGCTTAGGAAAAAGGTTTTCTCCGTATGCGGCGGTAATATTCAATTCAAATATGGTAGTTTTTCATAATGAAAGTTGAACTCTTTTAGGCGTGTGTTCCGGCAATTTTCGAGAAATTCAAAGAAAAAAAGTCAAATGTCGTTTCGGCTCTTCGCGATGCTATAGATGCACTTTACCCTTCCACAACTTTGGAAGCCATTCAAGATGACTTACTAGAAGCGCTTAACAGTAAAAATCCCAGTATTAAGACCGAAGTGGCATCATTTATCGCAAGAGCTTTTACAAAAACTCAGCCGGATGCACTAAATAAAAAACTATTAAAAGTTTTGATCACATCGCTTTTGAAAACTTTGAATGAATCCGATCCGTCTGTTCGCGATGCATCAGCAGAAGCATTGGGTACTTTGTTAAAGTTAATGGGAGAGAAGGTGATTGGTGGTTACTTAACCGATGTAGATAGTCTAAAAATGGCAAAAATAAAAGAGTGCCAAGACAAAGCGGTTATAGTTATAAAAATACAGGGAGCTAAAAAGGAACGCCCCGCAACCGCACCTGTAAAAACACTTCAACAATCAACAAAAGGTGGTTCTACAGAGCCGAAGCCAGTATCAAGACCTGCAACCGCGGGCATTAAGAAACCATTGTTAAAAAAAGGTGCATCTACTACTGCTGCTCCTCTTTCCAAATCAAGCAGCACAAACAGAGTTGGCTCTAACGAAAGAGAATTGACGCCTGAGGAGGTTTCTTGCCGCGCTGAAGAAGTTTTGCCGTCGTCAGTTCTGTCGGGATTGGCTGATGCTAATTGGAAAACGAGACTGGCCTCTGTTGAAGGTTTTTTGACCACTATTAATGATATTGACCCGAAATCAAGCAACTTATCTCAAATATTAATTCGGACTTTAAGTATTAAAAAACCTGGTCTAAAAGTATGTAACTTTAATTTGAAATACATACATATATTAAGTTCAGGATTTTCTTGCAGGAAACTAACTTTCAGGTACTAAAAGTGAAATTAGACATTGTTAAGCTAATCGCAGAAAAATTTCCTATGTCAACACTTACTGTGGATATTGTTATAAACGAGATTACTGAAAAATTAGGTGACTCTAAAAATAGTGTTGGAGCTGCACAAGCACTGACAGCGCTTGCCGAAGCCACTAAACTGGAATTTGTGGTTTCTAGAACTTTGTCTTTTGCGCTCGAGCAAAAATCGCCCAAAGTTCAGACAGAAACTCTAAATTGGATTGGAAATTCAATCAAAGAATTTGGATTTCAAGTAAAAACAACAGTTATTTTATAGTTTATTACAATGAATAATTCTTGCCTTTCAGATTAATCCAAAGATACTTCTCGACGATATTAAGAAAGCTATGCAAAGCACTAATCCTACAGTAAGAAGTTCAGCAATTGCGCTATTGGGTAAGTTGAATGAGTAATTGAAATTCACAACTGAAATCAATTTAGCTGAATTGACATGCATGAATATTTTTACTCTTACGATTTTGAAATACAAGACCTGTACCAATCAAATACTAGATTCATCCGCTCGTGATATCATTCGTATAATATATTAAAAATCACACAGTAAAAATATGTAATTAATGACAAATATCATAACCATTCTCTAATTTATTTTCTTCCGTATTAAAAACAATAAAAATGTTTACAGGTATTATATTTATGTATGTCGGAAATAGCCTTTTGATGTTTTTCGATAATGAAAAACCAGCACTCAAGCAACAAATTCAAGCAGAAATTGAAAAAAATAATGGATTAAAACCACCGACACCTATAAGAGGAGTCAAGAAAAGCGCTAGTGGCACATCAGTAAATGATGAAGACTTGTAAGTAATTTGTACTTCTAATTGCAAACAGATGAAAATAAAGGGTAAAAAATGTGAAATTGCAGTGACGTAGGTGCAGTGGAAGAAAATACTAATGACATAAATACAACTGATTTGTTACCAAGAATTGATATTTCGACACAAATAACGGAAACAATGTTAGCAGAGATTTGTGATA
This sequence comes from Leptogaster cylindrica, assembly GCA_963082835.1. Classification (NCBI taxonomy): domain Eukaryota; kingdom Metazoa; phylum Arthropoda; class Insecta; order Diptera; family Asilidae; genus Leptogaster; species Leptogaster cylindrica. Next base: position 12,499,997 of record OY720107.1, on the reverse strand, counting down.
AAAATTGGAAGGTTCGTAATGAAGGCTTGATAAAATTACAAGGTATTTTATACATTTTCATGAGTTATATGAATGTAATGGTAATTTTTTGCAGCACTTTTAAATGATGCTAAACTAATAAAACCTTCAATTGGAGACTTGCCCCAAGTTCTTGCTCTTAGATTGGTCGATAGCAATGCAAAAATTGCTCAAGCAGCCTTTGCGATTTGTGAAAATTTGGCTGCTGCAATGGGACCAGCATGTAAAATCCATGTGAGGACATTATTTCCAGGGTTCTTACATGGGTTAGGAGATAACAAAGTATTCATTCGATCTGCATCTCTTGCTTGCATTAATGCTTGGGGCGAGCAAGCTGGATTTAAAGAATTTTTCGATGGCGAAATGATTGCAGATTCTTTAAAAACAGGAAGTCCTGCTTTGAAAACTGAACTTTGGGGGTGGCTTGCTGCGAAATTACCAAATATTCCAGTAAAGAGTATTCCAAAAGAGGAGTTGACTGCAATTCTTAATCATCTGTATGCGAACATTTCTGATCGGAATGCTGACGTTAGGAAAAATGCAAATGAAGCAGTTTTCGGAATCATGTTACATTTGGGTTATGAACCAATGCTCAAAGCATTGGATAAACAAAAGCCTGCATCAAAGAAAGATATACAAGCCGCTTTAGACAAAGCTCGACCAAATCTTCCGATTAAACCGTTACCTAAGACAAAACAACAGGCCCAATATTCTGAGGAATCTAAACCAGTGAAAACGGTAACCGTAAGAGCACAAAAAAGTCAATTACAAAACCCCAAGATTGCGGAAAAACCAACGTCTTCGAAAAAAAAGGAAGAAGAAATAGATAATTCTCCACTCCTTGCTGTTAATAACATCAAAAATCAAAGGCTAATCGACGAACAGAAATTGAGGGTCTTAAAGTGGACTTTCACAACGCCCCGAGAGGAGTTCACCGAACTATTGCGAGAACAGATGACTACGGCTAATGTTAACAAAGCTTTGATAGCGAATATGTTCCACGATGATTTCAGGTAAATACTAGATGCAAAGGGAAATCTTTAAAATATTTAAGTTACTTATTGTATTCAGATATCATTTAAAAGTAATCGAAGCATTAATGGAAGATTTACCGCATAACAACAAGGCTCTTATTTGCAATTTGGATCTGATATTAAAATGGATTTCGCTAAGGTTTTACGATACAAACCCTTCTGTGTTACTAAAGGGCTTGGACTATTTGAATTTAGTATTTCAAATGTTGGTCGAGAATGAATATGCTTTAGCTGAAAATGAAGGAAGTTCGTTCCTCCCTCACTTATTAATCAAGGTGCGATTAATATTTAAATTAAAAAAAAAAAAAAAAATGAATGAGTAATATTTAATAGATAGGGGATCCAAAGGACACAGTTAGAAATGGAGTGAGGAGTCTCTTGCGGCAAATTTGTTTCGTTTATCCATTTACGAAGGTTTTCGTGTATATAATGGAAGGATTAAAGTCTAAAAATGCTCGTCAAAGAACAGAGTGCTTAGACGAATTAGGCTATCTCATTGAAACATATGGGCTCACGATATGTCAACCTACACCTCAAGCTGCTTTAAAAGAAATTGCGCGTCACATATCAGACCGGGATAATTCAGTTCGAAATGCTGCTCTGAACTGTGTTGTCCAGGCATATTTTCTAGCTGGAGACAAAGTTTACAAATTAATTGGACAGTTGAACGAAAAGGATTTATCTATGTTAGATGAACGAATTAAGAGAGCCAAGAAAACAAAAAAACCTGCGTCAGTGGTTGAAGTCGTTAAGTCGACTTCTAACACAAGTGAAGCAATTGAGATTGAAGATCCGACCGCAGATGAAATCCCACCTTCCGCTGAGAACAGTACTTCTCCGACTAGGTAAGTTCTGCATTTCATAGCCTACTAAAAATGTACTTATATACTGAGTGTGAGTGACACAGTAGTGAGTGGTTCATTGCGTCCGGGTTCTTTTTCAAATTTCAAATTCAAATTCAAAGTAAGAAACTCAAAGGTTGGTTTCTCACTTTAAGGGAGCATAGGGCGGATGTTTTTCTGACTAAGTGAATAGCAGGGGCGTTTTGATTTTTAATTATTTGCCGAAACTTTTGTTGGGGATATTCTATCTTTCTGAAAAGTACTTTTATTTGCAACGGGAGTTAGCGAGAGTGTGTGTGAGTACTAAGTACTTGCGTACAAAACAATTAAAACTCGAAATTATTTGAGTGTTCTGTGTGGTGTTGTATTCCTGAGTAACTGAGAGAAAGAGCGCATTTGGACGATTGTTTTTGCTGATTTTTTGATGCTTGAGAAATCTTGATAAATGGTAACTTGTGAAAATGATGGAATGTCACAACTGCAAAACTACAATTCGTGGCGAATCTGGATTAGCCTGCTAGGGGGTGTGTCAATAGGTGTTCCACGCATCTTCGAAATGTGCGGGAATCGACCAATATAGCGTGGGAATTCTGTGCTCCGGCAATATAGTTAGGTTTATGTGTGATGACTGTCTGCAATATATGTACAAAATGTAGGCTTGGTCGTGAGAGAGTTGCAGGATACGGTGAAGAAAAACTCAAGTCAATTATGTCAGTATGAGGAAGGTTTTCAGAATTCTCTGAGGAAAAATGAGCAGGAAATAAAAGGGCTTTTAGAAGCAATTGAGGCTAGGTATGCAGCAAGGCTAGATGAAATGTAGTCGGTTCAGAAGGTATGTGCAAAGAGAATCACGGAGATTTAAAAGCTCTGCACAATGCATGCGAACTTTAATGAGGAGAGCCAGAAGATCCGTGCGGAATTGAGGCAGGGGAGTGAAACAGTTTGCAGTGAGATAAAGAAAATTGTTCATAATAATCAAATTAGTATATCAAACAAACCATCGTTTGCGGGAATAGTAAAGAAAACAAGTACTGAAAAAAGGGTAATGTGGTTCCGGAAATACGACGAGAGCTGCCACTGGTTATCAAACCGAAACAAGAGCAAAAGAGTTTGAAAACGAAAGAGGACCTCAATAATAAAGTTGATCCTAAGAACCTAAGAATTTCAAATATTGAAAGCAAGCATAGTGGAATGCTTGTTATTCAAAGTGAAAATGTTGAAGAGAGGGACAAAATAAAGATGGCAATTGAGACTCAGATTGGGGAGAAGTACGAGGTCACTGTACCCAACAAGTGAAAGCCAAGAATTATTATCCCAAATATGAGATTCCATCACAATGAGAAAGAAATTATTGAGAAATTAAAAAAACAAAACATTGTGATCGCAGAGACTGAGTTAAAACTTATAACATACTTTGAAAGTAACAAAAACGATACACAAAGTGTTAATGCAATAATTGTAATCGATCATAAATTGTTTCCAAAAATAATTGAGGCTGTGCGAGTTGGCATTGATTGCGAGAAATGTAAGGTGTTTGATGGGATAAGTCTCATAACTTCCTATAAGTGTAAGGTAAGTGAGAATAAGTATAAGTGTAAGTCAAGCGTTTAGGACAGTAGTAGGAAAGTTAGTCAAGGTAAAGAAATTTACCCATACTTATCAGAATAGTAATTAGTTTAATCAGGAGCTAACAGTGATGAAAACAGAAAATTCAAAAATATCTGCGAGTGAAGATTTTGGGCAGAAAAATATGTGGAGAGAGTTAAAAACGCTAGTCTTAAACGAGAAATAGAATTAGTAAGGTTATTTTCGGAGATTCAGTGTGTACGGATGAGCAGGAAATAGCGAACAAATTTAATGAGTATTTCGTAATAAGTGTAGAAGAAATAAATGCGTCGATTCAATAGATTCAGCTAGTCACACTAAATGATCTTCAGACTATTAGTAAAAGTATGAAAAACAAAATAGATGAAGAATGAATCTGGGGAGCTAGTGGGAAGTACACTACTACAAATAGTGAATACATCACTTACAACAGGTGAATTCCCAAATTCATGGAAGGTTTCTATAGTAACTCCTGTGGAGAAAATTATAAATACAAATAAAAATGATGAGTTTCGTCCAATAAATACTCTGAAAACTTGTGAGAAAATAATTGAAACTGTTGTAAAACGGCAGCTTATTGAGTACCAACGCTACAACATTTTGTCAACTTATCAATCAGGTTTCAGGAAAAATTATTCTTGTGAGACCGCGATTAATTACGTAGTGAAGGAATGGAAAGCTGGGGGAAGGCAGAAAAAAACCATGGCATTATTCCTTGACTTCAGAAGAGCTTTTGAAGCTATAGATCGTGAGAATTTAATTAGAAAAATGAGTATGTACGGATTTCGGGATGAGGAACTAAAGTGGTTTAGATCGTATTTGATGATGAGATAAAGAATCGGAAAAAGATTGGTTTCTTTACAAGAATCGGCAATAAATGGACACTTTGAGTACTGCTCGTCAATTCTATATACATGCTGCAACAAAGACCACATTGAGAGGATGCAGAAATTGCAAAACAAAGTGATGCGGAGTATCCTGAGATGCAAAAGGTTTACACCAATTAGAGGTATGTTGGGTACCCTCAAATGGTTGAATGCCAAGCAGAGAATTCAGCTGAATACACTTATGACGGTGTTCAAATTAAAAAATGGAGTAGCCCCTAGATACCTTTCTGATGGTGTTGGTTGTGTGGGAGATGTGCAGCCATACCAACTGCGGAACGTGGGCGCCTTCAGAATGCAGCGAACATACACAGTGCATGCCCAAAACTCGCTCCTGTATAAGGGATTGCAATAGTTCAATGGTTTGCCATTTAGTATTACGAATGAGTCAAATGTGAGAAATGAGAAAATGTGTTGAGCATGTAAAAGGTAATGTTTAAAATTATGTTAGCTTAGTATATTGTTGCATAACTGTGATTATTTGTAGAGTATTGTAAATACTAATAATAAATAACACATACATACTATATAAAATTATTTTTTCCAAAGATGTTTTGAGCCTCCTTTACAACCACTTCAGCCGAAACCTTCAAGTTCTCTCTACTTTGATCCTGACATAGTTGCTGAAATTGAAAAGGATTGGGTGAAATCAGATCAAATGAAACATGTGGAAAAATCTCCAGTTGATATATCTTTCTTATATGAGCCGATTAAAATTGTTTTGACTAAAGACGGAATTGGCTATCCACAAGAGAAACTTGAAAGCTTAATATCGCATTCGTCAGAAAGTCTTTCATCGTACAATACTTACACTATTAGTCCTCCACAAGTACCAAATTCAGCACCTTATTTTGTTCGGTCATCCACAATTGCTAACGAACAAGTTGCGTCAAAGTATGATATTGTACATTTTTTAAACACTTTTTTATATCTTCTCCACTTTATAGCTTAGCAGATACATTACCAAAATTAGATCCAAATTTGGTGAAAATTATTCGTTCGATTAGTAGTACTAATACAATAACCACACGAGCTGCTATTAATGAGTTATCAGATATTATTGAGTCTCCAGAAAAACAAGCAGTGCTCAGAGACTATGAGGAAATATTTATACAAAGTATTTTGGCTCAGTTTAAGGTAAAAAAGAAACATTTTTCAATGAATTTTAAGCGTACAAAAAGTTTTTTTGTCTTACAGGTTCTTTCTCAACAACCTCTGTCACAATCGGTTATAGTCTACCAACCATTACTGTCTATAATATATTCCTTCTTCAACTCAAAAACATTGGGAAAGTCGTTGAGTGTTCTTTCTCTAAAAAATATTATGTCCGTCCTGCTGGGATTGATGGCTGATCAAAAATTGTCCCAGGGTGACGATGGCCAATATACGAGAGTAATTAATGGAATATGCATGAAAATTTTAGATAAAGCACATTTTACGAATCTCAACTGGTAAATAAGTGAACTACTCTGTTTGAAAGTAGTCTAAAGTAAATTATTTTAGTGCTCTTATACGATTATTAAAGGAAACCTGTCCCAGTCCAGGATTACCAAAGTTTTCCGATCTAGTAATGAAATGTCTTTGGAGGAATGTGAAAATGATGCCAGAGCGATCTAATGAATTAGACTACGACGCCGTCTTATACGAAGTGCATGAATTTATGCTAGCCTTACCAACCTCCTGGTGGCAACAACGTCCATCTGATACACCCTTACGAACTGTAAAAACTATAATCCATAACATGGCAAAAATCAAAGGAAATGCTATTCTTCAGAATTTGAACAAAATTCCAACACATTCAGAACTACACGCCTACTTAATTCGCATTCTTAAGGTATGATAAGACAGAAATGAGTGCCGATGGCTTAACACTATTCCTTAGAATTTGCAGAAAGATGGTAACGGTCAAGGAGTTTCTCCCCAAAGATCAAGCTGCACGAAAGACCAAAATAAGCGATTGTCCAATCAAACACATGAAGCTATGTCACAAATTTTCAAATTGATTTCCGAAAAGGAAACCAGCCAGCAAGGCATTGTTAAATTGTATGAATTCAAGGTCAGTGTGATTTGCAAACATGTCAATGAATACTTAAAGGAAAATATTACAAGCAACTATTTTTAACGTTAGGTTCCACAGGATGCATTTGAACTTAGATATGTCAATATTCTTAAGCATTTGGTTCAAGATATCCAGGTTTCAGTTTTTTTTATTGTTCTTTTAGGATTTTGGCTCGTTTGTTATTTTTCCTGTTAATTATTTATTTATTCAGTTGTTTTTAATTCCATTTTTGTTGTTGTATGTATTTCATTTAAATAATTAATTGTTACCTTCTTTACACAATCAAATTAGTATAATATTGTGCCATTTTTTAAATTTACAACTCTTTTTAAAATATAATACCTACTGAAAAAGGGTACAAATAACTTATCGGTGTGAGCATTTTAATCGTAAAGGATCAATTCCACTGACGCGATTCGTTTTTTTGTTTAGCAATATTTTTTAAAAGACATCAGCCGACTAATACATTTTTGGTCCAAATGTGAAAGTGCCTGCCAAAAAAAATTGCTTTACTCTGATAGAATTTGCGCACTTAAGCATTTCTTATTAAGACACCAAATCTGTAGCACCGATGTCTTGCTTTTATTTGAGTTCAAAAAGTCTGTGTTTTCATATACCTATGTGTATTTTTGATTAAATGAATTAGTTAGCGAAAATCACACAAACGTAGACGGCGGCGTTGCTTTCGCAACTAAGAAAACGTATGAAAATACAGACTTTGAACTCAAATAAAACCAAGGTGCTACAGCTTTGGTGTTCTAATAAAAAATGATTAGGTGGATAAATTCTATCAGAATAAAGCAATTTTTTTTGGTCGCCACTTTCACATTTAGACTAAAATGGCTAATGTTTTTTGGTTATAAGGACTTCGTTCTTGAAGGGAGATCAACTTATACGTGGTTTTTTCCTTTGCAGTGAGAGCTTTTATTAGTAAGAAATAAATTAATTAAACAAAAGATAATGATTGTTCTCCGTCTGTTTAAAATTTTACTTACTTTTACATATTTTCTAATATCAAAATTTTATTTGAACTTCAATAAAATATTCTCGTAAACCAATTTTGGAGTATGGAAATATGGAGGCGCTATAAACGTGTAAATCGTACTACGTGTGATGAAGCCTATTGCTTTCATAGTTTCATACTCTAAGAATCGAATACATACGCGAAATTCTCTTGGTGTAAAAACGTTATGCTTATTGAAATTTTCTTTGGGGTGTGACGAAATATTTCATCGTAGTTTACATTAGAATTACATGTGATATAATAAAAATATGAAGAATTAAAATAGGTAAATCCATTATGCATATTTTATATTAAACCCCAAATTTAATTAGAAAAATTTATTTTTGAGAGTTTCACACCTGTGCGCAAGTACATAATTAATTTGTAATACATACATATTACACATTTCTTATATTATATATAATTTGTATTATTTCATATATTTTATATTTAGTTGTTGTGCTCATATCTAATGCTTCAGAAAAATTCTATTCCTTTCTGTATTTTGACGTATTACTTTTAATATTGTACAGGAAAAAAATCCAGATGTAGACGTAACACCATTCTTCAAAGGGGCTTGCACAAATTTTCAAAAATATATAGAAGATGGTTTAGCAGAAATTGAGAGGCAACGCCAGCAAGATTCATCTACAAATGCCGAAAACAAAATAGGTTTTTTTTCATAAACTCTTTGAATGTAATCTTTTATTTAAACTGAAATATACATTGTAGATTCTAATTTAATGTCCGCGCAATCGAAGTCAGCGAATAAACACGACCCAGATTATTGGATGGCCAGATTAAACCATTTAAAAATAAAAGCAAACTTATCCCCATCGAAGAATTTAGAAATGACAAGAATGGTGGATAATAAAATTGCTGACGAAAATTTAAATCTGAATCAAATTACTGAAAAAGTTTCTCTAATTAGAAAAAATGTAATGGAATATACATATTTCGATTTTTAAAAATAGTTCTCATCATTGTAAATTTTTCAGAAGCCTGAGTTATCTTCACACCGCTTGGAACATCTTCAACAGAAATTAGCACAGTTTAAGCAACAAAATCAAACCTGAAAAACTTTACCCTCTTTATTTTGAACATCTGTTTTTTTATCTTTGATTTTTGTTATTTATAAAGCATATTTGATGGAATAGCGCGAACTAATAAATAATTTATTAACATTCAAAAACCATTCTGTACTCATACTTGTATGATAATCTTTCGTACAACCCTTTTCCCCTAACACGAAATAATTGAATTTTAATGATCTCGCCGGCATTGACATTACTTTGAAATCCCAAAAGCATGCTTCTGATATTATTCCATATTTTATATTTAAATTAACCGTATAAGGAAAAATACTTCAAATATTGTTCTTGTTAGGCACCATTTTTTCATGAGTGTGTACACTTTTATACTATTTGTTTTTATATAAAAATAATTTTATCTTAAAAAGTTTTTTATTTCTTAATTTTCTGTGATTGAAAAAACAACTTCGTTAAGATTTATTCTTATGCCTAGCTTCCGTATAGGGGAATAATTCAGGTGATTGATTCGATACTCTTTATACATTATGAATCTCAGTTTATATAAGAATACTTTTATTTAACTTCATACTACAGAGTCATATATCTACATAATGTGCATTTGAGGTAGTTTATACGAGTATGTTAATAATATGCAGAGCTAAGATTGGGTTTAAGCTGGCGGGTACATGTATTCTCTATTTTATTCTTAATATAAAATTAATTGTTACTTTCATAAAAATATTCGAAAATAATTTTTTAAATTAATAAACAAATAGTATTATAAGGACAAAGTATTACTATTCAGCATGTCTTTAATATACAAATATTGTCGGAAAATCAGGCTATCAGGTTCTATTAATGTAGATTATTGTTGAAGTTATTACTATAATTTGTTAGTAATATAAGATTACTTGTATTGACTAATTGTAGTAAACTATTCTCTAGTACCTACTCCACATTTTTGTACTTATAACTTTGATATCCTCTGCGTAATCCAGTACAATTTATTCCGCCCAGATGAAAAATTCGAAAGTATGTGTTTGTAAATACATGAAATTTGTTAACTGTTTTAAAAACTTTAAAAGGGATTTCAACAAAATATGTGCTGTTTTAGTTTCTTCGTTGTCACAAAATTACGAGCATAAAATGCATGTTATATTCAACCTCGTTACATTTGGACATAAAAAGAATTTTAATATATATTGTTTATTTTATATTAAGAATGTGTCGTCCCCGAGTTTTTTTATTGAGAATTTTTATTGCAGTTTTCTCACTATTTTTTTTTTAAAATCTTTATTCCATGCAGAACAAAAACTTATCATGTCGTAAAAAAAAATCATTTGTGTTTGAATTGGAATCTTTCCGAGTTCCAAAGACAATACTCTCTAATGGTAAAATGTGTTTATATTAATTATGAGTTGCTTTCAATAGAAATTCATTTAATCAAGATTTGTTTCATTAGCCATAGGTTTTATAAACTATTTTTCATACGTTTTTTATAGCCGATTTTGAATTTCATGAATTAGTTTTTATAAATCGTTCGTTCGTTTTTCAAATAAGTTTTTCATGCATTATGTAAAAAGTGTATTCTGAACGAAGGTACATATATTAAGGTAGAAAATTGTTAAGTGAGTCTACAAAGAAAAAAAATATAATTTTTATGAAATTTATGGATATAATAATAATTGGTGTAGTTTTTTTGGAAGGAAGTTTTAGCTTGGAGATCATTTGTTTATATTCTGAATTAAAAAAAGGAATGTCTAGGAAGGAATTAGTTTTTTAAGTTGCTAAAAAAACGAATTATTCCAAAACACATACCTATTTACAATTTATTTGACTTATTCTTAATAATCATACATATAAGTAAACATTGATGGAAATCAATTTCTGTATTCTAAATTAGCAAAATTGAATCGAAAGTATAATTATCTGCACAGTTTCAATCGCTGTCATAATCGTTCTTACCGCTAGAATTCAGTGGTCTACGACTTTCATCCTCTGATCCGTAGATAACTTCCTCATCAGAATCATTTATCATTGAGAACGCTGGATTGTCTTTAGTTATTGTTAGTTCGTGAGCTGGACATCCATTTGGCGAATAAACATATGCCATAGTATATAAATAGAAGTTAAGAAGACCATAAAAACACATAAACTGCGCTGAACTCTTATATGTTGTATTAAGCGATGCTACAAAATTATCCTCTAGGATTCCAAAACCAAAACGGCACATTGTAACGGTAAATGATATTGCAAAAACAAATATCATTAGCAGAGTTAGGAATTTCAATCTCATATCAAAGTAAGGCATGGCTCTGAGTTCGCTGTATGCTCGAAGTATTAAAAGTGATAAGTATAGAATATACATAACTGCAGCTATATAAAAAAATATTTTGAATCCATTATAGTTTCGGCTATCTACAAAATGACTGTAAGTAGGATCTTCCAACTCGTTGCACTTTTCCCAAGTAGCTAACACAATAGCACACAACCAAATTGGCATTATTACTATAATTTTGGGTAAGTAAAAATTCAGAAAACGGCGCTCGTTTTGACGAAGACCGTGATATATACAGAGCCAGAACATAAGCAAGGCACATAAAAATGTTGCCTGAAGTATGGCATCTAGCATCCCAGGTATCCATGAGTTTATCAAAAATATCAATGGAAAGAAGGGATTGTTGTATGCTAACAATAATGGCAAAAGTATAGACATCCATTTCTGCTCAATTGACCAATCATGAACTTGGTATTTTCGTAAGGTGTGCGCAAACCAACAAGTCACAATAAATGTGAATAATAAGAAGATAAAACGAAACCATATTTCAATTTGTGTAAAAGCTGGACTGTAGGTTTTGATAAAGAAAGTTATTCCGTGAATATTGTAACGTTGATGAAAGGCTTCCAATTCGTAGAATCTGATAGTAATTAGGTAATGTGCATAGTCCAAAAAGCCTAGATGTAGCGCAATGAACTCATCACAAGTGTTCCTTTCGCAAAGCAGATGTCTTGTACGGTTCCTAGTGTTTGCGGGACCCAATATGCTCTTCGGTTTATGTTGTTCTGTAATTCCTTCTATGCCTACATTCACTTGGAAACTTTTATCGTATTTCTCATCGTCGTTATTGTCCGTTTGCAATTTGACAATAAGCCATAATTGTTGCGAGTACGTAGTGAGCAGTGGTGTTCTCATTACAAAAGGACCTGTTGCAAGCACATTTTTGCTATTCGCTAATGATGTGTTGCCCAAAATAGATGTTGCGGTTATTTGAGTTGTACTTGTTATAGGTGGTCCAGCTAGCCCTATAAAAATTCCCAAGCCAAAGCAACCGAAAAAGGCTAAGAAAACCATAACGAACTCCGTCTTATGCATCGAATATAGACGCATATGCACAGACCGTTCACAGCGGTCATGGTGGTAGGCTGGGGCTATATACCTATTGAACTCGCTGAAAATATCGCTAAATTGTGACAATGAGTTCCTTATCCGTAGTAGCAGCCCCCCAGATGGCAAGTGATAAGAGTACCCGAGCCCAGACGTATCTGTTGGTGGTTTTGACATAGTTGAATACACTTTCAGTTTCACTCAGAATGGTTTTGCACTTTTCCGCTTTCACTTCTTCATTTTGTTATTGCGTCCTCAATTACATATCCTGTAACCTGTTCAATTGCCATTTCTAATGGGAAATCATCAATTTATGCGTTATCGAATTTTGACTGAATGCACTCAATTAAACTGAAGAATTATTGTTTCTATGTTTTCACCTCTTCAGTTAATCCACTTTATTAGAAAACAGTTTCATTTATATTAATTTGCAGCCTTGCACTTAAAGTTAATGTGAATTTTTCCGCAGTTGAAAATGACAAAGGCTTGCGGTTGTTATATTACTCGGGTAAAATCAATATCAAAACTAAACAACATGAACTTCAAATCAATCCAGTCCTAGGATCATTAAAAGTTGCGAAGAAGCTTTCATGGCTTCATCAAGCTTTCCTCAATGTTTGTTATTTATTTATCTTAAATCTAATTCTAAAAAAAAAAAAAAAAATAATAATTTATAATTCATTATAAATTATGGATTTGAATTAAGCAAATTGTGGAAGAAATTTATTATTAAAACAGCATTATCAAAAATTTATTGTCATGAAATTGGCAATTAAATGAATTAGACGAGTAAATACGAGTGTGAAATGTTCTGCGAACTGTGGACGGCCAAGTTTTTAAAATGATTTGATATTTTTGGCGGACACTCCGTCAGTTCTGGACGACAGCCCGCCGATGGGTAAATGAATGGGCATTATTAAAAACTCGCGCCGACTCAAAATTAGTTACATACATTAGTTTAGGAGATTAGTTTTTAAAACTAAAAAGGTTCATTTTTATTTTTCACTTTTCAGTTTCTCTTTTCGCCATTTTATTTTTTTGGTAAAAACCTTTTATTTTTTTTATTTTATGTGTCTAAAATCTACTAACTATTAAAATCTACTAATTACGTTTAAGGAACAAAGTTAACCGTGGTAGAATCGGTTAACAGGTAAAAATTCAGTGGGGGTGGAATTTTTTTTTTTTTCAAATTTTAATTTGACAAACTACCCTATGCAAGTAAAAAAGAATCTTCGAAATCGATAACCCCAGTACAAAGTTGTTCGTGATAACATCTCATAATAGGCAAAAATACAGTGGGTAAAAAATCAAATGTCCCCTTTTTAGTACCCTTGATGGTAGATTTTTTTTTTCAAATTCCCATGGGACCAAATTGGCGGCATACACTATGCAATAAAAAAAAGAATCATCAAAATCGGACTACTCAGTAAGAAGGTATCCGTCGTCATACATAAAACTTAGTCACACATTGACTTGAGAACCTCCTCCGTTTTTCGTCGGTTAAAAGGAAATAACTTTTCTCTGTGTATGAATGCAAGAAAATCTGAAAAATTCCGTCCATAAATAAGGAGAATGCATATAAAAAAGTCAAAAAACTACTCTCAGAAAAATGTGCTTTGTGGAAAATCTAGGACCTTTTTTAAAAATTCCTCTGTTCATATCCAATGCCAACCTTCAATCTACTAAACGATGTATCTTTCATTACAATCCATTCAGAAATAAAGGAGTTATGAGTAGACCGCGGATTATATGCAACTTTTGTAATTTTGGCCATACGGATGTCTAACTTTTTGTGAAATACTTATTTTTGATTCCTAAATTCATTCTTATGAGGTATCAACTTTGGTTGCTTTCACAATTTTAGGTGCATCGTGTATCCTCCTTTCATTCATAAAATCATGTCATGTCTCCATGTTACTGGTTGACAATTTTGTTTTAGTTATATTTTACATAATCCGAATGAAAATATTTGGTACACAACGAAAAAAAAGTTTATTCATAGTCAATCTCCTTTCTAAACCTTCATTAACAATCTGTTGCTTCGTCGCAATTATTTGTTTCCAGAAGGATTTCGAAGTATTAAAGACAATGAATCTGAGCTAAGATTCAACAAGTTTGAACATATTTTTTCTTATTCAAATTAAAAAAAATAATAACAGCTGTTTCGCGCTTGTTATTATCGATCAAACATTCATAAATGATGAATAAGTACTGGTACGGAATTGGAACTTCAGTCAGTTGATATCGGTATTCCAAGCATTTCATAAATCTGATTTTTTGAAATACTTTTTTGTGTTATTTCGTTAAAAATTCATCATGGATGATCGCACTATCGACCTTATATTTGTTGGGTCTCTCGAAAACCTTCCGCCAGTTAGTTCAAAAATTGTTCGAATATTCACTAGTTCCACATTCACTGGTAACGTAAAGTTCAAGCAGATGTGATCTTATATAATTCTTCTCCTTTTCAAAAATCAAGACACGACTATGGAACGGAATACTCTAATGGCTAAATGCTATCCACGGATAAAAGATTATTGCAGGGAGAAGCACGGGTTAGAATTTCAGGTAAGTTTTATAAATAAGAAGTGAATTTCAACATTATATTTAAACCAGATAATTTTGTGTGTCGTAAATAATGTGAGTTTCGGCGAATTGGTGGAAATTTAGAGTTATCAATGTGCAATTTTAAGTGAGTGAGTTAATGCACACATACATAAGTGAGTGAGTTATGCACACGTCATGTATTGTTTTTATGGTTCGTTTTTTGGCTATATTTTCAAGGATACAAAAAAGTAGCTTCCGTGCTGGAAGCGATTTGCACGCAGGCAAGGAGAACGCAAAACACTTTTTTAAAGCGGTAAAAATCTTCGTATAAGCTAAATGCCGGTAAATGGTTTATCGCATTCAGTAAAACTTTTCGCATGCGATTGCGAGGAGCTAAAAATGGATTATGTATACCGAAGGCAGTTTCTAAACTGTAACGATTGCATTCATATGGGTTTTGCGCCATTTGTGCTATATGTAGCGGTTGAAGCATATTGTTGATTTGTTAAAGTTGTGCACTAAACTATAAATATAGTTGTGTATTGAATCGTTTTAAGTAGGTAATGATACTTCGTACACATAGCACACAAAGTAGTGGTTCCTAATTCCTAAGTAACATTTTGAGGCAAGAAAACAGATCAAAAATAACTATATTTTATATACATTATATTAAAATTTAAAACGTGACAAATACAGAAGTTATTTGCTCCTTGGTGGAAAGAGAAGCATTTTTATTCTGTTATTCATCTGCTACAACGCAACGTATTTTTATACCCTAGATGTAGGGTATATTAGCCAAGAAATAATAGTCACAGAAAAAAAAAAAACTATATATTGGGAAGTGAAAAAAAAAACCATTTTATGCATGTCCGTCTGTCTGTCTGCTGTCTGTCTCTTCAGACGATAATTCCAGAACGCTTGTAGCTAGAGATTTGTAATTTGGTACAATAATATTTCATTAAAATTGCAAGGTCAAGTTCGAAGATGAGCAAAATCGGACAACTCATTCTTAGTGTTGCCATATAAGGCTGAATCGTTTTTATCGAATATCATTATAAATACGGATTATAATTAATTATATTTGTCAGAATTTTTTTTACACGGTCTTTTTTTACACGATATTAAAATTATAGAAATGGAAGAAAACGTCGTCAGTTTTAAGATGGTAAACGTAATTGGGTTTACATGGATTTTTTTGATTTAGAATGAATGACTTAATTGGGATCTGTCCGGTGGGGTAAATTTCTTTTATCTGTTTTGGGGTTGTGGGGGTGGGGGTGCAACCATCTCCGTTGGAGTTGGCCAATTTGGGGCGTGTGTGATATCAAATTAAAGCTCTTGCTGAGTACTATTAAATTAAGCAGTCGCGGACAACTAGCCTTAGTTACATAAGAAAATGCATGTCTAGATTTTAGATAGAATGAGTATATTTTTCTACATCTAGGGTATCACGTAATTGGTGTGACCAATTGCTTCCTTACTAGTTCCAATTCAAGTCTGTGGCCATCAACTAACGACAACTCCAAAATTGAGGATTTTCAGTAGGTATATATATACCTACGTTTAAACATTAAATATTACTGATATTATTAAACATTAGGAGATATTTCTGATGTATCATGTCCATTATTTAATTAAAGCTTAAGAACAGAAAATTCTCAGTTTTGGAGTTACGATTTAGTTGACCAACGATCACAGAATTTATTTTCTGTAGGTTGTTGATATGCGATGGGGAGTTCGAGATGAAGCTACTGACGATCACATGACCACTGAATTGTGTATGAGAGAAATCGCAAATTGCCAGCGATTATCCATGGGTCCAAATTTCGTCGTTTTTCTTGGACAAAAATATGGGTATCGACCCATACCAACATATATTCTATCATCTGAGCTTCAAATAATCAGGTAAATAAAATTCAATATAATGTAATCCCTTTTATAAGTATCAGCCTACGTTCCAGAGATGAGTTATCTTCGATGGGTATAGATCCAGTGTTATTAGATACATGGTATAAAAAAGACAGCAACGCAGTTCCTCCAATATCAGTTTTGCAGCCAATATCTTCCATTTTAATTAACTTTAACAATAAGGTGAACATTATGTTATAAAAATATGAAGTTATAGATGCAATTTTAATTTTTAAAGAGAGTTCCAAAACTGCAAGCCGAGGATCAAGCAATATGGTGGGATACTCTTACAAAAATGCAGAAGCTTTTACGGAAAGCCGCCCAATCCCTTCAACAAGCTGGGAAATTTGATAAGGATACTATGCATAATTATTTCATGTCAGGTAATAAAGAGGAAAATTTGTAGTAATCTTATCTTAATATATAAAAATCTCGTGTCACGATGTTCGTCCACTGTTTAGTAGAGGCTTGGGAAATCCAGAAGAAATTAAAATAAGAAAGGAAAAAATAAAAAACACCTAGTTGAATATACGAAATGTACAATTACTTCAATTTATTGAATCAACTTCGTCATTAATTAATAAACTTGCTTGCTTGTTTAGATACAAGAATTTATATAAAAAAAAAAGAGAATTCAAGCACAAAGGCGGATGGGCAAAATTGAATGGGACCTGGCCTAGAAACCAATAAGGATGAGCGATATGTCATTGGAAAGTATTATTATTCTCTACAACTTTTTATATGGCGGGAAGTTTGAAATCGATTTGGGAAAAAAGTTCTAGCGGTTCTAAGTACTGAATATCGCCTATGCCTATTTAGGCATAATATCGATAACTACGGAAACTTACTTTGTTGGTGATTTCTGAAGGATTTTGGGACGCTGAACACGAGGAAAATAATAAAAAAAAATTCTAAACCGTACCGTTTACGAGATCTCCTTCGCAATAGGATCGGTTTTGTGAAATGAGTGAACCGAAGGATATCTCGTAAACGAAGAAATTTAATAATTGCAAATGAAAAATTTATAGAATAAAAAAAAAAAAACAGGTTAAACAATCTAAAACTGCTAAATAAGAAATTCGTTGCTTTTGTAAGTCTCTGAGTCTGAGATATATTAAACGATTACCTGCAAAAACGTGGTAATTGCCCTTGGACCAGTGATGAAATTTCCGCTTACGTGTATTCTACCACGACATCCGCTATCTGTTTCCTGTTTATTTCGATCGAACAGAAGACTAAAAGTGAGTTCTGCTTTGCACTGCTGCTGCTATTTTTATTCAAAGGTAACTGTACTTCCCTCCACCTTGATGCGATCTGCATCGTTTTGAGAATGCCTTATTGGGTGATTTGTATTGAACGGGAATATCGAATAATGGTCAGTTTACGACCAAATCTAACATTTTTTCTTTAATTTCGAGGCGGCTTAATTTCAATATCTTCCCAGAGTCTTATGGTGCTAATAATATATTCGTTGCGCTCCCGTGGTGACTCCCTCTTCCTCAGTATTCATCCCATGATCGATAAAGTTTAAATTGGTTAATACCTAATTGTAAATTTGTTATTGTTACTTTGTTTTGTTTTTATTTGTCTTGATTTGCAGGAACCTTCCGGAGGAACATCCACGATAATCTCCGAAACCGCACAACTTATTTCAATGAAATTTTGTGAATGTGTATGGTTGGTTCCAGCGTGAGATATAGGATAGTTTTGGATACGATAGGTGACGCTGTTGTCGAGATCTATCTATATATATCTAAAACAGTTCCGCAACTGATTGCCATACAACACACCTAAAAAGACCTAAAAAAAAATTAAGGACCTAAAAAGTTGAAAATTTCAAAATGCATTCATATAATGACATGGATATCCGCTAAGTAAGGATTTTTCGCAATTGTACCCCTAAGGGGGTAAAATAGGCAATGCTAGTTTCTATGAAAATCCGCCATTTATACGAAGCAAAAATTCCAAACAAATTGGTATTTGACCTATTTTTAGAAATAAAGAAACACGTGTATCACGATTCTTTGAAATTTCACCACTAAGAAGGTAAAATAGGGGTTGAAAGTTTGTATGAAAAACCGCCATTTTTAAAGTAAAAAATTCCAAAAGATTGGTATTTGGCTTATTGTCAGAAATAAAGAAACACGTATATGATAATTCTTTGAAATTCCACCCCTAAGAGGATAAAATAGGAGATGAAAGTTTGTATGAAAATCCCCCATTTTTTAAGTAAAAAATTCAAAAAAAATTGTTATTCGGCCTTTTTGCTAGAAAAAAGGCACAATGAGAACCAGCCTTAACTTTACGAAGCAACTATTATTATAACCTGACCTACGGGAAATGGTTCTATGTAATATTATGTCGCTTTTACGGGTAGATGTAAATTTAAAATGTAATATGGGGTACATTATATTAAGATTTTCACTGCCCCGTGTGAAACCGTGTAGGGTAGACCTGTTATTTTCTATCGTACTAAACCATAATCACAACTGCTGATATGATCGATTTCAAATAAAATGCCAAAACAATATTTACGATGCATGCGACCTCCGCCTGAATTCTATGTATGCCAAATGCATAAAATATTCGTCAACAGGGCCACCAAATAAAATGCGGTCTGCATATAAGGCGATCTGTGGCAGGACAACGTCTGCCCCGACCCACTAGTATTAGTATACAATAAAAATATGATATTTTCTCTTCCTCAGTTACTGAACGAGAAGTAATAAATGGAATTTTAAGTGTGAAAAATACAAAAAATCACTGCTTGGCATATGTTCGTTACATAAATAACATAAATTTACAAAATCTGAAAAAAGCATCATTATTCGTGGATATTATAAATCGCAGTTTGGACACCGAAGCTTCTAAGCTTTTAGCAAATCTTCGTGATGAACGTCTGCCAGCTAAAATCGAAACTACTAATATTCAAAAGTATTTTTAAATATTTAGCCTTGCTATTTTTTAACAATTTGGATTTTAGATATACTGTAGAATGGATAGGAAGGGAAGGCTTAGACATTGAAACGCATGAGGAGTACTTAAATCACTTTATTGCACATTTTTATAAGAATATAGTTAAACTAGTTGATCGAGCAATGAGAAAGGAAGACTCTAGTGCCCAAGGTCAAATTGTTACTGAAATTTTACAGCACCTTCATGCGTGCAACAATTCGGTAAAGGTATTTTATGGGCGGGAGGAAAACTTGGATCATATTAAGAGATATATGTTCGGCGACTCTGATAAGCCACTGGTTTTGTATGGAGAAGGCGGATGTGGTAAAACATCCTTGCTGGCAAAAAGTGCAGCCTTAGTGGCTAAAGAATGGTTTGCCGATAAGAAGCCGCTGAATGTTATACGCTTTTTAGGCACAACACCCGACTCCAGTGCTCTTACACCGACATTGATCTCCATTTGTCAGCAAGTAATGACTATTTGTTAAACATATATATTATACTCTCGTAAATATTTATTTATTGTTGATTTTTATTTAGATTTCTTACAATTTTATGCTACCCTTTGAAAATATTCCCGACGATTTGGTTCCGCTTACCGCTCACTTCAAGCATCTTCTAACTTATGCGAATGGAAATCAACCCATAACGTTGTATCTTGATTCAGTTGACCAACTCACTGGGACCCAGGATGCCAGTAAGGTGTCCTGGATTCCGACCAGGCTGCCGCTCCATTGCAAGGTATGCTGGAACCTAAAAGACTTTTTTTAGAGCAATTTATGATTTCAGATAATTATTTCCTGTGCCTGCGAGGAATCGAATCCAACAGTGTCGCAGGAGTATCACATTTTACGGCGAATGATTGATATCGAGGAAAACTTCATAGAGGTTACTGCGTTGGGAGAGGAACTCGCAATGAATGTTATTAAAATGTGGATGAAAACAGCATGTAGAGATCTCAATAACTACCAATGGCGTTTAGTGGCAAACGCTATTAGTAAATGCTCGCTACCAATATTTGTTAAGCTAGTATTTGCCGAAATCTGTCGTTGGCGAAGCTACACACGCCCTCAGGAGACTCACTTAGCATCAACAGTAATGGACTCGATTATGTTGCTGTTTGAAAGAGTAGAAAAACAACACGGACGGATTTTAGTATTTCATGCTTTAGCTTATATTACAGCCGCTAAATCTGGTCTATCGGAAAGTGAACTGGAGGATCTGATTTCGTTGGACGACAAAGTGTTGGATGATGTGTACCAGTATCATTTGCCGCCTGTTAGACGAATCCCTCCTCTACTATGGACCAGAATTCGGAATGATCTACCGAACTATTTAAGCGAGCGCGAAGCGGATGGTGTTAATGTGATGAATTGGTATCACAGACAATTTCGCGATACTGCAAGAGAAAGGTATTTTAAGAACATGAACATGGCGATGTACTTCCACTCCTCTATTGCCGACTACTATTTGGGTATTTGGGGTGGAGGAGTTCCAAAACCATTCAAATTTACGGAAATTCAAAGACACAGGTAAGATTTTCACCTGGCTAGGGTATTGGTATAAAAACTGATGCATACAGTGTGAATTGCGTTCTTGGAATTTACAGGTTTAATCTTACCGATAAAGAAGGTTCCGCTGATCGCAAGGTTCCGGTGCAACCCTTGGTTTTTACTAATAAGGAAGGGAAAATAACTCGATATAATTTACGCAAGGTAAATATCAATCTCTACTACTACCTTCTACAATAATCCGTAACGTTGTACAGACAGACAGATAAACAAATAACTTGATAACTTGCGAACGCTTATAACTAGAGGATCGATATTCGGTATAATAATTCTTCGTTAAAATTGTAAGGTCAAGTTCGAAGATGAACAAAATCGGGCAACACCTTCTTAATATTGCCATATAAGGCTGAATTATTTGTATAAAAACATTGCAAACATACAGATACTATTCTGTAAGCCTCAAAAATGTATTCAGCATGTCGAAAAATACCCGGGGTCATCAATTTTGTTCCATTCTAACAATTTCCTTCTCTCATTGACGTGAGTGTCTTCCATTCTTCAAACTTGACGTTAAAACGACCTTGAACTTAACTTTAAGGTGAAGAGGTCATGGCCGAACGTAAAATTTTCGTTCTTTCCATTTCCCGGGTTAATCCTTAATATGGGTTCCCTTTTGAAAAAAAAAACAAACTAACCTTAACATGACCTTGAAATCGACTAAAGTTTAAACGACAAGGTCATCATTGGGTGTTCCCCTTGAGACCTTGCAACTTTTACATTCCCCAGTTTTCGCTATCCAATGAAATAAAATAATTGAGAATATAGATTAAAACCAAAATTAAATTAGATTAAAACCCTGTATATAAAATCCTAAACTCACTGACTGACTTATTGACTTATGAACTGATCACTGTTTCTCGGGAACCGGTGAACCGATTTCCATGAAATTTTGTGTACTTCTATAACTTATCTCATAGGTGTTCATTAAGAACCGGTTTTATGAAATTCCACCCTTAATGGAGTAAAAAAGGAGATGAAAGATTCTATGAAAATTCGTCATTTTATTTTAAGTTAAAAATTCATAAAAATTGGTATTTGGTCTTTTGTTACAAATAATGAAACCCGTATATCAGGATTTTTTGAAATTCAACCCCTTAAGTAGGTAAAATAGGGGATAAAAGTTTCTATGAAAATCACCCATTTTTGAAGTTAATAATTAATTCAAAAAAAATTGGTCGAGGTTAAATTGGTATTTGACCTTTGGTTAGAAATAAAGAAACACGTGTAGGATCTTTTGAATTTGCACCCCTGAGGGAGTGAAATAGGCGATAAAAGTTTGTAAGAAAATCCGTCATTTTTCATAAATATTGGTATTTCGTCTTTTTGGTTAGAAAACAAGCTCAATGAGAACTACCAACCTCTATCCTAATTCAACCCCCCAAAACTACCCTTGACTGAAAAAACTAACTGTACGGGAAACGGTTGTATGCAGTACACGCCGTGTTTGGAGATAGTTGTAAATTCAAAAAGTAATCTGAATTCTGATGTATATTATATCATAATTTTCACCGGCTAGACACCTGCTATAGTAGTACATAGGTTATAGGTACATTGTGCTTCAAATGTAAATCTTCCTTTTAGTTTGGCGAGCTTCCTTTCCATTTGGTGCGAGCGAGGCGATTCAAGGACTTGTATGCAAATGTGCTGTTCAACTATGACTGGTTGCACGCAAAGCTGTCCAGTTGTCCTCTTCAAGCAGTTCTCGCGGACTTTGAAGATGCTTCAACGAACACCGACGACAAGGAAGCTAAAAGGGAATTAATGTTAGTCGCCGATGCGCTGCGTCTCGGGGGGGCTATTCTTGCAATATATCCGAATATGCTAGCCCCACAATTAATTGGTCGATTATTACCGGAAATTGGTGGAAATCCCAATATAAAAATGTTACTTCGAGCCTGCGACATTAGCGGTCCGAAGGATTGTGCATTAATTCCTGTAAATCACTGCTTACACACACCTGGAGGACCTTTGAAAGTGTGCTATATAAAGATTTTAATTATATGTATATTACATGAAAAATAATTGTTATGTCTTTAGTATTCCCTCGAAGGTCATACATTTGCCGTTTTTGCATTCTGTTTGACCAGTGACTTCCGTTATATGGTGTCGATTTCAACCCGATTCATAACTTGGGATCTTTCGACATCTGATTTGACTAGGGACGTTAACCCAGGCATCGAAGGGATCATGCAACAATTGATTTTAAGTCCAGATAACAAATGGGCGGCAGCTTATTCAAACAACAATAAAACTGTCCTGCTCAATATGCTTTCGAGCGAATTCGTAATAATCGACAATCCTTTTACTTCAAATGAACACATAACTGGAGTCTTCCTTTTAAATCAAAGGTAAATACTGTATTTTAACTCAAAAAAAATTTAATTAAAATACTCGTGCAGTTTATTTATTAATGCTAAGTTGAAATGGGCACGGTTTGATATGCGCGGAAATCTTTTAGATCAAAAAGATTCATCGATAGGACATGAAGGATGGGAAATATTATGTAAAAGAAGTTTTCTAATTTTTTATTCATGATATGAAATTAAAACATATATTTTTCAGTTATGGAATTCCAAAATACTTCGGAATATAATGTAGTTTATTGGTCAGGAAAAATAAATGAAACCCAACTTCGAATTGATACCACAAAGAAATTTGGACAGGCCCAAGCGATTTATTTTCACAGTGCTATGTCAATAAACAAAAAGAAGGATGTGCTATACTGTTGTACAAATGAGAGCAATTACCAGGTGAGCTATAAAAAGTAGAGATTGTTCGACGGCACTTCTTGGAATATCACTGGCATTGAGTGACATCTTTTAACTATTAAAATCACTTGTTTATATTCCAAAATATTTTTATTTATAAATTACGCGTTTCGAGTCTTAAATCTGATGAGGCCCTAGCAAGGCGAAACGCGTCATTTATGAATAAAAATATTTAAAATATAAACAAGTGAATTTAATTGTTAAAATATATCAAAGTATTTCAATTGATAAAGCACTAAAATTTGTTTAATTTTGCAAATTCATTATGTTCTTTGATTGGTCCAGATTTGTTACAAATATTCCAGAAATTTAGCAACAGTAATTTTTTTTTAGAAAGCATTAAAATCTAAAAAAAAACTAAAGTTTTTTTTGTTTTATCCTAATTTTTTTTAATTGCAATAATAAACATTATGGGGAATTATATGTATAGTGGAATCATTTTATGTGAAAATGCGGACTAACCCCAAAAAAATTGCAACACGAGAGATTTTTTTTTTAAATTATAGCTAAGAGTGCCCTTAATCACCCCTCCAAAACCGCCATAAATCGCACCTTCGGAACATGGTCAAAATTGAAGATGCCCGCGAAGATTGCGGTCAAAATTTTCAATTCAGATAATATCTCGAGAACGGTTCGATGTATTGAAAAAGTTTTTTGAGATAAATTGTAGCTCTTTCAATGCTGATTAATTTTTATATCTACACTTTTTCTGTCGGACGTACGGTATGGCTGCAATCTGCTGCGGCATATTTGGTTGAAATCTGCATTGTTCAAAAAAAGTCAAAATTTCAAATTTCGGATTGCTAAGCAGGATGTAATAGCGAAGATGGTCAACCCGAAACAGGGTGATAGGAGATCTCATGGCGAACAAAAAATTGTTGAACGAAAAAATTCTATCTCCATCCCCTTCCGATTTAGAGGGGATTTTCTAGTTCTTTGATCGTGGGCGAGGTTGTTGTACTAAAATGCCAATATCTCTGAAACTACTTGATATAGCCTAATGTTTTATACCTTATTAGAAAGATAAAAAATGTACCTGTCTAACAAGGTTATACACTTGTAAATCTAATGAGCCACTGAGTCAGTACAGTGGTTTAAACTTTGCAAAATTTCATTTCTCAAGAATGATCTCAGGTGGAGGCTTTTTACGCAAACTTTCCATTATTATTCTGACTTATTCTGACTTATGTTTTCCTGCAGATTAGCATATTTTATTTGTACGGATATATAGAAATATGCCTTTGATTAAAACACTTGTAACCTTTTAACAATAATTTATTTCTTATTTTTTTAAAGAACAAACATTGGTTGAGTACGACGCGTTTCACCTTAACGAGGCATCATCAGGCAATCGGAAGGGGTATCAGGGAGTCGCAGCTCAACCAATGTTTGTTCTTAAAAACATAAAAAAATAAATTATTGTTAAAAGGTTACAAGTATTTTAGTCCAAGACATGGAACATTTTATGCAAGTGCCGTCTAAAAATTCGATAAAAATAAAGAAATGTGTTAATTTTTCAGGTCAGCATGTTTATACTTGAGGTTGATGCGGAAAATGCGAATGTGGAATGGACGTATAAAAGTGAACTTCCGCGATATGAAAACGACGAGAAGGAAATGTTGTTACAGCTGAAATTAGATCAAAAGGATAGAATGCTATTGGGAACTACAGGCAAAGGGTTTGTTATTTGGGACTTTGGCAAACATAACTCTCTGGGAAAAGATGCAATATATTTACCTTTGCCCCATGGAGTAAGGAACATTACCACAAAAATGATGCAGTCTAATTCAATAATGGTCAGCTCCAAACTTAATTATGCAGTTGCCGGGGTTAGAAAAAGCTTGTTTGTGTGGTGTCTGAAAACAAAACAATTAACGAAGGTGCTTGATGCTCATTTCGGTAGAATTATACAGCTGGAGGCTCTTACGATTGGAAATTGGAATAGTGTCATTACTTCTTCGATAGATCGATCAGTAAAAATTTGGAATATAAACAATATATTTGAAAAAGTTCATGTGATTGATAGACATGAATTGCAAATCGATAATATCAGGTAAAAAGAAACATTAACTGTATAGACTATAGTATACTAATTAGCTTAAATATATATATATAGCTTGTCCAATGTTAACTTAGCTATAACGGTAACAAGAAGTTGCGTTGGTGTTTGGGAAACACGGTCAGGACGATTGCTTACTAAATTAGCGGATAGTCCTTTAGGAGCAATTGTAACTCATGCGGAGATCACACCTGATGGAAAATATATTATATCCTCCGAAACTGGGAAAATCCTTATTTGGAATCGAGTTTCAGAGCAAGTTTTATTTAGGGACGATCAACCAGGAATCCAACAAATAACATTATTGGAAGGTGGGGAGAAGGTAATGACAGTGTCCTGTCCCAATATCAATATCAAAGACGTTGGGGGTGAAGAAAATAATCGGCTCACCGCTATTACGACTATTAGAACTGTACCAGGTATACAAAAAGTGTAATTAAGTTGGGATCACCATTTTTAATACTAATATTTGAAGAGGGAACAGTACAATTTCGTTTTGAATATCCAATACGGATGATCCCCGGACTACCCTTTCGGCAGTCAGTTGTTTCTGCAGATGGAGCCTACATACTAGTTTGCACAGTGGATAAAAGTAACAAGGACTGTGTCGGGGTGTACAGTAGCGTTAATGGAAGCCATGTTACCAAAATTCTGCTAAAGGGTTGCTACATAAAGGTACATTACTATTATTTAAAAAAGGCACATTGTGAGTAAGAGTTTCTTTTAGGAAGTCCTAATTTTGGTCCCTCTTCCACACAAAGCGCATCAAGTTGCAGTAATCAGTAATGAGAAAGGTAGTATTATTGATGTGCGTACGAAAAAACATGTCCGGTCGATTTTAAAATGGGGAGGAAACATTACGAAAGATGGAAAATACGGTATTTATGCACCCTCAAGGTGATTTTTGTGTAAAATAATTACAGAACAATTTAATGAAATTTGGATTTTGCAGAGGTGGATTAGAGCTTCTTGAATTACGGAAAGGCACTACAGTTAAGACCTTTATTCCGAAAGTGGCAGAAGGCGTTTTCTCGGTGATTTGTTTGTTTACCGAAAATGATGAATACGTCTGCTACTATCACAGTGGGAAGAAAACAATAAGAGTTTTCCGGACTTCAGATACCGTAATGATTGCAAATTATCGATTGCAGGCTGAATTAACTGCAATTAAGAGCAGCAAGGACGGCACATGTTTAGTTTTGGGGACTGTGGATGGATGTATGTCTGTTTTGGCCATTGCTGATCCAATGAAAGAAAACATGCAAAACTATCTTGAATCATTACCATCTCGGGACGAAGAATGGAAAAAAAAGTTAGCTAAAATGAAGGCAAGAGTTGGGTTTAAAGCGGCTATTCGGGTGGCAGCGGTTACTACCCGATTCGAAGGAAAAAAGGCAAAAAAATTGATTGAGGAAAATATAACAAATGAAAATGATGTAAATCAGCAAAATTGAGGCAGCCGTTGTCCGTTAATCGTTATACTAATTAGTAATTTGTTGTTATTGCATTGTTTAATGCACTAATTTTTGATGCTAAGAACATATTTTAATTGTTCTTACAATTTGTTAATTCTCATTTCTCAAATCAATTCAATTTTACCTAACGTGTACTTACAGTGAAACGGAAAGCCACTTATATCGAATTTTAAGGGACCAAAGAAAAAATTCGATAGAAGCGGGAATTCGATATATTAGGCGGGCAACCTTATTTTTTGCTTCTAAAGTTCTAAGTGCTATAATAAGGGGTAAATATAAAAGATCTGAGAAAACACAACTTATTTCCAGCGCCACTTAAATCAGAGTTTCTCAATAACTAGCGCACAGATACCATTTTTAATGTATGTTTGGCAGCTAATAGTAGGATATATAATATATTTTTTCAGACTTTATAGAAATTAATCTTTCCCATGCGGACAGGAACAGCCAGTGCCTTGAAACTACTTAGACGCCTTTACCTGAAGCTTCCGAATACCAGCAACTTTATTATAGTTTTAGTAAAAAACTTTAGTACAGCAATTATTTAGTTTTGGTAAAAGTTGCTACCATCCTATTCGTTTTTTTTCAAGCGACTTTATTCAAATTTTGAATAAAAGTGTAGTGTATTTACTGTAATGTTTTATCATAGTAGTTAAGGTAGTATTATATTATATACTGTAAACAAACTAAGTAGACGATGAGGAGTTAAGGTTTTTGTTTGTGAGTAAATGTTTTTCAGTTAATAAATTTTCTAGTTTCGACTAGACCTAAATATTCCCATTGGAGTTTATAAATTAATTAGAAGAATTGATAAATATACCCAATTACTTCAAAAGTACTTGGAAAAAAGTTGTTTGAACTCATCGAAATACATTTTGGGAAAAAACCTTTTTTATACTTTATACATACTTCACTCCGTGTATGCTTGTCGGCAAATTTTGCAATGCTAATTTACCTCACTTCCCCTTAACTTAGAGAACTGATACTTGGTACATAGATAGATTGTCGCTACCAATTCACTTTATTTCAATTTTGGGGGAATTCGAGAGGGGTAATACCTAATACATAAGACTTATGCTTATCTTAAAATCTTCGCTTTTAGTGTTTTTGTCGCCAAATCTTGCAACGTTAATTTACCCCACTTCCCTTTAACCAAGAATACTGAAACTTGGTACATAGGTAGATTTTTCAAAACAATTTGAAATTTAATTGAGTTTTCGGAGGGCTTGTTGGTCGCCAAGTCTTTTAAAGTTAATTTATCAAAATATCCACTTTAAGCTGCTTCGAGAAAAATAAAATTAGTATTGTACTTTTAGGTTTATGAATGTTATAACTATGCTTCTGATCTTGACATTATACACTTATCAAATGAAAAAATGAAGTTGTAACAAAAATGAAAATTCGATGCAGGGAAGAGAGCACAAGGCGAAATTGATGCGCCTCCATAAAAAA
Source organism: Leptogaster cylindrica (assembly GCA_963082835.1). Lineage (NCBI taxonomy): Eukaryota > Metazoa > Arthropoda > Insecta > Diptera > Asilidae > Leptogaster > Leptogaster cylindrica. Next base: position 12,471,401 of record OY720107.1, on the reverse strand, counting down.
TCGATTATTCCAATCAAAAGATTGGAGTTAGAAATACAAATTAAGCGCTAGAAAGCGAAAAGCTGCTGAAACAGCTATGCAGTGGGATAATAGGTTAAAGAGGGTAGGAATTAATATGCAGCATTAAGAGCTGCAGTAATATATAGGTAAGATGAAAAGAAAACAAAAAACCAAATTGGAATAATAGGAAAAGACGATTGGAGAAGGCAAGACTAAACCGCATAGAAAAAATATATGAACAAAAAATATTTTTTTAAATATGCTTTATATTTAAGAAAATGATGTCAACATAGTGTTGTAGTTATAAAACATGAGATTTTGCTCTGAGCTGATTGTGAGCAGAACCTCCTCTTAATTGTTACACATTTTCTTCAGATTTTCGATATACATATGAAATTAATAAACCACTCGTAGAACAAAAAAGCGTTCACATTTATTTACTTACGCTTAATACAAGCAATATATCACAAGACTAAGACTATATAAATATCACAACAAACTACTACTGTATACTATTACGAAATGTACTACTAACTAAAAGTTACAATTAAAAGTAACAGATTAGGGGGTAAGACAAATTAGCCCGGATGGAAAATCAAATTCTTTATATTAAGACATCCCTGGTGCAATGCAAATCAAAGGGCGGGAGGGAATTGGCCTGTCGAAGCATCCTTGTGAGGGGTTCGTTAAGGCCGTTGGTGCGGTGATTGATCGGACGGAAGAAGGAAACCGCACGAACACTACGGTAATTAGTATTAAAAGGAATCGATTGTAACAAAGACGGACAATCGATACATCCGGAACGAAGTTGGTGTAGCAATAGGATATCAGCTGCGTCGCGTCTCAGGTGAAGTGGGTGTAAGCCGATAAGTCGGAGCCGGTGTTCGTAAGGGGGAAGGGACAGAAGATCGGGCCAAGGGAGGTTACGTAGGCCAAAGCGAAGGAACTCAATTCTATTGACATAAGTTAATTGACATGGAGACCAGATCGATGAGCCGTAATCAAGGATGGGGCGGAAACGAAGAGGGTTTTTGATAAATAGGGATTGGGAAATTCTCGAGACCAGCGTTTAATGAAGCCTAATGCGGTATTAGCCCTACCAATGATATTATCTATGAGGGACCGAAAGTTAAAGACTCAAGACTGATTTTGACGCAGACAAACTTACATAAGGGGGGAGGTAGAGGATAAATAATGGATTGCACCTAAGCGGCTGTGCACAGGGAGGAGCACATCACGACCGGATGAAAAACCGATGTTATTCGAACCGTCGCGCGGCACAGAAGGTATTAAAGATAGTCGGCAAGAATTCTTGACTGAAAATACTAGGGGTGAGGTTAGTAATTTTATTTTTAGTTGTTATTGAGAGTAAAAAAAAACACAAAAGTTTTCCACTACTAAACTTTATTTAGTTCTATTATTCCTACTCCAGGGATGAATTCTTTGTCCAGGAATTCTACTGGTGCACACTTGTGTCAACAAAATCTTAATTAATATTATCAGATTGAATATTTAGAAAAAATATCGGGATTATCTAGCAATGATAGAAGATCAATTGCTAGCGAATGAATCATGATTTAATATCAAACTGATGTTTTAATTTTAGAAGACTTCTATCTATTTGTTTTAATTGCTAGATGTTTGCTAGGTGAATCATAGAAATTGCATTGTTACATGAAATAGAATATTTTTCAATAAAAAATGCTTCAGAATAGTAAGGTCGGTAGGAAGACCTTCTTGGTGGATATACACCAGAACATTAGTCTTAGTCTTTCTATCAATACAAATCGAATCTGGTTTGTCATGGAGGTAGGCAAGCTGGAGACGAACGTTATAATAGATCCTATGATCACGTAACCGGGAGAGGAAGTAGCGTTGATCAAGAGAATGCACAGATTGCTGCGTCAACCAGACCATGGGGGTAGGAGGGGATCAATGAATGACTGCTTAGGAGGTAAGGCGGAAGTCGGTGCCAAGCAGGAAGAGGATGAGGAGCTTTGTGAAGAGGCAGAGGTAGCCGAGGTGACTAAGGAGGATGGATTGGAAATACCACCAGACGAAGAAGATGAAGCCGAAGATTGAGGGAGAATTGGAGAATTGATTGAGGAGGGAGTTTAACTTTTGAAAAAATTATCACTAGTTAAGAAATTTCGGTAAGCCTTGACCACATTGAATGCGATATACATTTTCTAATGTGAAATTTTGTCCTGAATCCAAAAGTAATACTGGTTTTTCCGTATCAGGTCAATTTTTCGAGACACTCTTGGTAATATAAAGAAATGCTGCACCTTCGGGGCACATAACAGTTCATTTCAGTTCACACACAAGAAAATAGTTGTTTGAAAAGTCTTAAATTTACAAAATCTAAAAGACAACACTAAGACAAAAATGTTAATACCTCATTTGTTCTAATCACTCCATTGGTTTGGTCGCTATGGCAAAAAACAATTGAAAAAAATTTATTCTTTTTCGTTTTTTTTTTTACATTTTCTCAACTTTTATAGGTTTAAAATCGAAAAAAATGTGTGAACGAAAAAAGTTAGATTTGTATCCAATAACAATTTCGGTTGTCAACATTTTGAGCCATTTCACACATTAATCGGACTTACCTTATGGTAGCTATAGTCCGTTTTCTCAGAGAACGCCCAGGAGGGGCTGAAACTTATTTGCTAGAAGAACCGATTTTTCAACTGAAAGGGAATCACTTAAGGTAGCCAGAGCCCTTAGAATCAGCGAGTAACAAACGACACAATTAACTCAGCAAATCAAACAGACTAAGCAAATAGACGGCTGAGCAGCAAAGTAAAGTAAATTAGATCACATAAGTTAAATTACAAAAAAAAAACACTATTGGTAAAAATTACGGAAAGCTACGAGAAACAAACCACCAACAAAAATCAGTAACGGTACGGGGGCGGGGGAGAGAGGCTATAGCAAAAACCATAGCACCAACACAGAAAGAAAAACACGTTCGCACAGCACGAGTCTTAGCCAATATTATGTAGAAAGTGGAATATTATTATATTTTAATTTTCACCTTATTAACCCTGTACATCAGAGCGATTGGGCTATGTGCCACTACATATTGATATTCCTGCGGTATCTCTGTTTTGCTCACTAAAGTATACTTCGACTAACCCAATTGAAATCAATCAAAATTCAAAAGTAATAAAAACTGATTGCCAAATTGTAGACAGCATCATTAACCGTATGTAGATGTTAGGGCAGAATAAGCATTAAAAGTGGAAATCGTTACTCTGTTTTTCCTTCAACAATCTTCAAAAAGGGAACAATTTTATTGTACAATTCGTATTTTCTTATTTATTCATTTTAATTTGGATAATTCGTCGTAAATCAAGTTTTATAATTATTACAATTACGCATAGTAATATTTAAATTACATCAAAAGTGATTAAACCATTTATTAGCGGGAGCTGTCTGAACTATTACTGCGACGACGTCGACGAATTGGACTTCTTGAGCGGCGCCTTGGACTCCTACGTCTCGGAGGTGAGCGTCTTCTATATCGAGCCGGAGAGCGCCACCTAGGAGGTGGTCGGCGAATTTGCGGTGATGGTCTGCGCATTGGGGGACGAGTTTTTGGAAGCAAGAGAGGAGCCGCCGTAATTTCTTGTCCATCAATTTGTCCACCGTCCATATGTTTCATAGCATTCTCTGCTTCTTCAGGTGTGGCGTATTCAACATATGCCATACCACGACCGTGAGGAGGATGAAAACGATCTATTGGGAACTCCACATTCTTTACTTCACCAAAGCAACTAAATATCTCGAAAACATGATCCCTAGTCACATTTCTGGTAAGTCGTCCGATGTGAATCCTTACAGGCTTGGGAGTTGGCGATCTCTCACGCTTCTTACGTCTGAGAGATGCAGAACTTGATCTCTGTCGTTCTTTGACTTTCTCTGGTGACTTTCGTTTGGCTAGAAAGTGTTTTCATAAATGTTTGTGCCTAATGGAAAAGCCATAAATACATACTCTTATCTCCAGTCTCCCGTTCCGAACTTCGTCGCGTGCCTTCTTTCGATCTGGGCCTCTCTTTATCGTCCTTGTGCACAGTGGTTTTAGTCACTGAACTCTTACTTCTAGACCTTGAGGCCGACTTCCTTCGATTACGGCGCTCAGAACCGCTGCTTGAACTTGTTGATGATGAGCTACTAGAGGATGAAGAACTAGACGAACTTGAACGAGACCCAGACGTACTACGAGAAGAACTGCTATCTGACGAACTGTTATAAGCAATAAGATTACAGATACAGTATAAATTTAGTTCACTTCTAATTTACCTCCCACTGCTGTCGCTGCTGCTGGATACTGAGCCCCGGCGTCTTCTTTCACGCTCTCTTGCTCTGCTACTTCTCTTTTTTTCCTTTTCTTTTTCATTGATGGGTGAATTCGAACGATCCCTGGGCCTTGAAAATGCCAATTATTGCGCATAGTAAGATTATTAATTTGATACTTACATTATTGCAAACAATTCTCTAAAGCAATATTCAAGATGGCCTTTTCTAACCAAGCGGTAATTTATAATTTGACAGTTGTCTTTCTCCGAATCCGAATCGAATTAGAGCGCGTTCAAACACTCAACTTCAGTTAACTATAGTCAACTACAGTAAACTTTGGTCGTTTAAAAACTCCATGGCTTATTACAATATAACTATGAACATAACTATTTTGCGTTCAAAAACTCCCGTAGTTAACTATCTCGTACTAGTCTCGACTATACTCATTACTCAGGAGCAGGGTCAGCCTGTAGTGTTTTCGTATGACAGAAAGAAAGAACAAGGAACTGTTTTACAACAAAGCTTATAACAAAGAGAACAGCTGTAAAATTGTAAACAGATATAACTTAAAAATATATTTTTTTTAAAAGATATCCGTTATTTTTTCAAAACGCTTAAGGCCCGTCCAGATAGTTCCGCCTCCTTTCGTTCGTTCGCCTCCGTTCGTTTTTTCAGTTTTTTGGTTCCATATACTGCCCATGGAAGTGCCCACATAGAGGCGGATGGAGACGAACGAAACCGGACGGAGGGGAAAAACTTTGAGAAATTTCGAATTTTAGGCGAAAGGGCGGACGGGCATAACCTCACTTTCTGCCTATCACAATAAATTTGAATTGAAATACGGTGAATCGTCCGTAGACATTAAATTTAATGTAATAGAATGAATTTAGTGCAATCCTCGAATAGCTCACTCAATATTTCCATTGCTATTAAATTGTAAACAATGAATGACAAGTGTCAAAAGTCCAAAAGACGAACGAAACGAAACGGTGCTATGTGGACATTACAAAAAAACGGACGAAAACGAAAGAAGAAGAAAAAACGAACGGAGGCGAACGAACGAAAGGAGGCGGAACTATCTGGACGGGCCTTTAGCAAATTAAACATTTTTCTTGAAAAATTTACCCAACACTGAAGTGAGGGAAGGAGACAACTAATGATTGCTGTTTCTGTTTTTTGACGGCAATCTCATAGTTAACTACGAGTCGTTCAAAAACTTCCTTCCGTGGTAAAGCATAATTTCTGTAGCAAAATGACGTTCTGCAGCATAACAAAGGCTTCCAAGAGCGCGTTCAAAAACTTTACTATAGTATACTACGTGGTAAGTCATAGTTATGCTACAGAACGTCATTTTACTACAGAAATTATGTTTTACCATGAGAGTTTTTGAACGACCCGTGGTAAACTACGAGTTTCTGTCAAAAATAGAAACAACAATCATTACTTATATCTTTCCCTCACGGACCCAAGCTATTCTGTCAAAATTAGTTGTCAGTGGTAGAGTGAGGTAAAGTCAATCAATTTATTTTGTTTAGCGTTATTTTTTATTTTAAGCTTTAAATTTTGTATAGTAAAAATATATTTATGGTAAAATGGTAGAAAAACGAAAAATTTTATTGTTGGTGGCGGTAACCTCCGCCGCGTATAATTTTCAGAATACTGTAAACACAACATCAATAAATTGACGTTTTCTTTAACCTTTGACACACAGCTTTTCTTTTAAAGAAGTGTAATTGTCATACAGATCTTTCTTTCTCTCTCATTCAAAAATTTACTACAGGCTACCATGCTCCTGAGGAGAGTAAAAATTTTACCACGTCGTGGTAAACTACAAGAGTTTTTGAACGCACAATAGTTATGCTCATAGTTATGTTGTAGTAAACTACGGAGTTTTTGAACGCCCAAAGTTTACTATAGTTGACTATAGTAAGGTTTTTGAACGCGCTCCAAGTAGTTGACTATAGTAAAGTTTTTGAACGCGCGCTTGATTAGCGTTATTAAAAAAATAACTTAAAGGAGAATGGGCAAAATTGTATGGAATGTGGGCTATTTGCGGCCAAGATTAATTTTGATATTTCTTGATATAGTTTATTCCTACAATTAATGTGCAGAAATTTTATCGCCGCATGTACTTCCAAAAGAGATAAAATACATTTTTGTTTTGAATAGATTTACAATGTATCCTGGCTTATGTTCAGTGCACAAATGAAAAATAAAAGTGAAATAAATAATCTAGAAGTACTTATTAAATAATTAAGCAAAAACGATAAACAATCGCACAGTGCACATTGACACAAACGTAATCGAAGGGCTGTGCGGACGGAGCTCATAACCCTCACGCCACTGCACATTAGGGCCGAAAATTCATATTTTAGCCAAAACCACTAATCTGTTTAGAATGGAACGAAATACGTGTTCCGTGAGTTCTACGACATACTGAGTCGATTTTTGAGACTTCGAGTATAATATTTCTGTCTGTTTATCTGTCTGTCTGACAGACGATAACTTGAAAACGCTTATAGTTAGAGGGTTGAAATTCGGTACAACAATGTTTCGTTGAAATTGTAAGGTCAAGTTCGAAGATGATCAAAATCGGGCAACACCTTCTTGGTGTTGCCATATAAGGCTGACTTTTGCTCTATGCAATCTTTACATTTAAATATTTTTTTTCGTAAATGAAATACAATATAACGCCCATACTCCTTTGTTTATCAACAATATATTTTTCAGGTTTATATCACTGTTTATCCTCTTTTACAACCTGTTATTTGTCTTTTAACCCGGAGGTACACGATACGGAAAACGTCATATTTATAAGCGATACGTCATATTTCATATCGTGTGACTCAACGATAAGCAATATGGTGGATCGCTTATTAATGTCCCAAAAATTTCGGAATATTTTCGGCACATCAAAGGAATTTGCGGGGTTCAAATTTCCCGAGTCACACCACACAAAATTTTATGTACACAGTTTTGAGATTTACGGGCGTCGCGGTAGTCTGTGAATTGCAAAATACAGGTTGCAAGCTCATTTTTGCTTATCGTGTGACTCCTTGTCACAAAAATATCCCACAAAGATATTTCGGTATAAATATGACGTTTTCCGTATCGTGTACCTCCGGCTTTAGTAATAACAAATAAACATTAGTAAACAGTAACAAATATTATGTCAGTTTAACGTTAAGTAAGTTTATAGTTCCGTGAACACACACCCACACACAAAACTTTATGTACAAAGTTTTGAGGTTATAGGCGTAGGCGATTGAAGCGAGAAACACAATACGACGTTCGGCTTGGCCGACTGTTGACAGTTCGAGTAAAACATACGTGCTATAGTTGTGCTTAAAGCCGGAGGTACACGATACGGAAAACGTCATATTTATAAGGAAATATATTTGTGGATGTCACTTTTTGACATCGAGTCACACGATAAGCAAAAATGAGTTTGCAACCTGTATTTTGCAATTCACAGATTACCGCGACGCCGCGCCGCCCGTAAGAGCAATAATCTCAAAACTGTGTACATAAAGTTTTGTATGGTGTGACTCGGGAAATTTATACCCCGCAAATTCCTTGGATGTGCCGAAAATATTCCGAAATTTTTGGGATATTTATAAGCGATACACCATATTGCTTATCGTCGAGTCACACGATATGAAATATGGCGTATCGCTTATAAATACGACGTTTTCCGTAACGTGTACCTCCGGCTTAACACAAAGGCAAAGTCGGCTGAGTCGGCCAAGTCGGCCAAGTTCTGAGTTGGTCTACTTTCTACTGGAGCCGAACTTTTTCGACTTTTGATACTTATTTTTTGTTTGACAGTCAGCTGAAGAGTTTACGTTTGTTTGGTCCTTTTTGAAATAATAAAAGAATAAAAGTTTGAAAATGTCATTTGAAGAAAATTTAATATCTCTAATCAAGGAAAAAGATATTTTCAATATCAAAAGCCGTGAATACCGGAAATTCGATAAAAAGGAATGAGACTGGCAAAAGTTCGAAAAGTTATATTGTGTTAAGCACAAGTTCAGAAAGTTCTGAAAGTCGGCCAAGCCGAACGTCAAATTGTGTTTACCGCTTGAAGTTGGCGCGAGACGTCAGTTTGTGTGTATGAAGGAGACGCAAAATTTTATAAATATTCCGGCCGCAAAACAAAATTCGACATTTGCTTAACGTGACTCGCTGTCACAAATGTATCCCACAAAAATATTTCCTCATAAATATGACGTTTTTGGTATGGTCTGACTCCGACTTTATTCTCAATAGCAAATTTATGTTAAATAGACAATCATTGACTAAGATACTAGAAATCAAGGTAATCGTCTTTTGAAATGACTTGGTTTACTTGATACTAATTTTCCATTAAAGTTACAACCATATCCTTGTATTTTTCCAACATAGGTAAATAAATTTCTAGACTATCGTCATGAGGTTCACAAATTAGTTCTTTGTCTTGTGAAATGTACTGCATAAAAAAATTCTCATATGTTTCAGGTTCTTCGTCCTTTGATAAACTATTTTTATATAAAACGTATATAGCTCGTAATGCAGCTCCAAATAGCGCTGTTTCGGCTGTTCGCTATTAAATAGGTTGAGTTAATTGAATTATATAAACTAGGTATAGTTTTCCTTTACCTGGATATAGACCGGAGCTTTAAAAACGTCCGCTATAACTTGAAGAATACTTTTATTAACAGAGGCGCCTCCAGTAGCTAAAATCTTTGTATTAGTACCAAATTTAAAATCAATATCATTCGCGGCTGCTTTGCGTTGCAATATCTGCCCCTCGATGAGAGCTCGAACTTCATACTTCGAAGAACCGAAGTTCCGCACACCTTTCGATTTATTAACTGATTTGCTTGTAAAGCTGCTATCCCATTTCAAAGTTCCCTTGGCCCTCGGTATTATTTCTTGGCGCTGAAAATGCAACGCCATATTACCGTCATTTCCCCGCGGAGCTAGTTCTAAAAGTTCATTAAACGTTGCCCAACTGTTATTAGCCTCATTTCGTTTGCAAGATTCTCGAACTAATGATCCGTTCCTAAAACTAGAATAAAAACATTCATACGATTTTCTACATTTGTTCCTGCAATGATGAATTTTTAAGAAGTATTATGTAAAAGTGTGTATAAAGCAGTTATAATATTAATCTCAGCTGCACATCTACCTTTTATTTACTGAATATTAGTTTTTTTTTTAAACCAATTTTCCAACATATCTTGGTTTTACTTTTGAATGGTATTAAAAATAGTTTACGTATTACCGTAGACAAGGAAGGAATTATACAAAATTAAAATAATATGAATAACATTGACCATACAACAAAATCAGTGGTGCAAATCAAAAAAAGAAAAATCTCGAAATGAACTGTGAACTAGTCATTCTTTCGACAGAGGAGGTACTGTAAAATACATACCACAGTAAAGTTAGGTATCCAGGTCCTGTAGGATGGCATAAACAATGCCCATTTTGGAGTGATTTCGGATCAGGAAGTGGTGCCAGAATAGTGTCGCTTGTTCCTAAAGACATTACAAGCCAGTCCTCTCCTATTATCATACCGCACAATGAAGATGGATTATCTCCAGTGAAGGCAGTTATCATGCACCTTTCACGAAAATTATATCGTTTAACGAAGTATTTTGAAATATTTCCCAAGCTTTTGCACGTGGGCACTGGCTGACCTAAACGCCGCTCTAAATCGGGGGCACATGCATGAAGGCATTCGTTTGACCACACTTTCTGACGGATGTCCAGTAAGTTCATTCCAGATCCGTCCGCGAAATCAATGGGAGCGATATCACCAAGAAAGAGTGAAGCAAAAAAACTGCTTACCAAGGAAATCCGTTGTGTTCTGTTGTAATTATCCCTTTGCAACTGATAAATTTTTCTAATTTGCGGACCTGTGAATCGCGGGTAGCATCTAGAACCAGTTATTCCAATCATCTTTTCAGATCCACCTACTGCTTGCTCTATTTCTTTACACTGCTCTTCTGCAGAATTATCCATCCATATTGGTGAATTGTTAATGGAGAATGCATCAACGGTTATTTGAGTATGCAGAAGTTGGTCAGGATCCAAACTTCTTAAAATAGCTATACCTTCATTCGTCCAATATATAGAACCATGTTGCTAAAGCGAGAAAACCCACTATGAGCTTAACATAAGATTACAAAATGCGAGAATATATTTACTTGGGCCGAACCGCTTATCCCAGATACGGTATTGAATTTAACACCTTTACTTGAAAGTCTTAATAATATTAAGTCAAGAGCTTTAATCCACATAGTCGGTTGAGCAAAGAATCTAAAATATTGAAAATAGAAGGATTAAATTACAGAATCCTTATATAAACAACTACAGCTCACTCGTTCTCTTGTGCTCCACCATTGATTCCTCCTGATGTTCCATATTCTGGGAGATCTTCGTCGAACTTTACTTCAGCATAAACCAAAGTTTCAAGTTTTGAATTAACTTGAATTGCCTTCAGCTTAAACAAAACAATAAATACATTAAAAGTTAACCTTAGGTCACAAAACATACACGTATTAAGATTTTACGGATTACTCAGTGATAAGAAACACATGAAAAAGAATACAGTAAGAAAAACTTCAAATAATTTTATGTAGTCAAAATTAAATAGGAGCACTTCTACAATTTTGTGGAACTTGGATAATATTTAGCTGAAATTTTATGTCCATATCGCAAATGTTCCTACCTTTTGTGTACTTAGGTCGAAACCTAAATAAGTTTCACTTGCTGATGATGCTTCCATACCGTTACCGCGAACTCAACTGCGCCCACAGTTTGCGATCGTCCGTTCTTACTGATACTGGACTGCTGGTTTAAAAGAGCACGAAAGCTGCCGTCGTGACTGATGTCAGAATCATAATCTCCAGAAAGCTGTTACAATAATTGCATTTAAATTGGCTTCTATTAGAGCTTTTTAAACCGTCCGTGCTGTAATGCTTCTTCGTTAAAAGTTGTGCTCTTTTTCAGTGTAAATTTTAATATCATATTGCAATGGATTATCTTCCGATTCCAGTAAATAATTTCCTGACTTAACACCAAGGCCGTCCTATAACTTAAGTTGCATTGTCCACTGTTGTAGAATGAAATATTTTGCCTGTCATCCGTAGAAATGAATCCACATCCAATCAAAAGGTCCGACTAGAGCAATTTCCTGATTTTTGTTGGAAAACCTTTTGCGAGGTTTTAAAATGCAAGATTTCAGATATTCTTGAAAATTGCCATGCCCAATTTTGAAAATCTTGAATCTGTCCAATTGCTGTAACCTGACCGTTTACTCTAAAATTTCGTGCTTGTGGCAAAATCAGAGTAAAACCTCCTGATAAGCGTTTACAAGAGATTACCGCCGCTGCGTACACGAGGATATACCTAATAAGAAAATCACTAGTTTCGCTTTTGAGCAGCTCTCCTAGGACAGTTAAAGCGGTATTAGAAAGTTTCGTCGAAGGAAAACCACTAACGAAATAAAATAAGACCAATCAAATCTATTTGCAACAATATATATTTTAAATTTCAATAAGATTTGTTCTCTTGTTCGTTTTCCACATCCTGAGGATCGAAATCCTTCATTTTAACATCAGAATCTTCGCCGTATTGAATAACATTATCGATTTGTAAAAGCAAGTCAGTCATACTTTCGGAAGCCTTAATATTTAAAGGAACGAACCGCACCAAACTGAATAAGAAAATAAAGAATTATAAGCAAAACAATCTATACATTCTATCACCTGAAATCTTCGATTAAGAAACCAATTGCCTCTGATAATTTTTGGTATTTCCTCCCCCAGGCAGATTCTGAAGTTACTTCGCCTAACAGAGCCTGTACATCTGGATCCAAGTACTTATCCAATTGTCTACGACCGTTTTTACTCAGGAGGTCCATTTTACTTAGTACGTTTACGTGAGGCATTTCTAAGTTGGCCATAACACTCAATGCTGCCATTGTACCCGACATGAATTTTCCACCATCAATCATAAACTGAGAATCAATGATAAATACGGTGCATACTCGAAAATTCCAAGATGAGAGCAAGTTAACCAATTCTTTTCCCATGGGTAGGTGGGTGTAGAGTTCTATCTGTCCTGGCATATCAAAAAGAATGTAGTCATCGTCCGGATCTCCTACAAACATAACAGGTAGAATATTTTTGAGTTCAAAAAAGTTTTAATAGGACATCCAATTGTATTTTTACTTTTTTACATGCTCTTAATTTAACAGGCCACAGAAAAATAAATATAATTTCATTTTTACATCATATTATTCAGTGTCAAAACTCTTAGAAACCTTGTTTTAGTTAAATGTTAAGGAAAACTATTTCCATAACGCATTTACACTGCGTTTTTCTAAAAACACAATTGAATGAATTACATAAAAAAACTTAAGGAAGCAACTTTACCATCATCATTGTCTGATCCTCCGCAAAGTTGATCTTTTAGCCAGTCTTGATTTTCTATAAGGAATTCTAAACAAAATAACAGTCCTCCATTAGGACCGAAGTGCAACTTTTCATCGTCCATTGCATCGCTCAACTGTATTAAGTCTTTAATATCGACTAATGGCTCATAGTCGAAATAATCCGCTGCCGGGTCTAAGTTAACAACTTGTATAACCCTCTTGTTATCTGCGGCATGCCTCTGCACATAGCTACAATATGTAGACTAGGAAATGTGAAATATAAACATTTATTCTAAATAGTCCTTTAACTCACCTTTCCACTACCTGCCGGGCCCATTATTATCTGAGCGTAACGCATAGTTGATTTAAATCACATAAAGAAATAATTATATACAATGTCAAACACCCTACTGACATTTTTCCCACCTCTTTAATCTGAAAAAATGGAAATTTCCCGAATCTGAAGGGGAAATGTGTTCGTTTGACAAATGTTTACTTCTCGAGCAAAGCAACTAGCTATACTAATACTAGTATAGTGTACTCATTCAATGAGCGATTTTTTTAAAAAAAATGTGAGTTGAGAAACTTACTAAATCTACTTACAGGTGTTGAAAATAGTAAGAACGTGAAAGACCCAAACATAAACAGAAAGATGCCGCTTTCATAAGCATGAAAAAGATGTTTTAAAGAAGTTGAAAACGAGCCCAAGGTTACTAACAGTTCGCCTATTAAAGTTTTCTAGAATTGTCTGGTTTTCGGATGCATTTCGAAGTTTCTAAAGAATCATGATTAAGGGCGGCCGCACATTTCCTACTTTCGGATCCGATTGTCTGAAACGATTGTCGGATCAGGGCATCTGACGCTCAAATACCTATAAGTTTATACGACCATATCGCACACCTACGATCAGATATCGGATCGGACGTCCGACTCGGATGCAAGAGCAGTGCGTCCTACTAATCGGACCTATTAAAAGTCGTTTTATTTTTTTTTTTCGTTGTGACAATAAAAATGCAATTGCTAATAACTCCACATCGCGCAATTTTAATTCGTTGCGTGAGAACATACCTACTGTACTGAAAATCTGAAATTCAACAAAAATCGGAATATTTTGTCGGCAGTGTGCGGTTGTGGTCCGATTTAAAATCGTTTCAGACAATCGGATCCGAAAGTAGGAAATGTGCGGCCGCCCTAAATAATTCTAATTATTAAGGTCGGTCCAGACGCTCCGTTTTGCACAAAGATTTGTCTGCAGTTTTAAGACGGAATGAAATTGTTGCAATTTTTAGAGCGACCACATGTGTGATATCGTCATGGACAGATATTAAGCCGGAGGTACACGATGCGGAAAACGTCATATTTATAAGGAAATATCTTTGTGGATGTCACTTTTGACACATTGAGTCACACGATAAGCAAAAATGAGTTTGCAACCTGTATTTTGCAATTCACAGATTACCGCGACGCCGTGCCGCCCGTAAGAGCAGTAATCTCAAAACTGTGTTCATAAAGTTTTGTATGGTGTGACTCGGGAAATTTGTACCCCGCAAATTGCTTGGATGTGCCGAAAATATTCCGAAATTTTTGGGATATTTATAAGCGATACACCATATTGCTTATCGTCGAGTCACACGATATGAAATACGGCGTATCGCTTATAAATACGACGTTTTCCGTATCGTGTACCTCCGGCTTTACTCTGGTCAATTTTGGCATAGTGTCTTGTTTAAAAAAAAAGATTGGAACATCTCAGAAGTACCAAAGAATATCTAAAAAGTTTAGATATTCTTTGGAAGTACAGTGGCTGCGCAGACAAAACGTTGTGCAAAACGGAGCGCCTGGATCGGTGTGTTTTTTTAATGACCTATATAGATCTCCATAGACAGCGCTATTCCTTTCTATCAAAATCCAAAATCACTATACATATCATGGGAAATTTCTAAAATTTCCGTCGTTGAGATTGTGGGCAACTTCAAGGTAAATTTAATAAACTCATTTTTTTTAACTTTGTTGAAAATCGTCTTCAAAAAATTCCTGCAAACATAATATTTCAATAAACATTGATTGGCAATTACTTTTTTCAACTCACATAAAATTCCATCTTTATAAAACATTCATAAATTATTATATTATTTGAAACTTCGTAGTCTCATTTGAGAACACTGAACATAGCCACGATTTCATATTTCGTAAATTTCCCCTGTCGTTTTTTAATGATCGGGACCTGCAGGTCCAGGTCATTAAAAAACGCACCTATTAAAGAATTTGTTTTTCCGGATTTAAGAATTTCTGGAATTCCGAAGGGGAAAAAATCCCAAAACATATAGCCATTCATGACTGATGACACAGAAACATGATACAAGAAACATAAGGTATGCCCATGATTCAAAGAACTAAAGGTATACACATTTGACAAGTGCCTGCTGTGACGTCACTGGCCAAAATTTTTGACAGTGCAAAGGTAAACAAACAAATGTAAACATCAAGTAAATGCACTTTGAACTAGCAAAAAAATCGATTAGAAAAACTGTTTAGCTATTTAATTTGAAGAATTGCTTTGCGGCTGTTATTAAATCCTACGATTCAACTGTAGAAGACTTCTCAAGAAATCAAAAATGGTTTGCTTGTATCAGATATAAACAGAAATAAGTAATTCTCATTAAATTCATGCACTTCACCATTATAAAACGTTGTTTTTCCTTAATTATTAAAACTAAAATCACTTTTCGGTTTCCTAAAATATGTAAACAATGATATTGACAGAACAAAGTTTGACGTTTCAGGCCACTGACACGTAAGATGGTAGAAGCACTAGTCAAATGTACTTTACCTTAATATGTTTTTGTATCATGAGGTATGCCAATGATTGTTTTTGACAGCTGATGGGACGTCACTACGTTCACGCCGCACTTTTCAATTGTCCTGAAGGCATATTTCCCTCGGCAATTCATCTGAGAAAATATTTAAAATTTAAAGTTCTAGTTTTTTTTTGCATAATGAATGATTTGTGTAAATAATGGCAATATATATATTTTACTGTCTATTGCATATATTTTTCAATTATTAACAGCTGAAACTTTATATTATAGATCTGTTCGCGTACCTTCAGGAATTATAATGCATTGGGCTTAAGCCGGAGGTACACGATACGGAAAACGTCGTATTTATAAGCGATACGCCGTATTTCTAATCGTGTGACTCGACGATAAGCAATATGGTGTATCGCTTATAAATATCCCAAAAATTTCGGAATATTTTCGGCACATCCAAGCAATTTGCGGGGTACAAATTTCCCGAGTCACACCATACAAAACTTTATGAACACAATTTTGAGATTACTGCTCTTACGGGCGGCACGGCGCCCCGGTAATCTGTGAATTGCAAAATACAGGTTGCAAACTCATTTTTGCTTATCGTGTGACTCGATGTGTCAAAAGTGACATCCACAAAGATATTTCCTTATAAATATGACGTTTTCCGTATCGTGTACCTCCGGCTTTAAGTTAGGAAGACGGACCATCCAGAGAGGAGCGGCGGATTTCAATGAAATTTTGTAAGGAAGTGTGTTTAGGCTTAAGAAGGACGAATCCAAAGGAATTTTTTTTAGAATTCCATTTATTTTCCGAAATATTAAATTTTCAAAATATAAAAATGAAATGTGAATTTATTTGAGTCATTTTTCACCATTTCAACACATTTTGTCCTTACCAAATTTACAGTAAATTCCTTAAAATGTAATTTTAAATGCTCCACAGATCTGAAAAATATGAAAAATCATTAATGAAATACATGTTTAAACTGGACAAGTTTGACAATTTTTGGCTGTCAATTTTGCAATTGGCACCTCGAGCTGATTTGAGTGCAAGCAAAAAAGTACGCGAAGAGGCCTTATATTCCATCATGATACAAAGAACATAAGGTATGCCAATGATTTCGTACCCGCGCCATTTTGCGCGTCATCGGGTTCACCCAATCAGCATTCGATGGTTTGACGGCTTTTTGTTTACGAATTCGTGTTTGGGTTTTCATGTTTTTAAAGATTTTTAAGAGTTTTTAACATAAATAATATAGTGTTTGTAGTGAAAATGGTGAAGTGTGCAATAAAGAACTGTAAAAACATTATGAAAAGAAAATGTGGTGAAGAAGCGTAGAAATATTTTCGTTTTCCGACAGACCCAAAAGTACTTTCGGAATGGTTGAAAGTGTGCCGAAATAAAGAAAATATTAATGCAAAAACTGCTCGTGATGTGTATATGTGCAATAGACGTAAAATATAAGCTGCTATTTACTCAAATCATTTTAAACACTTTCTCAGATACTTTCTCTAGTGCTTATTTTTCATTTAAATTAAATTCTTAGAGATTATGAACTTTCACTTAGTGAAACTATTTTTCAGTCACATTTGAAAAGTGCGGCTAGAAATTACGCATTTGAAATAATGTGCACGTAATGACGTCACGGCAGCTGTCAAAACAATCTTTGGCATACCTTATGTTCTTTGTATCATGAGTATGTCCATTGGGGGAAGGTGAACGCTATGACGTGCAAGATGGCGCGGGTGCGGAATCTGGTATACCTTATGTTTTTTGTATCATTCATGATGTATAATAAGTTCAGTTCTTCAGTTTCACCATTTTTTTCCAAAATGGCGATGGTGTTTTTGATGGTTTACACGAATTTTGCTTAAATTGTTATGCATCTTGTAAAGTGCGAGGGAATTGTGAAGTACATTCATGAAATTCTAGTAAAGGGTTGATTAAAATTTATTAATACTAAACCGACTAGGCAGTTCCTTTCCTTGTTGTTCGCACTCGCACTGGAGAAATTAGTGAAAGTGCTTTCACAAAGTAAAATGCAAGCGCAAGTATAACGGAGAGCATATAATTTCTGTCAAATATATTGCAGGACTAATGGCTTCTGTAGTAAAGTGATACAACGGAAAGAGTAAAATAGAAGAATACAATTTTGAGAACCGATTAGAAGAGTGCAGTGCTTAAAACCACAAATTTTACAATGAATAGTGCGTCAATGGAACTGGACGTTTTGGAAAATAGCATTAAGAATGATTATATGCCCCTGTTGCCACTAATTAAACAGGAACTTCTCGATGGTAATGAAACAAGTGCTGGAAATCCCTGTGATAGCGTCGAGAAACAGGTAAGTTCCCGTCTGGATGGATGTGTAAATGGATGAAGGGCATTACTTTTAGTTCCCATCTTATTCAAGGATCAGATCATCAAAAATAGTTGCCTTTTAACCCACTCTGGCCCCAACGACAAAGATTACACCGGCTTCACCTAAAGAAGCAAGTGAGCGATTTGATAAAATAAGCGCTTTGAACTACAGCACTTTCTCCTTGTTCCTTTGATGATATTCTATGAGTGATTTTAAAATAATTACAAAAACTCAGATTTTCCATAATAATTCATTATGATTGGAACTTTGACTGGCATTTAGTACATCTAGCAAAGGAGGCTTTTATGCTTTCTGCGACTGCTCGTATAATTTTATTATCTCTATGAATTTTCTTAAGATATGTACGTATTAAGTATAATATGTATATATTATGTACAATAAACCAGCTATAGGAATATACAGTATACAGTTTTTTTTAATGACTACCTCAAAATACATTTTGTGGCGATGTTGGTTCTAGGACCAACAGATTACTGAATGCGGAAGAGGAATCAAGAAGTATTAGACTTAAGTAAATGGATGATTGCTACCTCTAGGGTAGATGATTGATGTATCATAGCCACTCATCAAATGTTTTGTTTTGCGGTCGTGAAAAGCTCCGTATTTTAAATGCTATTCTGAACGGTATGAATGCGTTTTCGCCTTACTATCTAGATTCTAGATTGTGCATTCCAGGAGCAAACACTTGAATAAAATATCAGTTGATTTTTTTGTAAATAAAAAACAATAATTTACCCGTTTTTCTTAAAAGAATACAGATTTTTGTTACAATTAATTAATAATATGTATAATGTATATTGTATATTATATAATCTCAAAATCTCAAATACATTTTATATAATATTATGTATGCGTGCATGTACTTACTAATATTGTTTCAAACATATCTAGTATATTGTTAAAACTCGTCTTATAGCTTTTTCACAGATCATGATTTTGTGGTTGATTTTTATTTAATGACATTTTGTTGCTGCTGTACTTTATTTAATAGCTATCATTACAAAGTACCATGGCTATTACCAAAGAGTATCTACTAAATAAAAGGATATAATTATTATTACGTAAACGCTATTTGGCACGCATCTGACTGTCCCAAAAAAAGGTGATTTTCGGGAATTTTTTGAAAGAAAAGTATTGAATCAAATGTTTTGAAATTTTGAGAATATATTTAAAAATAAGTTATGTATATGCAGAAATTTTTCTGTATAAAAATATTATATTTTCAGCGACTTATGCGCCGCCTCTATAATCTAAAACAAAAGAAGTTCTCCCACTGCAGCAGTGATAACTGCCTTTAGAGTGCATAAAATCAAAAAATAAACAAAGTCTGGTAAACTAGAATGTATTTCCTGTACAATGACGCAGGATTGTGAAAAAATATTAAAATTCAACAAAATGGCAGAATTTTGAAAAATAAAATCCGAATTTCTCTGAAATATTTGAAGGTTTTTCGCATGGCAAATTGACATTTTTTATTCAATCGAAAAACTGGAGAGTCATTGTATGAAGAAACAAACACCAAATACACTAAAAAAAATTCAAGTCAATCGGATGTTTTGTATTCGAGCTAAAGCTGCAGCAAATTTCAAATATGTCGTTTTGAGAAAAACGCGCAAAGTAATACTTGACCCAGGGCAGGTGTAGTACTGCTATTGCACTTGCGCTAGGTCTCCAGATTGTTTAAAATTTTAGGTTCAGTGTGATTAAATTCTGTGAAAGATATATTATTGGATATATATTTTATTCGATATTTTCAAATTTTCTACCTTTTTCGTACGGCTAACAGAATCTTCCATAACTTAAGAACACATCAACATATTTTTATTTTTTTGATACTACCTTAAAGATTTTTTGATAGACTATATTATTCTTACCCCACACAGATTCAAATGCTATTGTTCAAAGTACTACTAGAATATATCTATATTGTCTGGTATTCATCTTGCCCCAGGCCATGGGGCAAATGCAACAACTGTTGACGTTCAAGCATTTGGTCCTTTTTTGTGTTTAACTAAATTTGATAACATTTAGTTTAGTGTTGTCAAATTACAAAGTCTGATTTATAACTGCACAAAGTTTCGACAGTGTACTTGGAAAAGTTTAAGACCAATAGCTCTTTAAAATCAGATTATCGTTTTTGCTATTGCAAATACCCAACTTCACCCTAGGTAATTGCTGTGATGTTATTGCTAAACATGTAATTATAGGGATAAGGCAAATCTAAATATCTTAATTTATTATAATATGTAAACTAAACTAACAATTTATTTTTTTCAGGTCGATGAATCAACTGCTCCTGGTGAACCAATTTTAACAAAGTGCGTTTGGTGCTCCCAAGTTTTAACATCAAATGATCGTCCTAAGCTTCTTGAATGTCTTCACATTGCATGTGCACAATGTGTAACGACGAAATTTTCGGAATTAGATCGGACTATGCCACCGCTTATACATTGTCCGGTGTGCAATATGGCCAGTCAGAATGAGTTTATTATCGACAATCAATTTTTAATTGAGCAAAGTAATAATACGACAGATGATGGGCAAGGATCATTCGAAAATGAGAAGAAATCAAGCAATTCGGTAAGTGCCGCTATAGTGTTGCATTATAATTTTGGACAAATAAACAATTTAGTGCGATTTTTTCATTTTAGGTTTCTATTAAATGCAGTAGTTGCAGTGATGATGCCAATGCAACTTCTTGGTGTGTAGATTGCTCTGAGTATATATGCGATAACTGTGTTCAAGCGCATCAGAGACTCAAAATCACCAAGGACCACACCATTAAGCCGAAGGAAGAAGCCACAACAGAAGCACAAAATAATTCTAGTAAGGACTCTTTTATTGTTTTTATTGTTTCATAAGAAACCATCGGCGTCAGGTGAGGCGCCCCATGTGTCATCAAACCTGAGGTGGCAAGAACGCTTTTTTTAGTCGTTTAAAGGCAACGAGGCCTTTGTCATATTATGTAGGTTTCATTGCTTCATGAAATGTGGGGTGCCTTACCTGACACCGTCGGTTTCATAGAGAAATTCAGGGTACAACAGTCAATTATATTATTAATGTTCACCTTTCGAATGAACAAATTATTGCAAAACAAATACCTGAAGAACAATGCTATATATTATTATGATCAACACTATTTGTTACAGATAGCAACAAGAGTCTTATGTGCTCTGTTCATCCCCAGGAGAAGTTATCACTTTTCTGTGAAACTTGTGATAAGTTGACTTGCAGGGACTGCCAGTTGTCAGATCATCGCGATCATAAATATAAATTTGCCCATGAAATCGCTCAAGAAACTCGAGTTTCACTGACTTCTCTTTTAAGTGAGATTAACTACAAACGGTTTTTGTTAACCAGTGCTGGAAAGGTAAATAATTGAATTGTTTTGATTGAAAGTGAAAATTTTGTTTAAAAGTTTCGTGTTACCATAGAAGAATTAAGTAGATATAAGAACTCCCGTAGACAACATAAATTCGAAACTGCTTGTGCTGCTTTTCAGAAATCTCGGATACCAACAAACGCCATGTTTCATCATCTGCTTATTGGGTAAAGACATAAGAATAAAGCAGGAAGCACACTACCCAACCATTGGACCAAGACCCAGGGTCTAATGGTGCCCATACACTTACCGGCCGCGGACTGTCGCCCAGGACTGACGACGGAGTGACCGCCAGAAATATCAAATCATTTTAAAAACTTGGTCGTCGACAGTTCGCATTACATTTCGCCGTCGTATACGGCGGTCAGTACTGGACGACAGTCCGCGGGCGGTAAGTGTGTGGCCATGGGCATTACAAGGTTTGCTTTGCACGGAAACCTATGGAACGACGCATGCTACACAACCCTAAGAATGGACTTTGTCCAAGGGTCGTATAGTGTACTTCCTGCTTAAGATGTGCAAAACGGATGAAATTGGCGCCAGCTTGCTTGAATTCTTATTAATCCAGCTGCAGCCACTGAAAATAAATCATTTTGTGCAGTTTTAAGAACTTTTTGTTTCATGTAGGGTAAAATGGGGGAATCGGGAGGTGTGTTTTACAAATTTATCTGATTGGGACTCTTTTCTTGTTATTTTCATTATATCTCAATTTAATTAATTTTATTGTACAGAGGGCAATCTTTTTACAGGTTTAATTTTTTTCACAGTTTACAAAAAGAAAAAAAGAAAATTAGAATGTATTTTACCACCAAATTACCCCCAAAAATTAATAAACACTCAATGCTAAATATGCTAAATATTGTAGGTTTTTGGTGGTAGAAAGGAAGCTAAAAGTAACATGTTTAACTGCCATATACTAAAAACCAAAAATTTTTTAACGCGAATTTCGTGCTGACAAAAAATTGTTTTTTAAACTGCATAATTTTTTAAAAGTTTTACTAAATTAAATTAGTTTCATATGGGGAGAAACCATATTGCGTTTTTTAAGAAAGATCGGCAAAGTTCAGAGACTGCTTTCTGTGTAATAAAATGACAACAGTAGCTAATAGTTTTTTCCCCCTCTAAATGTTTAATGCTGCAAATCTGAAATAATTATAGTTTGTTTATAGAGTTTGGCTTTTCCTACTTGTCATCAAAATTTATTAACAAGTATAATAAATAAAAATAGATAAAAAATTTTACCACCCAATTACCCCCACCACCCAATTTCCCCATCTTACCCTACAACATGTCACTATTAATTATATTTTATTTTTTAAAAATTGCCAAAGTTGTTTTTTAAATCTCAAACAGTTCTTTACATTTTGTACACATTTTTTAAAGTTGAGATATTCTGTATAGAAAACCCCAGTTGAATATTTTATATGCTTCAAAAAAGTCTGCTGCATTTCATAATTTTTCTGAACCAATTACACTTTCCTTTCTAGTTTTATATTGTCATTGCATTACTTTTTCTATTACCAATTAAATATACTGTTGCACAATTATACATATTATTATATAGTTAAAATGAAGTTCTTTCATGCCTTACAGGTAATAGATGATCGCCAAAATCTAATAGCAGAAAAGAAAAAGGAATTAATTAAAGAAATAACGTCTATGGTTGTTAAAATAACAAATACGGTAAATTTACGAGGTAAGCAGTTGGCAATGCGTCTTAATGAAGTATGCGACAGCAAATTGAAAGTGTTGAATGAAAAAAAGGAAGCTCTACAACTGCTATCGTCAAATACCGATCATTGCATTGATTTTGTTCAAGCAGCATTAGATAAAGGCAGCGATTGTGCTATATTGTATAGTAAAAAGTCCCTTGCCAGGCACCTTCAAAAACTGAAATGTCAAAGAGCAGATATTCCCAATCCAGAAATTCCAGTGCGTATTCAAGTTCAATTAAATCAAGTTCCAGAACTACAAAAAGGTAATTTAATCATTTGCTGTTGGTAAAATGCTTTACTTACAGTGGCTTTACAGTCATATCTCAATTGGGTACAATTATTGTTGATGGAAAACCATATCCCCCACCACCCAATCAAACCAATGCTCCTCCAAGGCAACAAGCAAGTCCAAATATGGCTCCACCCCTTCGCCCTGGTCTACCTCCTCCTGGATTGACACAAATATCTCCTGGAGTACCGAGCAATTTTCAAAATGGTTCTCCCATTTACAATAGCACGTCACCTCAACAACAATTCAACAACATGTCAATGAATCGATCGTTTGGGTCAGAAGGACCACGTTAGTAACATCTAAACGAAATAAAAAATGCACTATTTATATTAAATTACAGCTGTTCGTTTCACTGCAATGGGACCCGTCGGCATCCAAAGACAAGGGCAGCCACATGTTAGCTCGTCAACACATCCTCAAAATATGGGTAATATACCTTTTTGTAAGTTTTAATATTATTACGAAAATTATTTATGCAGACATAAGTTTACGTGGATTACTTAATAATCAAAGTGGCCAGCCGCAAACTCAAGGACATATGGGGTTTAATGGACCGCCAAATTACCCCAGCGGAGCACCGTCTCAAAATGGTCCTCCACACCAAACTATTCCACCACAAATGAGGCCACATTATATATCTGGTCCACCAAATCAGCAACATCAAAATTTTCCGCAAAATCAACCAGGATCGAACGGGCCTAGTTTTCTCAACAATAGTCCACGGTTTCAAAATTTTCAACGGATAAACAGTCATCCACAAAATATCGGTGGACAGGGACCAGGAAATTTGCGTCCTTTAATACAAAACGTATGTTTCATTTATTTCATATTCAGATTTTTAATTAAGCATTTTTTTACAGAATATGAATTTTTCTAATTCGCAAGGATTCCCACAAAATCCGCAAAATTCTACACAACAAATGAGTATTAATATGCATTCTGTAGCTAAATGGCATATTCCCCAATCTCTACAACAATCTAATGGTAAGTCGTACTATTTCTTAATAAAATAAAATAAAACTTTAATCCAAATAAGCTGTTAGCAAATTCATCTTGCCACTCGCACAGAAACAAAGGTGGAAGCAACAATGAAATCTATTGATTCAGAATAATAATCATAAACATAAACAAAGCATAACATAAACAAGTTCTTAATAGTTAATTCCCATTTCACTACCGTAATCCGCCACTCAATAAGTTTGCCAATAGCTTGCGAGGCAGGCAAAAACATAAAAGTTGTTTTTTGTATGAGGTGATTCTTAACAGGCCTCTTAAAGAAATCGATAATTTTCCTTATTTTCTCATTTTAGAAAATTCACTTTACCGTATAAGCTTTATAAATACGCAGGCATATCCCAACATACATATGCATTATTGCAAGTAATGCGCACCTTGTAGATTTTCCCGTTAAACGGCCCCTAAACCCTCGAACATGGTATGACTAAATTTTTATCGACTAAACTCCGCAGACAGTCGAACTTGTGCTGAGACCACTACAAATCAAACATCAGATTCTCTCAAAATTTGTCCGGTTAATTAGCATTTCATTCAACCGACAAATTATAAGTTGATTTTGAATTTGTTTAAATGTAAAAAAAGAATATGGGTAAAAGAATGATTGAAGGATCGCCCAAATTTAGTCATATAAAATTTCCATTAAAGGAAAATTATAAAAATACTAGTTGGGCTGGGGTACCCGGCTTCGCTCAGGGAGTTGATATGAGATTGTGGTAGTTGGAATTAAAGGATAAACTTTAAAATATAAGAGGTACACAATTTTTATTGAAAACATATTCTAATTATTTACAATACTGGTTTATAACCAACGTTTTTTATTTTGTTATCCGGGCTATATATGAACAAATTTTTCGAATTTCCTACTCGCGAGCAAGCTACTTATAGCTGACCGTGAGAAAAGAAGGAGTCTTTGAGGTTGATGCCGCAGTGTTTTAAAGTTTGTCCTTGCACTTTGTTAATTGTAAAAATATAGGCTAATTTAGAATGGCAGTGGTATTCTGGGGATAAATACTGTGTATCCTTTGTCCTTTCCAGTCGTAAGTTCGGCTTCGACTTTGATGATATTACTATGGGAACGTTTACCATCGTGTCGGTCGATGTGTATATTCTCCCTTCACCAGGAATTTTCTTTTGAATATAAAAGTTGATATCGTCGACAATATTATTTTTAGTTGCCAAAATCGCCCTCTAAAATAGCCACTCCGGATTGGTATAGTTGTGAACAATGCTTGGGTAAATTTGGACGATGAGTTCGTTTTCAGTAGTGGCTATGTTGCAGAAACCACTGTTGAGTTCAATGAGGCCGGTCGTCTGGTCGATAGAATATGTGCCTTTGCCTATTTGTAAAAGTTTTTAAGCAAAATGTGCTGTTGTTTCGTCCTTTGATAGTTCAACTCTCATATTTTTTGTTAGTTGCAATATTTGTATGTCTGGCCAGAGATGTGATGTTTTTAAGCATTCATTGAGTTCGTCTGCTGATGTTGACTTAGGGATAACTGGAAGTGTCTGTCGAAAATATCCTCAGATTATGAGTAGAGCTCCTCCCATCACTTCAGAGTTTCCTCGCAAGTCTTGTAATGTTCTGTCCATGGCGTTGAGTGATTTTTTATGTGCCACTGTGCATTCGTCCCAGAAGATAATTTTAGCTTATTTTAGAAGTTCACCCCGTTAAGATGGTCTTAAATTTTACATACCGGGAATTCTCCGGCTATATTCAACGGTAGTTGTAGAGCGGAATGGTTCGTTGATGATGTAGCTTTTTTCCTTTGTAAGTTTAGTACACTGAAAGCATCTTGTCGTGGTGCTGACATCCCAAGTTGTACTAAGGCCTGGTTTTTTATAGCGAAATATTTATCTTTTGGGCGAATGACAAATTTTGGAGAAAGCGCAAGAGTACGGTACAGGCACGTATCACCTCTTCATCGACTATAAGCAAGCTTAGTATAGACAGAAAGTTTTTTTGGGATGCAATGAAGGATTTTGGTATATCAGTCAAACTCGTCGATCTAGTATAAATGACTACAGAAAATTATATGAACAGGATAAAAGTACAAGGTCATCTCTCAGATGCATTCGAAACAAGATCTGGGGTACGACAAGGTGATTGTTAGCACCTATGTTGTTCAATTTTGCTGTTGAAAAAGTGATGAGTGATGCTGATGTCCTACATCAGGTACTATCTGGAAAAAATTAGGGCAGCCACTAGTATATGCGGACGATAAAAAGCTAATAGGAAGATCCATTGTTGCTGTTAAGGAACAATTTGTAAATGTCCAAGCCAAAGCAAATAATTGTGGGCTAGGAATCAACGAATCGAAGACTAAACTTATGTGCGCAGATAATACAAATAGAGTAGGTTAAAACATCACGATCGGAACATACAACTTTGAAACTGTGCAGCAATTCAAGTATCTAGGATCTTTTGTGACGCCAGACAACGACTGCAGTATTGAAATACGCGAAAGATTGAAAGCAGGCAATAGATGCCTTTTTGCTCTGAAAAAGCTGCTGTCGTCAAACCTGGTCACGCGCGCATCTAAACATAAAATATAAAACAGCAATCATTGGACCCGTAATAACATATGCATGCGAAACATGGACAATGAACAAAACGGATGAAGCCAAGCTAGAAGTATTTGAGAGGAAAATACTGACGAAAATTTTTGAACCAGTACATCATCAAGACGTTTCATATAGAATACGTACTAATGATGAGTGCTACCGAATGGACGGAGATATTAGTATAACGGCTTGATCAAATATCAACGGCTTAGGTGGTTTGGACATGTTGTTAAAGCTGATGGGAATCGGGCGATGTGCAAGATCTTTAATGGAAAGCCATTTGGGAGCCACCAAGTGAGACGACCCAAAACAAGATGGTTCGACAACGTTCTCAGTGATATAAGAAAAATTGGTATAAGCAACTGGAACAGCAAAGCTGAAGATCGAACTGTTTGGAAGGTAACTCTGGGGGAGGCCAAGGCTCTAGACGGGCTGTAGTGCCATGGAGGAGGAGGCGAATGAGTGTTTCATTGAAGATATCGTTGAATTCGATAGCTAGTTTTGAATGAGCTGAATTGAAATCTCTGATTTATTCAGCTGAGGCTTGAGTGAGGCTGCATGTAGTATTAATTCGCAGTGATTGTCATTTTCCAGTAGTCCTAACCGTTGGCATGCTTCTGTGTACGTCTGGCATAGGTAACCGTCAACAGTCTTGAGATCTGTGAAACTTGTTGGTCCCCGTATTTCGTGTAGTAACATCGGGAAATAGAAACATTGGGCGTTGTTCGGACGTACGGTGTATAACTGTATACTCATCCTGGATGATGAAAAGTTTTCATGATTTCTGGATGATCCTCTACTGGAAGTCCTTGTTATCGTGGTTGAAAGATTTTTCTTGTTGTGTTCCACGTATAATAGGTATGGGCGTCGACATACATCTTCTTTACCTATAAAACAGTAAGAACCGTGCGTGACTGACAGACAACGCACAGACCAAACCGCTGGACCTAAAGAGCTGAAAATTTTACAGTGCATTCCTTTAATGACATAGATATCCGCTAAGAAAGGATTTTTCAAAATTCCGCCCCTAAAGGGGTGAATAACGGAAATTCCTTTAACATGACGTCACAGAAATTCATTTCCACGCCTCTTCTTTGTGCGGATCTTCTAGGTGAGAACGATCCCACTGAAAAGATGCGGGCCAGCGGCATGCACACGGCTGACGGCGAACGGGCGAACATAAGTGCGTGGATGGTGGAATGATATATCTGTGACTGTGGTGTCTGCCTAATGGCTAGAGGTAAAGTGAGCGACAGCTGCGCATTTGGCATCATTTGCGTGAGTGATTGGTGCTGGTGCTGTTCAGTTCGTTTTTAAAAGAAAGAAAATAGTTGAGGAAATTTTATTTGTTGACGGGGAAAATGTCCCTCAAACTGTCGTTCCTGTCGTGCCACTGATTCCCTTAATACCTAATGACCTCTCCTTTGATTTTAAGACAGGGATGGGCATGCAACCACAGTCTCAAAATGTGATTGTGTAAAAGCTCTTCAAAGCTCTCTCCGGCCTTTTTTACACTGTTAATTTTGGTGACGTCACCTGTCAGGTAAAAGTGAAGCCACATGGCAAAATGACTTCAAATCAGTGATGGGCAGGCCTATGCCCGCGGGCACTCCAGCTTTTAGAGCTTTGAATATGTACACGAGCAGCTCGCAAGTCGAGAGCGTATCATTCGGCCGCCGGCCGTCATGCGAGCAGGACTATGTTTCTTTGCGCTTTGCTTTCAGGTACACTGTAAATTTGAAGTCATTTTGCCATGTGGCTTCACTTTTACATGACAGGTGACGTCACCAAAATTAACAGTGTAAAAAAGGCCGGAGAGAACTTTGAAGAGCTTTTACACAATCACATTTTGAGACTGTGGTTGCATGCCCATCCCTGCTGTAAATTTGAAGCAAAGCGAAAAGAAGCATAGTCCTGCTCGCATGACGGCCGGCGGCCGAATGATGCGCTCTCGACTTGCAAGCTGCTCGTGTACATATTCAAAGCTCTAAAAGCTGGAGTGCCCGCGGGCATAGGCCTGCCCATCACTGATTTACAGTGTACCTGAAAGCAAAGCGAAAAGAAGCATAGTCCTGCTCGCATGACGGCCGGCGGCCGAATGATGCGCTCTCGACTTGAAAGCTGCTCGTGTACATATTCAAAGCTCTAAAAGCTGGAGTGCCCGCGGGCATAGGCCTGCCCATCTCTGTTTTAAGAGACTACAATTTCCCGTCAAAGTTTGTTTCGCCATGACGATTAACAAGTCTCAGGCACCAGGGTCAAACTATAAAATATGCCGGCGTAGATTTAAGGGGAGATTGTTTCTCCCACGGTCAGTTTTATGTTGCTTGCTCACGAGTAAGTTCGCCCACTAGTCTGGTAATATTAGTGCCGCCCAATAAAAAAACAAAAAACATTGTTTATAAGGAAGTCCTCTGAATATTTATTCTCTTTGGCATCGTGGGTGAAATTTGGTAGACCAATATTTAAATTGAATTATTACACAAAATTGAACAGTCAGGCTATCTACTTATATCAATTAAGTTCTGTAAAAATGTGAAGTTAAATAATAATTAACTAATTTGTTTTAATTTTTTTTTTCTTATTACATTATACCTAATTACATTATACTTCATATTGTTATTATAATACGAAAGGTTTGTCCTGTTTTCATGCAGAGAAGAAGCAATGAATATAGATAGAGAGGCGAACAACATTAAGAATGTAAAACGATGATGAATCAATGGCACGATAATAATTAATAACAATCATTCCACCAACCGACCGGGTGAAACCGGGTAGACCGGCTAGTCTATATATATATTTCGGACAAGTCCATCTTCAGTAAGATCTAAACGACAATAACAGTTAAAATAAACTAGCAAAAAAAACTCTTAGCGAGTTTAAAACTGACGGGGTGCCCAATAGCGCATTAACTTGTATCCACAAAAGAGTTGATATAAATTTTTGTGGTGTGCGTGCATTATTGTTCCTTAATAAAATCAATAAAAATTTACAAATACCTTTGCGCTTGCAATAATGCGTAATAGATGCAACAAACTTCGGAAATCCTTCCTTCTGTCGCGTTCGCCTGCCATTTACTCTGAATATCTTTCAGTTTTCACCCTGTTTGCTCAAAGATGTGAATCCCTTTACCTTGAATACCGGAACTGTGTTGAAGCTGATCTTCTTTCGAATCCTAAAAGCTTCTTCCAATTCATCAATACCAAGAAGAAGTGTAGTGGTTTTCCCTCGACTCTTTCTTATGGCGATTCTTCATCTTCTAATCCTATTACAATCTCCAATTTCTTCGCTGACAATTTCAGTAAGTCGTTTAGCGATCAGTTACGAGATAATTTATAGTAAAAGACGATATTTAATTATAAGTGCCAGATAAGTTATAGTAAAAGACGATAGTTAATTATAAGTGCTTTTATTCCTACCAGGGTACGGAAACGCACACTCGCGTGCGCACACCAAAGGCTCACAACTCATTTTCGACTCACGGCTTATGTGCGTTTCCGAAAAACTCGTGGGTCTGAGCGTGAGTCGTTCCGATGTTGAAAACGCACACGCACGTGAGTGAGTAATTCAAAGTAAGCCACCGCACACTCATGTGCGTGAGTAAAATTGTCAAGAAAAGCGCACACGGCTTACGAGTATGTGCGTTTCCAGCGCACACGAGTCTGTATAGTTACTCGTGAGCAGCGCACGTGAGTAATACTCACGAAGTGAGTAATTCAAGGAACGGTGGTGCGCACAAAAAAGGAATTACGAAATTTCTTCGTGTTAACTCATGTTCTTAGTTCTTTCAAGATTAAAAATTTAATGTTTAATACCAATGTCAGTTTCAATAAAATCTAAATTAGTAAATCTAAGTAATTTAAAATTTAATTTTGTTAACATTATGTTTGACAGATTTTTTTTGATAGTTTTGTTTTGTTCTCAGTTTTGTGAGTACTAAATGAATCTGGGAAAGATACCTGGGAAGCAGGAACAGCAAGTGCAACTTGAATCAGTTTTGAAAATTGTAAATCATTTTGATGACGTTTTTTATAATACTCTGAAACATTAGTTTCTAGTGGCTCCCTAGTCTGCTCGCTTAGCATAGCTGATTTTTGCTTATCGTGTGACTCGATGTCACAAAAATATTCCACAAAAATATTTCCTTATAAATATGACGTTTATCGTATGGTCTGACTCCGGCGGCGTTAGAGTGAAATGTCCGTTGGTAATGTGATACTTGCTTTTTAGCAAACAGTTTTTCAAATGACTGGTAAATTTTTCTTTTTCTGAAGGCCTGTAATGGGAAATTCTGCAATTAGGACATGTTCCTTTATTTAACCCAAGCATTTTATGGTTTTATGATGTGATCGGTGGTCCTTGCAGGACAATTTTACAAAATTATTCTTGGGTTTTTTTTATGATGTTGTAGTAAAATGACCCGAACTTTGTTTCCCCGAAGATTTTTTATATTTACCTCGATCAAGCATTGCTCGTCCTTCATAATTATATCAATGTATATTATGGTAACGAAGCCCTTCCATTTTTTATGATGTTATCAACAAGGGAACCGAAATTAGAATTTAGAAAATTTAAACCGAGAAAATTAAAAACAAATTTTTCGGCGGAAAAAGAATATGACGTTATGTCTACATAGGTGTTTGACCAGTGTCATTCTATTCTTAGAATTATTAGGTATTTCAGTGTCATCAAAATGATTTACAATTTTCAAATAAATAAGTAAATAAGGAAACATTAATTTTATAAACTTGAAAGAACTAAGAACAGGAGTTAACACGAAGAAATTTCGTAATTCATTTTTTGTGCGTACTACCGTTCCTTGAATTACTCACTTCGTGAGTATTACTCGCGTGCGCTGCTCACGAGTAACTATACAGACTCGTGTGCGCTTGAAACGCACATACTCATGAGCCGTGTGCGCTTTTCTTGACAATTTTACTCACGCACATGAGTGTGCGGTGGCTTACTTTGAATTACTCACTCACGTGCGTGAGTAATATGGGTAAGAAAAGCGCACACGACTCATGAGTATGTGCGTTTTAAGAACTCACGAAATTATCGCACGTGAACAAGTGCGCACACGAGTGTGCGTTTCCGAACCCTGATTCCTACGACACCTCTAACAGAACTAATCTTAAGACTAAATACAATTAGAAGGAAAGCTCGGTTGGTGATGTCTCCCACGACATCACTTTTGGTTTCAAGAATTGATCTGTTAGCAGATCTTCTGTGGGAAACTTACTTTGAAATATTAAAGAGTTTTTACATGGAAATCAGACTCAGGTGTTCGAATTGGCCCTTGTCGATTGTGGGAACTTAATAGCTACTCAGCTGCTGATCATGGTGGGAACTTATTCGTTGCCCTTAACTCACGCACGCCTGATTTATCTTTTTTCAATTACTTAAATTGTCGCCCTCAAACTTCCTTGTCTTCTATTCATATTGTGTCCTCGACCGTTTCCGATGCGATTTTGGGCCTTGCCGATGACTTCTGTCCTGGCCCTGATGGTATCCCTGCCATTGTTTTAAAAAAATGCGCCTCTCATTTGGTTGCTCCCCTCGCCTAAATCTTTCAACTTTCTCTTTCTCAAGTTAGTTTTCCTTCGCGATGGAAAGAATCCTTTATTATTCCTATTCACAAAAAGGGCTCTCGAAATGACATTTGTAATTACAGGCCTATTGCTAAGCTCTCCTGTACTCCCAAGCTTTTCGAGAAAATTGTGTATGGCTCTATGTCCTTTCACTATAAGTCCATGATTTCCCAATCTCAGCATGGATTCATTAAAGGTAGATTTACCACGTCTAACCTTGTTGAGTTTCTCTCGAGGACTATATGTGATCTTGAAAATGGTCTTGAAGTCGATGTCGTTGGTACCGACTTCAGCAAGGCTTTTGATAAGATTTCCCACAAAATTATTTTACTTAAACTTAGCTGCCTTGGTTTCCCACCTCGCTTTCTCTCTTGGCTTCAATCTTACCTTTATCTTCGTCAGTATTGGGTCCTTTTTGGCTCTGCTATCTCCTCTCTTTATGTTGCCTTGTCCGGTGTTCCTCAAGGCAGTCATCTTGGTCCTTTGATTTTCATTCTGACCATCAATGATGTAGAATGTTTCTTCAAACATTCTCATCTTTCCATATATGCTGATGATATGAAGATTTCTAGGCGCATTGGTTCTCCTTCTGATTCCTCCCGCCTCCAATCGGACTTAGACAGTTTTTGTACCTGGTGCGATCACAACTTCCTTGAGCTCAATGTCTCTAAGAGTCAATTTATCACTTACTCTCGGAAGCGGACATTCTTTTTATTTTTCAGCTGTTGTCTGGCAATATTGATTGTCCTGTGCTCCTGCAGCAAGTCTCTTTTAATTCCAATCCCCGGAATCTTCGATCCGTGTCACTTTTTCCGTCGTACGAATTACGGTCTGTCAGAACCCCTAACTCGGATGCTCCGTAAGGTTAACTCATGTCCATCTTTTGACCTTCACCTGAGTTATCCATCCCTTAAAAAACTCCTCTTTCGCCCATCTCCATAGTGCTCCTGTTTCTCTTCCATTTTTCGCCTTTTTTTTTGTATGTTATGATCCGTTGTTGTTATGTTATTAAGCTTATGTATTAAGCTTATGAATAAATAAATAAATAAATTAAATATGTACACGAGCAGTTCGCAAAGCGAGAGCGCATCATTCGCCCGCCGGCCGTCATGCGAGTAGGACTATGTTTCTTTGCGCTTTCCTTTCAGGTACACTGTAAATTTGAAGTCACTTTGCCATGTGGCTCAATTTTACCTTGACAGCAAAGTTGTAAACTTTCTTGCACTGTGCAAAAAGCGTGAGAGAGCTTTGAAAAGCTTTCACACAATCCCAAAAACGTAAAAAAAAATTGCCCCACCGGAAATATCCCCATTCATTCATTCTAAATGAAAAAACCCCATGTAAATCCATTGACGTTTACCACCCTGTGTAAAATCTATCTATCTATCTATCTATTTACCATCGTGTAAAATAAGACCGAGTAAAAAAATTCTCATCAAATAATTAGTTATAATCCGTATTTATAACAATATTTAACGAAAAAAATTCAAAATGTAAACATTCAGTAAACAAAATCAAAATTTTTGTATAAAAACGATTCAGACTTATATGGCTACACTAAGAAGGAGTTGCCCGATTGTGCTCATTTCGAACTGACCTTGCAATGTTAATGAAATATTTCTGTACCAAATTTCAAGACATGCATAAAACGGTTTCTTTTCACTTCCCAATTATGAATATATTACTAGTTCTTTTTTTCCTGTCACGATTATTTCTTGGCGTTGCAAACGTTCGCTCAAAACTAATATACCCTACATCTAGGGTATAAAAATGGTCAATTTGTGGTGAAGTAAAACGAATTTGGCGCTTATCCAGTGGTGCACTTATGCGAGTTTTACTGTGTGTAATATTTAAAGAAATTTATTATAATGTATTTAGATAACTAATTATTTTGAAGGAAATCTTCAAAAAATTTCTAATTTTCAACTGGATACTTTTTTCTATCCAGGTATTGGAGGTGCAAATCAAGGTTCTTTAATGCAATTTCCTAATGGAAGACCAGCCGAAAATTTTAAGATTTCGCTGAAGTCACCGACTACGTTACAAAAAAGTTCAACACCAAATAATCAGAGCAACGGTTCTGGAAACATTTTACCGAATGTTAGTTCTACAAATCCTAAAACACCTAGTCCAAGTACAAATGATGTAAATTATATTGCAAAGTCTTACTTAAAAATGTTTTCTTACATGAATTGATATATGTTTCCAGGCATCTAAAGATTTTACAGAACCAATTGATAAAGTTCGAGATGATTCTATTAACGATCTCATGGCAACGATTGCTAAATTAGACTCGAATGGAGTTCAAGTTCTGCCAGAAGGACGCAATAAAACCACTTCTCCGCAAGTTCATAGTTCTACAGATTTGTCCCATACACAAGAAGGTAAGTTGTTATTAAAATATTTATGCATGGTGAATTACAGAAATATATTTTAGAAAAAAATGATCAAAAGGATGACCCGAATGAGGATTGGTGTGCTGTTTGTCTGGATGGTGGAGAATTAATGTGCTGCGATAAATGCCCAAAAGTGTTCCATCAGAATTGTCACATTCCGGCAATTAGTTCGCTGCCGGACGAAAGTGAAACTTGGCAATGCTTACTTTGTGTTAATCTCGCTGAATTAGCAGTAAATATTGGAAAGGATAAACGGAATGACGAGTTAGGACCAAATGAACTTAAATTTATACAAAGGATTTGCTTAGAATTATATTGCCAATACGAGCAAAGTTTGCCGTTTCGAGAGCCTGAGCCAGCCACGAACACAACTTATTATGAAATTATTTGCAAGTAAATTTGGTTCATTAATTTTAAGTAAAAAAAAACTAATTATGATTTTTATTAGCCCCATGTCGTTGGATGTGATTCGAACTCGATTGGATCCATCTAGTCCAAATCATTATAAAAATATTTCCACTTTTGTAAGTGAGGTTCGTCTACTTTTCAAAAATGTTTATCTTTTTTACCAGGTAATTCTCCAAGATATTTTTAAGCAATTCCTATAGGACTATATATTTACGCATCCTTCCTGCAGGAGGATTCTAAGACGTACAGCCATGCTAGATATTTAGAAAAGTTTTTTGAAGATCAACTTGTTAAATGGCTTCCTAAATACAGCAAAACAAGTGGTACCACGGATGACGACTGTATCCCCGCAAAACGACTTAGAAAACTTACTGAATGAAACAACTGCTTACATTAAACTGAAAATAAAAACGGAAATGACTTTTTTCACTTATTTTTAAATGAAGAAACATTACATTTTTGCGGGATCGCTTCATTGAAAATAGTTCAGAATTCTCTGTTGTGTAATTCAACACACGTCTGCGTATTTAGAAAAATTTGCTTTTTGTAATTTTCAAAATGTGTTAGATAATTTGTATAATATAAATGTAATGTATTTTTTCATACTTGATAGCTTCGACACCGTCTCTCTTTAGTGACATCGAACTTACTGGTACTCTTCTGTACTGAATGAATTCTAAAAAACTTCAATATGCAACGTATTTGCAATCTTGCAATCTTTGATAAAAAGAAGTACCAAGTATTAAAAGTTTAAAGAAAATTGTGCGTGTACATTTGAATTGTTAGATCGACCAACCAAGGTTAAACTCTTCATCATAGCGAATCTCTACTAATTCACTATTGTTGAGGTGTCGCTTCTATAGTGATTTGCTAATTTTTTCGTATTGTGCTGTGTCAGTCAGTACTATGCAATTTCTTTCGGCAACTAAGCGGCTATGAGAGTAAGAGTCTCTCAGCAATTATATTGAAGCGACTTTCGTATCGATTTTACACATCGTCGTTATTTTTCAAAATTGCTAAAATATACCTGAATTAAAACTTAATAGCCAGTTGTTGAGTATTTTACGAATTTCCACTGCACTCTGACTTCTCTTTATAGTGATAAATTTTCACAATGACTCAAAACGGTTTTCTATAAGTATTATGCACAACTTTGTTTTTATCATTAATGTTTCACAATATTGTTTCGTTTATTTTTTATGTCTATTTTCTATAAGCACAGAAAATTATACTACTAATGAAAAAAGACAGTAAGTAAATAGGTTCCACAAAAATACATAACAAATCTATTTAATTGTGACATTAAAACTCATTAATTTAAAACAAATGCATGGATCAATGGTTTTTGTGTGAAATTATGTCGAAAAGTATGAATGTATTCTTTACGATTCCTTTTTTACAAACATTGTACAAGTATCTGAATATTTTAATTACATTATTATTCCAACACAGTCGGCTTCAGACACGTAAATATACTTACTATACAATTGTCAAATCGAAATAAATAATACAGGAGAATCATTTGATTACCAGATGTATGCAGTAAATTATGTTCAATTAAGTTTTAAAATAGCGGTTTTATTTAAACTATTAACTGTTAATGAAATCTTTATTGCAAGTTTATTTCTAAATTTGATCCCATAAAAAATACTTAAAGATAAATGAAATTTTGTGGTCATAATGACAAAATATATAATATGTACATGTATTATGATAATAAACAAAATTTAATAATGCCATATTGATTGAAAACTGTCAAAGTGTTGAAATTAAAAACTTAGACAACTACCTAGTAATTTTAAGAATTTTATAAATAGATATTACTGCGAATGTATATTTCTTTCATTTTATTATGTATGCATTTCAAATTTGATGGTTAATTATTATTTACTTATACTCTATATTTTTATTAAAAGTTTGGACAGTTGATTTTAACTTGTATGGGATTATTAATTTTATATAATCTTTATTGCTTATTAAAGCAAAATCTTAAATTCTTAACTGCTTATCGATCCCAACGTTACATTAAAAGCAATAAAGTCTCTCGCGTGACAAACTTTTAAAATATTTTTATACAATAATTAGGCTTCTTTCCTAATGAATCGTGGAAAACCTTCTGTTGCCGTGAAAGGAAAACACTTTGTGTGATACTTTTTCTCCTTTTCACTGCTCCAGTGTGAATATAGGAAGGCATTCGATTCATGTACGTGGAGAATTTTGTTTTGTTTCTGTTTGTTTCAATGACAAAAACACCCTTTGACCTTCATAGTAAATGGGTATTAGAAATATTGGCGTCAGCAAACAATACGATTTATGTATTTGTTACAGTTCTCGAATGCAATGATTAACAGTTCAGTAATGTAGGCACATTGTACATCGCCACTTAAAATCAAACCATTTCTAGCATACCTTTTAATGTCGCAAATATGTATGTTTTAAATAACTTATAAGAGAATAAATATTAACTATATATTATGTTCTAAGCCGCCTATTATACATAAATACGTAAGAGAAACTAGAGCGACTAAGAATAACCTTTTTTCAGCCACATCTTAGCAATATAATGAACTTAATCCTTAATATCATTGAATCAAGATACTTATAAGTAGTAATATATTTATACAAAAAAATAGGTTAAGAAAAACTTGAGAACATATTGTTATGCTTTCATTCGATATAGTTATTACGTAATATTTTATTACTAAGCACTTAACATGGTTTTGTTCAATTTATTTTCTCTGAATGAATTAAATAGAATTTCAGAAATTTCATAATTTTTATTGAAACAATAATAGAGGCATTCAAGCTAGGATGTATTTAGTCTATCGCACATTTGTACACCATCCTATTAAAATGGAATACATACAAACAACAAATATGCATGGGAATTACGATGTTAGATTCTTAAAATATTTCAACAAATAAGACGTAAGTACGGATGGT
This sequence comes from Leptogaster cylindrica, assembly GCA_963082835.1. NCBI lineage: Eukaryota > Metazoa > Arthropoda > Insecta > Diptera > Asilidae > Leptogaster > Leptogaster cylindrica. Next base: position 12,433,169 of record OY720107.1, on the reverse strand, counting down.
GACCGCGGTCACTACTGTCGGTCGTCTGCGCCGGGCCTTACTCCACTTTCCTTGCTTGGTGATTTAAAAACCTGAGCAAAACAAAATTACCGGTTCCTCCAGTTTCCGAGAACGCCGCGCCGTTAAGAACAAAGCTGATTTTTACATTTTCCAATAAGCTGTTTAGATTTATTGTTAAATGGTGTATCCTTATTGAATTGTGAAAACATAACATTGGCACAATAAATTTAATTTTATTAAAATGCTAAAGTTTTTTTCGATACTTTCAGTTTTACTTAATTTGCTTATGTTCAAATCTGTGAAATGTGTAAACAGCCCTTGTCCAAACATTTTTCGATATCAATCCAATGGAAATGAACAGTATGGTGTAATTAATATCGGAATCGTTGCCCCCGGTCAAACTGTAAGACTGCATGTTCATTTATTGCTCCAAGCTAGATTAACGACGGTAATATGTAATTAATAAAACCAAAAGTTTTTGCAAACTGTGATTTTTTTAGAATTATGTAGGAGCCCTAGAGCTTTTGGAGGGCCAGCAAAAAACCATTCAAAAAGTGTACGAACATAAACCAATTTTGTATCGAGTTCGTTTTCCTACACAACATCCGATTCCAACAGTTACGGAAATCACAGCAAATAATTTAGTATTGTGCAGAAGTTCTACGAAGTCCGGTAAGTTTCTAGTTTGGTAAGCAAACAAATTTGTTTTTGGCTATTTTGCATGTGTAATTTTTATAAATACAGCAGATGCGTATGTGAATGGATGATTCATTCAAACGAATAAAAAGCAGATAGCTTTCTGCTGTGATTTTCGAAAACCAGTTCAAAAGTAATGACGCACGTACATTTGAAATGACTACATACTTTTATGTAAATATGAACAAAAAACTACAATCTTGACGGATTTTACTTTTGTTTTTATTTTCGAAATGTTTTGAATGATGTAAGTGGGCAGGTGAAAATAATTAAGTTGTCTTTTTATATACTGTCTTATTTTTGTAAATTTGTAATTTCTTAATTAATGTCGAAGACCTACTGCGAGTTGTGATGGCTTCTGAATTCGTTAAACAAATGTGGTAAGAACAGGTACTTACTTAAAATCGAATTTCTGAGTCATTTACTTGCATGTAAGCAGATATAAGTAAAAATTTTGTATTTTTAAAAAAATTTCTGCCAAACTTTGAGTCATCAAAGTGTTTCTAATTCTTTCTAGGACCTTATTCTACAAAAATTCATCTTGAACACGTTCTTACAACAGTTGCTCGTCCCATAGCCCTCAATAGTCAAGAACCTGCGATACGTAATCCTTCGCAAAATAATCGTAAAATAGCGCAACCGATAATTGCACCCAAGTATGTTATTGATCTTTATACATATTATAAAAATATTGTTTAAACCATTGAGTTTTTCAAAAAGGCAAGTTACACACAGCAATTACGATGGATGCGGCCGAATAGATGCACAGTATAATATTAGACGACTTGTGGTGGGTGGTGAAAAAGTCGATCCAGGGTCGTGGCCGTGGCTAGCAGCAATTTTCCTTAATGGGAGGCGTGCTCTGAGGTACAAGTGCGTGGGCACCCTTTTATCTTCTAGAGCTGTGATTACTGCAGCACATTGTTTTCATAATCGTGGAAAACATTATAATCCGGAAAATGTTCTGGTTGCTTTGGGAAGATTTAACATACGAAACTGGAATGAACCGAATTCAGTGGTAATAGGAAGTAGTGCAGTTCATAGCCACCCTGAATACGATGCATCTACCTTCGATGCTGACATTGCAATTATTATGCTAAAGAGTCCAGTAATGTAAGTGATTTGCCAGTTGTTGACATTTTATTATTAACGGAAAATTTTAGATTTACGGACACAATTCGACCAGTATGCATGTGGTCCGGGTCTTCTGGTATACAGGAAGTTGAAGGCCATGACGGAATTGTAGTTGGATGGGGCAAAGATGAAAGTGGCCAGGCAGTTTCGGCCACACCTAAGAAAATTCAAACTACATTATACTCCAGGGAAACTTGCGCTAAAACCAATGATCTGTTCCGCCCTGTAACCACGAAAAGAACTTTTTGCGCAGGGCAACGAAACGGCCGTGGTCCATGTTCCGGAGATTCGGGTGGTGGATTAATGATATTCAGGAAGGATCGTTGGGAGTTGCGAGGAACCGTTGCTGGGTCTTTGGCAGACATCAGAACAAGTTCTTGTGACCTAAATGAGCTTATTATTTATGTCGATGTAACAATGTTCTATCAGTGGATAATGCAATTTGTGCATCAATAGCAAAACATAAGATCTAATTTATCCTTTAATTGAAAGTGTTAACACTTAATACATAATTTTTAAATATTCATCATCTGTTTGAATTTTTAAACTAATTAAACTGTGTTTTGCTCGTTGATATGATTATACACAAAACTTTTGAAAGTAGTCATCGGATAGTATAATAAATAAAAAAACAACCTGTAAAAAAACGTTTTTTCATTTATTCATCTACAAAGTATTTTCAAAATTGTGAACGGAAAATTATTGTGGCGAAATTCGATCCTCCAGCTATAAGCGTTCTCAAGTTATCGGCCGTACAAACATACTATACTGTAAACCTCAAAAATGGATTAAAAATGGATTCACCATATCGAAAAACCTCCAGAAATGGGTGTTCGGGCCAAAATAACAATTTTTTAGACTTAGCATGTTTTGGTATGATGCCGTGGAGATATCTCAATAAAATTTACAGGGTAAATATCCAATCAAATGAAGTTTTTGAAGTTATGGACCCATGTAGGTTAGTACGATTTTTTCCACCAGAATAGTATGAAGTGAGTGTTCGACGCGAGTACAGTGTGGAATCGGAAAAATATAATATTTGTTACTGTGCTCTGATTGATACGCACTGGTTGTTGATAGCTAGTAGTTAACACAGTTACTGGAGAATAATATGTAAAAGACAACAGTAAGAAAAATTTTTGTTTAGAAATGACAATTGGATTTTTCAAAAAATGTAAAAAAGCTAATATAGCCAACATTGCTTTATGTGATAGCTCCTAGTCTTATGCCGGAGGTACACGATACGGAAAACGTCATATTTATAAGCGATACGCCATATTTCATATCGTGTGACTCGAAGATAAACAATATGGTGTATCGCTTATAAATATCCCAAAAATTTCGGAATATTTTTGTCACATCAAAGGAATTTGCGGGGTTCAAATTTCCCGAGTCACACCACACACAATTTTATGTACACAGTTTTGAGATTACTCTTCTTACGGGCGTCCCGGTAGTGTGTGAATATCAGAATACAGGTTGGAAGCTCATTTTTGCTTATCGTATGACTCGCTGTCAGAAAAATATCCCAATAAAATGTTTCCTTATAAATATGACGTTTTCCGTATCGTGTACTTCCGGCCTCAGCGTGTTCGGTGTTATTCACTATTTACGGGACACTCTGTACTTATATTGGTAAATTTTGGTAATATTATGTTGATACTTCTTGTCAAATAATTGTTTTCGCCCTGTAGTGCGAAACAAAGCAAATCAGAATAGTTCAAAATTTTCTTAAATATTTTTGTATGGTAAATGGACATTCAATGAAATGGTTTTTGCTTTTTATCTCGAAAACGAAGAAAGATACGTCAAAAACTCAGGAGACCAAAAAGTTGTATTTTTGCTTGCTTTATCTAAAAAAATATCATAATTAGAAAAAAAAGTCAGTGGCGTATACATTTTGTTTAAATAAAATTGCTTAAGGTGCCCCCATGTACGCCACTGGACTTAATAACTTTAGTCTAGTTAAGGTGAAATGAGCTCCTTATTACTGCGAGCAATGCTGCAAAATTTCAAAAAAATCGGACAAAAAAATATTTCAGATATTGTTAAAAAACCGATATTTTATAAAAAGTTTAACACCCTGTATCTTGGAAACCATGCATTTCCGGACCAATGTTTATATGAACTTTTTTTCATGAAATGAACTCAGAAATCACCCCCTTAAATATTGCCGTATTGTTTTTAAACACCCTGTATATACATATAAAAACTTTCCAACGAGGGGTGGGTTCGTAATCAGGGAGGCAGGAAAAAAAAACCGAAAGAATTTTTCGAAAGTCATAATGTGGTGCCGATCTTTATATCGATGTTAATTCGAAATCAACTAAAAACATCAAAATTTTTTAAAATGCCTATTTTTATTAATCTAAATGATTTAATTTAATTAGTATTTTAACATTTCAAATATGCGTACAACAGGTACAGAGAGTACGTGGTATAATAACTACGAATTCATCCGCACCATCTTGCGCGTCATTCGTTTTAGTATAATTGATATATATGTTGTCACAATCTTTACAGATTTGTTGAGTTTTTACTTTTTTCAAGGAGTTAGAAATATAAAGTACTTCTTCTAAAAAAAATGGGAAGAAGAATATTGAAGAAATGTTAAAACTACCATGGCAAAAAATATTGAAAAAATAATTGCATATTTCAGTTGTCCCAAATTACGAAAATTAAGAAGAAAATTCAAAACGTTGCAAGAAATTTAGTTTGTTTCGTTTTTTCGTATTTTAGCAGTAGCAAAATTGATATGGTATACAAAGTCAAAAATGTGACATTGTGATCGACGTCATAGCCAGCTGTCAGTTACGTGTACTATTTCTTGTGTTCTCTGTACCGTAATCTATTATATCATGTCTAAATGTACGATAATTTTGGTAGAAAATAATTAGCTGTAATTTATGCAAAAATTAATTTTGATACATATTGTGTCTGTATCGATTTATAGACCGAATGCAATTTCCTTATTTTGCTTTCCAAACTGACATTTCTAGAGTGATCTGCCATGTCAGCTCGCTACAATTTGCACTCTGTTGAAGTTATGTAGTTTTCGTTTGATGTAGTTTCCCAATATAGCCTTTTTTCATTTATGTGTTAATCTAGTTTTTGTGAAATTTGGTGTTTATCATGAGAATCGTATTCTGAAAAGCGTTCATTGCAAGAAAATGTGGTAAATGAATACGAATTCGTGCTAGCGTCATTCCCTCTGAATTATTTAATGTGTTGTTAATAACTCGGTTATTGTGTTTAATGTTTGTTGCTTATTTGGGATCTTCTAACAAACGCGGCATCTGTCCTCCAATCAACCCTGAAAATGGATACTTCACAGCAGCACCAGCAGTTTAACGGTGTGAACGACACCAATACTGAGGTAATTTTCACTACATCTAATTTTCTTCTTTCACCAATTTTTTTGGTACTTTTTTAATATTCTTATCATTGTAAGACTGTAAGTGATAAGCCGTAAGCTTAAAACTAATCAAATTTCTTCTTGTGTAAGAGAAGAACAACTCTGCTCTGCAATATACTTTTTGCTTTGCTATTCCATACCTCGACTTCACAAAGTATATGAAGAAGAGAACGAAGATAAAAAGAGGTCGACTCCATTATTAAGCGAAATCAATTTCGCTATGCTGCAAGCCTGCAACCACAGTCGAACATAGAGATATTAAAAGAAGAAACACAAGAACAATGTGACCGAGTCCTAAAGCATCACAAATTTACGTAGCCGTTAAAAAGTGATTATAATTATTTGAAAAAATTTTTCTCTATTTAACATCTTTCTGAGGTGTAAAGAATGTATTTTGCCATTTATATTCGAATATTTTCTCTTTTTTTCACAAAGATATGTAGATACTAATTAGTAATTCTGACTACTGAAAGAAATGGTTCGTACCGAAGCATGGGAATATAAATAAAATAAGTACTAATTATTATTGAGAGTGTGTGTCGCTTTCACCATTTACGTATCGCATCTCAAACATGGCAAAATATAACTTTGTTAAATAAAAAACTATAATAAACTAACATCTAGTGCAGCCACAATTTGTTTGCTTACATTAAAAGGATTATTTAATTTGTTTAAAATGATTTTGTTGTATTTTTATAGGTCAGTAAAGAAGGAACAAAGAGCATCGCATCACGTGACGCTCCACCTCCAACTCCTATATCGAAAGGACTTAATTTGTCGGGACCACTGATCAAGAAGGACAAACGCCAGAATAGTTCTCGATTTAACATTTCCAAGAATAGAGAATTAACGACCCTATCATCGCTTAATGGTGCGTACACACTGTCGTGTTGCTGAAAGGTTACATTAAAATTATGCTCATAAATTGTTTACAAAATATTTGACGATTGAAAGAGTTATCCTTATTTAATGTAAATATTTTCCCAATATACTATATCGTGAATGCTTCAGCACCAACAAAACAGCGCATCCTGTTAATTTCTACACTACGAGCAGCAACAACCTATGGGACAGAATAGGATCACTAGAGAGAGCCTTCACACAAATATTTGATTCTTATTGATTTTTCTCTAAGTCCAAAAGTTAATGTCAGTTTGGAGTAATTTTTCCCAGTCGCTGTATCTGTTGCAGGCATAGCACATTTTGATTAGAAAGTCATTTTTGTCCATTTGAAGGTCTTTAATATTGAAATTCGAAATTGTGTATATTATTATGAAAAAGTGGAACGAAATTACTGTGCAGTATAAATTAAAATCTCTTTTCATAAGAGAAAGTGATTAAGTGCAGGTTCTGCTCATGGAATTAATTTTCCTTACGTCTATTAATCGAGAAGAATTAGATCATATTATTAAATAAATCGTACCCATGATTAACTATTAGAATCGATAGTTGACGCTACAATTCATGAGTGCAAAATGCAAAAGTATTACACAAGCAAAAGTACAATATCTGTGGTAATAACTTTTGTTGCGATATTTGTCGGTCGTAGTATTTCTATTAGTTTAGAGCGATTATTTTTAAATGTTTAAAATGAATTTCTAAATAGTTCACAAAATAGAACTGCTATCTCGAAAACTTTTTACACATTTTCAAGACCATATGGCGGATATTTAAGCAACAACTTGAGGATTGCACTTAAATGAGCACAATTCATCTTCAATAGTTTATTGGAAAGATTTTTTAGGAGTTCTCTGAAATAGTTTTTGGAAAATAAAGGTCTGATTTTTGATTCATTTCAGAACAACTTAGGTACATAATTAATATGCAGAATTCGAATAATTTTTAATTTTTCTCGGTGCTACTCCGTTTATGAATGACCAATTTCCAAACGTTGTATCAATCTTCAAAAAGCCAGGAAAGCTTTGAGTTTGCAGATTTTTTTCCTGTATAATCCCTTTCCAAATTACTCTTCAAAATACTCTTACTCCACCACACACACAGTATTCGAAATCTTTAAAGAAAATTGTGTTTTCAAGAATTTCTGTTTGACCCACAGTGTCGGTTTCGTAAAATATTTTAATAAAGTAAGAAATTAAAAATCGTATGATTGATTAACATAAAAAACAGACTTTAAAAAAATTGTAAATGAAATGAAAACTGTGGTAATGAAATGGTCGTCAGTGCTATGCTATATTCCGGCAGTGGAGTCGGTGTAAGAATACCAAAATCACCGTCATTTCACAGTGGATTAGATTTAGCAGCTAAGAAGGATACTAAATTTTCAACTTCACATTCAGCTGGAAGCTTTAAAAACATGCCGTCACTACAGCAGGAACAATCATCTAACAATAATAGCAATAAGGTCAGCATTTTATGATTGATATTCCTGTTCTAATACGGTTTTTGAAAGTAGAATTCAGAAAGCTTTTGCGACCAGCGTATGTAATACACAAGTTGGTAATTGTCATTACAATGTTTTTTGAATTTCATTGTATTCTCATAAAGTTCTGTTTATTTATTTATTTTGTGTGTCTTATTATTCCTTCAAAATTAAAACAATAGACATTAAAACGGGTCAAGTATTCGTTAATATTAGGAATTTCCGCAACCAACATCATCTTTCGCGGGTATATTACACATCATTACTGTTCTGCTAGTTTTTTGTCCTTTTCCACTGCCGAATAGATTGATTGCAGTTGCTTTAGGTTAAATTCTTAAGAGTCCAGTCGGTTTAGGCAAAAAAATGGACTTACTCTGAAATAATTCGGAACTTAATGAAACTTTCAGGGATTTTTTATGGGTGCCTACGCCTAGTGTACCTACTCCTAAGTTTTCCAACAAAAATTCCTTGTGGAAAATTTTTGGCGGCCAAAAAACCGTTATATTTGGGCACTTTTTTCGGTTTTTTGCCTATATCTTATAAACAAATCATATTTTGTTATTATATGCCTTTAGAAAGTTGTAGAGCATTAAATTTCCTTTAATTTGACTGGTCAAACGTATGTTTTGAGCTCATAGGTACCGAGATACAGGCCTTTGAAAAAGGGTTAACTTTCTCAAATTAGCAAAAAAGGGCCTAAATGTATTAGACGAGTAAAATTGTTAGTTAACCTAGAAGTAATTGTAATATAATTTCTGTTAATCGGTTCTTATGTAAAAATGCCTGAAAAAAAGGATGGCGAAAAGTCTGGCCCTCCTGGCAGGTGCGTAGGCCTATTAGGGTAGATTATTGAAGATGGCCGGAGGGTACTTTCAGGTTTTTAGCCAATAAGTCTTAATGCAGTACAATTAGCTTAAGTATGTATGTAAGTATGAGCTCAAAACATACGTTTGACCAGTTAAATTAAAGGAAATTTAATGCTCTACAACTTTCTAAAGGCATATAATAACAAAATATGCTTTGTTTATAAGATATAGGCAAAAAACCGAAAAAAGTGCCCAAATATAACGGTTTTTTGGCCTCCAAAAAAGGCCAAAGGAGTAGGTACACTAGGCGTAGGCACCCATAAAAAATCCCTGAAAGTTTCATTAAGTTCCGACTTTTTTCACGTACAAAGCCTATACCGACTGGACTATAATTAGTACGAATTGAGCTCTAATTTTTATATCGTAGATGTAGGACATTCTGGTGGATCCGCTTGCGCGAAAACTTTTGCTTGTAGTCGGCAGACTTGTAAGGTCATTAATTACGTACTGTAGTAATACTGCAACCATTACCATTACCAGTAATTGAATTTTTTTAAATTAAAATTACTACAATGACAACTGTAATGGTAATAGTAATGCTAGTTCAATTACTTCATTGTAATTAATTACAAATTATTGAGTTATTGAATTCGCCCGCTTCAAAATCGAAGCAAAATAGTATTAAATATTATTTTTACTTTTAATCTTATTTAATGAAATTTATTCGTGTTCTGAACTAACCTTTTTTTAAAATATTAGTAATAATTTTCACCGCAGACGAAGATTGTAATTTGTAGGAACTTAAAAATCATTGCGCAATGAAAATTTTGTACTTCATTACAATTTTCATTGCAGTTGGGAATGGTAATGGAAGCTTAATTTGTAATTAATTACAATAAACTAAGTGAAGTAGCATTACCATTACCATTAAAATTACCATTGCGGTAATGATATTGGTAATTAAAAAAATATTCAATTGCTGGTAATGGTAATTGTAATTAACATGCGTTTACGAGATATCAGTCGTAAAAGAATCGGTTCATTCATATCACAAAATCCTTCGAAAAACGCTTGTTAATCACGGTATGTCACGTTTTAGAATTTTTTTATTATTTTTCCTAATCATCAACAAAGTGAATTTCCGCAGTTATCAGTATTGGCCTTTATAGCCAATCACAGGCGAAATTCAGCACTTAGAACCGCTATAACTTTTTCCCCCCATCAAATTGAAATGAGCTGCCATATTAACTATTGGAGTACATTATAAGAGCTATCGAATGACATATGTATCGTCCTTAATGGTATTTGACCGTTTTGTAAATATCAAATGAAAGTGAAACTTTAGGAAATAAGATAATGAAATAAAACATTTATTTTTTTAGGTGGATTTCTCTAAGAAAAATCTACCTATTGAAGTGTTCAGAACGGTACCATGTTATGATTTTCGTTCTTCCATAGTTTTTCGATTCATGCCTACCTGAGTACAAAATCACCCCCCGTTCAAAAGTTTACATATGTATATAAGTTTACATTTGTATATGTTTATCTTTATATATACAGTGTGAGTCATTTTAATCTATAAACGCTATCATTACAATTCAAACGAAAAATTTTGTACCGAATCTAATTTCTAAATTGTAAAATTTACTATGGCGGATTTAATATGGCGACCAAATTTTTCATAATACAACGAATTCGGGGGAAATTTAGAACTAAGGTTATTTTGAATTTCCTGATCTCGAATCTACCATTAAAATCGGGAAATATAAAATGGCAGGCTCAATTGACAACCGAGTTTTTGTGAGTGAGTGAGAAAGTTGGTGTAAAATAAAATAAATTCGCTGACAAAGATTTAAGAAATATTCTGATTCACCATAACGTGAGTACCTATATTTTACGATTTAATGAAGAGTTTCATTCGAGAAGTCTTTAATTAATTATATTAGTAGAACTTATGATAAACTGGGTAACCCTGCTAATTGCTATATTATCTATATACAGCGTGTTTCGCTAGCAAGTATTCCAACATACTAATCGATTCCTTGAAGTGTTGTGATCAACTCTTACGATTAGACATTTTATCGTAAAACCCCTCCTTCACCCCTTTTTTAAGAGCTTAAACTTTTTCGTCAGACCTTTATCTGAACTATTTAAAGCTCTGTAACCACAAATGTCCTTAAATTAGTAGTTTTGTGAAATATCACGAAAAAATTTCATAACTCAAAACTATCAAAAATCGTAGAACATATATGGATGTGATTCGGACCATAAGGCATCTAAATTTTTCCTTCGGACGTCTATCAACCGACCACCCTGTATATAAAAGCGAACACCACGTACTTACTTATATATCAGCGAATCTCCGGAACCACTGAACCGATTTCCACAAAATTTGGAATATTACTTCAACTTGCCTCACAGGTTATAGCTGAGAAGCAGTTTTTTAAAATTCAACCCTTAAGGGGGTGAAAAGGGATGAAAACGGTTTCTCCGGAACCGTTGAACCGATTTCCACGAAATTTTGTATACTTCTTCAACTTATCTTATATGTGATCACTAGGAACCGGTTTTTGAAATTCTACCCCTAAGGGAGTAAAATATGGGATGAAAATTTGCATGACAACCCCCCATTTTTACAGTAAAAAATATCTAACAGTTGTTATTTGGGCTTTTGTTGAAAATAAAGAAATACGTGTATCAGGGTTTTTTGAAATTCAACCCCTAATATGGTAACATTGGTGGTGAAAGTTTTTATTGAGATCCGCCATTTTTGAAGTAATACATTCAGAAAATTGGTATTTGACCTATTGTTAGAATTAATTATGCACGTGTATCACGATTCTTGGAAATTCCACCACTTAATATAGGGGATGAAAGTTTGTATGGAAATTCGCCAATTTGGAAAGAAAAAATTAATACAAATAGAAAAAGTTAGAAAAAATCTCAACGAGAACTACCAACCTCTACCCTAATTCAACCCCCCAAAACCACCACTGACTGACAACAAACTAACCTACCATTATTTTAACCCGACGTACGGGAAACGGTTCTATGTAATACAGGTACGTCGGGTTCTGGGGTAGTTGTAAATTCAAAATGTAATCTGATGTACATTATATTATGATTTTCACCGACGCGGGTGTAACCGGGTAGGCACATGGTAGTATACTATGTATATATGCATTATTAGGAGGTGAAATAAAACCATTTTATGGTCGTTAGTCTATCCGTCCGCCTGCTGTCCAGACGCCTAGAGAACGGTTATAGCTAGAGGATTAAAATTAGATACAATAATATAAAAGTTTATTTTTCTATGTTTATACAGTCGTTCAAGAAATATTCAAAGGTTCCCGAAATTTTGTTAAGGCGCGAGGATGAAACAAACTTAAAAATATGTTAGTTTATACGAGTTTGAAGAAGGAAAAAACGAAATTGAGGCGTATAAAACAATTCAAGCTATTTTTTAGTGAAAGTGTATTATTTTGCGATTTGTGTAAATATTGGTTTAGATGTTTTAAAGACAAATAATGCTTAGTAGACTCTCTAAAGTGCAACAACGATAATTTGGAGCTATGAACTACTCCAAGCAAACGAAACTATTACTTGGGATCACTTTAGTTACGAACTAGGATGGATCGGTGCAATCGAAGATAAACAGTCATATACTGGATCCGGAAGACGGTTGGTCAAATTGTTCTACGGTATTGGATGTAGTTAAGACACGTTGCGACATGTTCCTGCGCTCGCCCAGAAAGAAATCCTCCGAAGTATCCGATTTATGTGCCTTGCAACTGCCACTTGTTCAAATTGATGCAGAACACCTTCAAAGATGTAAACTTCCGAAAAGATGATATCACCAGGTGATCGTTTCCGGTTGTGGAAAAAGGACAAAACGCGTTATTACATGAGGCGCAATCTTATTAAAAATACATTTTATTACATTTTATTATGCTTTTTTACTTTAATATGAGGAAATATATTATAAACCATCTTAAAACTGTCACATCTCGAACACCGTTACGACTCTTTGTTTAAGGCGTACAGATTAAATAAATTTAACGTAAACTACGTTGTATTAAATTATGTAATTTCGATTTCTGGAACTTTTTAGAAGTTAGTTTGTAATCGGCATTTTGGGATCAGAAAAAGTAGTTTTCCCTACATTAAACATTTTACAAAACTTGTCATAATGCATAGAAACAATGGACAACTTTATGCTTACTTTGTCTAGGGTACTAACAATAAGTATTGAATTTGAGAAAAGTGATACAATATAATAATAAAAAGTTTTAAAAGCAGCACTTTAAAACTTTTGTTTCCTGCCTATTTTATTAGTTTATATTTTATATTAAAAGAAAACGCAATTATATTATTTAAAAAAATCATAGACGTAATAAATTCTAAAAAAATAAATCGTATAGAGCAGCATATCAACATTCGTGTATATTCAAAATTAAGGTAAAAATTTGAAACATTTTATTCGTAGTATATTATATTTTTATGCATTGACTTGTATTGCAAGTGCGATTTTGAACTTCTTGCAAACCCCAGGGCCCAGTTAGTCTGAACAAAAGTCGGTGTTAACGTATGCCACAGTTGTGTTCTTGGAACTCGAAGAGGGGCTCTTCGGGGATTACAGGGGTGTTTTCGGGACTAGTTTTGTACTGAAACTGCATCCGAAGTCGGTTAATCGTTAATTTGGTAGAGAACCATTGCCTTATAGCTGGTCGACGTTTCGCGCAGATATCTACACAGAAAAGGCCTGCGTATCTTTTTTGCCCCCATGCTAAAGTGATTTAATTCCGTTCGGCCAATTGGACTAAGAAAACGAATGAATTTCTCTACTTAATTTTTGTGTGTTTACGTCAGACATATAATTAAGGAGCACACCGGAAAGTGATGAAGCTCAAGATTTATGCTGTGGAACAAGCTATAATATTGGTTCGTTTCGACTTCTTTTGGCCGAATGCATTCGAAGCCGAAGTTTCTGTCTTAAATAATGTTCAAAAATTGATTTATAATGAAAAATTCGATTTTATTCATGAAGACGTAATTAAATCAATATCAATTTTATATGTTGGGTGAATGAATGAACAATTCTAAGATGTAGGATTGTTCGGTCTTCTCGTTTTCTCAAGTCGTAGTTCTCGAAAGGCAGCACCAAATGACCACACTGGCTCAGTGGCGCAGTTGGTAGAGCAGCAGGCCGTTATTTCGAAAGTTACGAGTTCCGTTTCCGCCTCTGATATGTTGTTGTCTGATATGTTATTTTTCTAGAATTTCCACAAACACATGCATTTTCATTCATAAATTATTATATATTTTTCTGCTATCAAAATATTCTGTTTATATGTTTTGTCGTAAGAGCAATAAATTCAAATGGCATCGAAAAAGCTTTCTGTACATACATTTACATTTCATGTATCGGCGCATATTTGATAAATTTATTTAAAACTTTTACTTACTTCATTTTCTCCTCAACAACAGTCATCCCCACAAAATAATTTTAAATCGTCAACCAGTCAAAACAGTTCAAATAGTTTCAAACAAAGCATACCTGGAGGAGGAAACTCAAACTCAAAAAACCTAATTGCAACGAACAGTTTGAGAAGATATCAGAATGGAGAAGGAAAAATTTCGCCGCAGCCGTCACATCTCCAGCAAATAACCGGAAGTCCAGGTCGAGCAAGGGATAGAAATGTTTTTCATTCACCACCAGCTAGTGCTGCCATTTCCCTGCCGCTTCTCAGAGGTGTTTAGAAGATTGTTTGCTAAATATTAGTTTTCATTTTAGTTGCTCCTCCCTTACATCGTGAGTGATCATTCTTATATTTTGGTTTTGCTTCATCTTAGCTTTTATGTCATGTATTGCAATAAATCGATTCACAATTTCTATTTTTTATTGTAAAAGAATGTTTAATTTCATTTATAGTATATTTTTCAATGAAACTGCTCTACATTACCTTGCTTGCAAAAATCAATAACAGCAGACAGTGATGCACAACATAATATATTCCCATCAATCGTCGTCATCAATGGTTTCAGCTCCTTTATTTTTCCGTATTATTATTTTTTTTAGAAACTTCAGTGTTTCATACATTCAATTTGAGTTTTCCTTACATAGAGAAGTTTTGTTTAAATCTAAATGCATGATTCGAACTTCCGAAATAAGACGAAAATAATATCTTTACACTCGTATTTCATTTATAGTGTATTCACTTCACGTATAACGACTTCTGTTAGAACAACATCCCATTTACAAATCTCATTTTTCCCATTTAAACCTAATACTACAGTCGTCGCATAGAGGCTACAATAACTCTTTGCAGTTATTGCGTTTACTCTCAATTGCGTTTTGGTTAGAAATTCGGTCATAAATACATACATGAGAATACAAGGAAAAGGAGGTGATGATCTTTATGGTACTTCTCAACTAAAGGAATCACTTTTTTTTAAATAAATAGGAATTCGATTTCTGATGAATCGATTTATTTGAATTTAACGATGGATTTAATATGTCTCTAGCTGCCGCTTTAAGTGAATTCTACTCCATTTTTTTTTGTTATAAACATATAACCGAATGATGAACAAATTCTATACTCGGCAACGACATCCGCATAAGTATTCATAAGTATGATGTTCTTCGTGTTAAATTCACCCAATGTATATGAATCGCATCAAAGGAACCTTTTTGTCTAATATAGTTTAGTCCTTTAAGCCCCTTAAAAACTATTTGATGTGAATTTTGGCCATATTGGTTTTTAAATTTGCTTTTTTAAATCTTATTACACACAAAGGGACTTATTATTATTTTTAGATCTGAAATTGCATGTATTATTTTTTTTTTTACAAAACACATTTCATACTAGTAAACATAAAACAAGTATGTACTAATTTTGCGAGGACCGTTATCGCTAGGTACGCACTGCCGTCTATATATGGAAGAGCTTCAACGGAATATTCAGCACACGAAGCCAAACCGATATTCAGTTAAATGTGCATCCTTACACAAATCCAATTTAAAATTGCTAGTTTTCTCTAACTATGGCGTTTTAGTTGAAATATAGGGTGGGCAATTCAAACCTTCGAGATGTTTTTTGGTAATAATTTAAAAAAAAAAACACAAAACGAGCCCCTTCGCTCTGGTAGTGACCATTGATGCGATATTATATTCAAAAAGTGATTAGAACTTTGCAAGGTTCAAAATAAACGAAGATTCCTTTCACAGCAAATAATTTGTGTATTTGTTTAAATTATTACCGAAAAGCATCCCGAAGGTTTCAATTGCCACCCTACACATTTGTGAAGCTTTCTGTTGGAATTCTCTTGAAGTTAGCTGTTATTCTTAAGTTGTTAAAAGTTTAAAATTATTGTGCTGCAAAAGATACACAAAATTCACAACCGTTCACTCTTTTTCAGCAATGGATATATACTTCTAGATAGTAAATACAAAACCTATTAGAAGCTTCGAAATTGTATATCTTCAATGATTACATAATATGTGTAACACTTTACAGAAAATAAAGCTCTGTAGACATGTTTTAAATATAATTTGCTTGAATTGTGCTACCTTGTATACATTTAAAATTATATTGCATCTCTTCTGATCACTTTTAATAAATCTATCTTCTGTACTTCGACATAAATAAACAATCAAATATTTTACTGTTTTGTTTATTCCACTATTGTCTTTTTAAATATGTGTTATAGAAACTCCAACTAACGAACGAGAAGAACTTTTTGTACAAAAATTAAGACAATGTTGTACACTTTTCGATTTTTACGAGCCACTAAGCGATCTAAAATGGAAGGAAGTGAAAAGGGCCGCCCTTCACGAGATGGTTGAATATTTGAGCAACAACAATGGAGTAATTACGGAGGCAATATATCCGGAAGCAATTAACATGGTATGTTGCATTTTCATATTAAATTGTCGTATAATTAATCATTTTGATTTTAGTTCGCAATTAATCTCTTCCGAACTCTTCCTCCGTCATCTAATCCAAATGGAGCGGAATTTGATCCTGAGGAGGATGAACCCACATTGGAAGCATCATGGCCTCATTTACAATTTGTCTATGAGCTATTCCTGCGGTTCTTAGAATCGCCTGATTTTCAACCGAATATTGCACGGAAATACATTGATCATCAGTTTGTGTTGCAACTTCTAGAATTGTTCGATTCTGAAGATCCTCGAGAAAGAGACTTTTTGAAAACTGTATTGCATAGGATATATGGGAAATTTTTAGGTTTACGAGCATTCATTAGAAAACAAATTAATAATGTTTTTTATAGGTAGTCAGTTTTTACTATAATATTCTCAAGCAATATTTTGAATCACGTGCAATTTCAGGTTTATTTACGAGACAGAACATCACAATGGGATAGCTGAGCTTTTAGAAATTCTGGGAAGTATTATAAACGGGTTCGCCCTCCCACTAAAAGAAGAGCACAAGCAGTTTCTTCTGAAAGTGCTCTTACCTCTGCATAAAGTAAAGAGTTTGTCGGTGTACCACCCCCAACTAACGTATTGCGTGGTTCAGTTTTTAGAAAAAGATCCAAGCTTGTCAGAACCGGTCATAAGGTAAGCAAATCAATGCATAAAGCAATAAATGGATTTATATCTACGTGCTGAAAACTTCTTTTTTAGAAGCTTGCTGAAATTTTGGCCAAAAACTCATAGTCCAAAGGAAGTCATGTTTTTAAATGAATTGGAAGAGCTGTTGGACGTGATTGAGCCAGCGGAATTTCAAAAAGTAATGGTACCACTATTTCGGCAAATATCAAAGTGTGTCTCGAGTCCCCATTTCCAAGTTGCGGAGCGGGCTTTGTACTATTGGAACAATGAGTACATTATGTCATTGATTGCGGACAATTCTCAAGTTATTTTGCCCATTATGTTTCCTTCATTATATCGAAACTCAAAAACACATTGGAATAAAACTATTCATGGTTTGATTTACAATGCATTAAAACTTTTCATGGAGATGAATCAAAAGTTATTTGATGAGTGCAATAAAAGTTTTCGACAAGAGAAGCAAATGTAATTTCATAAGATGATGTTTAAAAAACAATATTAAATTTTTTTGTATAGGGAACGAGACAAAATGTGTCAGCGGGAGCAAATTTGGGAACAAGTGGAAAACTTGGCCAAAAACAATCCAGACTGGCCAAAGTTGATAGGCCATTTTGAAAGCATCAGTATTTCAAGTAGTCAAAATGAATTTGATCAAATTCCCGATAATTGTGATTTAACTTATGCTAAATTGGAACTGGAGGCCAGAGAGGTAAATCAGGAATATCAAAATAGTTAGGTATATATTCTATAAATTGTTATATATTCTAGATACAGAAAGAAAGAAACAAGGAAAAACCTTTAATTAGGCGAAAGTCTGATCTTCCTGCAGACACGGGAACTGTGAAGGCGCTAATCGAACACAAACGTGCTGATGAATATTTAAAAACGCCTCCTGATGTTAATAAATGTTAGAATTACTAAGAATTGAAATTTATATCTGATAATTAGATTAAAATATAACAACATAAGCATAAAACGAATCTATGTTCAAATAGCTTTTCGCAGGTGCCATTGAAAAGTTTATATCACAGAACTTCAGTCTTCAAACTTAATTAACTGTCTGGAAATATAAGAAAACAAGGAAAAATGAGCGATACAAGGCTGTTGATGAAATTGTTCTATTCTAATGATACACATACAAAAAAGAGTATTGCGCCAAACAAATGTAATCCTTTTAAACAAACCTAATTCCGCTTTGTATCTATTTTTGATTAATCGATTCTTGCATAAATTTATATAAACTTGGCACTGAGTAATAACGAAACAAACATTCTTTTGATTTGAAAAATATTGAAACTACATTATTTATAAAGCAAAGGTAACAAAAGCTGTTTGTAAAAAGAACTCGTATTTTAAGCATTCACTGAAGCTAATTTTTCAGTTGAAAAGAATCAGCATATACTTCCTTAGCATTTTTAAATTTGTCATTGTTTTAAACATAGCCCAAAAATTCTATTTTGTAAATAAAACGGTGTACACTGCTCTTGTCGAATTGAACCGTTGTAAAAACAATGCCTCAAATTAATTTTACTTCAAATACAAACTATTGCTTAAATGTATGATCTATGTTTACATTATAACCAAGAGTTTCAGTGGCTAGTGAAAAAGTGAAAGGCTCTTAAAACTTGAGACAAATGTGATTTCGATTTAGAGATTAAGAAAACGCTACAGGCCGTTCATACTGATCTGGGGTGATTTCGTGAACGCTTTGCAATCTGTCATTATTGCAGACTTATAGCACAGACAAATAACACAGATGCCCATTCGAATAGGCAAGAAAAGTGCACAAATTGAAAAGTTGCCTTTATTTAGCAACCTTTGCAGAGCTACATTTTCTTTTAGAAAAACCAGTTGATCGTTTGCTTGCTTTTCGCTAGTCCTTCTTGCCTCTCTTGTGGGGCGCCCCTTTTCAACAAATTTCTCACTGCTTCGACGTCGCAAGGCTCTAACCAAATGTATACAAAGGAATCTTTCCTGAAGAAATAGAAAAAAACAACAAGTGAAACCAAAGTGAATGAAGGAGTCGCAATTCGCATTAGGAACAAACTACAGAAGACAATAATTTATATCGAGCATCTAGGAGTTGTTTAATTTAATCGTGAACGATTGAGTCAACCTTTGAAATTTAAATTCCACTGATATGCGCAATCATATTCTTTGCATATTATATGTAGGGGAGCGGCGCGGCGTACAATGTGCCTATAGTTTTGAATTTAGAGCTCTTAAGGGTATTTAAAGGAGGTTTAGATCAGGAGTGAAGACCCTAATGTGCAGTGACGTGACTGCGTGAGGGTTGTGGGCTTCGTCCGCACAGCCCTTCGATTACGTTTGTGTTAATGTGCACTGTGCGATTGTTTATCGTTTTTGCTTAATTATTTAATAAATACTTCTAGATTATTTATTTCACTTTTTTTTTCATTTGTGCACTGAACATAAGCCAGGATACATTGTAAATCTATTCAAAACAAAAATGTATTTTATCCGTTTTAGAAGTACATGGCGGCGATAAAACTTCTGCGAAAGCAAATACAAGCAGGATAATTACATCAAAAGCTGACATTGATTTCTTCCAATACTGGTTAGATAAAAACATCACACTTAACATATCATTGAAGGATGGGATGAAGTGGGCAGAGCTGTAGAAAATTTTACCAACTTAATTCACGAAGCGGCTACCTTATCAACCCCAAGAGCAGAAGCTCAGAGAAATGAGTATAACCACATGATCTGTACGGAAATAAGGATATTAATAAGAAACAAAAGAAAAGTTAGGAGAATATGGCAAACAAAAAGAAATCCACGAGATAGGACAAACTATAAGAGAGCGGCAAATCAGCTCAAGCGCAAGCTCCACGAATTTAAAAATGACAAAGTCGGAGAATTTCTAAAAAACCTGAATAGCTCCAAAACTAATGAACACAGTCTCTGCAGAACTATTAAATACTTAAAACGGCCAACAAAAAGAAATGATACAAGATCATTATGGCTCATGGTGCAGATCTAAAAATAGCAAAGCTAACACTTTCTCAGCACACCAAGAACAAACATTTCAACCGTTTAGAGTAAATAATTCACCAGACAAGATAATCATAATAGGTATCCTAGATGTACCATGTCAAAATGGATCTATACCAATTAAACATATCTCACCAAATGAAGTCCACTGGTAAATAACAAAATTGAATAATAAAAAAGCCCAGGATATGACAAAATTGATACAAAAGTTATCAAATCATTATAGTGGAAAAGTATAATATTCCTCACCCTGCTGTACAACGCTATACTTAGATTGAATCAGTTCCCATCCCAATGGAAATGCGCAGAAATGATCATGGTGCCCAAACCCATCAAACCGGAAAACGTGGTCACCTCGTACAGCCCTATGAGCTTGTTGACTACTTTCTACAAGGTATTTGAAAAAATATTCTTACGAAGATTGCTACCAGTCCTAGAATAAAATCTTGTTATCCCTTACCATCAGCTTGGGTTTCGAAAGAAACATGCAAGGCCAGAACAGAACAATGCCACCGTGTTGTTAGCGTAATACGAGATTCACTAGAAAAGAAGAGATACTGCTCAGCTGTATTTCTGAACGTACAACAAGCATTCGACAGAGTCTGGCACCAAGGACTCCTCTACAAGTTAAAGAAACTACTCAGCACCGTTCTACATGGTAGGTACATAAATTATATTCAGAAGAACGCTGTTTCTACGTAAAGGTAGACGAAGAGACCTCTGAAATCTACCAAATAATAGCAGGAGTACCACAAGGTAGTGTACTAGGGCCAGTGCTATATACAATTTATACAGCTGGCATGCCAACTACTGAATATGTTACCACAGCCACATATGCTGATGACACAGCAATTATTTCCTCCAAAGAATTAACTGCTGAAGCCTCTGCCTTTCTCCAAACTGCACTTGAGAAAATTCAGGAATGGTTAAGCAAGTGGAATATAAAAGTTAATACCAGCAAATTCGTACACGTTACTTTCACCCTAAAAAAAGGCGTTGTCCAATAATCTTATTAAACAACGCACCAATTCCAAAGCACAATTGTGTCAAATATCTGGGAATACGCTTAGATAGAAGATTGACATAGATAGAACATATAAAATCAAAACGACTGCAACTCAACATAAAAACCAAAAAAATGCACTGGCTTCTAGGGCATACGTCTGAATTAACCTTTAAAAGTAAAGTGCTAATCTATAAAACAATCCTAAAACCGATCTGGACTTACGGTATTCAACTATAGGGCACAGCAAGCAACTCCAATATTGAAATATTGCAAAACAGCTACAGCACGAAATACCTTCAAAGGTTCAGTTATCACAACAATATACTATAAGCTATTTGTCTTCTTGACGAAAGCAATGAAATCAGAAGACTCAAAAGGCATCACATATTGGACCTACCTTACAGAAAATGAAGTTATTATTCTTCTTATCATAATACGTAGTACGCTAAAAATGGAAATATGTACATAGTTTTATTGTGCTCGCTGGAGTTAGAAAGTAACTTGGAGAAAGTAACTTAGTATTTAAAGAATTTGCTATAATAGATTGCAAATAAAATAATTAAAAACAAAAAAGATTCGTAGCTTGCATTAAGCGAATTAAATAAATAAATAAATAAATAAATGGGTAGCCCCAGCCATACAAAAAAGGCTTCGAGTGGTCCACAATGTTCCAGAACATTCCACAACATTCGAGTGTTCTGGAATTTATTTATTTATTTATTTCGCTAACAAACTAGCTACATTATTTTAAAGAAATGTACAAAGCAAAGATACCAAAGCAAAAAACAAAAAAAACTAAAACAGCAAAAGAAGAAACAAACGTAAAAGATATGCTCTACACCAAACCAGAACTACATCGAACTTTCTTTAGTTGAGCTTTACTAAATGTAAAATCAATTAAATAATAATTAAAATTAAAATTAGTGCATATTCTAGTAAAAAGCTCGAAATGTCCATAATTGATACAATGAGATCGCAGGTAAATAAAATTTGCAAATCTTAAGTTTCGTGGTCTGGAATTAATATTAATAGACTCCAGAAGCAACGGCGTGTCAATTTCACCTTTTAGAAGTTGAAAAATGAAGACGATATCCGATATTTTTCTACGAGTATGAAGAGTAGGTAATTGCAACAATTTTAGTCTATCCACATATGGTGGAAGATGAAACGCATCCTGCCATTGTAAACCCCTCAAAGCATAAAGCAAGAATCTCTTCTGCACGCTCTCAATGCGATCAGGGTGTGTACCATTTGAAATGGACCAGACCGGACTGGCATATTCTAAAATTGGCCGAACGAAATAGGGACTTAGTAGCGTACGGATCATTCAATCCTTTGGCCCACGGTTTCATAAATCCCAGCATCGAGTTTGCCCTATTGACGATATGGTCAATATGTTGATTAAAAGTTTAGGGTCAAATAACACACCCAAGTCAAGTAATTTATCAGTCTTATAGAGAATACAGTTATTCATACTATAGTCAAAAACTCGAGGGATTAGTTTACGAGAAAAAGATAAGACCTTGCACTTCTCGATGTTTAGAAACATTGAGTTTTTTGAGCACCATTCCACGAATCCATTCAAATCTTCCTGCAATTGAACACAATCCGTCATTGACCTAATAGTCTTTTACAACTTTAAGTCATCCGCATAAATCAGTAGATTGGAGTATGATACTACATGAGTGACATCATTAATAAATAAAATAAAAAGAAGTGGTCCCAAGTGACTTCCTTGTGGAACACCAGAATTAGCCACAATTTCGTAGGATTGTGCGGAAAGAAATGGTACCAACAATTTGCGATCACGATGCGATTAAGTAAGAAGACAGCCAATCAATCAATCATGCAGGGAAGCCCAGCGCACGTAGTTTGTACAGCAATAACTTGTGAGAAAGCTTATCCAAAGCCTTGCTAAAGTCAGTATAAATGCAATGAGTTTCTCCACCCAACTCAAATGATCTAATGCAGTAAGATGAAAATTGGAGTAAATTTGTCGTTGTCGATCTTCCTTTCACAAAGCCATGTTGATTAATGATTGGGGATAAGAATTGTCTTAACATGAAAGTGTAAAAACTCACATAGAATGGCTTCAAATAGTTTGGGTATAGCCGATAATTTAGCAATAGATCGATAATTGGTGACATGCTCTCTTTTACCTGATTTAAAAGTAGGAATAATGAATGATCTTTTCCACAATTCCGGAAATTCCCCAGTTTTGAGCGACATATTGAATATAAACGATAATGGAATAGACAGAGCACTATAACAAAGCTTCAAAACAATAGGAGGTATCCTATCGGGGCCAACTGAACAGCTTGGTACAAGTTTAGAAATAGCAGCCTCCACAATTTCCCGATTAATAGACAAACATGGAATATCAACTGTACGAAGTGTCGACAAGTAATCAAAATAGGGAACATCAATATGGGTATCTGTACATGAAAACGCTTTACTAAAGAAATCAGCAAAAAAATTTGATATCACGGGATTTTGACTAGTACAACCATCATAGACCAAGGAAGGCAGAAAGCCACAGGACCTCCTTTTGGTATTAACGAACTGCTAGAACCGTCTTGGATCCCCTCTAATTGCGTTTCTCAATTATTCCAGATATGCATTATAAGCAAGCAGAAGAGCATCGCGGAATATTACCTTATATTCCAAATATCGGGTAAGATCCTCATTGGATTGAGAAACATGGAATCTCTTCCATCCCTTATTTCTCAAGTTGCGCAAGCGTTTAAGTTCAACATCATACCAAGGTGGACATAACGAGTCATTCTTAAAACAAGTTACAGGAATACAAGCCTTAAAGTAATCATACAAGACATTATAAAATAATGAGACAATATCTGCCATATTATTTAAGTCAAACAAGAAGGACCAATCAATATCAGCTAACCTAGCATTAAGCAAACTAAAATCAGCCCTCTTGAAGTTGAAAGAAGGTATGTCTTCAATAGATGAGTTACCTACATCATTATACGATACGAGTCAACCGCAACTAAAGGCGATGTACATGGACAAACCACGCAACCCGCCGCATCTGTGGTAAAGACGAGATCCAGGATCTTCCACGAGAATTCAGAACACCATTCAGCTCAGCAAAACCTGATGACGTCATAGAATCCAGAAACAAACATGAATTTTATTAGTCAAGGCGATCGACAACAGTGACTCCTACCCGTCAGATGCAATCCACTGAACGTCGGGCAGATTCAAGTCCCCAAGGATCAAAATTTCGTCCTTGTACCGTGCTAGACCCGAAACATAATCAGCAGCCTCTGCAGCACCAGCATATGTGTTAGGAGATCCATCAGGAGGAATGTATACAGCAATTATATACAAAATTGTTCCCCAAATTGTCAAAGAAACACACATGAATTCTTAAGCTGTAAGCATTCCTTACAGCAACAAGAATTCTTCCCCCCATTTTTAAGTGTCGTCGTCATACGGTCACGTCGAAATATTTGGAAGTCATTGTCCAGAACTTCAGAAGTTCAGCATCCAAGAAGGATTTGTTAAGCCATGTTTCCGTTAAAACCATAACATCGTGAGAAATATTAAAAGAGGTTAAGTAAAGCTGACGTGTTTTAGTTCTCAGACCTCTACCAAGTTGTTACTCGGCGATTGTGTATTCGCTCCGTCTGTGGAATTTAGTTTTGTGTGGACTTTCGGGACTGACGAGGCACAAAACTTTTTACTAAAACGCCTTTAGGCCAAAAATCCGGGTCAAACAACTTCTCCTCCAAGGACTCAGGTATTAGCAGCTTGAACGAAGCGATTTTCCTTAATTGTAAGCCTTCGGGTGTCAAACAAAAGCATCCAATGTCTGTGTCTAAATAATCCAATTTGAACTTTATGTAGTCAAAAATCATTGTGGACGAAGTGCCATATTTCAGACGCGAGATAAAGATGGCTTTTAGTTTTAGAGGAGATACAGTTTCTAAAACAGTCAAATTAGACCTTTGTTGTGGCAGTTGTTCCTCTTCCTGCACTTGTCGCTGCTGTTCCACCTCCTGTCGTTGCCGCTGCTGCTGTTGCTCCCCTTGCAGATCCTCCCGTGGTGTACGAAGTTGCCTATTCCCAGTCTTTGTCGTTTTCACTTCCTCTGAACAAATCACAGGCGAATGAAATGTTCCACAATGTTCTGGAATGCTCTCGAATACTCTCAAACATTCTAGAATATTCTAGAGAGCGAAATTTCCAGCCCTTATATCTTCAAAAGCACGCCCTTCAGGAAAAAATGGGAACCTTCTTCATGGATCGGGGATAGAGAGCTACCACACCATATAACTCCCTTGATCGTTTCTGAGGTGCACGCATATTGTACACTTACTTAATTATAATATACAGGATGTTTAAAAAGACACGGCAATATTTAAGGGGGTGATTTCTCAGTTAATTTTATGAAAAAAAGTTCATATAAACATAGGTCCGGAAATGCATGGTTTCCAAGATACACCCGTTAAACTTTTTTTAAAATATTTTTTTGAAATTTTGCAGCATTGTTTGTAGTAATAAGGAGCTAATTTCGCCCTAACTAGACTAAGGTTATTAAGTCCAGTGGCGTGCGTGGGGGCACCTTAAACTGACTTTTTTTTTAATTTTGATATTTTTAGTTAGATTTCCTACCTATTGAGATGTATAATTGTATACCATGTCACGACTTTCGAAAAATTCCTTCATAGTTTTTCGATTCAAGCCACCCCCCGTTCGAAAGTTGTTTATATATACAAGCTAGAGGCCGTATTGTTGAAGATATTGGAACCAAATTTTATTATGTTATTTCTGGGGTTAATAGCTCGGTTAAGTTCATTTATAAGCAAAATCGCCCCAAGGGCCAAGGGGTTGACATTTTTAAAAAAGCCCTTTCGGCAGGCCTACTTACAGGCTGAGGTAGATTTCGAAGTGTTTTGATTGATGCGTTTATTGGGGTAATTTATTTCAAATTCGAGAAACTAGTTATGGATTTATAAACTACTCATCGAGAGCTTTTCAACGATACCCCACAAGACGTGGTTTAGAAAAATTGGAATTTCCACCCCGATACGCCCGAAACAAACTGCGAAACTGAATTTCGATTGTACTGACTGAATGCAGGACGTGTTTCGAATTTACAGTTAATAGCAATTATGAAAATGAAAGCATGAATTCGGGTTTAAACAATAGACAATAATGTTAAGAAACTTACCAAGAAATTAAATGAAAATTGAAATTGTTTTTTATTGCAATGCAGCGCTATACACCTAATTTAGACAAATTAATAGTAAATGAAA
Source organism: Leptogaster cylindrica (assembly GCA_963082835.1). NCBI lineage: Eukaryota > Metazoa > Arthropoda > Insecta > Diptera > Asilidae > Leptogaster > Leptogaster cylindrica. The sequence goes on along the minus strand of OY720107.1, from coordinate 12,406,857 downwards.
GGCGCTAGTTTTCTGATCTATCTATATATTTTTCTCAAAAGTACTTAATAATGAAAAAAGAAAATAAATAAAAGTTCGATAACACATAATTTTTCTCTAAAAAAGGGAAATATATAGAAATATTTGTGAAATGTTGTTCTTTTTATCAATAAATTCTCTGCTGTATCTGAGTGTTTGTTGCTGAAGGGTTGATTGCAAACGCTTGTTGTATTGGATTAATAATTTTAAGTTAGAAATGTGCATATAATTATAACAATTTCATTAGTTTTTTTTCACTTAATAATGATGGGGATAAAATAATTCGATCTTACTTTTTGTTTACTAAACACCGAATCTTGCCAACAGGAGACGGAAAGTATGTATATATAATCTTCTTATTTATATATGTAGCTATAGCAAGTATTATTTATTAAATTGTTTTTTAATCATATATCCTGTTTTTCTTCTAAATTTGTTTTTCTTTCTCAATATTTTGTTTTTTTTTTCAACATTTTTTCTTAACGGATAACGGAATTTGTTGTAGTTCACGATTATCATTATTCTCTCATTTTTCCGTTAATTTAGTTATCCCACCAATCAGGTGCTGAAGAATTATTTGAATAAGAATTGTTGTAGCTACCCCCGTAGCTACCGCCACCTCCATTTCCGCTGCCACCGTAATATCCACCGGAATTTCCGCCTGTAAATAAGAAGATTTTGTTGTAGTTTTTTTGTTAAGTTTGAATTGAACTTAAAAAGTTCAAGAAAACTGAAGTCCGAAATTAAATATTCAAAACTTTGAAGGTGTATTTCCGTCTGATAAAATTATTTTATAAAATCTAACTGAAATGAAAATTTCATAGTGAACTTGTTCGGATGAATTAAAATTTTTAATTGTGCTCTTTTTAAAATTATTCTCCACATGAAAGAAGTCCTGTGTTTGCTTTTGGATTTCTTTCATATTTCAGTTTTTCCCATTTATCCAAATTTCATTTTTATTGTCCCATTCAACGTAAACACGGACTAGAAATAAAAACACAAACTCACCTCTTGCGTTACCATAGCTGGAGTTTCCGTTGTTACGAAAACCTCCTCCATTACGATTGCTTGATCCTCTATTGCCACTTCCACTTTGCTGTCGGTAATCGCGTGATCCGAAACCACCACTTCCTGTACCATATCGTGCTCCACCACTGCGATTTCCCATTCTTTTGCCACCTAAATGAGACCTTTCTTGCATCATGGTGTCCTCCAAAAACGACGGAATTTCTTGCTTTGTTTCGACCAGCAACTCCATCAAATCGGTGCAAATGTTGCGATTTTTCTCATTGAAAAAACTTGTGGCAACACCCAAGTTACCCATTCGGCCAGTACGACCTATTCTATGCACGTACTCTTCAACGTCTGATGGTAAATCAAAATTGATGACATGTTTGACATGCGGAATGTCCAAACCACGAGCGGCAACCGCGGTTGCTACTAGAATTGGACAATCACCGGATCGGAAACATCTCAAAGCCTCTTCTCGCTCCTTTTGTGTTCGATCACCATGGATACTTGTGACGGGATGACGGCATTGGTATAGAAACTCTTCCAGGGAATCGGCCCCCTTTTTAGTTTCAACAAAGATTAGCGTTAAGCTATCCTTAGAATATTCTGGACTGTCCTCTTTCATTGGACTCAATAAGTCCAATAAGTAAGATCTTTTGTCCTGTTCATTTACCCACAAAATTGTTTGTGTTATATTTTCGGAAGTAGACCCAACCCGACCTACTGCCAGGAAAATATAATTGTGCAAAAAGTCGCTAGCTAGTTCTTGAATAGCTTTAGGGAAAGTCGCAGAAAACATCAAAGTTTGTCTCTCTCCGGTCGGCGGCATATTGCTCTGTTCAACAATGCGTCGAATCTGCGGTTCAAAACCCATATCAAGCATTCGATCTGCTTCATCTAAAACCAAGAATCTAATGTTATCCAAGCAAACTTTTCCGCGGGTAATCATGTCTTCCAAACGGCCTGGAGTGGCCACTATCAAATGACATCCTCGATCAAGCTCTCGCATTTGCTCCGCAGTATTGTTTCCACCTAATAAACAGTTTTAATGAAAAGGAAAATGCGTTAAAAAACAATAATTTACCATATAAGACGGCCGGGCGCATGCGTGAACGATATGAGAATTTTTTTGCTTCCTCAAATATCTGAGTAGCTAACTCACGGGTGGGAGCTAATACTAACCCCAGTGGATACTGTTTGCGACGGTGAGAAGCACCGGAACGATTGTTCTGCTGAGGGTTGCCTGCTCCGTGTTCGTACATTTGATTTAAAATCGGAACCAAAAACGCAGCAGTCTTGCCAGAGCCTGTCTGAGCGCAAGCCATCAGATCACGACCATTGATTATGATCGGAATGGCATATTTTTGAACCGGTGTAGGCTTATCATATCTTGCCAACGTAATGTTGTTTCTTATAATTTCTGTCAGCTGAACATCTTCAAAAGATGTGATATGTGGAGGTACTTGATCGCCCGTCGCCTCCACGGGTATGTCTTCGTATTTGCTAAAATTGATACCGGTATTCGCTGAACCGAATAATTCCAATTCAATGCGCTCATCCCGTGGCATAAGCGTTGTAAAGTCGACATCATTCCGTCTGTCATCTTTCCATTTGCCACCGAAGTTTGATTCATTTCGTGACACTGGTTTGTTTTCGGGTTCAATCCAACGATCATTGCGCACAGGTGGTTGTGTATGATCACGTTCGTTTGCTCGTGACCCACCGCGACCACCGTTTCCACGATACCAATTGTCTTCACTTCTTCTCGATTCGTACGAATCACCTGTAAATATTCAAGAAACCAAAATGTACAAATACCAAGCGATTGGGTACAAATTTGAACATATTCCAAGCTTACTTTCTTTATTGTCAATTAACAGGTTTTGTTTTTAACTTGTGCAGTATTGTATATTCAGTTGACTTACCGTTCTGGAAATTCTCGTCGTTTCGTCTTCTCGAAAAACTTCCGAAATCTGCGCCTCTGTCTACACGATCACGATTATTGAATCTCCGATTATTCCCACTGTCGGTCAAGGGAAACTTAAACTTTAAAATTGTATATACAAGCAGAATAGATTACCTTCGAAAATCAGTTGCACTGCTACGATAATCCTTGTCACCCCTGTAGTCCCTGTCGTTTTTGTAATCACGATCCCTATCACGATCGCGGTCTCTTTCGGATTCCCCGAACGTTTGCAAATTATTGTTACCCCTCAAATGTGGAGGTACGTATTTATCAGTTGCACTTGTAGAACTTGTAGATTTAGTAACGGGACTGTCACTATCGGCTCTACCGCCTTTCAAGTCCAGACCAGCAATCTGCAAATGATATTCCATATTGTAAATGACAGTAAAGTTTTTTCGAAAAATGTTCGTATCAAATCATCTAAAAGTGACAAGTTCTACAATTTCATGAATGTAACAATTATTTCACTCCTCTTAGCATTGCTGAAAATTATGTATTAAGCAAGAAATACTTCTATAATTCAGACAAAAATCTCATCCATGTAAAAGAAATTAATTCTAACAATTCGAAGCAAAAAAGTTTTTCGTTAGTTGTTCAGTTTTAAGCAACCAATTCTATAAACTTAAAAATAAAGAATTAATTTTAGCGAAAATATAGTCTTAAACCGGGCACCAATCTTGTTACATAAAACGATGAAATTTGGTGGAATTGCTCTAAAAAAAAAGAAATGTCAGCTCGATTGTACACCAACGAGCATAGTCACCCTGTTAAATTAAAATCCCCAATGCGGCAGCCATTTGAAAACCCCGTGTTCAATTTTTCTTTTCGCATACACACGTTTGCAAAACGCAAAGGTTATATGAAAAATTAACACGCACACATTAGCAGGTTTGTTCATTCATACGAAATCAATGACCGAACACGAAACAAATCTTGAGATTTATAACCAACACGACATCCAAAAGCCTTGATATGCTTGGAATTTTCCCACCAAATCGATTACTTAAGCAGTATTCCTAAAAGACTGCCTGCAACCCTTTAGCACGAGGACACTTTTGTTCATTCAATGTTAAGCTTTGTTCACTCACCTGCTGCTCTAGACCTGTACCATTTTGGTTGATAGCATTACTCATATTACTTCCAGTCAGTTGCTGGTTTTTTTGTTGAACTTTCCCTTTAAGAAGTTCGAGCAAAATGTTTTTCCAATTATCACTAAGTGGTTCACTTGATGCAGAAAATAAGTCACTACACAATTGTTCAGTGTACACCAATATTTTTGATAATATTGCAAAACGTTTGTGCTATTCTTTTAAGATGAAAAACTCAACTCGATAAAACGCGTTTATCCCGCAAAAGATCTTCCTCCTCCTTCTAGTCGACACAGAGTTCTAAAAACTTATTCTTTTGTCTTCATCCACACATTGGCGTTGAATCATTACGCATTCATCGATACTGTATGTGTTCACAGTGGTCTGCAAATTTTTTGTCATTGCATTCACGCGAGGAAAACTATAATTAAACTGTATTACAAATTTCTCTTACATGAAAATTTAATTTGTTAAATTTTTCTATGTTAGTTTTATATTTATCGTTTTTTTATTTAATCCACACCAATTAAATCGTAATAATAACAGAATACAATTTTGCCACGATATGCCCTTCCTCACGACGAGGTTAAGTTTGACAATTTTATGGTTTCTTTGACATTATTAATCATGAACTCCTGCGCAAGGAAAGTAATAGAGCGATTCAGTATATTCAGCTAGTATATAACGCTTGAAACAGCGCCTCTATCGGCCGAGAGAGATATTACTCGTAACATTTTGCTAGTAAAAATCGCAATTAAATCTCGCCAACAAAATTTTTACAAATATGTACAAACAAAAATCAAATTTTACAAATTCCGCAAATCTCGCCAACAAATTAATTCTTTACAAATGCAAACAAATTAGCAATGGGCGATTTAAATCGATTTTTCGATAAATCGATTTTAAGGGTCGATTCGGTCAGGCCGATTTTTCAAAAAATCAATTCGTTTTTAGTCAAATCGAATCGGCTAAATTAATTTTTTTTTCCACAACTGAAATATTGTAAACATTAATTTACCTATTTAATATTAAATATTTCATTTCGACGTCTGGCAGTTCTGAATAGTGAATTGACATTTGAATACCAATACGCCGTTCCAGCAGCAGGCACCTGAAAGACTGAACACTCCACTCTGAAAAAATCACGTTTGCGAATATCAGCTCTTATTTCAATTCAATTCAATTAAAATTTTCCATTTATCAAATATAAATATTTTGACATGCCCGGTGGCCCACTCGTTTATAATTCCGTGTTCCTTCAGCTTCCTCTTTTGAAGTTAGAATCATGTACATATACATATTACGTAATACGTTTAAGCGCCCTGTAAACGCTCGAACTTGGTACGAGTAAACTTGGTTCGACTAAACCCCGCAGATAGTCGAAAATCAGATTCTTTCAAAATTTGTTCGGTTAATTAACATTTCATTCAACCGACAAATTATAAATTGATTTTGAATAATAATGAGTCCGCGAAAACTATTTTTGATTTTTAGAGCAAGAAGAATGAGATCGTTTTTTGAAATGTAAAAAAAAAGGATATGGTTAAAAAAATGGTTGAAGGATCGACCAAAATGTATTCATATAAAATTTTTATTGAAGGAAAATTATAAAAATATAAACAGCGTACCACCCCGTAGACGTCCAACATCAACTCTAACATGGTTTCTCAACCAAGTTTACTCGTACCATGTTCGAGCGTTTACAGAGCGCTTTACATGCAGAGTCGAAGTTGGGCCCAAACGTAGTCGAATCGAAGTGAAAGTTTATTGCACTAATTTGATCTATTATTGTAACAATTTTTCGAGTTTCGTTTATATTTTATAGATATTTTAAGGAATTTTTATGTTTTGGGCAATTACTCAGAAAACATCAAAAAACTATCTTACTGCGACTGCCAACTCGACTATCTACCCGCGTTTGCATGTATTTTAACTGCATTGTACAAAATGTATGGTTTGTTCAGAGTCCCCTTCTTCCAACATATATCGATAACAAAAACATCAAAAATGATTACTAACTAGCTGATTTTTTTCTGTTGCTTAGTTTATATTTATATAATTTAACAGACACATTGTCCTCCAAATTGCGTGGTACGTTATCCCGGTCCTCCGATTGAATACATTTTTGAAACTCATGAAATTAGAAATCAATTCATTTTCTGCATTTGCTTACTGCGCATTAGGTCTCCCATGTTAGTGTCCGCCATAACCGTGCAAAAATCGTGATAAATTGCAAAAATAGTCCCTAGATAGATCCTGCACTAAAACTTTTTGTTGAGAATTTTAGATATAGGTATGTTCAAAATTCTAGTGGACTTTAATATTGTTATGGTTCTGTGTAGGCATAATATATATTCGATAATTCTTTTGGCGACAATGATACGGACTATGGATACAAATCTTTCTGTGTTTGATAGGTCTAATACTAGGGTAAATTGAAAAAAAATTAGTATTTTATCTCAATTATTCAAGTCACTGTGACCAAAAATGTCTTCGAATTAATTTGGTGAAAAATCACGAAAAAAATTCATAACTCGAAAACTACCAAAAATCATAGAACATACATGGGGGTGATTCGGGTAGCCCTTGAGGTGCTGTACCTCTGACCTTCCGCTTGACACTACTTCTAGGGACACCCTTATACTGCGGTTCACTCATATGCGACCAGCATTATACACTTTTCAACACTTATTTATTACAATAAATACAATAAAAAAAATAGTACCATCCCATTATTTTTTGGAGTTTGAATTTGCGGATTATATAAAAATATTAGCATACATTCACATCATCATTTAATTACAATAGAAAATAAGAAATTTTCGTATAACTAATTAAAGAAATTATTTTCTTTCTTTTTTTAATTCACATAATTTTCTCATAGTTCATTATTATTACAATTAATCAGAAATGTTTGTTGCACACACTACACATAGACAGACTTAAAATGGAAACCAAACCATTTGCGTCTGTGTTATATTATTTTTTCTACTTATAATTTTATTAAATTCTCAATCACATTATCTTCGAGATTATGGAAACGTTTGATTTTTTTTAATGACTAGACAATGGTAAAATTTGTTTGTAATTTTTCAAGTTATATGTAGGTACTTTTAAAGTGTACAGACCAATTGTTTAATAATGTTCCACTTTTCATGTTCTTATTTTTCAGTATTTATATTGAAATTATTTATAATTCTATGTCTATCTAAGAAGTTGGTGTTATTTGCAGAAATATTGAAGTTTTTCTTGCACTTTTTCTGTCCCAAATTTTTTCAATATTATTCCCTAAATACATAATCATGACTTTTTTGCAATTGGTTAGGGTACTCTCGCTTTCCTGATTTTTCTATGTAGGTATCTAAATCTATTTACAATTGTTAACATTAAAACGTTTAAAGTTGTTTATACTTAGGAATCAAATTAATATAATATTGATGAAATATAATTTTCCGAAATTAAGAAATTAATTTAACAGGAAGACAAGATACTTAAATATTTATAAATTTTTAATAATACCTATGAATGTTACATACATGTAACCTAACAAATAATAAATTAATAGTGTACCTTAATCATAAAAATAAATTACTTATACGTTATACGAATTCATCATAATTATTTCTTTACATCCGATTATACTTTGAATACAGTATTAGATTAACAACAAAAACTTCATGTTTTAACAACCGCTAGGAACTTTTAAATCCAAAAGAACAAAAAGAAATGTTACAAATTCAATAAAGCAATAACTTTTATAGATTTCAGAATGTTCCTAAATCTAAGTTAAATTAAGTTGCTTGCGAACGTTTGCAACCCCATGACATAATGATGACAGAAAGAAAAGAACTACAATGCTTTATACCTAATAATAATATATTCATTATTGGGAAGTGAAAAGAAACCGTTTTATCCGTTTGTCCGTCCAAACGATAACTCGAGAACGCAGGGATTTAGTAAAATATTAAATAATACTTCATATTTCCAAACAAAGTTGTAAGGTCAAATTCGAAGATAAGCAAGATCGAGCAACATCTTTGCAATGTTGTCATACACATATAAGGCTGAATAAGCTTAATATAAATTTTGATTTTTTTAATGAATATCTACATTTTAACTCTCTTTCATTAAATATTGTTACAAAAACATATAAAAATGAATTATTTGCACGTAAATTTTTTTACACGATCTTGAAGTTTTACAAAAAACATTGCTGTTTTGCAATAGTTTTAATAACATAGAACGCAGTTTTCTTTTAAGGTCTTTACCGATTTTAGTTTTTACTGATTTTTTCCTGTGTAAAAAAAGGGTAGTTGTATTGTATGCTTAAAAAAAACTGCGTATTACATATCCTAGGTTATTTCATAATTGGTGTGAACCAATTACACTTTCTAGTTATATTTAATAGTTTTTCTATTTTTCACAACCACAAGAAAAAAATCTTTAAACTAGCGGTAAACTTCATTTGTTATGTTCTAAGTTTTTATTTGTTTTTTATTTACTTCTTAATTTGATTATTTATTTTCATACATTTTAATGAAATAAATTATTATAAACTCGCTCAACATGATGACATAAACAATCAAAACGAAAAATATTTATAGACAAATAAAATTTCGTTCCAGCTTCCAGGAAGGTGTGAGACATCGATCGTGCTTAAAAAAGGGTTACTGTATACAATTTATCAATTTTAATACACATAAACGTTATGTTTTGTCAAATATTAATTTAAATTGTCTCTCAAACGACTGATTAAATTCAATTATAAACTTTTCAACATAGAAGAAATCTTGAATAAAACAACTAAAATATTTTAATGTTATTTAAAGCAACCAGTTGTTGTGAATTAAGAAACATTTTGTATAACGTTCACAACACAACACTTGCACGCACTCTAGGGCAGGATTGTACGTCTATTGTTATTGAATCATCGCTAGTACGGAACATTTGATTTTATTTTGATTTGTTGACTATATAAATTACAAAAAGGAATAAAAATTGTAAAGATCAGCTTCATTTTTACGTTTGCTTGTTTGTTTTACAAAACATCAATTTGTTCACGCTATTTTAAAATTCAATTAGTACGTGGGCTTTTCTTAATTTGTTATTTTCATCAATATTTCTTCAACAATAGTTCTTTTATATAAATATTTGTGTCTACATTTTTCTTATTTTTAACATACATTTATTTATATTCTAAATATCCTTAGAGGTCAATTAACGAAATTGAATTTTGGTTTTTATTGCTAATTGGTTTCTGTTCAGGTGGTCATCAAAGTCCTGTATCAAACATTTGTAGTGATTTTGTAACTAAATCATCCTTTAGGCATGCTTCTAAAAACTCTTCAATGGTTATAACTCCATCTTGATTTAAATCTAGTTTACGAAACACACGATCAACCTGAAAATGTGTAGGCATAATAAACCACAAACTCTGCATAAAAATATATTTTCAAAAAGTGATCAGAAGATTAAAAATTATATTCTAATGAAATTATTAGGAACTATCATTAGGTATATGATTTAGTCTAATGCATCGAGTAATCACCTGGTCCCTAGCTTTTCTGTCATCCTCAGGTTGGTGTGCACGCCGTCCCATTAATTCGTGGATGGCCATAACTACTTCTCCTAATTCACCTCGACTTATACAGCCATCGCCGTTAAGGTCGTATAACTTGAACGTCCAGCGTAGCCTCTCGTATACTGACCCACGTAGCAAGGTGGAAAGTGTGACTAATAAGTCCTGTGATCGATACAACAACAAGAAATGAATTTGTTATTGATGATTAATTAATATTTGGGATTTTTGGATGTTTTTTCAATCTCAGTAAAATTGTTTTTCAACTACAAAAATGTTGTAACACAGCAGCTAAGAATACTTAGTTAATTAATTATTTGATATAAAATATGCCTGTATTAAATTAAATTAATAATTCTGTATTAAATTAAAACAATTACATATTATTAAATAATATAATATAACAATCTAAATTCCGTTCAACTGTGTTTCAACTCACCCGAAAGCTGATTGCTCCATTACAGTTGACATCGAACGCTTTGAACACATAATGTGCATATAGACTGGAATCTAAAATGAATAAGGGCAAATACATTGTTCTTAAAATATTTTAGGACTTATTATGCACCTACTTCCATGTGGAAAAAACTTTGCATATATGTCCTTGAAACAGTCCTCGTGAACAACTCCTTCTGGACATTCCTTAAAAAACGGAGCGTATTTTATTTTTAATATTGTTTACTTGTCACCTAAGAATACATTTCCCCAAAATGTTAAATAATTATTATTAAAACAAAAATCTTTGCACCGGGGATAGTTAAATTAATAAATGGAAAAGTGGCTGATTTTATAATTTTAACCTGTTTGTAAGAATGTTACATAATGGGCATCTTTTTGGGAGTTTTCTTTTTAATGAAAAATTGCTTTAAGTGTTTTCCATTCTCTATCGCATTCACAGCTCTACTTACGCTGCTTTTCATTTTACATATAAACTTAACGAAAAAAGATGGTCTGTGCAGCTGTTTAATTGTAGAAAAGTATGCCAAGTGCGGAAATTAAAACCATCATTAGCACCATGTATAGGGAAACAGCCGTCTTTTTTTTTTTAATATTTTTTGCTGTACATAGCGTTAGTCACTATTTTTACAAATATGTACATATTAAAAGAATGGCGGATAACATGAGAAATTCCCAAACCATTTCAATTCACTTTCAAGGAAAAGATGAAATATTTGCACACTTCATAAGTTGCATGTGCGCTTCCACTAATGGATTCTCTAATGGTCCTCATAATTAAAATTCCTCGAAACCAGCAGAATATAAGGTGCCTTCCATTCTTATTCTCCTGCTCCTTTTAATCTTCAATGATTATGACATTACGTAAGAATTGAAGAGTTCCTAGAACTACATTTTGTTGGAGTAATGAATATTGGAGGAGTGTACACTTTACAGGAAAACAGGAGTGAGTGTGAAATTTAAAATCTGTTTTGACTTAATGAATTGTGTCTGAGACAACCTGAAAAAGTGCAGTTTTCTAAAGTGACATTCACTTTTATACTTTCATAAAGTAGGCACTTACAAGAAGGCAAGATATTATGAGACTGGAGTTAAAATTGTTTAAAACAATGTCTCGAATAATTTAAATCGACAAGAATGATTTTGAAAACATTTTCTTGGTATTGCATTCTTTTTCTATTATTACAACAAAATATAAAACAACGTAGATCAATACTTTATAAATAAAACAAATTTAATTCTCATTAAATTATAAAAAATTTTAAATAGTTTTAAATCCCAATTAGTATAAAATATCCCAATGGTTTTTTAAAAGTTTTAAGAAGAATCGGGAGTAGGTGCGAGGGCAGTTTGATAAGTCAGTGACTTTTTGAATTTCCCGCGCAGTAATGTTAAATGCAACACTACTCCCGTTATACCCTTGACACCCTACAGAGTTAGGGCCTAGTCCCATAGCACCGTCACCGTCAACGCCACCGTCAAGAGAGTGAAGAGTCACGGGGTGAAAAAACTTGTTTTTTGTATGGGAGACAAAACCCGAAGACTCAAATTCGTTAATTTGAATTTTGAGGGGAACGAAAAAGAGTAGGCCGTCAAGCCACCGTCAAGACCGTCAAGAGAGAAATTTTACTTCGGTTCTGACGAATGTTTTAAGGTGCGTATTCACTTGAGCACGAACTTGAACGAGGCAAGCCGAGGCCGAATGAGCATACATATATTTGTTGTTGTGCGATGCCTCGGACCGCGGCAATTCGCCTGCCATCCGATGGGATCGGATCGGCATTCGTTCGGCCTCGGCTTGCCTCGTTCGCGTTCGTGCTCAAGTGAATACGCACCTTTAGAGGGGAATCATTGTTTACGTTAAGTGCTTCAGTAAAGTAGGTAATTCAATTTTTGTTTTGAATGAAAAAATGTTTAGCTTTTTATAATATATTGCTTAGGGGAGAGCGGGGCCAATTGTAACGCGGGGCAAATGAAACATTCTTTTGTGCGGCAGTTGTAACACTGTTTCAATTGACCCACAACGTTAAAATTCTGATTGCAATTCTATTTTTTAAATAATTTTCTTACTTTTCAAACTCTAAATAATAATAATAATTATATATAATAACATATAAATCAAAGTTTCTTATTAAAATAAACATATAGGTAGGGGAGCGGCGTACATAGTGGCGCAGCGTACAATGTGGCGCAGAGCCTTTTTGGGTATTATAGCAATTGGTAGATGAAATCTGTCTGGTGTCATAAGTGTGTTAGTTAGTAACCAAACTTTGTCTAAGTAACAGGTGCGATCAAGCGCGCATTTAATAGGTCTTGTGAAAAAAATCAAAAAACCCCATTTTGCAAGTTTTTTAAAAATTTTTTCATTCCTTCACAACATCTAGAATTTTTAAGATATTTATGAAAACTTTATATGCAAAGACTCACTATGATATCCTCTTTTAAGCATCATAATTGATTTTGGATTATCTTCAATTTTTCTTATAACTTCAATCATTTTTCAAAATAACAGAAAAATTCCAATGTGGCGCACGCGGTTCGTACAAAGTGGCGCATTAATTAGATTTGTTCAATGACAAAGATGGTATGGTTTTAAAATGTTTTATTGCCCCTTAAGCTAAGACATATTTTGTACTTCCTTCTACTGGCGAGGAAAACCTGAAAAAGCACTTGGAATGTGCTAATATATCAACTGGTTTCTATATTTGCATTCATTGCGATTTCGACTATAATGATTAAGCCGATCAAGAATTTTGCAATTGGTTCACATACCTACTTAACCTATTATTTTAATAAATTTTTGAAAAGTATCGAAATCTATTGTATTTACTTTTTTTTCCACGCAGATGTTACACTTTTAATAGTGCGCCACATTGTATGCATGTGCGTGCAATGTGGCGCAAAGAGGTCCCTGCAGTTTTTGGGCTATATCTCCGAAAATATCTACAACTGAATAATGATTGCTTCTGTAATAACAAAGCTTAGTAAATTTCCTTTCAACTCATGCCTTCACTCCTGATCTAAACCTCCTTTAAATATCATTAAAAGCTCTAAACTCAAAACTATAGGCACATTGTACGCCGCTCCCCTACATATTTTCAAAATCAATTATCAAAAGCCTTTCAATATTTATGGAAAAAGTAAGTTAATGAAATCAAAATTAAATTTCTTCGATGAAGTTGCGTCCCCTCATTCATATTTGTCATACGTCTTCGACCACTGTACATGCAGAAGGGTAGCAAGCATCGGAAAACAGGTTTAATATGAGGGGAATAAGACTCGCAGATGAAAGCAAAATACAGGCCGTCGTCGCCGTCGTCGTTAAGATTTGCTCAACTTTGCTCTCTCAAGAACATTTTCTTGGGCCAAAGACTACCCGAATGAGCACGAACGTTTTGACGGCCGATGGCCAACGGTGTTATGGGACTGGGCCCTTAATCTTGTTTATGGCCTGCTTCTCGGTTAAAATTTCCCCTAACCAAGTTCCAAAACCTGGTTATCGATAAACGACTTTCTGGGACTCGTTTTGGGGAAATAATCTAGTTTATCTCTCCAGCTGATTGATGACATTTGTGTGTGATATTTTTCAAAGAGTTTTGCGCTAAAGTGAAAGTAATATAATAAATAAAATTTCCTTTAATTGGACAATTAATGTTTTCACTCGAAGCATCCATTTTGACAACAATCGAATTTGACAGTTCAAAACTTGGTTATCTCTAGAGAAGTGTGTCACCCTGGCGGGTTATCTGATAAACCAAGATGCGATAAACGAGATTAAGTTTTGTAGTGGGTATTAGCTGTCATCTATTAATAGACTACTGTTAAATTTTGAGCAAGCTGCGTCATTTAGTTTGTGTTTGACAGCCCTTGAAAGCAGACAACCTCGTGAGTTTTAATGAAAATGGAAAAAAGTAAATTCCGTGAGCTGATTAAGGAAAGACTTGATAAATACTATGGGGACTCTGCACCATGCATTTCAATGGTTAAGAAATAAAAAGTGGTTCACTGAGTTCCGTTGTGGTTGTACCAGCAGTCCAACACAGGTTCAGGTTCGGGTCGCCAGAGGTCGTCACCCCAGAAATCGTCGATAAAATTCATGGAATGCTATAGGACGATCGGAGAATCAAAGTGCGTGAGATAGCGGAGGCTGTTGTAGGCATCTGACCTGAGCGAGTACATCACATTTTACACGAATATTTGGACATGAAAAAGCTATCCGCGCGATGGATGCCGTGATTGCTCACTGTACTCGACCATGAGCGCAACCAAAGAATATCTACAATAAGAAGGGTCACAAATGTCTGTACACGTTTCGTGTTGCGATTGTGTACAGCAAGCGTCATAGAAATAGATGGCAAGTGAATTACACTTTGTGAAAAGGGAAAGGAAATGTAGGCGTCACGTTTTAACCAATGAGTGCTCGTAAACAACACAAAACTTTAAGTTCTGCTCGCGACTCTTTAAAGTTCTGCTCGCGATGCTTTAAGTTCAGCCCGCGCAGATTAAAGTTCCGCTCGCCTTTAAAATTACATACATTACAAAAACAAAATGAAAGTTCATGAGCTGCGTTTGCATTGGATAAGGCGGTAGTTGCAAATAATAAAGCGTTATCGAAGACAGCACCCCACATTTTAGCATGTAAATGTAAGAAATATTGTAGTTCGAACTTTTTCTTTCTAAATAACATTTGACAGCATAATAGAATATACCTGCGCTTCCACTTATGAGGAGATTTTCTTTTTTCTTTTTGGACAAAAATGTACCCATACAAATATGCAGAAGAGTGACCCTTCTTATTGTAGATATTCTTTGGCGCAACCGTGTGACGACTTCAAAGGAGTGTTTGGCGAAGTTCAGCCGCAATCCGAATGAGTTTTTGCGCCCTTTCGTAACCGAAACCTGGATTCACCACAACACACCAGAGACAAAGCAACAATCAAAACAGTGGGTTTCTCCGGGTGAACGTGCACCAATGAAGGCCAAAGTGGGTCTGTCGGCCAACAAGGTTATGGCTACAATTTTTGGGGATGCACGGGGTTCATGCACATATATTATCTTGAAAAGGGTAAAACGACCACCGGCGAATATTATTCAGAACTTTTGGACAGATTAGATATTGATTTGAAGCAGAAACGCCCCCATTTGACAAAAAAAAAGTGCATACATGTAGTCACCAACACCATGGCAAAAAAACATAGCTTGGGCTTCGAACTGGTACCCCCCATCCAGCATATTCCCCGGATTTAGCCCCCTGCGACTATTTCCTGTTTCCAAACCTGAAGGAATGGCTGGGTGGTAAGAGATTTGGGTCAAATAAATCATCTCTGAAACAAACGCCTATTTTGACGGCTTCGAAAAAACCTATTTTTTGGAAGGAATAAAAAAATTGGAAAAATGCTGGACTAAATGTATCGAGCTAAATGGAGACTATGTTGAGAAAAAAAATGCTTATTTGCCGAAAAAAGAATCATTTATTCAAAAAGTCACTGACTACTTTCGTACTACCCTACTATATTAAAACGCCAAGGTTTGTGTCCGTTAACAATCTCAGGAACGGAAAATCCAAAAAGTGCATGTGCTCAGATTTAAAGTAGGCACACTCAGAAAAGAAAGTGACACAAAAATCAAGGTCCCCAGCGTAGACGCTCGGTCTCTTTCGTTCTTTGTGTATATTTCCGCTCAATTTTTCGAAATTAAATTACTTTTACTAAGTTAAAACATCTCAAGAACTTTAATAACTTCCTGAAAATATGTTATTAACTTATTACTTATTAATAAAAACGTTCTGTTTGATACAGCAAAATACAGCCCAAAACATGATTAAACACGAGGTTCTTTATCTTTGAGTAATTCTTTATCTTTGTCGGAGTATTATTATTTCGATTTCGAATGAAATGTACTATATAAATATGCACTTTTTTATTTTTGCCCAAAATTTATTCATAACACTGGGGAACAGTGATTTTGTTGTCTTTCATTTTTCATTTGATTTTAACTATATTTGGGACGCTGTTTTCAAAAATGCTTTCCGTTTTGCCCTATCAGCTCTAGTTTCTTAGTCTCTTAGATACAGGGTACGTAAAAGCTCGAAAAAGAGCCGCTCGCGAGCGAGCCGCCTGGAGTGGCTCCTTACATTTTGGGCTCCCGGCTCGAAGCCGGAGCCGGTTTTTTCAAGAGCCATCAAATGGCTCGAGCTCTCGAGCCGAAAGAAGCAGCTCGATTGAGGAGCCGCTCCTTTTGCGAGCCGGAGCTCGGGAGCCGGCTCGGGAGCTGGCTCTTGGGAGCTGGCTCTTTAGCTCCTGGCTCGAATGAGTCAGCAGAACAAGAAGAAATCGCACCGAGTCGCAATTCATGCCGCATGTCGTTGTTATGATGTGTAGTTGTATATTTGTGCCGGCATGCGGCATGAATTGCGATTTCATCTTGTTCTGCTGACTCATTCGAGCCAGGAGCTCAAGAGCCAGCTCCGGAGCCAGCTCCCGAGCCAGCTGCCAAGAGCCAGCTCCCGAGCCGGTTCTCGAGCTGGAGCCGAGGCTGTCACAAAGCTCCGGCTCGAAGAGCGAGCCAAGTAAAAACCCGTAGCTCGCGGCTCGGGAGCCGGAGCCTGTAAAAACTTGTTTTTGGCTCCCAGTTCGGAGCCGGGAGCCAGTTTTGATGGCACGGCTCGCTCTTCGAGCCCGAGCTCGCAAAAAGAGCCGCTCCGGAGCCGCTCCCGAGCGAGCATTTACGTACCCTGCTTAGATACAGCATTTTTAAATTTTAATAGGATTCCCATGTCCATGCCTATTGCCTACTGACATTTCATTTTATTTTGCTTGCTTGTTAACGGGTGTGTGTTAGAAGTTAGAAATCGCTGCCAAAAACGTAAAATATTTCTAAAATATAAAATCTCTCGTCACAACAAAATAGACATCCTAAAGAATAAGTAAGATGAACTTTAACTAAATTGGTTGGGTAGTTTTGGAATAATAGTGAACCGCGTTGAAGTCGTCCTTGACTCTTGAGCCTCAAAAGTCGATGTTCCCTAATTCTCAAAATCTTCAATATGATCCGAATGAGACATGTGAGGTACCAAATACAGAACAATCTCCTGAATAGAATGAATGTAATATTATTGAATTTGGACTTTTAGAAAATGGAATAATCGGGAAAAATGCTTTTACGGTAGGTTTTTTGGTTAATAATTGAAAATCCTATATTTAAGAAACTAGAGGTGATAGGACAAAACAGAAAGCATTTTTGAAAACAGCGTTCCAAATATAGTTAAAATCCAATCAAAAACGAAAACAACATGAAAAAAACTTTTTTTTTTTGGCCTGTGAATTAAAAGTACAACAGCGTGTATGCTAAGCATCCTTTTTAAAAATTGTTTCATTGAATAAAAAGCTCTTTTAAACTCTTTTACGAAGGAAAGTACTTTTATTATAAAAAAAATAAGCTAGAAATATGGCAAAGAACTAGTTATTGGATACTCCTACACAAAAGTGAAGTACACACTTTTCCGCTTATTATTCATCCGCTTTCATACAGTAACTATAAGAACCGATGCGTCAGATATTTTAAACAGCTCAAAAATCTGTACAATAGAGACTGTACGTGAGTCTACATTGTGAAACACTACTTATATCTACTTCGTTGATCTGCTTTTTAGTAATATCGATTTAGCATAGACGCTTATTATTTGTTGATTGGGGTCCAGTTGATTTGAAGGAGCTTTTTTTATGTATTCCCACTATTGCACTATTAAGGTAGAAATTTTTATGCAATTATCTTTGCAGGTCTCAAGGTGCAATCGTTCGATCTGAAAGAATTTCAGAAAGTAGCAAGTTTTGTAAGTGGTGAATTATTCGTATCGAAAGGGTACGAAGAAATTATAATTCCCAAAGAGCTATTTCTAAAGGATATACAAATTATATGTGGAAGCCCGTGATTAAAATGAATCGAAAGGGTACGAAGAAATTATAATTCCCAAAGAGCTATTTCTAAAGGATATACAAATTATATGTGCAAATTATATGTGGAAGCCCGTGATGAAAATGAATACTGTGCAAATGAAATAGATGAATTTGAAACATGGAAACAGCAAAAAACGCAATCCAGAATGCTCCAATTCCTAATTGGGTTGTTGGTTGTTCAATGGAAAGTGTTTATAAGTTCTTTATTTATTTACTCCAATAAAGCTTTGTAGGTAGATTTCGAAGAAAAATTTTCCTATTGAGATGTATAGCATGTCACGACTTTCAAAAAATTCTTTCATAGTTTTTCGTTTCATGCCTCCCTGAGTACGAAACCACCCCCCGTTCGAAAGTTTATATATATAAAATATATATATAGGTATATATTTACACGTTAGCGGCCGTTTTTTTGAACGTATTGAAATTAAATTTTAATATGTTATTTCTGGGGTTAATAGCTCGATTAATTTCGTTAATGAGCAAAATCGTTCCAAGGGGGTGGCCGGGGGAGGGGGTTGGAATTTTTAAAAAATCAAATCTCGACCCCTATGAAGTTTAGAGAGAAACTTTATTTGTATAAATTAGAGTACTCTCTATGAGATGAACGGTAACACCACCGAATTAGGGGTTGGTGGGGTTCGAGTGGGGGTGGAGGTAAAAATTCGAATTTTTCTAAACCACGTCTTGTGGGGCATCGGTGAAAAGCTCTCGATGAGTAGTTTATAAATCCATAACTAGTTTCTCGATTTTGAAATAAATTACTCCAATAAACACAATCAAAACACTTCGAAATCTACCTCAGCCAGTAGGCCTGCCGAAAGGGATTTTTTTACTTTTGTTTACTTCCTATTTGTAAATTTGTTCATTTAATAATATAAGAAACATTTTTTTCTTTCAGTAGGAATGTGGAATTTGTTCGTTTATCGTATATGGTTCATATTAACGTTCGTAAAATCCTATACTATTAAACGAGCAATATTTGTATATATATATATATATATATCGGTAATCGCGTTCTAGAAAACGGCTCTAAGGATTTTGATGAAAATTTCAGATTAGGGGTTTTTGGGGGCAAAAAATCGATCTAGCTAGGTGTCATCTCTGGGAAAACTCGTTTTCCGCGAGTTTTCACGATCCAAACAACAATATTGTCTTGCCTATGAAGTAGATTGAAAAATTCGCCAGTCGTGGTATCTGTTTCAATAGCTCAGTGGTAGAGCGTAGGTCTCATGTGCCGAAGCCTATGGGTTCGATTCTTGGAGTGGCTGGCTTTTTTTTTCTTTTTTTTTCGAATAATAAGAACAATTTCTGTCTGCGAAATGGATCTCGAAAATTTCTCTAAAGATTTGTTGAAAAACAATAATTGTATTCAGTAGAAATTACATACTATCGGTAATCGCGTTCTAGAAAACGGCTCTAAGGAGTTTGATGAAAGTTTCAGAATAGGGATTTTTCGGGGTATAAAATCAATCTAAATTCATCTTTGGGAAAACTTGTCTTCAGCGAGTTTTAACGATCCAAACAACAATATTGTCTTTCCCAAGAATCAGATTGAAGAATTCGCAGTGCATCGTGTTTGTTTCAATAGCTCAATGATAGTGCGTAGGTCATGGGTTCAGATTTTCAGATGGGTCAGACTTTTTTCATTTTTAAAGTGTCCATAAAAGGGTTCTTTTTTTTTTTAAACAAAACAGTAAACAATTATTTTAATACGAGATATTATAAACGAGCAATGTCTGAAAGCAAAATGGAACTCAAAATCCGCGTAAGAACGTGTTGTACTACAGATAATGTATTTTTGGATTATTTGAAACTTTTCTATAATTGTGAAAATGGACTAAAAAGAAGAAAATAATTTTGTTTTTTTACAGAGGATTTTCCAAAAGTAAAATAAAATTTTTTCTTCTCTTTAGTCTATTTACATAATTAGTGTAGAAAAATTTCAGAAAACTAGAGTTTTTTTTTTTTTACTGTTTAGTCTTAATCGATCAATTGCGGGGAGCATTTCCCATAAACAAATAATTCCCATCTGGTACTTGGGCAGTAGGACTATTAGTCCGGTTAAAATGTTCTGGATTTATTGGAGTCTTAAACATGAATGGATGCGGATTGCCTTTTGATGACGGTCGTATTAATTATGAAATGATACGAAGCGGTACCGTACATAGCGGCAGCATTATTATGATGAGTGACGTCACAAAAAATTGTTTCATGGAATACTGCGGTAGTGGTTTCTAAGATATCGTTAACAGGGACCAACACGTAATATGAACGCTCAGACGCTACCGTCACATTTATGGCGCTAGCTCTTTACGGTGGAGAACTGTATGTCAACGTTTTTTCTCGTCGACAGTGTCCGTAGCGGTGCACCCATATTTAATTTTTGTGTATGCTTAGAAAAAAAAGGCTTGTTGTTATTTTCTGCATAAAATGGGCGAAAAACTCAAAAAAACAAGTGCTATATTAATTTATATAATTTTAATTGAATATATATTTAATATTCTTTATAATATTTGCCAGTTTTACCGGTTGAAATATTCAAACTGCCTCCGAATTCTAACTTTACAACTACTGCCACCGTCATTGTTGCCATATTTGTGTACACCGTTCTGTTTACGTCACTCACCGTAATAATTCGGCCGCTACATGACGGTACCGTTTCTTAAGAAACCAGAGCTTAGCAGAAGATTCGAACGCTAGGCCAAGGTGTTACGTCAACGTAATCTCCGAGCATAGCTCGGTCTCCAGGTACTATATTATTGTAGTAGGCTTCGCGTCCAATTCTTCAGAAATAATTACAGTCAAAATATGTTGATCTCAAATGATTTATCAGGATAATAATAAATCAAAACACCGCCCCCAATTCCACTGAAATTCCACTGAATCGAATCGAATCTAATTTTTGTTCTTTTCCAATGTTTCCAATAATTTATTTCAAATTTTCTGTTTCCAATAAAATAAAATCGGTTATTGAATCATGAAGTATCATGAATCATGATACATATTTGGCGAAGAAATTATAATTTTCTACACCAACGCCATCTTACGTAAAGCACAGGGAACACATTTTATCTTTCGAGAAGTGGACCACCTCAAGAAAGGAAAGTGTGAACATTTTCTTGACCACTTTCTTGAGCGTTTTTTACATAGAATTTAAATGGAGAGAAAAGTTCCTTCCGCGCAGCATACTGACCTAGTTATTTAGTTATTTAGACTATAAATCAAGATGACTTACCGTTTTAAATCCACGATACATAACTCGAATTTCTTGCCTAGTGAACTTAGTTTGACGGCATAAGTCCTCTAGAGCAACTGGAATAGGTTTAGGCACACGGGTGGGTTCTAATTCGTACACCACTTCTTCGATGGGGCTCTCCGGCGGCGATGCCATTTCCTTGTAACCTGTATTTGAGCTTCTCTTTTACAGTCAATTCTTTTTGGTAATTTTTCAAATGAAATAAGTGGAATCGCGAATTCGAATTTTTGTTTCATTCAGAGAATGAACATTTCAATCAAATACAGTGTCAAAATCAACAATTTTTGCCCACAAGCTTGGTTACCTTGCCTCTAATGTTCTAGGAAGCATATTTTGATGGCTGAAACAAAAAATATGAGTATATTATTGATGTTGATCTTGATGTACCTACATATTGAAAAAACAACTTAACTTTGTACTATGGAAAACTGAACCCTCATCTTGATACAATATTTATACATATATTATGACGTATATTCAAAGGACATTGGGTATTTTGGGCCCCGCTCCAATAGCAATGATTGTAGTGTCGTTGAATAGGTCTTACCAATAGGAACAATGCTTAATATGGCGATTTGTCCCAAATTCCTGCGCATTCGGAGATATCTACAATATGTATAAAAGTTAAATACCACTCATTTACTTACCCACTGATCGCTATTTCTCAAGAACAACAAAACGTATGAACTTGAAACTTGACATGGGGTTTCCACTTAAGCTCTAGATCTGTAATAAGAAGGGATTTTTTGAAATTCCACCCCTAAGGGAGTGAAATAAGAAGATGACGATTTGTATGGAAACCCGCCATTTTAAAAATAAAAAAAAATTAAAAATTATTATTTGGCTTTTTAATGAAAATAAAGAATCACGTGTATCAGGGTTTTTTTTAAATTCAACCCCTAATACCCCGAACACACGAGAGCACTTATGTGGGTTAATGACGTCACGTAAAGTGAGTTAAGTGTTGTGTGCCACCGAACGGAGTTCGTTGTTGATAGTGAGTTTCTTGCGATGAGCTTGAGATTGCAAATAATGTTGATGTGTTTACTCAAATTAAATTTGCTGTAAAGTAACGATAACACGAAAACATCTAGGAAAACAACAAAATAACATTTCACAGCTGATTACTTTTTAGTACAAAGATTTTCTACCATGTGGAACTTACGGCACTGGTAGCAGTCTGTCGAGTTTAACCCGGGTTCCAGGAGGTACGTTTCGATGTCGAGTTCTTATGGAAAATTTACATGGGCTACGTCATAAGGACGTCATTAACCCACTTAAGTGCTCTCGTGTGTCCAGGGTATAAGAGGGTGAACTAGGAGATGAAACTCTATATGCAAACCCGCCATTTTTGTATTTCGCTTTTGTGGTTAGAAAAAAAGCCCAATGAGAACTGTCGACGTCTGCCTTCTTTCAATAAAGAATAGGTTTTGCTTTCTTTTCTTATTCAGCATTATTGCACAATTGCACATGTCTGACAGGACAATGTACAATCGGCACTTGTGCGCATATAGTATCCATCGCGTGGCACCTAGGATTCGCCAGACATGAAGGATTTACTGCTCCTGCATCGTTCCTCAATGACATTATTTTAGATAATAATGTATGATGTTATGTACCATGTATTAAAAAATAAATTGCATTTCTTATTTTAAAATGCTTTTCTTTTCTTTACTTTATCATTGAGGCGGGTATCTCCTTCCATACAATTTACACCCAGGTCGGTGAAAATCATAATTTAATTTACAACTACTTCCAAACACGACGTATAGAACCGTTTCCCGTACAGTTAGTTTAATTGGGACGGTCGGGGAGGTGAATTAGGATAGAGGTTGGTAGTTCTCATTGGGCTTTTTTTCAAACCACAAAAGCGAAATAACAATTTTTATGAAGTATTACTTCAAAAATGGCGGGTTTCTATACAGAGTTTCATCCCCTATTTCACCCCCTTAAGGGTGGAATTTCAAAAAATCCCTTCTTATTGCATATCTAGAGCTTAAGTGGAAACCCCATGCCAAGTTTCAAGTTCATACGTGTTGTTGTTCTTGAGAAATGACGATCAGTGGGTAAGTAAGTGAGTGGTATTTAACTTTTATTTAATATATAGATATCTCCGAATGCACAGGAATTTGGGACAAATCACCATAGTAAGCATTGTTCCTCTTGGTAAGACCTATTGAACGACACTACAATGATTTCTATTGGATCGAGGACCACGCTCCATACATTTTTGCCCATTGTCCTTTTAGGACATTTAAAAGTTAATTTAAGAGTGCGAACAGAAAAGGGAACACTTATTTTAATAAAACATTAAATGATGATTCTTACAATTAATAAAACATTATTTAATTCTAAACAACTCCCGTTATGTAATCGTCACTGCGAGATATCTTAGTTGATGAGAGAGATACAGGGAAATAAATGCATTTTTGGCGGTAGTCCAAAAAAAACTTAAAATAATGAAATTGTATCGAGTAAGTTATAATAGGTATGCCGGAAATTCCTTTTTCCATAAGGCACGAAACATGAGTTTGAGTTAGAATCTTAAATAAAGATAAATGCTTTCACCTTGTTATTTAAATAGAATATAGAAATTGTTTTGTATACAAATCAAATCACTTACATTATGAAGCGATGAGATCATAGAATATCTTTTATTTCCGGCACATTATTTAATATTATTCGTGGCAATATTTAGTGTAAAAAATCTACAATCAAAAACCGTTACAATTGACCCAAACATAATTGTGTTACATAATAGCCTGCTGCTGGAATAAATTTTGAAAAGCATTGCACAAGGAATTGAATTTAAAGCAATTGATTCACCATAGTAAGCAGCTGCGCTTCCACTAAATCATAATATATATTTTAATACATAATTAAAGGATGTTGTTGCTAAAGTGAAATGTATAACATCTCCCACAAACAATGCTGAAGTACTCCCACAAGCTTTTCTTAATGAAAAATTGATTAAATTAAAAACAAATTTTTAATTCCAGTCCTATTCTGCATAATTGGCATGTAGGTTTCATAAAAAGCAACTACGCTGATTGTCACATCCAGATGATGTGGATGTTCACCGTTTATACTCCGTTTTTGTATCTGCGAGCATATTGCAGCAGTTGTTCCAAATTAATTATCAGTCACACCAGTTTTGCTCATTTTCATCATTTTTCATTTTTTGTTTTAAATACAAAGTTCGCTTTCGCTGAATATTCTAATTTCAACTTTAACACCTAAAGTTTTCGCAAAATGAAAACATATTCGTCCTTCATCCTTTTCGAGATACAAATGTGATTGAGATTACGAATAGTGATTAATTAAACAAAATATTTGTTTTTAATATTTTTAAAGCAAATACTTCATTAATCATTAGGAAAATTGTGATTGGTAAAAACTTGTTATGAAATATTTTACCTTTATAATATGTAATCCCAAATTCAAGTTCGTGCATTATTATGGACTTTTTGAACCTCGAAGGATCAAGTTGTTGGTCACAGCAAAATTAAATGTATATTATTTATGTTATATGAGTATATAAATATGCAAGGTCCTTAAAGCTGGATAAAATGGATATATCAGTCATTAACATTGTCCTGACTAGATTGGAGTTTAATAGGAAAGGCGGGTGGTAAAAAAATTGAGTCTTATTTGCATTGCATCGACGTGAGAGCAATCATATTCCTGGACAGATGCCAAAAGTTTCCCTCCCGCATATGCACTTGAGAAGGGAAGAGGGTTCTTATGAAAATTTACATGAAATACTCCTGACTTTGCCGGGTGGAATAAATGTAACGAATTCTTTTGCTGCAAAAGAATCTGAAATTTACATTTCTGATTGACAACATTTCTGAAAAATAGAGATTGCATCTTTGCGTCACAATATTATATTTACAACACGTTCATGCAGCGTTATTGTAGTACGATGAATAGATAAATTACACCTCATCACGATTTTTTTAAAAAGTGCTGGAATGTTTGCATAATCGACATTTGATATAATAAAGATATAAAACATTTTATAAACCATTGCAGGAAGTGTGTTTTAAACTGTAGGTACCTTTGAAATATAAAGTATATTAGGTACTACTTACTGAGCTTTTTCTAAACAGTCCTCCAAACCAGGGAAATGTTTCCAACTTGACCTTTTGCTACCTTCGCATGTACGGTAAAAAAATAAAGGTGGTCATCTTTCTTTTTTGGATTTCCGTTCGGTGTCGTGACAAGGACTCTTTTAATGTTTCTGTATACATTTAACGGCATAGCGCTTTTCTTTGCCGCAGAAACTCGGCACAGAAATGTTCATTTGCTAAATAATTAGTTGCAGTAGTAGATTTCAAGAAAAGCATTTAAAAGCTCTGGTTTGTTGTTGTGACCTTATGAACTATCGGTCGATTTTTTATCAAACAGAGCTATTTTTATTGAATTTTTTTCTTTCCAAGAGGGTAAAATTCTAATATAACCACAATCCGCAACCAATCCTCGATGACAACTAAACAGAATTTCATTGTTGTTGACCAATTGTTAGCTTCACTGGGGACTCTCAAAAGTATAAATGGAAGGCAAAAATAGGTTTGTGATAATTCATGACCTATTGAATTTGATATGGTTTCCGGTTTTCTTAAAGGTTGCAAATAACGTTCACATAAATCAACGTAAGCTTCGTAATGGATTTCCCTTCCATTTAAACTAAAATTGGAAATAATATTCGCATTTTACTCTTTTTTCACGTTGTTTTTGTTTAACTAATTAATTAATTATTATTTATTGTACTCATATCGCTTTCAGAATTTTGCACAATGAAATAGCTTGACAACATAATCTTACTTTAGATTTTTAAAAAAAACGCATTGTACCTATGCAGTAAAACTCATTTTCCTATAAAATTATTCATGTTAATAAATTTCGCTAGCTATGACTAATTATAAGTTAAATTTGGATTAACAAATGTTCCAGTCAGTACCGATCTGTTCTTATTACAAATTGAAATGAATTCCTTATTTGCTTTTCTGGAATGTTTGATTTTCAAATATGTATTTATTTTATTTTGCAATTTCGGTCAAATAATGCGCTGGCTCACATAAAATTAGTAAATATTCGATTACCAGAAAACTCATCCATTTTGTTGATCTGCCTGAAGCCAGCAATTTTTTTGAAGTCATTTTTCTTTCAGTTTTTAAATTAATCTAGTCCCTGAGAATTATATCTTCAGCTATATAGTATTATTTATCAGTTGCAAAGATTCATATCTATACGGATTTTCAGCCTGCTTCCGCTTAGACGAAACGATAAGAAACTTTTATGAATATTTATTGCCAAAGCCTTTTGGCGCCACCGCCAATTCGATGGTTTCTCTTCTATTGCATACAAGGAGTGCTGCGGAGAATACCATTCTTATGGTTAGATGAAAAACTAACACTCCATACTTTCCTTGAGGCTGGAAAATTGGATTAAACATTTATTACGAAATTACAACCTGTGATATATGTGTAAAAATTTTTCTTCCACAAAATATATATTTTCTTTAAATTGATTTGTGAAATGCTTATCTAGGCCTATGTCATTTGTAACAAAATTTTACTTTGCGTGGTTTTGTAAGTGAGAAGAAAAGGAGAAATACAAGGTGTTCAATCAAAAATTCAAAATAAGCTGGAAATGTATTGAACTGTATTTTTTAATTTATTAAAATAATTAAGTAACTAAGTTTTAAATGGGACTAGCTTGAATTGACCTTCAATCAAATTTTGCAACTTCATTTAAAATACATATATCAAAAATGAAATTATAATTAAAAGTAAGTAAGACGGAATGATTTTTTAGTTGCATTGTCTATTTCTGATATTTTACATACCTATATTATTCTTAATAATAAAACGTACATTAATTATAACGACAATTTTTTCCGAATTTTTTGAATTGCTGCCGAAATTAGTAATTTTTTATAGAAATATTTTGGAACTTACCTTCTTCAATGCTAATGTTGTTTCAGTGCAATATTACAACTGGACACAAGTGGTTTTCTACTTGGCTTGGTTCTTCCCTGGCGGCGAGTGATTCTACATTCAAGTCCCTGGATCAGAAGTCAAGGAGAAAATTGTTGGAATAGAAGCAGTACTTTTCTTACTTGTGCAAAAAGTAACATGGTATCTACATACGAGTAGGTTTTAAAAAGCGAATTTAATTATTGCCAATGGTGCATGAAGCTGATCTTTACCAGTCAATCGCTAAGAAACAAAACACACTTGCTGTGGCAATCCAGCCACTCTACAGCGATGGGACTGTAAACACAACACCTGCACTCTTGCAGTTTTGTTTCACCAGCGCCCGTAATTTGTTGTTTTCCGAGAAAACATCACCTCACTCCGTATCCGGGCCACTTGTTCCGTCAAATATTGCGCAATTTCCCTATATTTTTATTCACATTTAGACACATTTTCTAGGGAAACACCCTCCACTGATGACGACGATTCTTGACCAGCATTTTTGGTAAAACTGCTCTGGGATTCTGACATCGAGGGGAGGGTTGCGCGCGCGCGTACATTGATGTCCCAGACGATGAATCTTCGATGAAACGCCACCAGCGGCGCTGTTACATGCACGCTCTATTACTACGTTTACATGCAGAGTCGAAAGATCGAGTCGAAAACAGGTTTTGAATTCGAACCCGCGTTTTTGAGCACTACGGGTTGAGGGATCGAGTCGAAATCGAGTCCAAACGTAGTCGAAGTGACAGCTTATTGCACTAATTTGATCTATTATATTAACAATTTTTCCAATTTTTCCAATTTCATTTATATTGTATAAACATTTTAAGGAATTTGATTCCAAATGAAATCTTATTTTTTGGAAAATTACTCAGAAAACATGAAAAAACTGTCGAATTTTCAACTCGACTACTCAACCCGCGTTTACATGCATTTTAACTCGACTCCTCGACTCGACCCAGGTAGCAAAGCTGGGTCGAGTCGAGTTCAATCCAGTTTGGACTCGACCCGCGTTTACATGGAGTCGAACCTGGGTTCAACCCAGGTTCAACTCTGCATGTAAACGTAGTATATAGCTCTACTTTTGACCATGGGTTTGAGTATCGAATAATCCCATATTCCCATGACATAATGATAATCCCATTCCCATCAGATGACAATATGACATCGATCAGTCGGAATTTCCTAAAACGTTCCTAGTTCCAAAGGTTTTGAGGGGTTTTCCTCCTCCGAAAGTTTTGATTGCGATTTCCGAGCGTTATTTTCGAGAAAAACAATTAATATGATAATAAAAAATCGCTCTACTACTTCACTTTCGATATCAAAAATCGCCGCGGCGTATCTCCAGGCGGCGTGATACTGAGACCCGCTATACACTTTAGCTAAGCTAAGAAGGTAAGTTTTGTTAGTTTTGTAGCTTAGCTCGTGCGTGCTGCACACTACAGCGGAGCTAAGCGATAATTTTTTTAAAAGTACTATTGTACTGTCACCCAATTCAGACAATTTGTTTGCATATAAAACACACCGGAGTTTCATGTATTGGTAAGCGAAGCCCGCTTGCTTAGCCGAGCTCATGCTATGCATGCGAACTTAGCGCACATCGCTCGAGCAGAGAAAACATCGCTAACATAGCATCGCTGAAGTGTGCAACACTCCATTTAAATTCTTTATTTTGACAACCGAGCGAGAAACTTAGCTTCTTAGCTTAGCTAAAGTGTATAGCGGGCCTTAAGCTCGGTATAACCCATTTTGAAGCATCTGTACATTATCAATTTCCGAGGGGTTTTGCCGTTTTTATACCCCTGATATCGTGGGTTGGATGGATGCCATATTGTGATGCACTACTACTATATCCATAATGCATCAAAACGGGTGTCATGGTTTTTAAGAGAGGGAAAAATTATTTGTTGAGAAAAAAAAATAAACAAAAAAAAAGAAATTATAGTTATAACACCTTATCAATCACAGCAGTTTTTCAGAATTTATAATACTTGAATGTTTTATAAAAATGGAATTCTTATGTGAGCTGAAAAAAAAAATTTACAATGAATGTTAAATATTATGTTTGAAGGAATTTTTGATGCCGATTTTCAAAAAAATTCACAGACGTTTATTAAATTCTATCAAGAATAATGCCTATTGAAACTTTTTGGATGAATAATTTCTGAAAAGTGCATTGAATGTTTTGTTGCAAACACAAAAATCAGCGTGTCTAGGAAAACAAAAATTCTTATGCTTTAAAAACTCTTTTTAAAATTCAATAGAAATAACAGGCTACTATGATTTTTTTCCCGGACTAGTATATGGATATTATTTTATTTTGCAAATATGATTGGTATAAAAGCATATTATATTGATGTAACAACGGCTCGTTGGTCTAGGGGTATGATTCTCGCTTCGGGTGCGAGAGGTCCCGGGTTCAATTCCCGGACGAGCCCGCTGTGTTCCATTATTTTTATACCCTATATAAAATATAGGACACTAGTTTTTTGCGAACGCTTATAACGCCAATGAATAATGGTTGCAGAAAAAATATACCACAAACTGAAATGTATGTTGTACGTAATAAGTGATACTTTTGTAGTTCACTTCGAACTAAACAACTGCTTCAGCCAGATTTGGTTAACTTTATTAACATCGTCCTTCCATTCCAACAATATTGTTTCCATAAAACCTTATAAATAATAAGATAAAAGTTCACAAAACCACCAATGGAAAAGAAGATAAACTATCACCAAACTGTTGTCTTAGGTTTTGTGTTACGGAAATGAACCAAGTCCCAAATCATAAGATTTTATAATAAATTAACTCCAAATCAATATATTAACTAGTTATAATTAGAATTTAGAATTATTACGTATAATAAGAAGGAGGAATTGTAAGATCGCTAAGCACCGCTAATTGATCTTCTGTAAATTTTAGCTGATGTGTCGCCCAATTCTCGTGATGCGTTCTTTTGAAATTACCAACAGTTTTTCTAATGGTTGACTAAGAAAGAAAAATTAAATTAACATATTTTATATCCATACATGGCATAATTACTGCGATAGGTTGTGGATCATTTAAATGAGCTCCTAAATGCTCAAAGACATCTGGAATAAAATCGGGAATATCGTAGGGGTAAGCAGAAATAAAAGCGCATAATCCCAAAACCCCTGAATGCCTCATTCTAACCGCATAAGCTTCTGGAGCTTCTGTTAGTCTGGAAAAAGTACTTTATGAAAACTTGTATTCACTTTAAGAGAATTACCAACCCTTCTGTTCTAGAAACTTCAGCCACACAGGAACTACCAGCATTTCTTCTAAGTGTGTTATTTTTTACAAATTTTGTTTTACATTTCTTTTTAAACTCTTCCAATAATTTGTCAGTAGCTGGCAAAAAGGAGCAATGCAAAAGTCCACCAAGCACCTGTGCTGCCTTTTCTCTAACTTCCAAAATTGCATCTTCCAATGCACGTAAAACAATATCTTGAACTATTTGAACCCATTCACTGCGACTAGATACAATTGCCATATTGTGGAAAACAAGTACTTGTAAGACGTCAATTACAGCCAGACGAGATCCCCACGATGTTGATTTAGAAGTCTCAACTATTTTCTCTAAACCATACCCCATACAATCAGGCAGAGTTAAAGCTTGCGATATCATAGCTAATAAAGTTGATGAACTTTCCGCTAATTCTTGATCAGATTCACAATTCTCCAATCGACATGCGAAAGGTAGAAGATCGAAATATGAAGGTACATTTCCATTCGTATTTCGCGATATAACTCCAATAATCCATTGGCTTACTGAAATGAGAAAAAATATCAATTTTTCATTTGTATTAGGTATACAATGGTATTTCAAAGTTACTGGTTTTGAAAAGTCGAACTGCTTTATCATATTCTGCACATTCCGCATTTACACAAGATTCATTAGGCATTTCTGAAACCATTTAAAATATGAATGTGAATTTATATTAATTTTCATTATACAAACCGTCGCTGTCTTGAAGAGGAGCAATGTCTTTATATAATGGCTGCATTTTCTTTACTACTTCCTTTATTATATCCTCTACGCGTGGGCATTCAGGCGGGTTTGCATCGTGGAAAAGTAAGTCGGCTTCGAAAATGTTAATCAATATCGAACTTAAACGAATGCGAACATTTTGAAATGGATGGTCCAAGTGTGGCTTTAGGTAATCTTCAAAAATTGATAAATTAGTTAAATTATATTTTTCCCAAAAGTGAATACTTTATGTACCTAATAATCGGTGAGAAACCGAATTCATTCGCCAAACGTGCTGATTAAAAGGACCTTGTAAACAGAATATCCTGCAACAGTCAATAAAACTAGTGTTTTCTCTCAGCGGATCTTCCATCAAAACTTCAATCAACCAATACTGTTTTTGTGGATCGACATTTTCACTTGCGCTGGCAAAACAAATTCCCCAAAAGTCATCAGTCTCTACTGTTATGTTATCCAATGCCAATCGGATCAGTGGGGTAATTCTCTTGTACATATTTTCTACTTTCTCAAAGGGCCAGTGCTTCATACCACGCATGATTCCGCTTAAAATTTCTGCTGCACACCTGTGATTACTTTCACACTTTTCTTTAATCAAACGTTCCAAATGTGGATAAAAATTATCGAAGAATATATCACCATAAATTTTGAATAGAAACTGAAAAATTATTCCAAACATATATTAGTTAAAAAATTAGTGTATTCAAACTCACTTTTATTACGCTGAAACGAGCTTGTTTGAATTTTTCCTTTCCTTTATTTTCCTCAAGGGACCAGAATGATATAAATTTGTTAACGTTGTTCTGACTTAAAAAGAAATCGTATATAACCATCTCGACATCGTTTAACTCCTCTCGTTGTCGATTGATTTTAGGTTGTTCACTTGTTGGTGCATAAAGAGAAAAGTCTGCTGACCATCCAAAAAATCCTTCAGCTTTGTGAATGTAGCGAGGTTGATCCCAATCTTTTTGATTACGAGGTAAAGTTTTTAAATCGTATTGTAGCCACCTGTTATCTTCTCGAATACCAAAACTTAACTTTTCTGGTTTCGGAGTATTAGAAATTTCGTAAGGGTCAATTTTAATTTTGACTTGCTTGGGTTTTTGTTGCTCAAAAATTGCTTTTAGCGCTTTTACAGCTTGCTTTCTCTCTTTTATGGAATCATGAAGTAAATTGCTAACAAAATATTTGGCAATGGACGCTGGGTATTTAGTTTTGGGATGAACAAGTATATTAAGCATTGTCGATGCCATCAGCTGATATCTCCAATGTATATTGCTCTGAGCTGCCTGAAGAATTTTTTCCAAAATCTTGAAGTACAGCTGTCGTCTTTCTCGATTTTTTTGTTCTAGCATTTGTTTGCCCTGTTCCATTTCTTCTTTGGAAACGCAATTGTGAGAAGAATCCATTACTATCAGACCCAGATTAACAGTTTCATCTGGTATATCCAAGTCAATTGTTAGGGTTGTAAATTCTTCGGATATTATGCAGGTAATTGCCTCCAACAAGCGTACAATTGAAGGTTTTTCTGACGGTTTGGACATCAAAATAGCTGGCCAAAGTTTGTCGATACATAGCCAATCATTCTTTATTAGTAGCTTTGTGCGTCCAGATCCTATTAGTATATACAAGGCACCTTTAAAAGCTTCGTGGTTTTCATTTGGATCCAAATTTATATATCGCTCAAGATCGCTTAAGATTGAACGATATGAAAATGCGTACGTATTAATCATACCTAATAATTTGGATTGTGCATAGGCCCGAACAGCACTATATTGGGATGTTGCCAGTTCTAATAATTTCATCATAATTTCTCTGTGATGGGTTGTAAAATACGGTGGTGAAAGTTCATCACGACAGGTTTGCTGTATTAGGACTCTTTTGGCAACAACTGCTTTTGTATTTCGTTTTCGCGTTACTAGCTTAAACTGTTGAAATTCCTTCAAGTGCTTGTAAGATTTCAGTTCATTTTCATAAGACATTGTAAATGATTTCCTCATATTGATTCGTTCCCAAATTAAGGTTATTGCTTTCAGACATTGAATATCATCGCTAGAATCTCTCATGATTTTATTTTGCAAATTTCCCATTGTTTTTATTACTGCCAATCGGATATCTGTTCCATCGGGCATTGTAATAACTTTATCGTCAAAACCAAGAGTTATATTAAATGGTTCTCTCTCTACTACAGTTTCGATCAAATCTAAAATTGGTGCATCCCAATTAGGTAAGTAATTAGATGCACTTGTCAATGATATTACAAGATTTATAGTTTTTAAAACTTCTGCTTTAAGTAAAGTTTTTTCGCCAGAAATGTATTCCTCAAGTAAACGTAAAATAGGTGGTAGATATCTATGTATTATTACTTCACACGCAATTCTTTCTCTTTCACCTGGCTTATACCATTCGAATTTTTCATTATCATCAATTCTTTCTCCCCAATGTCTTATTGGTAAATATTCGGAAAGTGGTTTACCCAAACTATAATCAGAACTCTTTAAATTAATTATCTGCCACCGAGAGAAATTGACAAGAATGCTCAAAATTATGCCGGAAGTAATCTTTGCAGTTTGTTTGCATTTGAAATTAATTATTTTATCTAAAAATGGTATTAAATAGTTATCAATATATAGAATAACTTCCGATGGATTGCTTCTGTATAAGTACAATAGTAACGTTAAGTAATAGAGAAAATCATCGGACTGTTTTTCATTCTTAATAGCATCTTCATGATCTTCCATATAAGTCATTAAGCGATCGTTTAAATAAGGCACTAAGACTTTGAATATGTGACCCCCAGCTACTTGACCAACCGACTGAACTACTGTGCCAAGCAGAGGAGCGGCAGCATTTGGCTCCAAGACGTTTGATTGGACGAAGTCAGTTACTTTTTTACTAGCTGAGAGAAGAATTTCCTGAAAAGTTGATAAAATTATAACTAGTGCTTAATTAAACTTATTTTAAAAAGAGAAATAACTTGACATTCAACATTTTTAAACAATTTAGAAAGTTATCCTATTATTTCTGAATGAAATAATTTTGCAGTGAACGTAATCAGAAAAGAGAAACATATAATTCTATCATCTATGCGAGATATATCAAAAAAGTAAATATAATATATCTCACCTCTGAACATTGTCCCAAGATCACTTGTAAGCCAGCGGAAATGGAATGCTCCACGATAATATCATATCTTGATTTATTATTGTCGGAAGGAGATTGTTCCATTCGTGTACTTTCATGCGTTATATATTTAATCATAAGGAATATTTTGTCCATAAACTGCAAAACAAAGTCTTCGAAATCTGCAGTTTGTTCACATATTAAGGATTCCTCTTCTGTGAGATCATCGTAATATAATCCAGCTTTCGAACAATCAACAATAGGGATTTGAAACAAAATAGCTCCATAGAAATTCATTGTTAAAATAGATTTCTTCAAGTCGTTTGGATCAATCCCAGGTAGCACAGCGAAAAGAATGGGGATGACATGAGTTCTACCTGCAGTGTATCCATCGTGACCAACTATAAGGGCCCGAGACACACCAACGAGACAGTGAAGAGATGCTGTTAATCGGTGGGGTTCAGTTAAGGATTCCAAATTAGCGTACACTCTCTCAATAACATTTGGTATAATAATGTGAGGCCGCAAATTCGACAAATGTCGAAACATCTTGTTGACTTCATTTGTATCAATGCGGGAGTACATGGCTTGCAGTGCTGCTGATTTTAAACATTCAACAAATTCGGTTATGCATTTCTCCGTTAGCTTGTAAGATTCTGAAATTGCCATGGATTTTGAAATTGCTTTTATTTTTTATAAGCTTTACCTGGAACTTCAGATTTCCAAGGTGTTTTTCTAAACCTTTCAAACTCAAGACGTTTAATGAAATTATCCGGCAATCCTACCAAGATATGGCCCAATGTTTTAACCCATTTTCCTAAATTTGCGGGATGAATATATGTTTCTATAGCTCCTATAAACTTGGTGAGATATTTTTGCCCAGAGGTGTTTGGCCCTAACACTGCGACCATCCATTCTATTACAAAACAGGCTTTTTTAGCAGATCCATCTGATAAAAGTTTATTACTTACTAGTAACACTTGACGCGGAAAACACCTGTGTACGGCAAACTTTCAGGTTTTTATAGGAAACCGGCAAATCAATCCATCTAAATATTCTAGCAAACATAATGGGAAGATATGGCTCCCAATCAATCTTTCCAATATTTTCAAATGCTACGTTACCCATTAAATTCATCATATCCTAAAAAGAAGCTTACAATTTTTTTAACCACTCATCCTACTCTGATTTTTTTACTTCACTCCAGCGGGTATCATAGTATGTGTTCCACAAATTCATGAAATCATCAAACCAGAGATCATAACCATGTTGAAAAGGCAGAAATAGATTTAAAATTTCAAACACTTGACATGATTTTCCAGTATCCAAAGGTTGAAGTTTAGGAAAAACTTCATCCAAAATTTCTTTAGTTGATGATTTTGGGAAATACCTACAAAGTCGCACATTACACTAAGTAATTCAAAGTACTTGATAGGTTCATTTACTTACGCTGAACAATTTTGTATGACGGATTTCAAATTACATTGCAAGTTGCTAAAAATATAAATAATACATTTTTTATATGTAAGATATCGAAAAGTCAATGAAACAAACACAAAACTTAAATAAATCTCAATAGGTTTTTCTTCTTTTTTTTAACACAAGTGAAGGGAATTGTACGTATAGATTAAGGTGAACTTTAGTAAACAGTGTAAGAATTTCCTTTAAAAAAATTTTTCGAATTAGTATTTGCCATTAACGAATTGCAGAAAATTAAAGCCTGGTTCATTCGATCTAGCTTAGACTAGTATGGTGAAACATGAGGAAGAGAGATAACTTTTCGCCCTTCTGTATGAGGTCAGAGAACTAGAACAAGAGTATGCACTACCAGAATAAATTATTACGATTCGCCACAGAGGATATTGTATGTAATTCTTTCTTTATGGTAATGCATACTTAAATATTAAGTAAAACTATAATACTTACGAAAAAAATTGATACAGATTTCCCTTTGTGGTAGATTTATGAAGATATATTTTAAACAAATTGTACAAAGGTTTCCACTCTACTGTTAAATCATCTGGTGATAAATAATGGTTTTTCCTATAAAGAATAATATTATACAAAGCGTTCATGAAAGAAAATCTCTTACCTAAATAACTGCAGCAATAGAACACAAAATTTATTAATTTTTGAAGGTGCTAAAGTCGGTAAAGCAATTATATCCAGGAACAATTTTATAAAGTTAATATGATCTTGTTTTGAGAATTTATGTCCGTATAACTTTATGTATCTGAAAAATACCAAAAAAGTAAAAATGTAAACTATAAGCTATTAAAATATTTTTTAAATGAATTACTCGTTTATAGCCAAGGTTTTATTCAAAGTTTATGATTTCATTGAACTTACACCATTAATCTTGATGCGTAGATACCAGCTCCAGGAATTATATCCCGCGTTGCCACTGCTCTTCCCAAATTGTATTTAATGTTAATCAACATCGATTTTGATTCATTGTCAATTTTGTCCGCATAAGGCAAATACTTATTCCAGGGCAATTCGTTTTGTGGTCGAAATCCTAATTCCGTCCAACGAACCGCATCTTTATCATCTTTTTCGTTAGTTGCACTACTATTCCCACAATCCATTATGAAAACTTTCTCTATAAAATATCGCGAACAGTTTAATCTTTTAAGTGTAACTTAAGAATCGGCAAACTAAAAGAAAATATGCACGCCTATTTTCGATGCTGTCTGTACAACTACTTTAAGTAGGAGTTTATCATGACTTTATAGTTTGCAGAAATTTCAAAATTAATTATTCACTATCGTGACAATGACAATATTATAAATGTCTAATTTCATTTAAGGTTATGTATATATAATACTAGAGCGCGTTCAAAAACCTTACTGTAGTTAACTACAATGAATTTTTGAACGCGCTCATATGGCTTACATCTAACCCTGGCGGAAATAATTTGAATCACGTTATTTGATATGGCAATGATCCTAATTATTTTTCCTATTTGAAAATCTTTACATAACCCCAATCCGAGTCCCTACTTTTCTTAAAAATTCATAATAAATACATTTAACTTAAAAAATAAACCAGTTTTTACGAAATACCACATATATTTTCTGTTTACATTACTAATTGACCAATCCTCGTGTACAATTCTTAACTCTTTTACGTAAAACAAGTTTTACAAGTTTGGCAACAGCATGATTTTGTTCTGATAAACTTTTAATTGTATTTTGTAAAGATTTCATTGTTATGTTACCCACTTGAAAGCACTCGGTTATTTGAGAATGAGATGCTAATTGAGCCAAAGTTACAATTCCGCTTTCATCACATTTATCTTTCAATGAAACAAAATCTGTGGATTTCGGATTGAATACAATATTTCCTTTGCTTACAAAAGCTGTTGATGCTGCAACAACATCGAACATAGGCACACCTCCGTTGGCCAAAGCGGCCCCAACGCAGTTAATGGCAGAACTTAAGACACATCCATCATCTTGTATAACATATATCACAATATCTATAAGAAAGTTGGGGAAATTATTTAGACACACGGCAGGTTTTAACGCCTTTTCAATTGAGATACCCAAGTATTTCTCATTTTTAGTAGCCATATTTGAATTTCCAAAAAATGTAGCATTACGATCATATTTTAGATCACAAATAATACTGCCCTTGGATGCTCTTTTAATTTGTTTACTATTTTCACGTGGGGGTTGCACTGCTGCCAAAATTTTAGTTTCA
The DNA here is from genome assembly GCA_963082835.1 of Leptogaster cylindrica. Lineage (NCBI taxonomy): Eukaryota > Metazoa > Arthropoda > Insecta > Diptera > Asilidae > Leptogaster > Leptogaster cylindrica. Next base: position 12,368,708 of record OY720107.1, on the reverse strand, counting down.
CCTATTTCTATGTAAGCAGATCCTTTTACCTTGGTCAATATACCTAATTTTAGATATAAACTATTCACTTTAACACCCTCAGCAAATTTGCAGCCTTGCAGATTTGTATTATTTGATTTCACGTACAATCTCCACGGCGTTGAATTTTCAGGAGCTGCAATTTTTCTCTGGGCTGGAGGCATTATCTGTCGTTCAAATCTCTAGAACTGTAAAGAGTAGTTTTACATATAAAAGTACTTGTGGCTTTTATTATAAAGTAATTAGTTACTTCCTAAATATCTAAGCAATTTCCGGTGGTCCATCTATCCAAAAGCAAGGTTAGAGAGTAGAGACGAATTTATTTTGACAACACATATTCTTATAATTAGTACTAGATATTTCCAACTAGCCGTGGTGAAATAGTACGAAACTGAAAATTCACCATAGAATATAAAATTCCGGTTCGAACCCAATGGTTGGGTTTAGTTTTTATACCCTAGATGACAGAAGTAGCCATGTAGGGTTTATTAGTTTTGAGTCAACGTTTGCAACGCCAAGAATTAATCGTCACAGAACAAAAAAAACTATATATTCATGATTGGGAGGTGAAAAGAAACCGTTTTACGCATGTCCGGCTGTCTGTTTGTCTGTCCAGACGATAACTCGAGAACGCTTGTAGCTAGAGGCTTGAAATTTGGTAAAATAATATTTGATTAAAATTGCAAGGTCAAGTTCGAAGATGAGCAAAATCGGGCAACTCCTTTTTAGTGTTGCCATATAAGCCTGAATCGTTTTTAACAAAAATGTTGATTTTGTTGACTGAATGTTTACATTTTGAATTTTTTTCGTTAAATATTGTTATAAATACGGATTATAATTAATTATTTGTCAGAAATTTTTTTTGCACGGTCTTGTTTTATACGATATTAAAATTATAGAAATGGAAGAAAACGTCGGCAGTTTTAAGATGGTAAACGAAATGGGATTTACAGAGTTTTTGATTTAGAATGAATGAATTAATTGGGATCTTTCTGGCGGGGTAAATTTTTTTAATCTTTTTTGGGGTTGTGGGGGTGGGGGGTGGAACCATCTCCCTTGGAGTTGTCCTATTTGGGGAGTGTGTGATATCAAATTAAAGCTCATGTTGAGTACTCTTAAATTAAGCAGTCGCGGACAACTTACTAGCTTTAATGACATAAGAAAATGCATGTCTAGATTTTTACATAGAATGAGTATAGTTTTCTACATCTAGGGTATCACGTAATTGGTGTGACCAATTGCTTCCTTACTAGTTTGAAAAACTAAAATAAATAGACTAACTAAATGACTAAAATAAATGGTGTTAATACGGCCTGATTTTTGACTGTGTTGCTTCCACCAACTCCTGTCAAAATATAGAGCCCACAGACTCTTCCTAAAATATTTGTTATTGTAATAAGTTGATAAGTTGATCATAATAAGCTTGGATTGTTTGGACTTCAATGTGAATAAGTTTTATTTCAAGTTTAATAGGCAAATTAATTTGATATCAAAAATAAAAAACCAAAAAAGGCTATACAAACAGTATAGTTGAGATTAAGCAATTCCAGATTGTTCGTATCCAATCTGATTTTCCCGATCACGATGAAGTTGCGAAAGCAAATGAATTCGTAGATGAACAACTGAATCCAAGGATATTTCACACAACTGGCATTTAATGTTTGGTACTGTCACATCACTGAAAAAGAAATATATTAATTGTTTAAACTAATGTTCGATCAACAAAATAAACTTACTGTTGAGCCATTTTGTGCAGCTCTTTGCACTGATAACGCAAAGTTTGAATACGGTCGAATGGCTGTTGATAGAGGCGAAGTCCGGAGTGGAATGGGAACACGGAACGATTTTTGTAAATACTGAGTGTTTCCAGAAGGTCTTCCTCGCAGTTTTGACCCCATTTGTGCTCCTTGCTGTCATGGTGGACCTCAATATACTTCCGTGGGCTTTCAAGTAATCTGCAAAATATTATTGCAAATGGAATTATCTTTGATTAGAATCTTGGGTACAATTGATTATGCCTTTTTATTTATTTATATTATTGCGTTAAGCAAAAGGTAACGTTTTTATAAAAAAAAAAACATTATTACTTACTTTATAATAAGGCTCTTTATCTTAGCAGCGAGCTCGTGTCTATCGTGTCTTGAAATCTTAGGGTGTTCATCTCCTGCTTCAGTGTATAGCAAGGCGTCCATTGAATATCGTATTTGGTTTATCTACAACATGTAACGAACATTAAATACGAAATTTACAAATGTTATCTTACCAATTCGAGGTCTGCGGGAATTATTTCAGCGTCCAAATTGAATACTATATCGTGTTCTTCAAAAAGAGGGTTATTTTCAGCATCACATCCTAGTCCAGTGAGTATGTTAATGTACTTATTTTTGTGCCGATCACGCCTGATTTCCATTGTTGGGCAAAAAAGTAGCCCCATCAGAGGCGCAAATCCATGTATATTTGGCATTAATGTCGTATCTCTGGCGACAAGTGTATTATTATGGTAGTTTTCAGTAACACTAGCAGCCACAAGAAGTCTTTCATGATTATCTTGAGGATCTGTGTCAAGAAGAACTGAATTAATCGAAAATTGATCAACTGAAACGCTTTTCCAGCCGCCAATTCTTGTAGCAGCAAAAATTCTGGACTCTAACGGACTAAATGGTCCACGTAAATCTAATTTAATTCGACATTTATCCAATGGAGGAGGGTTTGTGGTAAACAGTTCTTCTCCATGAATAGATCTCAGATAATTCTCATTGTGTATAAGATCTTCATCGTCATTAAAATTCGCCAGCTTTTGTTTTCGCATTCGAGAGTCATGGTTAGCCTAAATTTATTTTCTTAGAAAAATCGTATATTTCAGACGAAATACAAGCGCCTACCTTGGACATATAGCTTTCTTCAGAATGTTGTGCAAATCCTTTTTCAACCAAAATCTCATTAAAAGTTGTTGGTTCCAATTTTATGAAAACGGATGCGACACCATTTACTACAGAGTATACCTAAAAATTAAAATTTGTATTTATCATAAAATAGGGACAAAGCAACAAAAATATACTTCAATTTCAGTATAACTCTCATCGGCGTATGTCTGCATTAACTCCATTGCCTCCTCTGGCCAATTACCGTCTGGACAATTTATTGAAGATGGCTGAACCTCAGCCAAACAACATTCAAAAACACGAGGCGGAAGATCTGCGAGTCTGTTGGAAGTAAATCCCAACTTTCGGAGTTTACTGAAATCTATAACTTCGCTGTTGCCGTAGTCTATGAACAATACCTGGAAGACAGTATTAATATCGATTATTATATGAAGTAGAAAATATCAATGCTTACCAAGAAAGATACTGAATTTTTACATCTGTCCGCGACTTTAAGAACTTTTGCTCGATGATAGTGGTTGATGCTCTTGCATTCAGAAAATGGGGCAGCGACCATCATGTTTTTAGATATTTCCGATGCGTTATTGAATAACGTTATGTCAGAGTTTTTCTTATTTAACTCTTCCGTAATTTCTCTCAATTTCTCCTCCTCAGAGAGAGGTCGAAAATAAAATTTGTTACAATGTTCGATCTTAAAAGAAATCATTAAGTTAAAATTAACTAGAAGCGAGGCAAATATTAAGTAATAATACGTGAGTGATATTTCCCCGCACTGTATGTGTATGCATCAAAGGCAGGACTACAAGTTCTGGATTGCGAATCTGTTTCTTTTTTGGCAACCATGTGCCTTCGCTCATTACTCCTAAGCCTTTGGATTCAGCATAAGGCACTGCATCACGGGGGCTACGAAAAGAGCGTTATGGTTTGAACACTGTAAACTGTAGTTCTACATACTTTGCTACTTTAATTGATCTGGGATAATTCAAGTATCTCATTTTTACAGCTTTGTATACCTCCGGGCGAACTCTTCCTGGTACACGTAGTACAAAAGCATTATCACCATCCTCAGTTTCACAGTCACTTACAAATGTAATGAAAATTTTTTGAGAACCTTCTGAAAACCTAACTTGAATATTTTTAGCCGCGATTGTAGCTGCTTTAAAGAGATCTTTTATTGATTGAACATATAGTTGTCCTATATATTTTGAATCAAATCCGGAAAAGTAAACAGTATTACAAGGATCATGACCGTCTAATGTTTGGAAAGCAAGTCGTTGAATATCCATATCCCCATTGGAGCGAAGAAAGTAATTAGGGTAGAAAGCTCCTGTAAATTAATAAGTACATTTTGATTCGCAGTTTCACTACACAAAAAATAAGTTTATAAAAACATTCATAACTCGAAACTTGAAAATTTTCTGTGTAGACATTTAAAAAATAAATATTACTGATTATTATTAAACATTAGGAGATATTACTAATGTTCCATATTTTTTAGCTTTTTGCGTTATCTGCCCAAAACAAGTAGACTCACGTTAATAACAGAAAATTCACAATTTTAGAGTTGTCATTAGTTTGCCAATGGCCACAGATATATAAATTACCAGCGATTATGATTTTCAAAATTATAGTCTTCTCCTTATCCAACCAGTTTACACGGTTTGAACCCATTCCTTCTTTTATATGCATATCACTAAGCCGTTGCTTAATATCAGTTACAAGTAAATGCATTTCTCTCATTGATCTAGTATTGATAAAATATCTTCTTGCCCATGATCTTTCTGTGTCTTCATCTTCAAAATTGTTTTGTTCCTTTAAGTTGCACCAAACCTACAATAACCACAAGAATTTTAGTTTAATACACGCCACTGAATTAAGATTACCTTATAGGCTTTTAAAATGGCAAACAAATCGCTACCAGATCCATCGGACCATGCCAGCTTTTGAGAATATGCAGCGAGAGTATTATCATAAGGAAACTCAAAGATACTCTTAACATTAAGTCCAGCGGCTGTAATTATTAAACATTCCATAAAGTTTTAAAGAATAAATTAAATAAAAAAAAAAGCTCACCCATTATTATAGAATCTTCCAGAACGCTGAACATATAACCAAAAACAATCAAACGAGCAATACGAATATCTAGTGGTAACGCAGCCATAATTCTGCCAACGTAAGTCAAATCTCCATCAAATATTTCATAGCTTCCGTTTACAGTTTTGTAAAGTGCACCGGCTTCTTTTAGTATAAGTATAGTGTTTCTAATATCCTCCAATTTTGGTGGAGTCATTGCTAAGGCAAGAATCGAAGCGGGAGGACCTATATCTATTAGTTTTGCCTTTAAAACAACATTTTCCAGTGGGCACCGCACCATTTCCGGTGTACCATATTTGTCCATAACGTTCTAAATGCACATACAATATACATATATTGGTAATAAAAATATTTGATACAATTAGCGTTTTTCTTACCTCATAAAAATATTTTGAAACTAGTCTATAAACTCTTCCATTTGCTACACGGCCAGCCCGTCCAGCCCTCTGCTTGCAATTACTTTGAGCGGTCCAATGGAGCATCAGTTTTGTTAAATTCGTACTGGTATCGGTGACCAATGATTTCATCAGGCAGAAGTCAATGACTGCAGCAATATTATTGAGTATTTCATTCAATATAAAATCATTAAATTTACCATATTTTACATCGGGAACTGTTATTGAACTCTCGGCGATATTTGTAGACAAAATAACTTTTCTATATCCTTGAGGAGGACGTCGAAAAACTTTTTGTTGCTCATCCGTAGAAATCATGGAATGCAATCGTATGGGCAAAAGCTTAATTTTGATTTCACTGTAACAAATTAAGAAGCCATGTAATTTTGTCTAACCATTGTACGTTATTTTTACGCAAGATCTTTCAATAGCGCCAGCGTCTTCTCCATTCTATCAATTTCGTTAATGCCCGGAAGAAATATTAATATTGACGGCTTATGATCTTCAGGTGCCATTGCTTCAACTTGAGTATCAATCTTCTCGCAAATTATGATTATCTTAAGTGCGAGTTTATATGTGTCTTCCGAAATACCCGGCTCTTCATAGTCAATTTGAGTGTTCTAACAAAATTTATATCCAGTTACTAAGTTATTTAGTAAAAAGAAACTTACGCTTTTCAATTTGTCAAGTTGATCAATGTAAAAGTCTTTTACATAATACAGCCGTCTAGTATCTACTTTAATTGTTGGAGCAGGAATAACGGTTCCATGTTGTTTGATTTTGAAATACTCAGAAAACTGATAAGATTCATCAATATTGGAATTATGATAGTGTTACCAATTACTAACCTCGTCAGAATCAATAGTTGCAGACATCAATATTACTTTAACATGAGGAGAATTCGTAGTAAGAAACCTACGAATCAATATCAAGAGAAAGTCCATGTCTTGATCGCGTTCGTGAACTTCGTCTAAAATTACATGAGTATATGCAGACATTTCTTTAGCTCTAATTAACTTTTGCAATAGAATGCCGGTTGTGCAATACAAGAGACGAGTGTCTTCAGAAGCATTCGCATGAAGACCAACCTGCAAGAAAAACCTTGTTTAAACTGTCGACTAGCAATTATATCGAAGTACAAGTTCCGTAAAGAACTGTAATTCTAAAACTTTTAGTTGTTTTAAACGAATTTTACCTGATAACCGACTATGCTTCCGAGATCCCACTTCCTTTCAGAGCACACTCTTTGTGCAATACTTATAGCCGCGATCCGTCTTGGTTGAGTGCATACTATATTGCAATATTCCCCTCGTCTGTAAGCATCATCTAAAATATATTGGGGTACCTACAAAGAACGCTTTGTTTTAAATTCTGTTTAGCCCCCCATCTACTTTCATACCTGAGTAGTCTTTCCGCAGCCAGTGTCACCTTGGAGTACGACAATTCTATTTTCCCTAATTGCAGTAAGAATTTTCACTCTAGTGTCAGCAATCGGCAATTCCGTATTGAAGAGACCATCAAACGTATATTTCGAGTACACCTGATCATCTTTCCTAAACAAGTTTGCTTTTACATCCTCACCATTTTCCATGTCAATGTCTTCACAATCATTGAGATGCGAGGTGGAAGGTTTCGATTCCCACGTTTGCTATTAGGAATTTGAGTACTGTATATAGAAACTCTTCATTCGTCCTAAAATATGTACTAACCTCAAATATTTGTTGTTTTTCGGCTTCAACAAAAATTTTAGCATAATCTTCATCCAGTTTCTCTCGCTTTGCAATCTGAGAAGTAAATTCTGTCGCTTGAACTTTACCATTTACATATCCACCAGACACTATCTTGCGATCAAAAGGCTTGGAAAAATCAAAGAAATCCTCGATATCGTCCATTTTTAAAAAGAATATTTCTTGTTACTTCTTGAAAGGTATTCGAATCGAACTATGAATGCAGAGTGCAGACTGAAGAGTGCGACGCCAATTTTTCGATAAACGGTATTTAGCTCTGAAAAAGTGATGCCAAAGTAACATAATCGAAATAAGTAAGAACAATAAATTTTCTATTGAACGCAAATGCCTAGTACTTTTATATAAATATTTTGAGAGAAATGTAATATTTATTTGTTTGGAAAATACTATTTACAATTGTAATTAATTAGCTCTCAGAGGTGTGTGACTTTGCTTTGACAGCAACCATAAAAGGTTGTAGAGAAATCGTATATGTTCGAAAATCGAAACAGGAACTATAAACACATCTATTACAGCATTTAGTTTACTATTACTACATTTTATTCTCAATTCGACACTTATGTTGACTGATTTGCGCAAAGTTGAGTGTTTTTTGTAAGCGGTGTTTTGTACTTAAAATAAGTATTATAAATCAATTCATTTTGAATTACTTTTAGTGCTAGCATATTTTAAGAAATCACTACAAAATAAAAAAAGTTGTTTAAGCATCTGTAAACAAATTTAGTGGCAAATGTGACGCGTCCGGTTTCAGAATACCTTCAAAAAAGCAGACAATTATTTTAGGGTCGCATTAAAAACTTAAAAAACGAAAATTTGGTTTTCAATATAAAATCCTGCTACAATAAAAGTACTTCCGACATTAATTAATTATGTTGCGTTGTCACTAGAATTTCTGATAAAATCTGTCAAGCGAATTTGTCGCAACTCATTTTTTGTAAGCTTTAAATGTTCGAAATGTGGAAGAAAAGTAGGAATTGGCAAAGAATTCTCAGCTGCTTACTTTTGAGGTAAAATTACCTTGTTTTTAGTGATGGTGGCAAAAATTATACATGCAATATTATTATTAGAGAGATTTTAATTGATTTACTAAAATAAAACAGATGTTGTTGAAGTTGAAAGTCGAACGTGCCGGGTATAAAAAAAACCCTGGCGGACATTTTATTCTGCTTCATTCCGCCTTCTTGTCACAAGCAATAAAAAAATGTTCCATTGTAAAATGTTGTTGGTAACGTTTACTTAAAATAATGTGATATTCGAACATTATACTTAGTGAATAATAGCAATAAAACAAAGTTAGATTTTAAGCATCAATGTAAGGATATAAGCGTGAAGGTTTCATTTTGTTAACTTTTTATATACGTAGGTACATAAATATAAAGCTCAAATACAAAGCCTAATATTTTTGTGCTCTCTTAATTAATAATAGCTATTCACACTATAATAGATTTTCTGAATGGTGTTCCAGTTTTGGTTAAATGGAAATTGTTAATTGTAAAAACTATATGGACGTCTGTGTAAAAGTTCAAGAAAAAGATTTCAGAAGAAAAACCGTCTCTAAATGCAAGGAATGTTGCTAGATTGTTATCCCATTTTATGTAAGTACATACATTTTATTACTGCATTTTAAACAATGCCTGATTTTCTCTTACATTGTTTTTCGAATTGTATCCGTTTTGTACACCAATTTCACTCCGGAACGTAGGCATAATATGCAGTTATGCACCACTTAGATAAGCCAAAAACTAAATATAATCGTCATAAGTGAAGTGGTACGACTCACGTAGAAGGCACCAAAATATAGAATTCTAACTCCAGGTCCAGCCATTGGGAAGACCATAGCAACCAATGCTGCGGGGGTTACAGCTTAAACTATGATCTCTGAATTAGGGGGAGGACGACGAAGACGCGGTTGGAAAAAATTATTTTGTGCTCGGATATTATCCATTTACCTTAGAGTGGTCGGTCCATGGCATAGTCAAGTCCGTTTCACTAATTTCCTTTTCGTAGTCAATACATACGCACACTCACCAGCTGTTTGTCCCTCGAATCCCTGCCAATTCTCCGTTTTTCCAAACACTGCGCACCGGTAATTTTTTTACTCATCTTTCATTTTCATACTTTGTTACGAAGTCTGTTTCTGAATCCTGTTCATGGTAAAAAAAAATTATTTAAAAATAATTATTTGGGGAGATATGGTTTTAATATTTTTTAAAACACTTTTTATGAAAAAGAAGAATGTTCATAACACGGTTCTAAATGTTTATTCGAAGAAAATATAAGGAGTCAAAGCAAGGCATTTGGCTTTGAAATTAATACATATGCATGTACCCAATGCAAGAGCAGTAATCTATATTTTATTTCGAGTCCTATACTCTGAAAATATTAGTGGTTGCCTAATAATACAATCATAAACCCAATTATTCGACGACTGTAATATGCATATGCAACTATTGGGATCAACAGCTGCGTTACACCTTTTTCGTTTGGTTCGACTAGCTACATCTACCCCTGGCCTGCTTCGTTGCATAAATGGGAATGCTTTTTCGTTCCCGTTTCGAAATGCACCCCTCTACCAGGAAGAGATCCTTTTCCACACTATCGTACGATCTGACACAACATTCGTTTCTGAGCTAGTTTTGCTTTCACTGCAATTCAACTTTCTAGTGTTAAGGTTAGTTATTGAAATCTCGGATCTTTACATACTATATACATATACACCTTATTAACTATTGTTTAAATTAATTTGACTGTTGTATCAACATAATAGATTCACATATTATATTATGTATTATATAGTTTCTGTTTATTCACGCTATTTGTAATTATCTTGTGACCTTATGTTGAACAGAAAAAAAAACATTCGAACTCCCCTATAATTTCTGGTTTGATCGCCGCATATTCTATCAATGTTTAAGCTATTCAATCATGAGAAAACCGACCTTTAACTCCTGGATAAAGCTACCCTCCTGATCCTGCCTTTCGTAGTCGTAGTATAAGATACAAGCCCTTTAGCCCTCCCTGCAATTTTTTTGTGCACTTCTTCGTCGGAGATCGGAGTATATGATGCAGATTTCAGTTTCTCATCGAGCGTCGCTCATAAAACATTTTCTTTTTAAGTCAAATATTTCATACTTAATAAAATTTGAAGACGTCTATTTCACACTATCTTTATTTGATGAGACAGAGTTCGGGTTTATCAGAAATGCAAATTAAAAGTATATTATGTTGTTTATACTTTATAGAATATAGTACGATTTTACTTCGTTTTGGTTATTTCATAGTGAAGTGCTCTCCATTTATGTGTAAAGAATTATTGTTTCATTAATTATATTCACGTCCAGTCGTATTCAACACTAAGTATGACAATTTTGACTCAAAGTTCACTCCGGGTAAAGGGATACTTTAAGAACGACCATGTATCAGAGTCGGGAATTTGTTACATATGTGCTGTAGGACGTAGGTAGGTAAATTTTATTCTTTTCTAATTTGGCATTAGAAGAAGCCTTTGAACATGCGGCTTTAGTTAAATGCTTTAATCGTAATGAACAAGAACGTAAATAATTATAAATGTTTAAACTGTATGAGGTCCATCTACATTATTTCCTATTTACACATTTTTATACCGACATACATAATTCGTAACGTTAGAACTGGAATTTATATGAGAATCCTTTCCCCAGTAAGAACGGAAATATTATTATTAAGTATGAACAAACTATTATATTTTGTTTGTAATTAATAATTATTATAAAAGCCAGATACAATCTTGTTTTTGCTCATTTATTTTGAATAACCAAACGTTTCGAATCTGGTTTGATTCTTCTTCAGTGAAATTCAATTATTTAAAAAATAAACAATAAAATTAAATTGCTGTTTGTTGAAATTTTTTTTTTAGCAAACTATTTAATAAGAAATTTACTAAAACAAATAATATTGTTAATTTTATTGTTTATTTTTTAAATAATTGAATTTCACTGAAGAAGAATCAAACCAGATTCGAAACGTTTGGTTATTCAAAATAAACGAGCAAAAACAAGACTGTATTTGGCTTTTATAATAATTACAAACAAAATATTAAATAAAGAACAGTCGACAGGAATTTCTTAAACTATTATATTATTTATAAAAAAATAATAAAAAAAAATTATTGGAAAAATATTAAATTATTTACAAAATAATTATTTATTTACGATATATTATATTATTTACACAGTATGTTTTGACCAAATTTTTACAGATTTTCCGGTTAATTATTTGGCAACAAAACAACTAGGAGCGTCTTTTAGGATCCTGCCGAAAACAATTCAACAGAGTTAACGTTAACAGCAATGGAGTACAAAATGCCTTCACCAGTTCCACAAGGAAAAATCAGCTCACACCTGTTAGATCACGCTTATGGAGCAGTATCGCATACAAGAGATGCACAGCCAAGAGTAACAGCAGCAACGAAAAATTCCGAGCCCAGCATAACAGACTATTACAAGGTAATTATAATTCTTTTTTTTAATTTCTTAAAAATATTGTCAAACCCACCAGCAAGTTAAAAGACGGTTACCAATGACGGAGAGCTCAGCTCCCATTCAAACCAAATATGCCAAACAAGTTCATCATTTAACAAAGTCAACTAGTTCGATAGGCGGTGGGGATGCTGGAGGAGGAGGAAGCAGTGGGAGTACGTCCTCTAAAAAACGTTCTCCAGAAGGCACACGAGCGGACACGTCTTTAGGAATCCTAACTAAAAAATTTGTAGATCTTTTACAAGAATCTTCTGACGGAGTTGTCGATTTAAATTTAGCATCAAAAAAGCTCGAAGTACAAAAACGCCGAATATACGATATAACTAATGTCCTTGAGGGAATCGGAATATTAGAAAAGAAATCAAAAAACAATATTCAGTGGAAATATGGAAATTCCTTGGTCAATATCGAAATTTCTAGGAAAATGCAAATGGAGACTGAGAGGCTTGAGCAGAAAGAGAACCATTTAGATAATTTGATAGAAAAAATACGTAGCGAACTAAGCAGTCAAATTAATAATAACAATCATGCATATGTAACTCACGAAGATCTGAAAAACGTGGATGTCTTTAAGGATCAAATAGTTATTCTTATCAAAGCACCACCAGAAGCTAAATTAGTTGTAAGTATTATTGTAAATCAATTTCTGATATTTAAAAGTTTCCTTTCGCATAACATTGATTTGATATTGTTTTTCCAATTTCACTTAAATTCACTTCCAGTTACCTGATACTAAAGTTCCGCGTGAAATACACCTAAAGGCTGAAAATAATGGAGAGATTAATGTATATCTCTGTACAGATACAAGTCCAGAAAACTCACCAACATTCTCAACTGATCCTTTATTTAACGACATAAAACCTTTGGTCACCCCTGTTTTAGAAAGCTATAAGAAACGATCAGGTATTTCAATTGCAATTATTATAGGGGCTCAGTTTCTAATCATTCTAATTCATCAAAGGCTCATCATATCCAATTCGGTCGGCACAACGAAACTTAAGCAAGTGTATAATGGATGCTAGCTCACCAGAAGACAATTGCAATAGCAAGCAATATGAAGAAAATCTTTCCAATAGTGATTTCATTTTTCCAACAACGACAAGACCTGTTCTGACACAAAATCAGCTCGATATGTCAGAAATCTGTAGTAGCAGATTAAGTGATTATTATTTAAAGCATCCGAGTCCAGCTGCTAGTGATAAAACACCACCATTACTAAAATCATCTCTTTCCCCTGAGCAGAGGTTGCAAGGCGATAGTGTTGTTATCAATGATACACATTCTGTAATTACGGGCACTCCCATATTGGAACGTATGACGGAGCGAACATCTCCCAGTACTAGTAGTGGAGGGGAAAGTGGTGGCTTGAGGCACGATGTACCTATGGGTAGTTCAACAATTGTTTCATTAAGCGCTACTACTAGTGAGGATGAAGGCAGTACCAAAAAAGGTGTACGAAATGCTTTGATATCAGATATAATTAATCTAAGCCCAGACATTTTGCGCAACATTGACCAGAGTTGTAAGTATATTCTCTTAGCAAAACTTTTTTCTAAACTAATTCGCTTTTTGCATTTACTAAGAAAAAATGTTGTTTCCAAGAAAAGAAAATTTCCTATCGAGAACTCTGATTGTGTTTGTGTTTTTTCATAAGGATCTCATCACAGTCTGAGTTCTTGCTTGGCGATATTCGTTTTGCAGCCAAAAATATACACATGCTTTTAAATGCATTTAAGAGTGTTCAAGGAGGCGTGATTTTTGAAATTCATATTCTGTTACCTGTTATACTTTCATTTTCATATTAAACTTTGTAAATCATCTATACTGCCTTTCAGTGAATTTTATCGATTTTTATACAGCTTTCTCCAAAGTATTATTTCTAACTTATAAAACTTTTGTAATTGAAAGCGTTTTTTAAAAAATACATGAATTTACTTTAATATGTTCTTCCATCTTTTATTATTAGTTGTTTATGTATTTTTATTCTATCAGCAAATTTACATTATTTTTTGCGTGGTTCATATACTGGAAGATTTTATAGACGACATTAATGGAAGCAGTCTCTAACATGTGGTTTTTCTAAACTTGATTTAACGAGTATATAACAATTACTAAAATGCAAAGCAACGAAAGTTCATTGCTGGACCTGAATTCTCGTGGGTCTGCATTTTTAATTCATTTGTAGCACCATGAGATTCAGCTCCAGCTTGAATTTCAAATCATTCTCATAAAAACTTATAATAATAATACAAATAAATGGATGTGGATCATATTCAGTAACACTACTTTTCATATTGGTATATCATGTGACTAAAATAATTGATAAGTGATAATACGCTATTAGTGTAGTTGTTGGAAATTTGTTAATATAAATATTCGAGTGATTAAGATGTATGACATGAAAACAGAAAAATTGTTGCTGGCGTAGTTAATATTTCTCTGCTTTTTTCGAAGATCATTATAGCTGACCTTTGTTTAACTGAAGTTGGCAAGGGCAAGGCCCAAATACATAAGTTGGACAGAGATATTTAAAAATATAACTTTTATAACCTTATTCTGAAGCAACCGCTTTCCGATTTATTATATTTTTTATTTATCATTGCAGATTTCGATGATTTCACGCCCTTCTTAACAATCGAGCCACCTTTGGATGTAGATTATAATTTCTCTCTCGGTCAAACCGAAGGTTTAAATGATTTGTTTGACTTCGTCTGAGCGATTCGAACATTTAATAAATTAAATGTGATTATGCACGCATTTGATCGAAAAAGAACTTATGTGAAATATGTATAGTTGGAGGAAGACGGGTTATGTGTCCATACAAGGGAAAATGCAAAAGTCTTCGGTAAAATTTAATATTTCACTAAAAATATTTTTTGTAATTCGAATAATATAGACACCTATATAAAACATAACTTTGAAAAGATACTTACTTGCAAAACATCAAATTTATACGTGTTTAATGGTGGCTTATATACATATGTATGTATAACTATTTATAGTAAATATATTTGTATAATTGTACAAAATATTAAATTCAAAAATTATTAAAATAGAGAAAGCTTTCGCCAATAAAAGGTGAGTATTTTTATGTATAGATACAATCCCAGAAAAATAATCAAAACAAAAATACTGGATAACAATTAAAAACATATTAGTAAATAATAACTAAAGCAATGTCAAAATACAAAAATTATATTATTTGGGAAATGATTTAAAAAAAAAAGAAAGGCATACATATAGTAAAAATGCTGATGACCATTTCGGGGAAATATCGTCCTATGGTATAGCATACTTTATTTGATTGTGTTTGAAAAAAAGTACCATTAATGAATAAGCAAGAGCTATTATTATTAATATCGTTTGTAAATTGTTTCAAAAGTAATTGTTTCAGTGGTAATTAAGGGGGCAAACCACATTAGGATGTTAAAAAAATTGTTTTTATTTATTATATAAATTTTTAGTTTGTCTAGTCAAAGGTTCAATGGAAAATTCGAGTTCGTTCCGATGTTATGAGCCTAAAACCAACCGCGCCACTATTGCAGGATATGTCCAAAAATTGGTCAAATTTGTTTTTTTTATTGCAAAAGAAGTAAAAAAAATGTTAAAAATCGAGATATTGTTTTGAAACACCTGTCAACACTTTAATTTTTACAATTTTTACTCGCAATGAGGTTCATAATCTTAGAAAACTTGTTAGTAATGTTAAAATAAAACCATTTTGGTTTCAGATAAAAATTGCGATCTGCAGATTTCCCGCATAATCTAATCAAAAAATACAAAAAAAAGTCGGTCCCTGCCGAAGCCAGGAATTGAACCCGCGGGTTTTCATTTCGTCATTTTTTATTTTTCTTTTAAAATCGATGCAGTTTACATGTAAATATGTTTTGTTTTCAAATGAACGTATTTTAACTTGCATGTAAATTTTTTCTGCGACAACGACCTTCGAAAAACATGAACCCATAATTTCGACATTTTTACCAATAATTGAAAAATTTGTAAATTTAATTCCAAATATCAATAAAGTAATGCCAAAGTTTTATCAAATTCCAATTAATTTGTCACTCAAAAAACGCCTCATAATAAGCTTCTTAATGTGGTTCCTCCCCTTAAGTAAAATTCAAGCATGCAGCATAATATGTCACATCAATTTGAATGTCGATTGCATTTTTTTCTTTTCTTATTAAAATTAAAGAATAATTGAGAGCTTTGATATATTTTTAGCTAAATATTATTATGTCCATTAGCTTTTTATATTTTTCAGCCAAATGCAATTTCTTTCAGTAAATGTAAAAGGCTAACAATGACTTTTATTTTTAAAGTATGTATTTAGAATTTTTCGTAAAAATTCTGCCTTCAAAATTCACAACTTTGTGCGATTACAAAAATATAGGCTACATACCTTGATAATCAGCCACCATCCAGTGTCTTCAGGGAAATTCTCGCGTATCTATGATCTATACAATTTTGAAGCGCTCGAGGCAAGACAGATAGAAGAATTCGAAAAAGGTAGCAAATATTATAATATATGAACTGGAAAAAAAGCAAAATTATTCTTCCATGAAATTTAAAAAATTTACTCATCATTATTTATTATATACAGTTCATGTTTCACATTGTTTCTTGTATGATTAGAGTAAATAGTACGAAAATGGAAGCAGTGGAAAGTGAATTAGAAACTTAATACTGGAGAAATTATGTACAACAGTGTCTACAGCATAACATAATGCAAAACGAGTATAACAATCTTAACATCGATCATATAAAGTTTTATTTAGCTGCTTAACCTGTGGCTAATAATATTTGTTATCCAACGTATTAAATCTTCAGTAAGTAATGAATATACGGCTGACTGGGGGCGTTGTCCACAACCCCCATGATAGCTGAGTAATCCTTGAAGACCCCATTTCTTGTTATCTCCTTTGCAGAATAAGGGTGCCCCTTCGTTTGTCTAGAATGTATGAAATGAAATTCATTCCAGGAGAAAAATTATTCGTGACGAATACTTACGTTACAACCGATGTTATGATAATCTTCTAAAGCACTACAAACTGAACCATGAGGAAGGCTACCCGAAAACAGTTCCCTTGAATTGCATTGTTCTCTAGTGAGAACTGTAGTATTTTTCTCGTATAAATTGGCATTATTTTCTGATAACGAAATAAATTATTGAAACAAAAATATTCTAGTTGATATTATTAATGAAATATACCAATATTGTCCAAATTCCAACCACTAACTGTACAAAGTGATGTATTTTCAATTGGGACTCTGCTTAGGCAGAAAGGTTTAATTTCTTCATCAGCAGTAATTGGTCGTTCAAGTTCTAATAGTACTACATTGTTTGAGTACATCAAATGGTTGTATTTCGTCTAAAAAACAGCGTTTAAATTAGGTTACGGAAAAAATAGGAACTAATCAATGTAACGTACATGCGCAAAAATATGCATTCGATGGATTTTACGTGTATTTGTTTTATTTGAGCTTAGGATTTCCAACGGTGTTTGTAAGGACCAGTCTTTTACGATCGCCGATCTATTAGGAACAAAGTCCGGACTCTTGACTAGGCATGAATAACTAGCTAATGCCCATTTAGGCGCTATCATAGCAGCGGTGCATTTTATCTTATATCTACTATTAACCGCAAAAGTCAAAGTTGACGCTGCCACTGGCCCACTATAGCATTCTAAAAAAAAGGGTAATAAGTATAAACAATTTTTCATACGTTTAGTGCGAATTATACCATAAGGCATACACGAAATAGATATCACACCATTGCGACACGTGGAACTTGGTGTGAAATCGTTGAACAGACCGCCATCGCCTTGTTGCTTATATATAAGCAAGTTTTCTGTTGTGCCAGATTCATTTAAAGCTATTACTGTATATGACTTAACTGTAGAATAACCCAAATTGTTGCAAATTTGATCTGATAGAGATTTGGTCCACCCATCAGCACATATTTTTCGTGGAACATTACTATGGAGTTTGATTTCTAATAAAGATTCTGATGAGCTTTGGTTTCCCATTTGAATACAGTGGAACTCGTCAGACATATCAGGACAATGCGAAATGCCATCGCAAACATAAGACTCGTTTACACATCCACCGACATTGCACTTAAACTGTCCCTGTTGGCAATCACAAATTCTTTCATCCTCTTCATCCAAACAGTCTACTTCGCCATCACATTTCCAAATTTCTGGAATGCATCGTCTTTGTGCAGAGCAGTAGAATTCGTTATTACCGCAATTGTCAGGGCAATTAATTTCGTCCGAACCATTCGAACATTGCTCCAACCCATCGCATTTCCAAGTGGATGGTAAACATGGCCCCGTACCTGATGGGGAGCAAGAAATCTCATCGAATCGACATTGCCATGAGTCTGAATAAAAATAAGTAAAAGATATAAAGGAAAAAAGTAAATGTAATGAGAACTTACTGCAGTTGATCTCATCACTGCCATCTTCACAGTGATTAATGCCATCGCATACCAAATGTCGACCTAAGCAAACCTTATTTTTACACTGAAAATGCCCAAGGCATCCAAGTTCCACGCAGCCGATTTCGTCTGATCCATCAGAGCATTGGGCGATTGAGTCGCACCGCTCGCTTTGACTAATGCAAAACGTGCCATCCCTTAAAGAGGTTCCATTTACACACTCAAATTGTCCAGCAGAGCACTTAGAGAAGTAGTCTTCAGGATTTATAGATAATAGCTTCAGATCATTGGTGATTTTTTCAGCATTTTCTTCGGATGACGTTATCGTTAAATTTTGTGACTGATTATTCTGAGTATTTGGAGGAACATTGCTTACTGAAAGCTGTTCTGTAAACAGATCCTGTTCTTTATTTAAAGATTGTTGGATACTCTTTGAGCCATTGTTACTATTATTTAATGTGGTACGTTCTAAAGTTGTTGGATTGACCTCTTCTACTCCTGCCCAAGTCCTATTTGAGACATAATTTATTTCAACGATTTCATGCATATCTTCAAGTTGATTGATTTCGGTAGTTGTATTACTGCTGCTTAAAGTAGTCACCGAATTATTTGACGTCTCAACCGATTTATTGTCAATCGATTGAAACGTCGTTTCATCTAAAAAATAATTGGGTGTGATATTTTTAACTGGGGTCACTTTATTTTGGGATTCATTTTTTTCTGTGTTCCCCATTTGGCGATCAATAATTGTTAGGTTATTCAATGATCTCTCCAATGGTGCAACTTGAAGATCATCTTCATTAAATGTTTGAAGTATTTTGCTTCCATAAGAGATCTGATTTTTAAGTTCGTCATTCAAACCATTTTTTGTAGATGTTATATTATCTTTTGTTTTTATTTCATCCCGGTTAACATCAATAAATGAGTCCGTGCTTGTCCACACATTTATTTCGTCAGAAGATTGTGTAGTTGTGTTTTCTTCAGATAAGGATGAATTTATGTGGTCTATAGACAAAAAGATTTTTTGTATGAATAATGAATTCACAAAAGTTTTTATACATTGATTACAAAAATCACAAATCTTACCTTTGATGAAATTCGTATCGGGTGCTCGGGTAAAAATGTCCATAGATTCGTTATTTTCTGTAGCATCATCATTTGTAGAGTCTTCATATGAATATGTGGTTTCATCTTCACCATTAGTATAGGTTGTACTCAAAATATCGTCCGTTAAAAATTCATCTCCAAATATTACCAAATTTTTATCTTCATTTTTTATTCTTTTTACAAATTCATCACCGTCATCAACCTCATTCTGCTTTTTGCTTAAAGGAATTACGCGAAGGGGAATTATGGTTGTTTCTTCGAGAGGGCTACTTAAATTTTTGCTATCTGTTGAGCTCATAGTACTTATTTGGATGTTTTCTAAACGTTCATTTTCTTCTTTTCCTTCCTCCTTTTTGCTATTCTCATCCGTGTCGTTATGAATTTCGATATCATGGCCTCTATGAAGAATATTTAACAATGTAGCATTATTTTCTTGTTCCGGAAGAAAAGGCGAAAAATCGGCGAAACTTTGCTGATTTTGTGTAGCGTCCCTTTCCGATTGTTCAGTTACATAATAAAAAGGAGGACTAGTTGTAGAAGTGTTCGTTGCATTTGCAGAAGAGTTGCTCCACAATTCAATTGGAGATGTTGTAGCATAAACGGATGGCACAATGTTGACTAAAGGAACAAACCCATCGGTCAAATTTATATTCGAATTCTCAATAAGTTTTTTTGGTTGCGGTGTTTTAAAGTAAATTTCTGATGGCATAGGTGTATCATTGCTCAAATCTTCAGTTACTGGAGCTGGATACAACATCCCCTGTAAGTCATCAGAAACACTTTTGAATTGTTCAGTGGACGACCATTCTTCTTGACTAGAAGCAAGTGTAGTATTTGTGAACGATTTTGTAGTAGTCCATTCATCTATGGATGTGGCATTATTTTTTGTAACTTCCTTACTAATTAACCCTGTCGTCGTCGTATCATTTCTTTGAGAATCTCTTTCCTCACTTATATTTGTATCATTAAACAATGTTGGATCATTTACTATTAAATAATTCTCCTTTTCTTCTGATTTATTTCGCTGTTGCTCATTGAGACCAAAGCTTGATTTCGGGCTAGCTTCTGTAGTATTATAAAGACTAGAATTTTTTAAATACGTCTCATTTATATTACTGTACAAATCTTTAAACGTAGTCGGTTCCGCATCATTTTTGACTTGCATTGGATCTATAGTTGTTGGGACTGTTTCATCTTTGAAATAATCTTCACGATTCTCTAAATCATGGTTTTCAGCTGATAAATTTGTATTATTTAAAAAATCGGTAACGTAAAAACTGCCTACAGACGATTGAACAAAATTCTCACTGGTCATCGTTCTATCCTCTTTCTTTAAATGTTTGCTTTCATCTGTTGCTGTAAGTTGACTTGAGGGAAACGATTTTTCAACTTCATGGGAGGAAGAGTAATTTTCGTATGGATTAACAGGAGGGACTTCTAAAGAATCTTCTCTTTTTTCCGACTCATCTAAGTCGGGGCTGTAGGCCAGTGTGTCCAATATTTCTGTCGTATAATTGTCAGAAGGTGATTCATAAGTTTTTGTAAAAGTTATGTTATTTTTGTCTGATTCCCCTTTAAAATTATGAGAGGCATTGTTATGCTTATTATTTGCGGTGTCCAAAATGTTCCCGGTGTCGTCAGTTCCATGTTGCTGCGATTGATCCACTTGTAAGGGATAATCTGTTGATTCTTCGAAAAAGATTGGTGACACCGTTGTTCTACTTATCACATGGTACACTTTAGTTACTGGTTCAAAATTTTCGTAGTCATAAGAACCTTCATTAACATTAGTATTATTTTGCTTTTCCGTATGAACTCGTGTGTCATTAGAATTTATTGAATTAGAACTATCACTTTTTGATTTATTTTGTTCGGTCAAATACCTATCATTATTTGAGAAAGATTCATGTGAATATTTTGTTCGCTCATCCTTATCATAGTGGAATATTTCATCTTCTTCAGGCATAAAATCAAAGTTTGGATGCTGTTGAAGTGATCGTGATTCACCGACAGGAGCGGTGCCATTTTCTTTTTTTATAACTTCAGTTTTCACTTTTACTTGATTTGTAAGTTCTGATACCTCCGATAGTGTTAATTCGCTTAACCCAGCAATATCTTTTTTGTTCTCAAGGAAATTAGATTCTGTGGTAAGTTTGGAACCTAATGAAGAATTCTGTTCTGCAACAGCTGCTGGTGCTACTGAAAGTTCAAACTTCGGTGGAAGGGTTTGTCCTTTTGCATCATTTTGGCTATTGCCTTCAATAATATAATCAGAAATGTGGTCAACACTGTGATTATAATTATTATCTTGACTATTTGTAGTTTCATTATAAATATTTTCATCGTAACTTAACTGAAAATCGTTCTCAGAATTGTGATTATGACCTCCATAGTTGTGGTTTTGGATTGGTTCATTATTACCATAATCTAACGACTTAGGAGGTCTTGTTATCTCATATGTATTGTATGTTTCACCCACTCTTTTATCCTTGCATTGTTTGGTTTTAATATCAACCTCCATATTTTTAGGACATATGCACGCAAAGTCAGATAATATCTCGTTATATTCACAACCCATTTCACAGTCAATTTGAATCATATTCATTGCACATTTATCAGGAATTTTAACAACTCGTATTGTATTTGTCGGAACAAAATAACTGGACAAGTAACCATGATTATCAGTTAAATATTTTTCAAGCCTTTCACGAAGTTCATTCATTGCAATAAAAACTGCTGGATTAGTTTTATTCCAACTAATGCGGTAATTTATTACCACTGAGCCCTTCCTAAAAAGGAATTGAAGCAGTTATAGGTAAAGAAAGTATTACATCGTTAATATGACAATGAGTAAAGTTTACAAGGATGCTTAACTTACTTCATATCCATTATTTTCACAAATATATCTTCGTCCATCTTGGAAAAAGGCTTCAACACTTGTTTGATTTCATCTTCCACTTCTCTTGATAAGGTTTTATATATTTCACTGTCTTTATTTTCATACTCTTCTAAGAATTCTAAATTTGCCAACGTTAACTGTCCTTCTAGTGCATTAGGAACTGCAATATTTGAACAAAATTTGAATTTGAAACTATCAACATTATCAGCTGTAGTTAAATTTACCATAAATTAAAGCGTCTTCCGTTGTGTAAAGCATCGATGGAACTGTGGACTCAGAAGGTGGTGACGTGACTGGATACTCTGTGGGATTTTCATTCATTAAGCCAGCACCAAAGATACCGGCGGTTTTTATCCTGTCGCTATATTGATGTGATTCTATCGGTTTGGGTTCACTGCTTAATATAACACCAGCTGGAATGTTATGTAGTAATATTTTGTTTTATACAGTTGACTTTTTGTTAACTTACTTGCTGCTAAAATAGCTAGAACAATTGCTGCCACTATAATTACAACGCATAATATCCAACAAAACCACTTTCTCCAATTCTTTTTAATCCTTTTATCCTTTGTAACATATAGTTTTTCACCCCTATAGAAAGAAGAAAATGTCTGCTTATTTCGAAAATAAAATAATATTAAGAAAACCAGAATTAACCGATCGCAGTATGAACAAAGCTGTTAAAATACCAACGAGGATTTACAATAATTAAAAGATAATAATATTAAATGTAAGCTGAATTATTAATACATATATAACATTTAGCAGTAAAGTTTACATGTGAAAGCTTGGTAAACCTGCGTTTTCGGAATAGGATTGTAAGAATCCTGTAATTGATCACAAAAAAGCTATAAACTCTTACCACACCTAAAATGCGTAATGCGTTGGCTCTTTTTCGTTAATTTCACATTTTTATGACCCCAAATATTTATATATGTGTATTGTGTATTTATATATTTTTTTGAAGCATTTGAAATAAATTCGCTGGATGCAACCGAATTTCTTTTGTTACATTTTTACATATAAATAAAGGTATTTTATTTTTTAAAAACAATATTCTACCACATATTAAAGCTTTAACCGACTCTTAGCTGATATTTACATTAGACAGTATGACCGACCACTGTAGTAAGCTTGTGATAGATATCCGAGGTACACCCCACTAAGATGTTTAAATCTGTTCACCCGAAATGTTAGAAATGTGAAAAGAAATATTTCCACGAATAATGATGTAACCAGCCACGAAAGCAAATAAAAATGAAGCCATATGTAATAGTGAAAAGGATAATATTCGTCACGGGGGTACCTCGTAACTTTCGTCCAATTTTTATAATCCACTATGCCATGTGCAGTTTCATTAAGTGAATGGCCTGAATGATCTACGCCGCGATTACCATGCAGATTACCGAAGGAAACACTATAAAAGAACGAGAGCGGTCACACATCAAATGGAAGATTGTTGAGCATTTTTAAAATTTATCACAACTTATTAATCTGTTCTTAATTCTAATAATTGATTTATCAGAATATTTTTTGTACACTGATTTAAGTAGAGTTCTTGTAAATAGAGATTACATAGCAATTATCTCTTACCTCATATATTTACGGTGTTCATTGACTGGAACAAAGTACTCATCATAAGGCCCTCCTACCTCTACTTCCGTGTCCTTTTTCACTGGAAGCTCATTTCCATGGCCATTTGTTGGTTTATTCAAGTTGATCATTTCTAAATTGACGGGCTCTGAAACAGAAAATTAGTATATGCAATTTTAATGCGTAAAATTAAACGTTTTGAAAATGAGAGCGTGTTTACCTGGTCGAAGTGCTTTTGGGTCCGAACTTTTCCCGTTTACGGAACTGATTGGTTCATTTGAACCATTCTGACCAAACGAACTCAGAGGCCGCGGTTTCAGTTGTTCTGGCTCAAAGCCTGGATTATCCAGACCCGTTCTTTGACTGTCTTTTGGGGATTTTGGAAGTGTTTTCTTCGATGATGCGTTTTCCATTTCTGGAATAATGGGTACGTCCACTTGAAAACTTCTGGGAGATGGTGTGGGTGCAATTGTATCAAGCTGATCATCCCCTATTGATAATGATACCTCATTTTTGTACAAATACGAATGATCAACTGGTGGAGACGACATTACGCTTTTAGTGATGTAAGGTTAATCTAAAAATAAAAACAAATATAACTTTCATTTTAAATCATTGCTAGTGTTGCAGCTAGTTGCATATTGCATATGTTAATATTATGCTAAAGATGTATGTATAACAAGCCTCTCATATAAATATGGGTGTTCAATTTGAAAACAAATTTGAATTACAAGCAATTATCGACTTTCAGGTATATACTATATAGACATCTTTCCCAGATGTACTCGTAGTTGTAATATCACAATTTCGTGTAATTGACACGCGATCTGTTGTCAGCCACCATTCGATTCCGCAGCACACATATTCCAGAGGCGAGTTTCTTAAGAGAAAGGCGTAACATATTTTCTTACGTGGACAGGTATCGCAGGTGCTAGTGCAATAATATGACAAACTTGTTTGCGACTCTTGGTGAGTATACCGAGTCAAAAAGAGAGATTTTACGTTTGAAATAAGGAGACCAGCTTCAGTGTGCAAAACTACTAACGTTGGTATTCGCGCCTTACTCTTGCCTCGTACAAGGCCGTTACGAAAACAAGATTTATTCGACTTGCTACGCCTAATGTAAATATTTAACTAATACTTTTCATTTTATTACATCACAATTTTAAAAAATATATGTATGAATTTCTTATTTTTTACAATCAACATATGTATTGAATAGTAAAAAATAACTAATTTACTAAACAGTTATTTAAAAAGCATATTTGAAGACTTTTTCATCCCGTACACCTCTTCATATGTTGCGTTAAAAATGGATATTTTAAAACTGTTTTTTAAAAATTGATTTATGGTTTCTCAGTTTCATTTAAGTAGTTAGTGCAATAGTTTATAAGAGAGAGAAGGATACAGTTTAGCACGGTTTACGTAATAGAGCGACTTCAAGAATTTCAGAAATGTGGGCGAAAGTGTGCTTGCTCTCATTGCAATTCTATTTGTGGAGGTCATACAGCAAAATTTTGTGCTATATTTGAGGTTTTAAGCTCAGTTTAGATGTTGTCTTACCTTGCGTCGCATACACCTATCTGATAATCATTTTTTGCATTAAGTAAACTTGATCTAGGTAAATGAGTAAATGACTCGTTGGGGGCAACCCCTTGCAGGGTCCCCTCACTGTCACTATTCGTAATTTATTGCATGATTAAAAATGGAATTCTTTTTCGTTACAGTAATCTGCAATTCATTCGTATTTCTATATTCCTAACATAATTCAGTTGTGCATATCGTCTTAAAGATATTTATAAAAAAGTAAATCAAGGAATTTCTTCGTAAACATCGTCACCATCTCAAAAACAACAAAACAGTAAAAAAATTAGTATTTGACCTCTTGTCAAAAATTACGAACGAATAACAGAAACCAAAAAACGACACCAGAAAAAAAAATACCAGAATGGTTTCAGTTCTTGTTCAGATGTTGAAGTAGGTCATATGCAAAACTATAATCAGTATTAAATTTGGAGAATTTCATCGTCAAAAAATTTAAATACATTATGTGTTGATCTCTAGTTCAGTTTAATTCCTAATAAATTATCCATTCGATACAAAATATATAAATATATATTTTAATTTCGCTAA
The DNA here is from genome assembly GCA_963082835.1 of Leptogaster cylindrica. Lineage (NCBI taxonomy): Eukaryota > Metazoa > Arthropoda > Insecta > Diptera > Asilidae > Leptogaster > Leptogaster cylindrica. The sequence goes on along the minus strand of OY720107.1, from coordinate 12,342,880 downwards.
GGATGTGCTACATAATGTGCTTAAGGTTTTCGTTAATAGAAACAAATACTCACCTTTTTCGCTAAGGATCAGTTTCAAATCCCATTTGGTATATACTAACTGAAACCACGTTTGTTAAACATCCAGAGCTACTGCTGAAACTGGTGTTTTTGTAAAGTCTACTTCTCGTAATTTGTAAAAACTTGTTAAAAAATATTTTTCTTCTCTAAACGATATCACAAAATCTTCCACTCTTAAATAACAAGATGCACTATACTATGGGCAAATCTGAAAGAAATACAAATTAATATCAATAACATTAAAATTGCACCTACAATTTTCTAGTAAATAAACAGATAAATTTAATTTGTTTTCAGTACGTCCAAGTGAAGAATTGTTTTCCATGATAATTGTGTTCTCGTGTTCTATTGCATTTCAAAGTTCAAAACAAATTTACAAATTTTAATCCAACTGTAAAGTAAACGTATGTATGCATTTTAATTATTTATACACGTCTTAACATGTTTTATGTGTGATTAATTTCTTTTTATTTTCTTTCTAAATTATTTAGTTGAAACGTGCATTTCTCATACAAAAACTATGTGGAAATTCTGGATGAAAGTGTCCAACACAGAAATCTCATAATCCTTTAATTTATTCTTTGAAAAAATTCCATTGAGATGAAACAATTCACTTGGAGGCACCCACACAAATCCAATTTGTTCGGTGTTTATGCTCTTTTGCAAAACCGGTTACTTGGTCTGTTGATTCAAGCTTTTGCCATGCATTGTGAAAAATCGTCTTTTGCAATAGACTTTTATTAAAAAAGAGTTAAAGATCATTATTATCAATATGTGTAACATTCAAATTATTTTTATTTGTGTATAATTTAATTCTTTCTATAATACTTCTGCTATTAGGTCAGTTGTGTATCATCTTAGTTTCCATACGGTATGGATCATAAAAGCTGTAATCACTCCTTTAGCATTACTTGTGGCTGCAATCTGCATTTGTCATTTCATTTTAGTCGAATTACGAGAAATGCGAACTAGCTTTGAATTTCATTTGAGTCACTGCAAAATATTTCTCAGGTCCCTTTCCCTTAGCTCAATATTTTTATTAGTTCACGATGCAAAATACATTAGCTGATGTAATGAGTGAGAATATTATACCTAATCTATACTAATTTCAGTAAAGATAACAGTGTATTAGCTGTCGTGGACAATCTGGCTATTTCACCTTATTCACGGTCATTTGTTAGACCTTCCAAATGTCACACCGTTTAAAAGCCATTTATTAATAATAATATTGTTATTTTAAAGGTGTAAGGTGAAAGTAAAAGTGCTGAGCGCAAACCCGGAACCCATTTTGGCATTGCTACCAATGTATCCATAGCTAATGCGATATGACCTTCGTAGTGAGCGAATAGGCTTCAAGAAATGGCTAGCGTAATCAGTTGAGACTTGAGTTTGGAGTTTACATATAAGTTTGAAAAACTGCGAGGAGCAACAATTTATGCTAATTGGACATTACTACTAGACTAAAAACGATTGTGTGAACAACAAATACATTGATGTTAGGTGTAGTATATTATTATATTCAAAAAGTTTCCAGATGTTAAAAAAGCAAAAGAATTTCCAATTATCTCACGATTGCAAGAAAATCCATGTTCGTTATAATAAAATGCTATGTGCTTTTGTTTCACATCAGTTACAAGTATGAGAACTTCTACCTAACACAATTATAATGCACTTACAAACTGCATTGTGCAGAAGATTTACATTACTGCACATTTTCTACGATTGTAAATAAAGTTTTCTCATATTATTATAGGTAAAACAAAATTTTAATAAAATGTATTGTGTCCGTAAAGAGATCTATTTTCAAATTAAATTGAGCACAATTAAAATTTAAGCACAAAAGCTAAGTATAATTTAAATTATGCTTGACGTTCAAAAGTTCATTACAAATCATCCTGGAGCAGTTCACAGAGATATACAGATATAAAACATATACCTATTAATTTAAATCTATTTCTTCTAAATATTACGATATCTGGAAACAACGTTTACAATATTCTTGCGAAATACAATTTTAAAGATTATTTATTATTCTAAACAAAGTACAAATGTTTGCAATCTAAACGTTTTATAAAATATCTGCTACAAGATCTTTGGGTACTGTACAGTATACTTTTAAGAAACATACTTTTACTAATAATAGACCTGACATTTTTCCATTATCCCTGAATGCAAGATCGTTGTTAGCCGGGTTAAATTCTCTCTGGATACATTTTCCAAGAATATTAGCGATTACGTGTTGAAAGTGCGATTGCTTTGAGAATGAAACTACTCTTTTGGCTTACATCTTAGCTATGGTTTCATTAATATTGGGCTCCATAAGACAACTAATTTACCGCCGGCTTTAGTTAATAATCTGTTGAAGATGAAAAGGAAAACTTTTCAAACGCAGACTTTACAATTTGTGCGAATCGAAAGTTCGAAGTTAATCCAAAACTGGTTGCGGTATGTAATCCAAAATCAAAAACTGAGTTCTCCTTGTGCATAATAAGTTTGCTCACAATCCTTTCACTTATTCAGAGAGAACTGATTCACTGTCGCACTATATTATTTCTTCGGCGAATCAATTTTAGGTAAACGTTATCCATAACTTACATAAATAAATGTGCATAATTGTTCTAATATTGCTGTAGAAATAACCGAAACTATTCACAAAAATTAGGACGTTCTTAGATTGGAAATTAGTTTTCACGGTTCATACTGTTGTGCTTGTGCATAACCAAGTCGACTCGGTGCAGTCTTTCACTCAACTGGAAGCCCGAAGCAGCAAAAGAAACATTTGCACACGTCTCTTGGTTTAAGTTTCTCAGGTGTTATACCTGAGTTCCAACTTCCAGCAAACCCAAAGAACAAGATCCAATCAAGTGGGTTCAACAAGTGTTGCCAAACTGAATTCCAGAGAGAGCAAAGTCGAAGTTAATGATTTAATTGCACAAGAAAACAGTACCTATTCCAGAATTAGGGTGAATAGAGCGGGGTGATGGCGCCGCCCTGTCTATATCCTTTCAGAATTACAATGAGAGCTATTGACGCATATAGTACCTATATAGCAAAAACGATCTTCAGGATTTACCTGCACCCAACTAAAATAGTGTTTGATCTTGTTTTCTAATTATTCCATCATACAGTTCTTGTGGAGGACAAAAACAGTGAATTTCCCGAAAAGTACCATTTAATTGCTAATTGAATGTGTGTATCAAACTATTCAAATTACTGTTTATATGTCCAGAAGGTTGTTACTGCAAAGATTGATTAAAATTTGCAAGAATCCATGAAGGCAGAGAGTGTATATAAACAGTTAATTAAGTACTTTTTCAGATTTTTTCAACTTTTTTGAGTTCATTGTAATGCACCTAGAAACAATAAATTAATAATATTAAGAACATACTTTTTTAATGACCAGTATGTGATTTTTTACAAACAATGATTCTTTGAACAACATTTTCCATCTAGTTTTTTACTCTTTTCACATAATTTCGGTTAAATTTCATAAAAGGCTCTTATATGGCTGTTTTTAAATTCTAAGGCCTTCAATAAAGTTCTTGAATTGACAGGTACTGGCATAAATTTTAAACAAAGAAACAGTCTAAAGGTGTAAACACACTGCGAAATTCTGTTATGTTCATATTTCTCCAAGTCTGATAAAAATAAATGCTCGACAAATAAAAACATCTCCGTCTCACATTTTTAGAAGTCGTTGTTGGCATTTTGAAATGCGTCTTTTGTTGTTTCCCTTTAGTACGAGGGAAAATAAATATTTCTTGGAAAGGTCAGTCATACAATAACATTCAGCACTTTTGGTGATTCAGCACCATCAAGAATGTCAAAACGTACATTCGAGTTAGTTCGGAAATTTTAGGTGATAGAAAGAAAAATGTAGGTATTTTTTAATAAAATGTTTTATTCCCATGCAGTATTATTTACATATTAAAATTAAAACAGTGCCATATAAATTAGCAGATTTTTCTAAATTGTAAACAGAAAGCGAGGTTATGTGTACTATCGGACAAAGTAATTCAAACCCACCAAGAAAACGACAGAAATTTATATCGGAAAATAGTTCTGAAATAAATAAATTATATTTTGCTAATAATCTACAATGAAATGTCGAAGGGTAAGAAGGTGACTTTCGCTTCCGGTAACTTCCAACTTCCTTCCGTTCCTCCAGAGCTGCTGGCTGCTGAGCCGCTGAGCGATATACGAACATACCCCAAAGGTCAAAATAAAATTGGAATAGTATGTATAAACAAAACAAAACTTGAAAACGTCAGATTTTAATGGTATTTTATTAATTTCAATGCAGTTGCAATTATTTAATTGAAGTTTTTCAGGAACAATGATTGTTAATCAATTTAAGTGATTCATTTGTTTTTCTCGGGCACCTTAAGTAATGTTTGTAACCTTAAAGAACAGAAACCTTATCGTAGAAAATAATTGGAATGGAAATGGAAAAAGTGGAAAAGTCATTAAAACTGGAAACTTATATAACTCGACGAAAACAAAATCCAAACCAAGTAGATAATGAAAAGAAAAATCGAAAGGACTCTATTAGAAGGGTAAGAAATCTTTTCTATAAATATTACAATTCAAGTCACCCAGAGCACGCTGTCGAAAAAGCCGCATCTCATTAATGAGTTTAGTTGTACACCTGTGTACGCACTTTAAATGAATCAAAGAAACATAAAACAAGACAAATAATCATGTTTAATTTACACTTCCATTGCTTTAATTACATACATTATAATAATATTGTTGTTATGTGGAGTTCTAAAAGAGTAAAATTTTCTTTATATACTTAGGGGAACGTATTTTATTTAGTCATTCATTTGTATGTTTTTATGTTAATTATCTCGTTTCCACATTTATAAAAGCAAAAATTTGTTATTTTATACTTATAACTTTCTTTTAGGTTTCACTTATCTTAAAAAAGGTTGAATCATTAAGAACACCCGAAGAAAATCATCTCCTAGAGTCATTTTCCGACGTCGTACGACAGATATCAAAGAGGAAAGAGCGTATTCAACTTTATAAAGAACGAGTTGTGGAAAAAGAGGATGCGATAGAAATTATTGAACGAAAATCAGAAAAGCTTGCTGAAATTATATCACGTGCAAAGCACTTGGTTTGCTATACTGGAGCTGGGATTAGCACATCAGCGCGAATACCAGACTACAGAGGCAGTCAAGGAATTTGGACATTGCTGCAACAAGGGAAAGATATTGGTCAACATGATTTATCTCTCGCTGACCCCACTTTTACGCACATGGCTCTGTACGAATTGCATCGACGAAAACTGCTACGTTTCGTTGTATCTCAGAATTGCGATGGACTTCATATGCGAGCAGGTCTGCCCAAGAGCTCCTTGTCTGAGGTACATGGAAATATGTATGTTGAGGCTTGCAAGAATTGCAAACCGAGTGTTGAATACTGGCGTTTGTTCGACACAACTGAATTAACAGCCCGATTTTGTCATAAAACGAATAGAAGGTGTCATCTTTGTGGAAAACCCCTGACGGACACAATTGTTCACTTCGGAGAACGTGGCAGCTTAAAATGGCCACTAAATTGGGCTGGAGCTTGCTCTAATGCTGAGAAGGCTGATGTAATCCTATGTTTGGGTTCTAGTCTTAAGGTCTTAAGGAAATACTCCTGGTTGTGGCAAATGGACAAAACCCTAAAAAAACGAGCGAAAATATGTATTATAAACCTGCAATGGACTCCAAAAGATAAATTGGCAGCTTTAAAGATCAACGGAAAGTGCGACGATATTATGAGGCTCGTTATGAAGAATTTGAATATTTCGGTACCTCCCTATGATAGAAGACACGACCCAATCTTCGCGCACGCCACTCTCCTTTGCCCTGAAGAACTTCACACAGTGTCGCAGCCAATGTTGAAAATTCACAACGAAAGCAAAGATGAGATTGATGAGGATATTGGTTCCTTATCAATTACAGATGGTCACAAAAGTGCGAATATTCATTTAGAAGCGAACCAACATGTAAGTGATAACTTGATTGCGGATGGAAGAGAAACAGCGGCTAAAGACAAAAAGCTTTTGAGCAAGAAACACTTGTTAAAACCGATCAAAACCACACCATTTGTTAAGACTAATCTGAATTCAAAGCATTTATTACAATTAGAAGACAGCTCGTCCACCGACTCGGAGGCTGACGTCAAGTGCTCTGATATAAAATGCGGTTCCAATATAAAAGATATTGAAAATTTGAATGAAAGAAAGTTTAGAGTAAGTAATGAAAATTGTTTGATTGGTAACAAACAAGAAAAATGTGAACAAATCGATTGCTTTAAAAAAATTGAAAAATGTACGAATTTTATAGATTTCAGCATCGGAAATGGCAATGAAAAAAGTACTGCTGAAAGCACTGAAAGCCAACCTGTGACTGTAAGAAAATCGAAACAAGTTTTCAGTAATATACAGGAAGTGTTTAAAGAATCTTTATCATCCAATTTTCTCCATACCGCCAGTGACATTAAAGACGAAGTTCTCCAAAGTTCATATTTAAGTGATAGTCACTTCAATTCGCTTTTAGTCACAGCAAATATTTCTTCATCAACACTTCGCAATGAACGTAAGACTGAAAGTAGTATTAGGAGTACCTCCCTAATTTGCGTATCTCAGAACTCTATAGGGCTTCAAGCCGGCCGCAAACTCAACACAATTGCTTCTAATAACGATCAAAAAATGCCCAGTATTATGAATGTTAAGAAACATGACTGCCACGAAAAAGAACTGAATTTTCTTCCATACAACTGTGATAGTGAAAAATTACCCAACAGATATTTCGGACCACATAGTATTGCTACAGACCAATCCACTAGTAGAAACATCACACAAAAGAGTATCAATCACAGCCAGGTGTCTCTAGTCCGTTTACCCGATCCCAAATGTAGTTTTAAAGCCGAGGCCCATTTATCGAACAGTATATGCAAAATTCCAGAGTATTACAATGATTTCAAAGTTGTACGAAAGGAATTTGTGGAACTGTGTCGACCAGAGGAGTGCTACAAAGCATTCTTCGAGCATTGCAAAGCTATTGAGGATAAACTGCCATATTGGTATGACGTGAAATATGCTTACTCAGGTCTACACAGTATCATTCAGCCACCTCCCCCAGAAATAAATCTTTGGAGCTCCCAAGTAGTTCCTATATTTCAAATGAACCGAAAGGCAGCCGAGTGTGAATTCTGTTTCGATAATTATGCAGAATTCACATGCCAATTTTATCGTCAGGTTCATCCAGATTTTGTGGTGAAGAAGTATCGTCGCGGAAAATTAATAATGTGCGAATGCTGCGATTACTCGGACGAAGAAGAGGAGAACAACTCTGAACTAACTTCAAAGAAGTGCGAGAAACGTGCCAAATTAGATGAGCCGGAGTACAAAATGAAAGAACCGATCAAAGTTCAAGCAGGATGGTATGGGAAAGGGTATCGGAAGAACTTCCGGCGTAAAAGAAAGTAAGAAACATTTTCAGTTTCTGAGCACTATTGTATTGTTTTTGTAGGTTTGTGTGTCCATATTATACTTTAGTTTTAGGAAGAATGAAAAGTAATTGTTTCTTATAAAAAATGTATTTCTTTGTATTTTAAAAATAATTTTAAGTTAGTATAATATGGAATATAATCATTATTAATCGATATCAATTTTGATTACAATTTATGCTGAGCTGATAGTGTAATAAATTTCCATTGAATAAATTCTTATTTCGAATTTTAATTTGAGTATTATTGAATTTACATATTTTTAACTTCACGGCATACACTGATATTTGGTTTTTTTCTTTTGATATTATACAACCAACGCAGCAGCCTCCATGCCAACCAATACTAACTCAATCTCAATGGTCTTTTCAAAAATTCCAAGATTTTGATTAACTTCTGTACCACTACTGCTGCTGAGGCATTGACTGGCGAACATTACAGTGTTTTGGAATTTCAGATACCCCATAAATTCGGTATTTAAGAAATTAATGAAGTAAAAATCGAGAGGCTGGTTAAAACACAACCCTTAAGGCTTAAAGAAACAATAATTCATATCTGCATTCTGTGTACAACTCAAGTCTTCCTATTATGCAGATTTATTGCGCTCGGCACACCTGAGCTGACCGTGCCAAAAACATGGCTTCAATGTTAAGCCGAAAAGTATTCAAAATATTTACTCCATATCAAAAATATTCGACAATGTCAAAATAATTTAAAAAAAAAGCAACCCATACAAACAGTTTTTTCTTAATTCATCTACATTTTTGCGAAATTGTGACAATTAAAATTAAAAAAGAAAAGATGACTTGATTTTATGATATTTTTTTTATGGACTGTGCAGAACACTGTCAATTTTGCATTATTATAAAAGATTTTGTCCCATTCCTTTTCTGATAACGGGATAAAACTTTGATAGAATACATTGTCATCGACAACGAGCCTATCTGTAATGTTTTAGCTCGATTGGATGACGGGAAGTGTGTTCATTAGTCTAGGTTTTCCTTAAAAAGGCACAAATACACAAATCCACAAACAAGCAAGTTTTCGCGAAGTTAATTTAGATGAATTAATAAATTAAAAATCAAACATGAGTAGTTTGTATGGTATTTTTTTTTCATACAAAAAGCACTTTCTCGAATATAATGCGCCTTGTTGCAATATTCAAATTAAATACGAGAATATTATAAAGAGTAATAAGCTGCTACAGTTTCATCTTGGGTTTGGAGTAATTCCTGCTTCTGTGCACCTTCCAGACTTTAGGTTGCCTTCTCAATAGCTGCAGTAATTTTTAAAATGAAATTTCTGATTGCTTACCTGGATTTATCATTCCGTGATGCCAATGCGACAATGCATGACTTTAACAGACAGAGAACATAATTTTTGTGTTTTTGATTTTCCATTGATCTACCTAACTTCCGTCTCCATTTGCTGAGAGTGCGCTTCGAATTCCGATGCCATTCCTCTGCACGTAAATTTTACACGTGCCGCGATTTTAAGCTTTTTTGCTTGGAATCGCCAACCCACTTGCAGCCGCCCTGTCACCCGCGGTCCCCTATCGAGGGCCATTTGTTGCGACTGCGATGGTAACCTTCAATTAACTTTTTGTTCTGAGAAGTCACACATGCGTCGGGGAGCTCTTGCTGGAGACACTCATTGTGGCGGTGCTGACTGCTGATGCAGGAAACGTGTTTGAGCTGTTCTCAGAGCAATCGAGTTGATAGTGGATCATTTTGTCTCGGGTTGGGGCCATTGCTCCACCAGACCGCTCACCCCCTCCATTGCACAACCCGGCATTCGGGAACCCAGCCTTGGGGACTCAATGTCCAATGACGGTGCCTCATGTTCCGCTGCATTTGGAGCACAGTATCAAGCCACTGCGCGTGCTGGACGTTGCGTTGTGCTGGTCTATGAAGTTTTGGTTCTATCTTCGTCTGATTGCATGCAATTCATTTTATATTTTTTAACGCGTAAAAAAAAACAAATAAAAATCGAGAGTTTCGTACTGGGATATATATAAGATTGGCTCAGAGCCCAATTATACGTAAGTGCATATAATTGATTAATGACATCAGTTTGAATGCAGTGTATGTTCATGTGCATGAGTGTCGCATTCTACAATGCATTTTCAAGACATTCATTAAAATTAGTGCTAATTTTTCTTCCCCACATATTTTCGTACGACGGCATTTCAGCCACTGCAAAATTAATTTAGTTTTTTTTTAGAAAAATATTATCCTTCCATTATACATATTGCTGTTCTAATTCAATGTTAGTGGTTTCTCAATCTATAAATGCGAAATATAATGCAAAGGACAGATATTTTTCAAAAAAGCGTTCCTGAGTGTTCAAATAAAGTGCTTCTGATACCGTTGAAGGACTTTCAAAATTCCTGGTAGTGTCCATGTGGTCATAATCGAAAATAAAACATTTCTTTATGTGTTTCATCAATATTTGCAAACATATATTTAAAAAATTGAACTAGTAGACATAGGTATATTATTAAATTTGACTTTACTATTTTTTATTACCTAGATTCAAATCAAAAAAACAATTGTTGGTATAGCTGTTATTCTTAAATTTTGTGACCAATATGGCACCAACTATATGCACTGAAAAAGAAGGACGAATAAGATTTCGCCGAAGATCATCCAACGCCTTATTATTAACCTGCGGTAAGATATTCTGCAATCAACAAATTGTTTCGTTTTTAATTACTTACTTATAAAATAAATTCAAGTATTCCATGATCGTTGCTTGTTTTTTGCTTTAAAACTAAAATCTGTGCAACTAAAAACCATTTAAATATTCTTTAATTGAAATACGAGCAACGACGATGTTCTCTTATATAACTATTTAAGTCGACTGTGTATCTAAAAACATAAAATTATAGAGAAAAGTTTTCAAATAGTAAGACTTATAATAATTGATGTATGCTTCATTTTTACAACCAAACAAATTCATAGTTAATATATAGCCATATAAACAATGTGGGATCTTGTAAATTTATTTGGCCAAAAGTACCCATTAATAACGAGCTTTGGACGACCTTGATTAAATAATAATGACAATAGCTTCTCATAAATACGTTTACAATAATTAAAGTAAGAGTTTTCATTCTATAATATCTTACGGAGTACTTAGGCGCTAGTTTAATATGTTTCTATCGAAAGAACTAAATCAAGAAATTCTCGTGGACGGCAACGTGATCATCTTGAGCAGATGCGTCCACGAAAGCACGAGCAGCAACTTGTGTTTCTGGACGAGCGGAAGGCCCGGTACGGTGAGGGCGGCGTCATGCTCGAAAGTGAAAGTCGTGGACACAAACAACACTGCCGCGCGTGTTAATTAACTTAGCCGAGAACACACCTCGGCTCAATCCGAGCCCGGCCACGGCAGTTGGGTCTACCACGTGTAGAGCTGTGGGGAAACACTGGAGCTTTGGCGGCGCATGGTCCACTTTGGCCGTGACTCATTTCACAAATTGCAGGAAACGTGATACATTTTTTACATGTAATAATTGCAAAATATTCAAAAATGTCAGTTTAAAAATATCCACGTGCCGTTTGTATCGTTACATTCACTTACTATTTGCAAATTTGAGACTATAAACGATTTACATATAATATATATTTTATATATACCATTCAGGATCCTTGTTGCGTATTTCTTTCAAAAAAGGTATCATATAGGAAAACATCTGAAATCAGAAATTTTTAATAATATTCCTCACAGCACGCATTTGAATAAATTTCCTTATTGTCATTGAATTATTTAATTTAATTCCAGTTGAAAGGAGAGTTCATAGGAAATCCCATCAGCTATGTAGCACCAAAAATATAAAGTCCTTCCAGCAAAGATCACAAAACGATTCAAACTTATCCCACACCAAAAATATCGGATCTGAGCTAATCGCAATAAGTGCTAGAGATAAAGGTAACTGAGTTACAACTTTCAACATTTTAACTATTCAAAAAACGAAATTAATTTTCAGCTAGTCCAGAACCACACTTGTACGTTTCGTCCGAGAGTAAGATTCAAGCAGACGATGCTGACTGTAGCAATAAAAAATATCAACATGATGAGTCAAGTGAAAGCGCTGTGAAAACCAATTGTGATTATAGTCCAGAAAAACTTAATTTTGGTATAAACCGTAAACATCATCCGACTGGTCTCTTAGAAATAGCAATGAAAACTATAGAATTAATAAGAAGAAACAAGGAGTTGCAGCGAAACGTGCTGCAACTACAGTTGGAAACAAAAGCCTTCATAGAATCGATGGTAGCCCATCCAGATAATATAGCAATTTTGGATACAAAGAAGCAGTCTCACAGAGTCACAGAAACCTAAAATATAATTCAATTTCGAATTCAAAGTTTGAAATGTATAAACCCAAGATGTAATTATAATGGGATTGAATAAAATTGATCTCTATCCCAATGTAAATGACTGTGTAACAAACAACTTATTAGTATTAGTTAGTTGCTATTTCCTTTATCGACACTCGAAAGATATTAAAGTACAAATTTGATAAACATTGTATGTCGCGGATCTCATTAAAGTTCTTGAGACTAAATTAAGTCGCTAGTTTTTAGAAATTCTAGGTAGATAATAAAATAAAAATACAATAAAATGGTAAAGCAATTTCAAATTGAACATTTTACACTTTTGTCACTGCTAGAATAACTAAAATATCAAAGCATAAATAAATTCGTTATAATTTATTATTTTTTGATGTTACCTTTTGGTGAATTGTTTCCAAACGTTCCCATGTCGTTTTCTCTGATGACCAGCATAGCATACCTTCGATGCCTTCCTGCATTAATTAGTAATTACTAATCGAATTTGACTGTGATTGACTGATTAACTTGCTTCATTACACATTGATGCTACATTACTAGGAAATATTGACTAGAATACGATTGAGTATCTGTCAATTATTTAAAAGTCCCAATATTCTTTAATCATGTCCGCAGCCTTTTCAGCAATCATATACACCACAGCATTCGTATGCCCTGCGGGTATAATGGGTATTACGGAAGCATCAACGACCCGCAGCCTTTTGATTCCATGCACCTGTAGTTGAGCATTGACCACTGCTTCTCCATCATTTTTGGGCCCCATTTTGCAAGTGCCAACCTGGTGTTGTAAACTGGTGGCATATCTACGTAGACAACACTTCCAGTAGGGATCGCTGCCAAATTTAAAATCTGCACAGCCTAGGTATGGGCTGCGGTGCAGGGTGCTTCCATAATTCTTTAAGGGGCCAGCATTGCTTATTTTTAGTAACTGTCACACATAATGAAATATATTATTTAAAGTACCGGAATTAATACTGTGAGCTTACTATTTTTATGCCTTCCAGCATTGTTTGGACATCATGAGGATTTTCAAGGTAATTAGGTTGCATTCTTGGCCACAGAAGAGGATTTTTGCTTCTTAATGATATTCTACCTCGACTTTTGGGGCGCAATAGAACAGGTATAAGACTATAGGCATGCTACAAAAAAAATTGTTAGGAAACTATAATTATACTCCATTTTTAACGACTTACAGTATCAGTTACGTTGGCGTATACTTTGCGAAAAAATTCTTGTGGGATTCCTATTAAATTTTGCATTGTTCCCAACGCGTCGTTATTAATACCGCCCGGTCCAATAACTATTTCAATATCTGGATAATCACTACCTACAAAAATTCACAATAGACAACAAAAAATTAAGTTCATTCATCCCACCCGCAGAAAATTTCCAAACTAATTTTATGGTTAATCAAGAGTCGTGCTCTTTTTTCATTTGCTTTGATATTGCTAGAAGTGGAAAACACGCATTTCAGTCGAGAAGTAAGTTTACAGAATTTAAATCCAATTCGTTTTTATGCCCCAATCTTTAGCGTTTGCTTTGGCCGATACTTGCTGCTGGTGAATTGAAGTGTTACGTGAAGTAACCGCAAAGCCCACATAAATAATAGCCGGAACAACGAAAGTCATGCACGGATTGTACTGCAGGTGTTTGGAAAGATAATATGCCCGTGTTCTTTCTAAATATTAAGATCAAATATTTGGTTTGTATTGAAAACGCTGAACGTCACAAGTTTGTTCAAATTTACTGAAATTTCTGCACTTGATTTCGAAGATGCGTATGAAAATGTAACAAAGCAAAAAACATTTATTTCCGTGTTGTTTCCTGTGGTAGTTATTTAGTTAAGTAATCAACAATTTCTTACCAAATCGACTACTTGGTGTCTTTACAAAAGCCATTCCTTCAGCTCCTCCTGGTAGGGTAAAAGGTCCTCTATTGTTAATCATATAGTTTAAAATATCTACCGGATTCATGATGTTTCGTTCAATAATAGATATTGATTGATTCAGTAGGAAAATCAATCCGGGGAGTATCACATGGTCCTGCAAATTATAGCCCACTCGCAAATTTTGGATGACTGGTATGCTGAATTCCATTAAGTGTTCTCTTGGACCGATTCCCGACAACATTAAAAGTTGAGGAGAGGCAATTGCTCCTGCGCATAGAACCACTTCTCTTTTTACCTGAATATTATAACGCTTGTTGTCTTTCATGAACTCCACTGCAGTTGCTTCCTTAGTTTTTGGATCGATTACGATTTTGGTTGCGATTGCTCCTACTGAAATGTGTAAATTTCCGCGATTCAACGCCGGTGTTACGAATGCCTTAGCCGCACTGCACCTCCTTCCATTTCGCAAAGTGGCTTGTGCCCTGCTGAAGCCCATCATATGTTTTCCATTGGGATCGGTTATATTGTATCCTAACTCAATTCCGCTTTTCAAGAATGCGGACAAGAGTCTTGTAAGATATGGTGGATATTGAACATCAAGGAGCCCCCCACATCCTCGGTAACCGGAGTCCTTTAATTCAGGGATTCCAATATTTTCCGATTTCTTAAAGTAAGGCAAGATATCCTGATATCCCCAGCCTGAATTCCCCATATATTCCCATTCATTATAGTCTCTTCTATGACCCCGACTGTAGAGCATATAGTTGATTAGGCTAGTTCCTCCAATTCCTCGTCCTTTTGGCCAGTTGCAGACTCCTCCAACAAGTCCCTGACAAGCATTGAAGACGGGATCTGATTTATAGCCCCAATTATATTGCGTTGTCTGAGTTAGTGCCGCTGTCAATGGTATATCACTTAGAAAAGTTTCCTGATCCCCGGCCTCCAAAAGAAGCACCTGTATACCATCAATTTCCGATAATCGATTTGCCATTACCGATCCTCCTGAACCTGCACCAATTATTATAAAATCGTACGCTTCTTCAAATGTTCTTGTATCTGATATTTTAGAGCCGCGCAATGAGATTTCTAAATTCCGTACCATTTCAGAAACAAGGGTGATTATTTGCCCGAAAGACGCACGACAAAATATGTGTAGAAGCAAAATGGGCAAAATTTGACGATGGAAGTAATATGCCATAGTCCTCTAGAAACAGCGAACTTAAAAAAACAATTTAGAAAATGAATTCCTATGCACTATTGTTTTCTTCACACAACTTACGTCAATTGCATAAAAATTAAAAATTACGACACCTTCCGGAACTAGATGATGAATCTCCAAGGAACACCGATCAAGCAATTTTGCGTGGTCTTTAGATCATTTACTTTTCAAGGAATCAAAGGAAAAATATTGTCGTTATCAAATGCACCTCTTTTGGGATTGAAAACCCCCTCAGAACCAGTCTCGATGAAAGTAGCAGGTGAACTGATCAGTTGCAATAGCTATGTTTATCCAGTTGATTTACGGTTCCGCCCCAATAAGCTATCCACAGCTGCGTTACTCCAAACCATTGAAATTATTCAATTTAGACAATGCTTGAAAGTTGAATAATGGAGGACTCGGGATAGGCGCTAAACTTTCTTTAGTTGCCAAATGTTACGAAACACAGTTACCACCTGCTAATCTCTCCTCCAGACATTTCAGATTTTTCTGTTATCACTTAGCTTTGTTAACGGCCACGATTCTGGTAATAAAAGACGAGGGTAACAATGTGTTAATTAGGGTGAATGCCGCCACAATCAGTATTATAACGCTTACAGAAAGACAAGGCTGAAATCTCCGTGATTTTTTATCCTGAGCATTTAAAATCTATCAAGCAGCGCGTCGATTGTATTTGGTTAATGCAAAATCGGAGAATTTTTAAAAAATTTCATGATACAAATAACTTCCCTCTAGCTATAAATTTAGATGTTTTTGATTTATAACACCTTTTATTCCTGTGTACATAATTTTATCTAACTTTAATACATTGACTTCTTTTGGGCAGGTATGTAAATATAATATTATACTTTAAACAAAAAAACTACTTGCACATAAGATTAGAACTTTACATTTGCTTGCTCTGCCCGTAATAATTAACAGTCATAACTTTTTAATAAATGCCCACACATTTGTTTACAAACACATTACATTTGTATTTATGTGGAAAACTTACGTTAAGCCGCTCTAATCAAAGCAAAAATATATTTCCGATACAATATATTTATGAACAATTACACATATATATTATATATATGTATACAATATATATGTTGCAAAGCTGATATAGTCCGATTTTTTCTTTTTATTTATTTACTCAAATTGATTTGAAACATATTCAGGAATTTCAATTTCAAATCTATGTATTTACTACATATATATAATAAATTCTTTTGCGTCGATTTTATAATATTAATTTACGCCTATAAGCATTTGTAGTGTGATTCGGGCAAATATTTTGGTACCAGTGTAATCTACAAAAAAAGGAAACAAATCTCAAATCAAAAATCTTTCCACCTAACGCCAGTAAAGAATATTTGAATTAAGGAGGAGTCAGACGATAGCCAAAACCCCACATTTATAAGCAATTTTGAAAATTGTTTACCGTGTGACAATATGCAACATTTTATGGCATATCCCTTATAAATGTGCCAAAAATTTCGGCAAATAAAAGATTCAAATTGTCCGAGGCACACGACACAAAACTTTGTGTACTCATTTTTGAGGTCGCAGTCGTCTGTGAAGTGCAAACTACTTGATACAACCTCAGATTTGCTAATGTTGTTACTCGATGTCACAAAAATATGCCACAAAAATATTGGCTTACAAATTTGTAAATTTTCCTATCGCCTGACTCCGGCTTTATAAATGAAAAAGTAAACGATATAAAAATTTAAAATCCATAATATTTCTTTTCAATCGCTAAAATATGTATAAAATATACACATATTATGTATAGGTGGAAAATGTATTTAAAAACCAACGGAAATAAAGAATGACATAGCTTCTTTATACAAGCTTCTACAATGGCATTATTTCTCTTTAATTATTTTTAATTAGCTTTCTTATACAAATTCTAGACAAAAAAATAAATATCAATTTTACTCTTTTCTTGTAGAAAAATATAATTCTCAACAAGCTGTCTTCCTACATCTGTACGTGATAGTTAATGATTTTGACCAGGAATTAATTCAGTTATTTTCAATTATCTCCTTTGTGTAATTATTTGTACCCGATTTTATATTTTTAAACACTGTTTAAAACTTTAATCAGGCAATATTTGTAACTCCTAATTACTACGTAATGTATTATTTCATATTTTAAGTTATATTCATCAGCAAAGAATGCATTCTAGGTAAAATGCTGAAATTTCTTTGTTTGAACTTTGGTTAATAGTTAGTACTTTACATATGCGGATGTAATAGTCCTCACAATTTATTTTATGCAATCTAAAGTGCACATCTATGGTACGTGCCAGTGTAATGTAATATACAGGAAGTGTCCTTAATACATTTTTTATGTACTTCTCAAATTTGGAAAATTAGAAAAATTAGTTGGTAAAATTTTTCCAAAATTGTTGCTTATAAAAATTTTAAATAACGATAAATATACAAATAATTTAATAAAATATCTTTAAGGTATTTACTAAAATAACCAAATATTTGATTCATTTATCTTTTAACTCTTAAAACTTTTTATTTTAATTCGCTCAGATTGAAGTAAAAAAAATATTATGAAGGAATCATCCTGTATATGTATATTTAAATATGTTTAGGTATATATTTATAAACACACTTCACACAAATATTTGTAATAATAAGCTTAATGTATTGCAATGCATAATTAATTTATGGCTATGATACAGTTCGCAAAAGTCGAATATTTCTTTAATACTAGTTTCTTAATAATGTTTTAACAACACATTTCTTCTTCTTTTGTTGGAAAAATCCAGTCTACTTTGGTAATTGACAGAAGTTACAATATCTACTTAAATTGTTTCAAACAAACAATTGTTTTTCTTAATAGAGTACACTTATAGTCTTTCATTATTATAGACTGCAGAAAGGAACATACAAGCAAGAGGAAGGTTAAATTATTATTTAAAACTGGGCTACTGTAACCGCTTTAATTCATCAATTGTAACTAGAAAAGGTAAGATTACTGAGCAATGGGAACATTCAGTTACTTACAATAAAAGTTGTGATTGTACATTGGTAAAACATGCCACCGCAAAATTAAATTCATATTTGAACTAAATATAACTAGCAGTCTTTCAAATATCAATAAAAAGAAATAACAAAAAATAGTAATAAATTTGTCTGGATTGCAGCAGTAATTCCCCCAGTCACACCAATAATTATGTTTGATTTATCGTGTACCCTACTTGATCAAAAAAGGAACAGAAATAAAAATGGTTAATAATTATATCTCTTTAATTCATATTTAAGTAATTATTTTACATTTGACTCGTTTTTTAAATCATGTTTGTTATTTATTGGTTGTGTACATGTGTAAGTATGTATATCAAAAATTCTGACCTATATTATGTATTTTATTTTATTATGCGCATATAAAAGTGATAACATCCCGTATCAAGAAGAAATGTTGAACGTCCAACAAAATATTAGATTAAAAAATAGTAAATTTTTTTTATAACATTCTGCAATTAGTATTTCTTTTTCAAAGGTTTCAAAATTCGAAATTATATGCTATATGCATTACTGAATCTAAGCTCATCATTGATTAGCTATTACAGATGTGAAAAGGCAATGC
Organism: Leptogaster cylindrica; assembly: GCA_963082835.1. Lineage (NCBI taxonomy): Eukaryota > Metazoa > Arthropoda > Insecta > Diptera > Asilidae > Leptogaster > Leptogaster cylindrica. The sequence goes on along the minus strand of OY720107.1, from coordinate 12,324,259 downwards.
AGAGTTTTGATTGCACTATTACGTGTGTTGGTTTGATTAGTTTTTTTTATCTCTTTTTATACAACAGCGTTTACAAATTTTTGCCCGCAACAAAGTTGGGCAGAATAAAAACCAGCCTGATTGCTACAAGTCAGGTGTAAAAAAGTACAAACGATGTATCGCACGCGAATTTTATTCTGTATGCGAAATATATATGTACATATTATACTTGGGGTAAATCTTATCGAAGAATGTGCATTCCTACGAATTTTTTTCACAACTATCAAAAAGCGACGACGAACGTACTTGCAATTCTTCGTCTTCAAAATTTGGTTTATTTAGTGGTTAATATTACTTGAGGTCTTGAGGATATACTACTAGTAACTAGATGAATAGAGAGAATTTTTCAAATGTTTCGTAAACGCAAATTATATGATGCGTGTAATATATTATGGGAATATAATAGAATTAATGTCCAGAGCGCGCCCACAAACTTTTGAATTAGAGCAATTCGTACACTTATGTCTTACACAATGAACATCGTAACAGAAAACTCATCGCACATAAGCAATTTCACCACTCTATTACCAGCGATGTTTCATTCGAATAATTAACTACCAACTGTTGCAGGATGAAATGTTAGACAAAAACTAACTCAAGGAAAACTGTTCCTCTTTTGTTTGAATGCAAACTATAAATCCTTTAGTTGATGGAATAAAACAAAAGTATGCAATGTGTATTAGTAATGACCTTATATATTGGTAGTTAATGTCTCATGTGTGCATATGTATTTGTATCGGACAAACAGAATGCAAATCATACCATTTCTTCATTTTTCCTTTATTGACGAAGACAAATCACATATTAAGAGATTTCAAACTAAAAATAAAAATAGTAAAAACAAAAAAAAACTGTAGTAATGTGAAATTAAAAACGTGAAAAAAATAATGGAATTTGATGAAATAGAAAAATAAAATAGGAAATAATGAATGCTTGTACTACATGAGGTGAACAAAATTCTCGCAACTTAGAATTTACCATACATTTTTATATAAATTTCTCAGTTCTCTACATTGTTTTAATTTCCAAATAGAATTATTTAAATACATATTTTGTAAGTTTACCTAAATTTATAACAACATTACAGTAACTGTAACAATTATCGCGCAAATGTGCTTTTATAAATATTTTATTCGTAATTACAATCATATATTAGAATCAAATCAAACATTTAACATTTTTCTTTTCACTATGTGGTTTCAATAGCTACTGAATGAAATGAATAGTGCAAAACTTACCAAAAACTAAGTTAGTTAACGGAAATTGTAATCGCATTTTACTTATTAAATAAATGCCCAACATTCTAGTGTTTTTATAACGAAATCTTCCTCTGGTGCCAAAGGTTCATTTCCATATGTACTGCAAGTTTGTGATCGACCTTGATTTAAATCACCATCTAACCACAAGCCAAATTTACCACTGCAACAAATTGCGATAAACAATTAGAGCAATTGCGAAAGAGTGCATAAATAGGATAAAGACTTACTCTCCGGCTCCAATTGATAAGCTTTCAGGGTTTCCTTTGATGAAGTATAAGTTCTCACCCGTCCAATGGAAAACTTTGAATGTTGGATTGAATTTAAATAAAAGAGATTCCCCAGTTCCATAAAAATGATCGGACACATGAAGGGAGCAAGACGTTAGTGCGCCAAAAACCTAAAGGACAATTTGAAACATAGGTGTGATTGTTCAGAAATAATAATCCTTGGGCTTACATTATGCTCTGTGTCCTCTATAACTATTAATATTGGACTCTCCAATTTTTGCATCTTTCTGTAGAGGGAATTTAATGAAAAACCATTTTGCGAAGTACTAAAGGCCAATGTCCAAGAGTAGCCTTCGGCGCGTGCAGGTAAATGTCCGCATAGTTTTTCTCTGAAAACATAAAAATTTATGAAGCATTTTCGCATACAAGCAAAATATTTTACCTGTGCTCCTCCGTAAGTATCTCTGTTTGTCCAATCAAGTCTGGTATTGGGAATTCTAAGTCAAAGGATCCAGTAGCAAATAGTGATGCTTTTCTATAGTCATCTGTACTCATAGACAGCACCTTTTATAAAATATCCAGTTAGTGTTCGTCAGAAAAAACATTGGTTTTGTGCATTCTTCTACTAACATATAAATTTCTAAACACCTAGTTCTAGCAGCGATTGTGTATATTTTTAGGGGGTGAAAAGTGAAACAGAAGTATGTTTTCTGTAGGTAGTGAACTCTGTATGATTGTTTGTTATGTTTCAGCACTTAAGAAAGGTACATTTCACATAAAGTATAGTTTTTGTAGAATTTTGCTTTGTAAAGAGCAATTTTGTAAAATTATCTACAAATCCACTGCAATAAAAATTTCAAAATCATGCTGCGCACACAATTGATGGTCAATTTGAGCGATGAGTACAAAAAGAATAATATAAATAAATATACAGCCAACGATCACTCCATAATACAATGATCATAAAAAGAAAAAAGGAACATTTTTTCATACTATACATATTTTTCTGCTTGCAGAAATTGCATATCTAATTTCAAATATTTACACAAATCTGATCCAGTTTAGTAAAATAACATTGACCACAAATGAAACCAACGATGATAATCAGTATGGTATCAAAAATGAGATTGCTTATGGTTTATAAGCAGTATCATAGAATTACGAGAATCACTACTGCATTACGAGTATGTACATTATTTTACACAAGTACCTCTAACGCTTCAAGTTACTCAAGGTAAACTCGTATTGGTTTTTTCTATATTTAAGAACTCAATTATTATATATTTGTTTAAAAATAAACCTTCGTTTTCTTTACATCCAGCTCCATTCGCTGTTCAATATTAAATTGGAAAATCTTTATTTTCTATCGTGTTGTACAAGTGACAATGACAATTTGCAATTATAAATAGTCATCTAGACTTTTACCAAATGATTTGTAAGTCCATCCATTTATTGCAATAGGAACTTAACAACACCAAGATTTCATTTTCAGCGTTATAAACAAATTTCGGAGACTTACCGTGCCATATATTTCACCAGCAGGATCAAGGCGTGCTTCTACATTTTCATTATCGACAGGTGGAGTGGATGGCCGACTGCGAGCGGGTAAGACCCACCGTGGCAAGAATCTGTGACCCCATTGCAAATAGAAATGTCGACCCCAACGCTTACCGATAACAACTGAAACCCCCGCTAGCAATAGCAAGTACAATGGCCACATTTTCAAGTTTCAACCGCTTGTAAACAAAATAACACATCCAGCAAATGGTCATCCAGAGAATGGGAGTGTTTTTCTACATTCACTCTCCAGATTGTTTTTAGCTTTTTAAAGCTTCATCAGATGTTGGGAAAGCTACAAGTCTCGTGATAGCAATCGCAATACTCCGTAACCAATTTAACGTCAAAAAAGCAAAACTTTTTCACAGATGACTTAGTCATTGAAACTGGGCAATCACACGTGCATTGATTCTTGGTAGTTAATGATTTTATTACAATTCACTAAAGTTAAAGAATGGTTTCAATGACCCTCCTCACATTGAAAATGTCAAAAGACCACTTTCCGGTACTCAGAACTGGACTGACTCCAATTTTCAACTCAAGTGATATCCCTCAGCCCGGCCCACAGAGAGTCTTGCTCCAATGAAGCCATCTAGCTTTATGTTGAAAGCTTTGCAATCAGCTTTAGTCACTGCTTATGCTTTGTAGTAGAATGCACTCACAAATTTACAGTTACGAAGGAAAGAATGCAAATTATTTTTGATAGGTTAACAGAGACAAGTTGAAATTCTTAATATTCAAAAAATAACATATTCAATTATTCATGTATATTATAAATTTTAAAGCCTGCTTATAACAGTAGGAAGCATTTTGTACTCTTTGACTTAATATTATTACTTTTTAGTTAACTCTGATAGAGAAAACCTCTAAAACATGTATGTTTCTTTAGTTAAATAAAGAGAGCACGCATTATTTTATGTACGTTTCAAACCTTTGTTGAAGCAACCATTCAACCTCACCACCAAAACTATGACAAAATTGAACTACAAATTTGTTTAATTTAATGTTTCATAGATACATAAAATACTCTACGTTTTTAAAAATTTAGTTTAGGATTTCGTGGTATTTTAAGGTTGTCCTTTTTATATCTTGATAGTAGTAACTGCAAAATTATGTTTGTATCTTTTTGGATGCAATTTCCTATTCACAAAAATGTATTTCTTTCTGATTTAATACGATGTTCTGTAGTTAGAATAAAAAGCATTAAAAATTTTATAGATATTTTTAAAAATAAAGAGCAAAGGGTTCATAAACTAAGTTCAAACAAAACCAGAAACGATCCCTCTGTGTATACAAATGATTTCTCGTATCCAACACGAAACTCTTTCTAATACCAGACCTTGCACAACAATAGAATTCTTTCGTGCCGCAAAATTATATTATTAACTAACAACGCAACCGCGTTCAAGTTGCACGCCCTACTATCAAAAAATCGAAAAATTTTACCTTTCCTTTAATGTATTTAGCCAATTTAGAAATTTTCGAAGATTTAGCACACATTTTTACTAAAGTGGGATGTGACAACTGAACAAGAGTCACGCAAATTTCGAAAGAAAATTTTTGTAAATAATTCTGTTTTTGGCATTGGTCCAAGAAAATATATCTTCACGCGGACACACTTTCTCCGAAACATTTAATATCGTATATTTGTAAACACGTCTCCGCTACTTTTCGTAAGGATCACAAACTGTGCATTAAAATGTAATTAAATAAAAAAAAATGTTCGCAATACCCAAATTCAACAACGAGTTATTATAATGCGATCCTTTGAAATCAATTTTAATCAAATGTTGAATCAGCCGTAATTTTTTTTTTTGGAAATCAGCAACAAAATATATTTATAAATTAGTTTGATAACAAAATAAATTCCCGGGCTGTACCAATAATCACTCCCGCAATTCGTAAGCTATGAAAATTGTAAATGAATGCACGAAAGTTGAATGTTTTCGAACATGATACGATCAGCGATCGATCGATCTCTACCATTCGAGTTATGTAGAGTTAGAGTGCTACTTTCTTGCGTCGTATCAATACCATATCGAACTGAATACTGCAGCTCTGCAGCATGCATGGATGGGAGATCGTTTAAATTCCTCTCTTGGCGTAAGACACCTCAATGCTATTCATATACATACCTGTGCCATTTGGTGAATGTCACTTACAGCCAGAGGTATTTCACTCGCGAAGAGTGCCGCGGGATCGAATGAACAGGTCTAGTACAGACGAAAACGCGCACCACTAGATCAGATGGGAGTTTATTTATAAAACGGTTACAGATTTTTATGCTTTTCATTTTGCTTTTATTTTTTATTTTTCCTTTAAATGAAGCGAAACTCGTTTGTTGAAAACCTCTAAGCTTCCAATAAAACTTGGTGCTATGCCAAATAAGTTAAAAAGGAGAAAAATTAATTCGGCTGGACATGGAATGTAAAATGTAAATACATAAATGCCGAATGAGGAAATCAACAATTTTGTTAATTTGTAGAAAACTCAATGATCGTTAAGTGTGAACCAATGGGCATTCGAAAAGGTCGGACGTTATAGAGCATCTCAATTGAAACGTAATAACTTACTTCATTATCATTCGCGGCCAATAATCACCTATTACAGCTCTTAGCGTATTATATTGCAAGTTGGATAATCTGAAATGGGACTCTTCGCGCTAGAGTTCACCGAAGGCTTAACTGTAACTGATTTTCTTTTTTCTTGCCGACTGTGCATGTGTCTTTCCAATTCAATAAAATCAATTACATAAAGACGCACGAGTAAGTCATCTGAGACTGATGGAATCAATGTGAAAGGTTGGCAAACTGGACTTTTCAGAGGTCACAGTCTCGTGCGCTGAATATGTTTTACTTCTATATGGGAGAAATTCATTGGCTATTGGTTATTTCAGAGAAGATGCATTTCCTCTCGATTAAACATTTCTAATGGTTACTTAAGTTTTTTTTTTTTCGATTTTTTAAAGTAGAACAGCTTTAAAAATATTGGTAGCATTTCTAAAATGGTAAATCTTTTACAATGTTTAAATTGAAACAACGTCCTTGTTGTAAGTTCAAATTGTGAAAAAAAAAACAAAATAATATTCGACGGCTTCTGTTTAATTGTCACAGTATTCCAAGGATGTCGACTTTCATTTTATATACTTGGTATTCCATAATAAAAAGGCTTGAATTTATTCCACTTGAACTGATTCAGACAAGCGAAAATTATATAGTCGAGCAAAATTTATATACATTAGAAACGAAATTGTTAATCGAAAGGCCGTTAAGTTTCCTGATTTCAAAACCGATTGTTCATAAAATATTATCTAGTCTGAAATAATGTAATTCAAATATAAAATTCATTAACATATCTTCAAGTTGATTGCATGAAATAGAAAATAAGAAATTGATGGAATTTACTTCAGTAGGTACTAGGTATCAAAAAAACACTATTCTAAGTTTCTGGTACTTCTTCGTTAACTTTCGTATCGATCAAGCTTGAATTAATGCAAATACAATTAGGAGCCAGACTCTGAATGTAGAGCTTACAATTCGATGCTTCTGAATATGAATTGTTAGTTGTTACGTAGAAGACCCATTTATCGAAACCGAAAGCAATTTAATTTCCGGTTAAGTGAAGGTGTATGACAAACAAACAATTGGACATCATTCATTGCTTTTGCGTATTTCATTTGTACATGAATTAAATAATAACGCGGTGCCTTATTGCATATACATAAAATAAAATTTTACCTGACTCACATACGCATACATATGATTGAAAATAAATCAGTTTGAAAAGGGTCTGATAAGTTTACCAAATGAGGTTTGTATAAAAAACTTCACAACGTTTGTTATGATTACTAAAATATTTGAAATAACCAACAATGAATGCTACCAAAAGTAGTTGGATGAAATGTTCAATGTAATAAAGCACAATATAAAAAAAAAACATTTAAATCAAAAGCATTTCACAGGTAAAAATATGCCAGTGCTGACTAACATTTAAACGATTTGTGTTTTTCATATCAATAAACTTAAAATCTACTTTTATAAATTGATAATAATTCAAAATCTGTTTATATTAATATAAACGCAAGGTAATCGAAAGTGTAAAAAAGGATCTACATCCTTTTATAAATTGTTGTCTTATCAAAATACAGAATTTTATTTAATTTCTAACTCCTAACCTCGCCACCCAATAGATCCAAATCAGTAGACCCGGCAGTTTTGATAATGTTGTAGATTTTAACGTAGGGTGCCTTTAGTAGCTGAATTTTGATTTTGCCAAAAAAATGTGTAAAAGAAAATAATTTTATCAAACATTTCCCTCATTTCTTTCTTAGGAATGATCATCTTAGAGCTACATATTATTTGAATTCTGTTCGTTGTTAAGATCTATAAAATTGAAATGTTCCAACATACCTCCCAAGATTCTCGTGTAAATTCGGTAATGTCTTCACCATCACTACTTCTACGTCCATCCTTAAAATATAGAATAGGCACCATTACAGTTAAGTTTGAAACTAACAACATGTATAATAATGTGAGCTTACCTTCGTCGAACTATCTTTGGTCCATTCTGTGTCGTGCTGTATAAGTTCAAATCCGCGTTGTTTTATTTGGTCCTCATCGAGTTCGCCATAAAGATGGGGTACCCATGTATGAATGAATCTGTATAATTCGTCTACTCTGTTTTATCAGAAAAATTGAAATATTTTGAAGTGAACATTTTTGAAACTAATTACTCATTATAATTACCTATTTTTGGGGACACTGAACCAATATTCAGGTCTTAGTTTATTCTTCCCGTAGGACATCACCGAAGTGGGTAATGGAATGCTTTTCCCAACAGGTTTACCCATTCGAAGTCTCAAATACAAAGGGGGATCCGGGCAGGCACGTGCCGGGCGCGGTATTAATTCTTAGGGTAAAAAAAATATAAGCCGTTAAATAAAATAATAAATTCATATTTGTATTTAAATAATTGTAACATGTTTTCCTGTGCTGGGAATTTAATTGATTTTTGTAAACAATCAATAACACTTTTGAAACCCTTGTTACAAATTATTTCTAATTATCTTAAACAACACTTTTATCATAATATTCAAGGTTTTAAGAATTTATGAAAGCTATTTACAAAGGGCATGCATTCAGTATTATAAGCAAATATACTACTTAGGCCTGGAAAGCTGTTATCATGTCATTAGCATCACAACTAATCAAATTCAGAAGTAGATTGTAAGGAAATAATAAAATAAAACTTTTTTGGTTTGTTTACCTCAAGCTACAAAAAATAAATTGTTCGAAACAATTTTGTTGAAAATGTCAAGAGATTTCCCAAAGCAGTATTTTGATATTATTTTGTCTATCTTTGGAAAGAATACTGCTTTGGACCTTTGTATCATAATATTAAAGCATAATTAGAATATTTTGTAGTTTATAGAAATTTCGATTTTACTTGACTTTCGATGTTATTCTCCTGTAATTAAATTACTTAGTCATTCAAACTGAACTTTCTGTATAATCAACGTTTTACTGATAACAATTATATTACTTAGAGCTAGAGCAATGGCATGAAAACGGCTGTGAGATCGATTTTAGTACTTACAAGTGAAAATTTACAAAAAAAAAAAGAAAAAACTAACAGAAAAGGTACAAGTTATTTGGCTATTTTATGTTTAAAATTAATCCGTATGGTCAAAAAAATTCTAAGGACGAAATATGTAGTACATATACTTCTAATACACAAATATTTAGTTTTCTACATATGTTACATAAATATAGGATAACAGAAATTTTATAAACAATCAGACCCTCCCATCACCACAGCTCTGTCTTAGATAATCCTACAGAGATAGTGCGCAGTCAAATAATAAATTCGAAAGAAGTGAAATAAGAATAAACAACACACAATAGACTATAGAGGGATTCGGAAGAGCGTCTTTCTGTGGAGAAGCAATAAGTTATTTCGCAAAGGGTATATATGCACAAACAATAAGAGTAGGTTTAATATAAAAATATTCACATGAGAGATTCAGAACGAATAGAGTGCATTTTGTAGAACCTACCAATATGTTCTAGTTGTGGAAACAGTGGTGCCCGCACTACAAAAGGATTTTGATTTCGTGTAGTAAATTTGTTTGATAGAAATAATAGAAACTTATATATTAAATAGTGCTTAAATTGGACAAGAAGGGTATAAGTACGCTTCAATGGCTGCATATTATTCCCTTCACTCCATTAGCTACTTATGTAATGCAAAATCTAATACCAAACTGCTATAGAAACTATATTAAAGTCTCAACTAAATTATACACAAAGTGCTGCGCTCATACTTACTATCAAAGCTTACAAATAATTCAGGCATATCATCAATTGACACCATGGATCGATAGTCAAGTTTTGGTTGGGGCGCCTTGCTGGGTTTCGTTGTTGGATGTGTACCTTCAGATGAATGTGGGCGCATGAAAGTCCCGATTGATGATCTCCTAAAAATTTTTTAGATGCGGTCTCGTTATATTATTTCGTTTTTAATTAGCTCAATTTATCTGGAAGCTATAATTTTATATAATTTTGATTTACACATTGGTTAAAAGATTGCAAAAAAAAAACATTTATAAGGTCTCACAAAAATGTCAAATCAGTTAAAAAAATAAATTTATGCCATAAACTTAAATAAATTCTTTTTTATCGTTCATCATTTCAGAGCAAATAATAATAACTTTAAATGTATTCCTCTAATTTAAACAAACTAGTGAAGGGCAAATGATCAGAAGAGCAGAGTTGGATAATTAACTATTTAGAAAAAAGACTGTAATCATTATGAACAATGAGAATAATTATTCGTGATTGTTCACTCTTGGTGTACGAGAAGTATTTTAGGAAAATAGGAAGCATTGGAAGAAGTCGGGATCATTCTAAATAACTTCAAACAAGGTAACAACAAAGCATCTATATGAAACAGAAATCTTAACTGAAATTTAATCTTGTGAATAAAAAATAATACGAAATATAGCATTTTTACAATACATGTCGACTTCAAGTCAAACACACAATTGAACATAAGGAAGTATCCAAAGGTAAAAGAGAAGCGAATACTTGTCATCAAGATTTGATACGATTCATGTTATGAATAAACAAATTATAATTAAGCAGAACCAGTAAACACACATATTTCGGTCAATATAAATTAAAAATCATTAAAAAATTAATTTAAAACTGATAATTGCGGCAAAATATTTAAGGAGTACAGGACAAAAGTCCTTTCCTTACCCTGGGGTTCCATAACCCTCAGAATGTGGAGTCACTGGAGGCACTGGGGAGCCTCCAGAATCTTCAGATGGCGTCTTTGACAGAAATAGATTTCCACCCAATTCAGATACCAATGTGATGGGCGAACTTCATTTTTAATATAATTTGAATAAATTGTTTTTTTTTTATTTCGAGAAGAAAATCAAAATAACAAGGTGCAATCATGTCAATAAATTGTGTTTTTTGCAATTAGTAAGACATTTGGAGTATTACAGAGTAGAGTTTTGTCAATTGTTGTAATGTATAAGATTTTGCAGTGGAAAATCAAAAATTAAATGATAATGTAATTCAGTTTTCCCATGGCAAGCATAACAATTTGAAAAAGAAATTGGAAATTAACCAAATTTCTGTCAATACTTTTTAAATTGCATTTAACTAGCTATATAGCAATTTTTAAAATTATAGTAATCATACCTTGAAAATACTTTTGAAAATACACTTTGATTTGAGTCCCCAGTGTTGGGGGCTGATTCGGTTTCCGCCGGTTTGCCGCCTTCTCCTGTAAGTCCTTCTACCCATGTCAAAGGATAAGATAGTCGTTTAAGCATCTGGAAAACGTTAATGATTTAATTATACATGACAAAACAAAAATTTATGTGCATCTTACTTTATTTTTCTTATTTTGATCGCTTGAAGATTTGTCACTAGATTGACTACTTTGACTTTGGTCGTTATCCTCGACGCTAAAGCTTACACTAGAGGTTTTCTTACGCTGCGATGCAGTATCTAAACTTTGGGTTTGTGGTAAAGGGCTGCCAATATGGGAAGTCTGACTCCTTGGTGGGCTTTCGTTAACATGTGTAGGTGATATGGTTCGCGGTGGTACCCAATCGGAACTATGCACAATATCTGCATCACTGAATACTTTTTTTGCTGGCATTGGTTGAACGACAGGCAAAACATTGTGATCACGAATATCAATTCCAGAATCATAACAGGGCTGTTTTAATAATTCACCATCACTTTCAAGTGATTTATCTTTTGAGGAACTCTGTTTTGGTGATGGTTCTTGCAGTTTAGCACACGTTGCTTGTGCTCCCATATCACTTGTTGAAACATTTTCACCTTCTTCGTCGGATGATCTTTGAGAGAAAGCATTATATTCAACTCAATTTTTGAATAATGTAGATTTTTAAAAAGTACCTGTCCTTGCTTGGAATAGCCCAGTGATGGTCGAGTAAACTTTTCCTTCGTTCCTCTGCAGTACGCGTGTTTCCCACGAGCTCGTTTTTACTTTCTCCCTCTGCCTGAATTTCTGTTCTTTCGTCTATTGTAAAATTATTATTTTATAACGTTCATATATGCTACCATTAGTTTAGCATTACCTTTTTTCTGATGCACACTTTGTTTTTCATTGCTCGATGTCTGATTTTGATCAATCTATAGACGAAAACAAGATGTAGATTAGAAAAGATTATTAAACTATTGAAAATAAACTTTGAAGCGCTTACATCTATTTTTGTTGGTGTTACCCTTTCTCTCTCAAATGCTTTTGGGAAAGCATCACCTTCACGTTCTGTGTTTGAACTAATTGATTCTTGATCATCGCAAGTTTCCACGGAGCCAACACCTAACTCTGGGAAGGTTTCATCTTTAACCAAAATTGAATCTTTACCTGGCGACTGCGTTCCTTCAAGACGATCGTAAGTTTTTGGATAATACACTTCGACCTTTTCGTTGCTATTGATGATCAGTAATGAATTACAATCAATTAAACAACACAGTAGTACGTTTAAAAATTACCTTAATTCTCCTCCAGCTACACGCATATGTGCTATATCATGAAATATAGCCGCGTTAACAACAAGCTCCATGGGAGCAATAACACCATAACTCTCAGGACCATGTTCAATAACAAGGGGATCTGATACATTGGGATCAAACATAACAGCGTTCGGCGTTACTAAGAGTACACCACCAACAACTCCTTGACCATCAGTGATATGCCTGACATTAATTTTTAGAAATCTTTGGGTTATAACAGGATCATCCGCAGGATCAGCATTCTCATTTTTGGAGTAAGATACCCGTTCAATGTGGCCAGGTTTAGGGGAGCCAGGTCGGAGGCCATCTAGGATCTCTAAAAAAATTAAAATGAGTTACAACAAGAGAAGTGCCACATTAATATGCCATTAAAGTATGAAGTTCTTTTCAGCATTTACAACAACAAAGTTTAAGCTAAACAATTATTTCTCATTATGGAATCGGGCATGACTTTAAGTGACTACTCGTTAGAGATGTAAGTAATCACTAGATATAAGTACCTCTTGAGAAGACTTAATTCGTTACTTTATATTAGAAAACATTTAAACTGCCACTTCGTTATTTGCAGTAAACATTGTTTCCTGCTAAAGTGTTTGTATGAATTGCGTCTATGACTAACAATGAGTAATGGAGCCAATTTTAAATGTACTGTTTTAGTAACTGCATATTCTTTAAGCACATGATTTGTCACAGATTTTTAAACAAGATAGGTGATTGGGGATAGCGCAATACCGGAGAGATTAAAGTTTATCTCCATTCGATTTTTGCTTAGATAAAAGATGTTTAGAAAACTACTGCTTTTTTTTACCTCAGGGCAAAAGACAACACTGCAAGATTACACTGTTGTAACTATATAAATATGTACAAGGTAATTATTCAGTAAGACCCAACATTTTTTGATGCAAAAAAATTACCTCCCGTTTTCCAGAACACTGCTGTATGCATTGCACTTCTTCTCGATTAATAAATGGAATTAATAATTGAAATGGTTACATCAATTCGATACTGTCTTTTTTGTATAATTTAAAAAAGTACACACAAATAAAATAAATAAAAAACATCTGTACAAACAATGTTGCAAAAACAAACGTCAATCAGACAGAATAACCAGGGTAACCGGGAGAACAGACTTGAACCGTCGCGAGGGGCACTAATTCTAGTACTGATTCAGTACACAGCACTGCGAGTAGAGGTTATGTTAACTATTCAGCGATTGAAAGTGCGAAAGCGCTCCTGGCGACCAAACCGAGAAATTTCAACTGCTTCCGTAGACGAACTTGCCGGTTTTGTCACTAGCGACGCTTTTGCACGCGTGGTTTTCAATAATAAATAAACCTTTCTCCTTATTCATTCATTACTAATTATAATTATTGAAATAAAGATTCCTTAGTCATTTACTAGCAATGATACAAAGTGGCATAATAGTCCAGTTCAATTAGGATTTTTCTGCAGCAGATGACTTCTCTGGTAGCTAGTCCCAAAAGTTCCCAAAGCGGAAGTGTAAGGACAAAATTTGGCAAGGCTTTAAAGGACTAAAATTGTCTCCTGGAAAGCAATTTTTCGAGCTATATCTCGATTTTCATTGATTTAACGAAAAAAATTAATAACACCAAAAAGAAAGCTTTGGAATTTCTCTATAAAAAAGATAAAGAGCTTTTCGTATACGCAACCGTTTTCTTGAAAACGACGCGTAAAAAGTCAGATCGCCGCACCGACCGCGAGAATCTTAAATTATGAAATTATATTTATCAACAAATCTTAAGCACGGCCAAGAATAAAGTATAACGCGAACAATTTTTATCCTATTGACTTCAAATTTTAGTTTTAGCTTCTCTATTTGATTTTGAAAAGAAATACGTACTGACGGGTTTTTGCAAAACATAAAAAACTGTAAAAGTTATTAACAAATATCTGTCCTCTAAATAGTGGCTTTTGAACAAAATAGGCATCAGTTACATGTATTTTATAAGTGTATTATACCTTCAATAAAATGTTGCTGTATTAGCTCAGTGGTACATGGCTTATATACATTAATTTCAATGCTTAAACTTCGGTTATTAGTACTTCATATAACAATAAATTCCCGTTAAATTTACGCAATTTTGGCCATTTTTAAATTTTTTGAATTTGAATATCTAAAAAACGGTGAGTGATTGAAAAAACCGTTGGCATACTTGAAATCAGCATTGCTTAATTAGTATAAAACGGCTGTTGAATACTCAGATATCCGCAACCAGCTTAAGATTTGTTGATAAATATAATTTCCGAAGATTCTCGCGGTCGGTGCGGCGATCTGACTTTTTATGCGTCGTTTTCAAGAAAACGGTTACGTATACGAAAAATAGACCCTTTATCTTTTTTTAGAGAATTTCCAAAGCTTTCTTTTTCGTCTTATTAATTTTTTTCGTTAAGTCAATGAAAATCGAGAAATCTCGAATTGCTTTCCATAGGACACGATTTTAGTCCTTCAAAGCCTTGTCTTTACACTTCCGCTTTGGGGACTTTTGGGACATTAATCAGGACATCATTACCGACCAGAAAAGTCAACATTTGCCGTTATATGAATTATTCCGCAGTTTGGCCTTTATTCGGTCTAATTGCACTGGACTATTGATTGACATAATTAATATGAAGGTAAAATTAGTATGAATGTAACGGTTGCTATTTTGCCATAACGATAACATTAAACATGAGCATGAGCATTTTCTGCATTTTTTACAAACTTCTTTGTTTTCATTAACGCATGTATATCTCACCTTTTTCATCTGCAACACTTTCTCTGGGAAATTTCTCTACCGGGCTCGATTTACCAGATGTCGATGTTTCTTTGCCTATGGCTGATGATGTGATGGAGTCTTCTTTTCCCAATTTGTCCGGAACAAGGAGTTGCTGTCCAGGGTATATGAAGGAACTAGTTAGTCGATTTAAGTGAGTCAATTCTGAGGGTGTTGTATCAAATCGGGCAGCAACAGATGTTAAGGTGTCCCGTTTTCCCACGGTATACGTAGTCGTTGGAATAGAGGGTAGTGATGTCTTTTTCTTTTCGCCATCTGAAAATAAGAACAATAAATTCAGCTTCTGAAAATAATGTCGAGTTGCCACATTGTGTTGAGTAATCGAACACTGAATATTCCTCAGCAATTGCTGATAATTTTATCTCTGGCCTAGAAAATTTAATGAAATAGTGCTTCCTCTTCACGTTACGATAAATTTCAATAAGTTCCATCACATGTAGGATGTATTTCAAACTGATATCAATTTAAAATACTTGATTACTAGTTCCGACAATTATGCAAGAAGTTCAAGAACAAAATTTAATATCTAAACAATAAACATATACTCGTGTTATAATTTAAGCAAAATATTCAGAAACGAATCGAATGCAAACAAATGCAGCATTTCGCACACTTTCTTCGCAAATGAATTATCGTAGAGACTGTGAACGAAGCGAGAGAAACTGTTCCATGGCGGGCTCAGTTGTAATTGGTAACTTGCAATTCAAGTTGATAGGAACAAGAACTTTCTGCGAATATCGTACTGAATACTAAGTAATTTATGGATATGTTGCGACTTGGGCACTATTGATTTAATGTTTTTCTTTTGCTTCTAGAGCGCGACTGTAGGGGCAACGAAGGAAACCAATTAGAATCAATTGAAAGTCATCTGACTCAATAATTTGCCTTCAGTTCTGTTTGAGTGAAAATCATTTTTACAATGAATCTTAAACGAATTTTTATTTACGATAACATTTGTAAAAAGTGTCTTGAAAGATTCCGCATTGCCATAAGCATCCGCGAAATACTGACCACATTGTAATCAATTAATCAAATTGAAATATTCCAACTTCCTTCTTAAGTTGCATTTCCTGTAATAATAGAAATGAGAAGTAGCCAAGTCACAATAATTTTAAATTTATTTTGACCTATAGTATAAACTATAAAGTTAGTCATTCGATAAACATAACATCAGTTCATCCAAATCTCCTCCTCTATTTGCTTCTACACAGCATATTTCAAAATAGGGACTAAAAGGTTTCTTCATTACATTTTCGTACGTAGAATTTCTAGCTTGTTGATCTTAAATTTACAGAACAATTAATTCAGGAATGGTTATTTATAAAAACATGGAATATAGTATAATAGTATATATTTGCAAGACCTACCTTTAGAAACTCGATCAATGCTTTCAAAACGGCCTTCAACTTTTGATCGCAAGGACTCGAGATCAAAGGGAGCTGCCAGTCCATGATCAACGCTCTTTGACTTGCTCCTGAAAAATATGGTCTACTGTTAGATTTTAAAATAATTTCATATTTCTTATTTTTATATAGAATTAGAATCATGCTTAATAATATTGATGATAGTGAATTTTTAGGAGTCACGAATAATTCATTTTTGAATCAAATCTTATTTGAATTTTTTTGCACTGTCTTTCCTCTGTACTCACCACAAATTAATGATTGGAAAATAATCAAACATTAGGAATAATTTTAGTTAGAAAAAATGTGTAGCACTAATTTTTAAAGTAAATAACTCAAGTTCTGTAAATGCGTGGGTTTTGTTTTTCGAATGGCGTTTGAGGCAATTAAATTACAAGAAAATTTAACCGTACTCATGAGTTCAATTAATTTGTGCATACGATATAAGAACATAAAAAAGACTTAATGTCTAACCAAGGTTGAGTGGCTGTTTTGAGATTAATCACATCAGCTAGAAATTATGACAGTTCAAAGTCAAGATATTGTGGTTAACACAGTGCATTAAAACGTTCTGGCGACGAGACATTTTCCTCGTTTTGCATTTTTAGATGCATTGCCCTTGATTTTGTGGCATCATGTTGATTATCCAATTCCTCTTTACTTGTCGGAAATAAATCGGTTCTTAAAACATTTAAATCATGGGCACACAGGTATGTCGTATGCAAATTTCAACAGGTGTAAGTAATATTTGTGATATTATTTTATATAATCAAATAACCGGAAGTTCCTCAATGGCAAATAAAGTATTTAAAATCAGATTACTTTAAATTCTAAGATTAGGTTCAAAAATCCATAAAATTTGATTTATGAAAAGATGAAATATGCCAGCTTATTCAATTTACGTGCAATAAAATGTTCTACGATACTAATATAATACTTATAAATTTGGAATAATGTTTTTACAATAGAACAATATAAATATTTATGTTTTCAAACTACAAATTGAACAATTTAAATTGTTTCTAAATTCAAACAAAGCATTTTGTGTATTCAAAGAAGATTTTTGTTGGTTCCTTCTGACGTTTTATAAAGATTGAATTTTACCTGGAAGAACGTCCATAAATGCTTTAGGATCAATGAAGATATTATTAAATTATAGATTCAGTAATCAGTTTTTCTGCGATACTCACCTTCGTGTGGGTGGTGCAATACAATCAGCACTCCGTGATATAATACCAACATCTTGGCTAGCCCTACGTGACCTAATATGCATTAAAAATAAAAGGTAAAAAGCGAAATAAAAATTATAAAATGAACTAAAAATAAAAATCAGTTATTTAATAGAAGAAACAAATTAAATCTACATTTTATAAAAAAAATTCTCTTTTTAAATGTTATGGTTTCAAATCCATAGTGTAAAAAATATTTACGTCAACAAGCCACGAGCTTGTTTACATAATTTACATAAACTTTGTATAAAATATTTGAGCAACAATATGTTTGATGGAGTTCAAGTAACAATGTTAATCGCATTTGAAATAATAAACGCATTAAGTGCGTGTTTTCAATTGATCAAATCAAGATAAGATAGAATAAGTCAGAAAATTAGATTCAATATGTATTTTAACAATTAAAGAAATGGTTTCTTTTTTCTTAGCCTTTCGCAACTATTCGTCCATATAACGATTTCACTTTAAAAACCAAATTTCGACAATAGAAAACAAGGAGACGACAACGGTGCATGTGTTCAGTACAAAAACAAAACGTAGATCAAAGATACTAATCCGGCAGTGGCAGTGTTGCTTTTTTCTCGTACTACGACAGTCGTAGATACCAAAACGAAGCTGATTACCCAATTTACACTTCAGACTATGATACATTTTTTTAAATTAACTCCAAGGTGAATTACAATTACGTTTGGAGATCGTTGCACCGAAATATTTCAGTGTTCCTTTGGTCGTCGTAACTTTGTCCTTTAACTTACTCGTATGAAGCAAAGCTGCCAGCAAAGTGATCTCCACGACTAATCGATGACGGTTTTTAGATAAAAATGATAATGAGTAATGCATTTTTCGAATGAATGTAATTTTATGTTGTTGATGAAATTCTTTGTCCGAGGGCGACTCCATTATATTGACCGCGTTATAAGGGCCTTGCTCCAATTTCACTTTCTGAACAGAATCGCCGCTGGAAACTAGACAACCTCCAAGAGAAATGTCAACATACATAATTCGTCGCGTCTTGGGACTCGTATAACTGAGCCGCTTGTGCCCGCGTCTCAGCTGCAGATTTTTAATTTAGTTTTTGTTGTTATAAATGTGCAATATCAGAATGGCGCAGTATCAAACTCAACGTCGTCGTCGCGACGCAGCGGCATTATCGCATTTGGGGTGGTCAGTGCGATAAGGACAAACGAAAAGTAAAATTCATGGGTATTTATAGCTCACACTTTATTCTATTTTCTTTTTTTTTAAAATATGTAGATATTTAATAAATTCATTGTGATTATACATGGGTCGTAACGATGCGAGTTCTCAACTTATGCTAATGACTGACACGCCTTAAGGAACAACAACACAATATTTATGTTCACACATATAAAACAAGAAAAGATGTAGGTAAATACGAAAAAATGTGTAGTTATAAACTTACCAATATTTCAAAAAGTAATTGTCCATAACAAAAATAGGAGAAAAAAGCGCATCAAAAATATTTTAATAACGAATGTTCATCAAAATTTCTTAAGGTACCACATGAAGTATGCAAATGTAAGCATTTTATAACGAGATTATTTTTTCTTATCACAAAAATGTTGTCATCATCAAACATTTTGTTATCTCCAGTTTAGTTAAAAATTTACTTGATCAAGAGAAATATCACTTATATATTTATAATATGTTTAGTGAACATATGTGTACGTCCACTTAAACTGCATCATTCTTTTAAAACTTCCAATCTACACTCGATAGTAGTGGATACTAAGGATAGAAAATGCACGTAGAATGTCTAGAAAGTAACCCAAAAAATAAGTTATTTATGCGCAGTCTCAAACAGTGTGGCCCTAAGTTTTGAATTAAAGCTTCGGAACGCTTTGTTTACATCTTATAAAATTGTTAAAATTAAAATAACATAAGTTGAGTATAGAAAATAAAAAATATAAATCTGTTTTGAAACTGCAATGAGCAAAAAACAATTTAAAGTCAGCGTTATTGTCACTTGCACCTGCTAACGACCGACGTTCTGCATCACAGAACAATGGCAATATGTATTAAAAAGTAGGGTAATAGCTTAAACAATTATAACGGAAAGTTTAATGTGTTTGGACAACAAAAGTAGTGGAAAGTTCATTTTAAATGACGATTTCTATTCCCCCGATTAGTAACTATGCAATTGGTACTGTTCAATAACAGCGAAATATCTTCAACACACTTTAAACATAAAATTTAAACACGAAATAATAAAATTGGTTTTATAACAATTTGCACAGCAAATAAAACAAAGGAATACCGTCACAGTAATTTCACAAAAATTCAAAATGTAACCATTTTCGCTTGAGAAATCGATTGACACACTCCACTTTATTCATCGTAAATAACTAATCGATTGTGTGCGCTTTGAACTTTAACTGTTGTACGCCTACTTTTAAAATAAGCAATGAACTAATGACATCATGCCATAACAGCTACACTAATCGAAAAACAATTTTGAATAAAAGAGTACATGTTTTAAAATCAACTAAAATGGTGCCAAATATTTCTTCAGTTTTTGAATTACAATGCAAGTTCTGGTGACGACATTTTGCAAGTCGCACAGTTCTCGTTTTTTCGTGTTGTTTATTTCAAAATATCGAATCTGGTGCGAAACTAAGCATATTCATCAGTTAAAAGGAAAAAACTCAACCAAACGAAATGAAAACAAAGCTACCGGGATCAGTGAACTCTTATGCAATATCATTCACAAACTTCTGTATGATGTGGCAATTAAAAAAGTTATTACACTCAGGAAAAAGGCAACCAGAGTTTAGCGCTAGCTCGATCGCGGTAAGCATTCTACCAAGCGCACGCCATATTCTCGAAAGACTGAAATATGCGCATACCTCGCGAAGCAATGTAACCCATTGATTAGTCACGGCATGCCATACCTCGAGATAACATTTTTTTAATACGGCACCCATTCTTTCTGGACTATTTTTTAATTTATTTTTTTACAGAAGCAGCTAGACTTAGTGAGAAATTTAATTACGCGGGGAGTATGATAAAATATTTCTTCATGCACAGCTCTGAATAAATCTGGTTTATCTTTTGGGAAAAGTCATAATCGTGGTTTTTGAAGAGTTTTCAAAAGTGAGAAGATAAAAGGCGTCAAACGTGATTTAAATTTGCCGCAGTATTGCAAGTAAACAATAATAAATAATGTAATTTCATAAAGTTGTTTGCAAATTTGTTTATTTTCTTAGTTATTGCTAATATTGAGAAACTGGTTTAAAAGTCTCGCGCCACAATCCCACAATTTTATGTCCAAAACCAAATGAACCAATTGATTGCCTACTGTAGGAAATTTATCAAACATGGTTAATGCTCAAAAGGATTTTGCTCCATAAAAATAAATATTTATTTCGTCTTCTGGCAGGGACAAACAAAGGTGACAAATTTGTCCTTCAAGATGTAATGCAAACATTATTTAGCAAATTTATCTTCCATATGAAGATTTCTTGAAATTGGTTAAGTTCAGGCTTAAAGTCTTCGAATTTGAAAACAGTATATAAACTTGTATCAAATTTTAAAATATATCAACAGATAACGATAATTTATTTCTGAGTATTTATTTACGCTATAATTGATTATTATCGATAGATAAATATTGATAGCACTTTAAGAGCTTTCAGGTTTCATTAAAAATTAAGTACCAAATATTTTTTTTTAATGGCAAAAAATCAACCATGAATTGTATTAAGTAAATTTTATTATGATTCAGCATGTATCCAAGGTAAATTAAGTTTTTTTGTGTACAGAATCGATAAAACTGTCGGGAGCATGTGGACTGTGGAGGCTGTTAGATAAATGTTAGATATTCAGAAGGGGAAATATTTTTAACACGTTATTTAATTAGCAATAAAAGTTTAGTGGAAAATATTGTTTATCAATGATAAATTATCATTGTCACATATTGAGTAGAAGGAAAGTGAAATAAACAGTGTAATTGGAAAGTACCTATTGATAAAATAATCCTTTGAAAATGAACCGAATTAATTTAGAAATTTGAAAACAAAACTAAAGTTAAGTGGCGCACTTGTGGTCTGATTGTGAGCAGATAAGCTGCAATCCAACCTGCATCATATTACGCAAGTAACTGTTGTGGTACAAGGCTTTTCCATTGCAATTATTGCGCGTGACTTTTTGATTACTAAACAATAAGTCTCAAATCAGAAGCAATGCACAAATGGTTTGGATTAGTCCACAACAATCGTATCATAAATGTTTACACAAAAGTAATTGGGTATTCGTAAACTGTAATAAATGATTGGCATTACCTGCTGCAGTTCTATGATCCTTCTCTGAATGCTGCAGTTTCATAGAAAAGTTAAAAGTATTTATAGGTACTTATGATTAGTGGTAGCTAAAAAAGCTGTCTGTTATTTTCCAAGTGGATTGTTCTATTCCGCTGAGTTCAGGTTGTCAATAAATGCGTTATAATCACTTCCAGCGGCAATCTACAACTTGCTATTGAATGCAGAACCGCATTTCATTACACCAAACAAATTGGCAAAATAATGGTGAGTATCAATGAGTGTTTTTCGTCTGGGATCAACTACTTCGATGGAGGAGCATTTACAATTGTCAACCATCGCTTCGATTTGAAACCGTCGAATACTAACCAAAGCCAAAAAGGTGATTCTTGCTCTACTTTTCACATTGATTTGTCATCGAAGTAGTTGACCGAACAATTAGGGCACATGATTCAATCCACGAATCAGTAGACTTTATACAAATGTATGCGCTATTGATTATGGATGTTATGGTTTCTATTTTACCAAAAACTTCCCAATTTATTGTATCCTCTTCAACAAACGAATGGAATTTACCATCCATTAGATTCCTTATAGGACTTCCTTTATATAAGTTCACAACCATTGTAATGACGAAAGTACCACTGTGAAAGGAAAGTATGGAAAATATCCTTGAAAAAATAAACACAATTATAGTGCATGATCATCAGCTGATTTCAAAGTTGTAGATGTTTATAGAATAATATGAACAAAGGAATCTAGGGGAGATTTATGCGCACTAAAGAAGAACGGACTACATTTTGATATACAAGTTATTTTTACAAAACTTGTGAAATCAATAATATTGAAAGATTAAATTTTACAAGCTAAGATAATGTGAAATCGAAATTTAATTTCAAATTGCAATCATGACTCAAATTGTATCGAAATCCTTATATAATGGCGTAATCTTATCAGATATTGCGTTCATCATTACTATGAGTGTCTCGATTACGAAATTCACTTCTTATGAAGTGATATTAAACTTGAATATTTTTGTAGAACGGGTCGCCTACAATAAAATTACTTAAAATCTATTCGTGGAATCGTGGGATTACTGAAGATATGAAAAATATTCACCTATGCTTGAGATGATCTGGCACAAATATATTCCACCAGGAGTGTCTCTTGGTCCTGTTTGCGACACTGTGTGGATTCTCACCAGTATTAACTGAAATTTGTCCATTGTCATTTACTGGAACCTGGTGAAGTTGAGACAGTTCATAGTTTTTTCGTCGCCTTCGCTCAATTTTTGCTTGCCAGCTGCTGCTTCCGCGTCTACTGTTTTGTACATTGTCTAGATTGCATTCAGTATTGGCTGAATTAACATTTTCAAAATCCCTTTCGCCGTCTACAAATTCCAAACTTCCTCCATTCTCCCTTTCATCAATACCAAGATCTAAAGATCGGTTAGAAGAGAATAAGGAGTCAGAATGTCGCGGAGAAGCGTCACTTTTTTCTGACTTCACCTGGGATTCGTATGCAGATGAAGTTTCTTGGATTATCTAAAAAACAAAACAATATCAATAATAATTGAATATCGTAATTTATCCGAAGTGCGTTAGCGAACCTTGTGGCTCTCTCTGCGCCCCAAAAGGGTTACAGCAAGGGAGCTTCTACGTTTTGTCGCCTTATCAACAAATCCCTTTCCCGCCAGAAATCCAATGGCCAAGGAACTTCGTCGGGGTGGCTTTGGGGGTAATGTTGAAGGGTTTTTTGCATTCATGCTCATATTCTCATCAGCTGTGATTTCTTCTTCCAAACTCGCTGGTATTGAGCTTGTGCTCCATTCTCTTCGCTGACGATATTTTCCTGTATCCAAGATGCTAGTCATGATTATACTTAAACAACAATTGATCCAATTGACAAACACTAGTCAGATCAGATTTACTTTAACAAATTTTGATGCACAATAATATTTATTTCCTCAAATTCTTATCACTTATTCAAATTTGAATGTTACATTTTCACAGAGTTCAGTTCACGAATGCCGCGATTTCTTTAGACAAAATTTGTAATTGTTTGAAAATTGTTGAAGTTGTCTTCTAGGGAGTAATGCCGTGTCATTTGAGATAAGATGGGCATACGGCCGGTCAAGCTGTATCGTGATAATTGCTAGAAAAACACATTCGGAAATTGTTCGTGAAAAACATGAGAATTAAATTTGTCGAATGATATTTACATTCATCAGGGAAAGGTCAACGATGTGTTTTTGTTTCTACATTCAACTGTGGGTTAAAGACAATCATTTTCGGGGAGCATATTTGTTTCATGTAGCTTTGGTGAACCTGAGCAGTTGATTGATAATGAAAGTGAGCGTTCTCGTTACCATGAAACCAACAGTAATTAATGACTTCTTGATAACTGAACGAAGGTAACTAGGAAAACCAGCCAGATTTGTGATATGCTTGAATTAGGAAGAGGTGAAAACAAATTTTTGCTAAGTATAAGCGAGGCTACGAAACAAGCTGTAGAATTCTTCTGTACAGCATCACCTTGACTCCACTCACTTGCTTTCAGCAAAAAGGTCAAACAATAGCACAGGGCCTAATTTTATTTAACAACGAGGAGTTTAAGTACCTTAATTTAAATTGAAAATTATAGACGTAGTACTTTTTAGAACGAATAGTAATGTAGCAGAAAATATTGAGTTGAAATAGTCTTGAAGTAGATTCAAATATAACTGCATTCAATAATAATTCGTGACCAAAAAGTCAAGGCAATGCTGCGTAATTTGCAATCATGTTGTGCGTTAAACTTGCACTGGATCGCCCTTGAATACATGCCGGACCTTAAGGGTCCTTGAGTTGGCCTCAACTCTTAATACATGACATGGAGAATTGTGGTACGAACTCTTCATAAAAGTGGTAAATGACAAAAAATGAAGGGGTACATAATTTCAAAATCCTCCTTCAGCATTCGAACATTGCGGTGCAGACTGCACAATGAATACAATTTCCGCATTCTGCAACTAACAGCGAAAAGAAAAAAATATTTATTTGTTCTTGAGTCCATTTGTTATTAACGTTCGAATTTCGAAAATATCTAAATCTACATTAATCATTTTGAATTGTTTTTAAAATATTTATAGAATTGTATTATTGACAATCAACTTTTCTACTGTTTACTGTAAATATTGGGTTTCACTCAATTTTATTATGCAATAAAATTACACTTTTGTTTCAGGATGTCTGTACAAAATAATTATTGAACATTTACTTATCAAGAACACTGTTATCGTTAAACACATTCAATGGCAACGAAGCAAATGTAGCCGATGAACCCCCGACTCATTTCCCTATGACCCTGACAACTTCAGATTTGCTATTTCGTTCTTATTATTAATTTTTTGCTTTATTTTTATTTAGGAATATAGATTGGAAAATTTCCTTAAATATTATCATTTACGCCCCAGAAAGTTTTATGTCTGTAGAATTCCATGCCAATTTGAATGATATCAGTCGAACGATTTGTTCAAAATTCAAATTGGACTGTAGAAATTTATTGTAGCAGAGTATTTGAAGGATAACAGAGTACACCGCAGCACCAACTATATTAAATAGTTTTAGGAATGTGTGTTGTTTATAGAATTGCTTTTGAAAACTATTAATACCAATCTGAAAGCTCAGAGTAGTTGGATAATTGAGTCGCACTAGAAGAATGTCAGTTAACTAAATCAACAAATGCGATTAAAAATACTTGTTCTTTTGATTATGGACGAATGCTCTTTACGTCCTCTCAATTAAGACAATATGGACGAGCGAAACGGTTAACATCCGGATTTCAATACAACCAGGAAGACAAAATATATAACAACAACAATTTTCAAACTCTTTCCCTTTGGTCGCCTCATTAGCCAGTGAATACTAATTGGTCTTGCAAGCAGGCAGCCACTTTTTATTGGTAGCCACCGGCACCAGGAAGATTTCTTAATTTTCCTGTTACAATTAGAAGAATTACAAAACTGACGGAGCACCTCGATTAGCCAAACTTGTTTCAGTGTATGAAGTAACTTAGTCACGTACAGAGAGATGCAATAACTTGCAATCTGAGGCACTGGGACACTTTTTTAGGCACAGATATTTCCCACAATAACCAACAGAGGAAAGGTCAGAAAACATTAACATACGTATGTTCGATCAAAAACGTTCACCAAAGAAAATCAACCACGACCTCGAGACACTTTCTGTAAGAATTTCTATTTCATTTCACTTTGGCACAAACAGAGTAGACGGTGAAAAGATTAACTGACTCGATTGGTATGGTCCGACGGTGAATAGCCAATGGTTGGGGGAAGCGCGTACGAACTCTCCGAACTGAAGAACTACACTGAATGAAACATTTCTCCGCTGCACAAATATTCGCGCGAAACTTTAACGGACGCTTTCCGTACTGTTATTTAGGTGGACCCAAGACTTCGACTGGAGGAGTTGAGGCTCGAACTGGGGACTCCGCGTTTTCATGCAATTCTATGCTTTGGAAGAGGTCTACCCAGAGGCACTGAGACTACGACAACGGCATGGCTTTATGGTGGGGCACCACTGGAGCCACAGGTGAAAAATTGCCAGAAGGGAGCTCGAGTGTTTGCTGCAAGTTCCCCCGAGCCCCTGCAGACTGGAGAGGTTAACAACATTAAAGAAAATCGAATTAGTAATCCCGGCAAGTACCGGCCAACATACAGCGACAACATCAACATAAATGGTGGCGTGCTCGATGGATAAGTTATCCCACCTCAATATGGTGATCAGTTCGACAATTTTTGCAGCGAAAATTACAGTCCAAAGGAATGTTATTAATTATTTTTATCTGGCAGCAGTGATAAAGACCTCCCTCTTCTCAAGGACACTGATACTCAGCCAAAGTTGTCTTTTCGACGAGCGCGCAGTGCGCGAACGGGTCACGTAAGCCATTCTCCTGCTGCTGTTCAAGTTGACTTGTAATTAAATTTGTTTTGTCACTTCAGTTGCAGATCTGTTGCAATTTCATTAGATTAGCCAACAGCTATTATAGACATGCGGAGGGAAAGCAGTTTTGTGTAACAGTGCGTGCCGAGAACAGTGTACATTTGTGCATCACAATATCCACAGCTAACCTGAACCAATGATCAATTCTATTTATAAAAGTAAAAGTTCATATTGGGACTCAACGACAAAACTATGATGGTTCATCTTGGAAGTCAGTATAAACGCTGCTGATGAAACAAGTTAGCCCAGTTTCTCCAGATGTTTAATTAAATTGCAATAATTTATAAAAATTCATTATAGACGTTGTATCAACATGTCGGTTGTCTCCAGCGTGCGATTATAAACTGTACAGTTTATTAATCCCATTAAATTGTGGTTTCATTTTATAATGAAATCAGTTCAGGAAAATGTTATCTATTAAATACCCTTGATCGTTTTTATAATGCATATTAAAATCATGTTGCTATCCAGAACAATCGTAGCTAATATTGTTCATCAAAGTTCGCGCAAACACTTCAAAATTGTACGAATTAAGATTTGTTTTGATGAGCCACAAATAATATACAAAAACTAATTAATATTGACTCGTGCGCAGAAACCCATATGCGCTTCCGCAATCCCCAGTCGTTCGATGGCATGATTAAAAATAGACACCTGGAAATTCCCTGCCCACTTTCAAACAACCCCAAATTGATGTAAATGAACGCAAACGAAAGTTACTAAACTAGTTTTATCGCGCAGGTTAGTTATGCGGTTACAGCTCGTCTATTAGACGCGCTCGATCTATTTGTTAGTAACGACTGCGCGACGGAATGTTCAAGCTAAGCACATGTTAGAAGAAGTGGCAATCCGGTAGTAGTATTTTTTTGACTTCCTTAGTTGTAATTCGACTTCGGTTATCTATATTAAAGTATTCAAAATAATTATCATCGCCAAAAATTATGCAACTATGCATAATTTTCACCGAACTTAATTTGCATTAGATTTTTTAAGTATACGAGTATCTATTGTATATGTTGCAAAAAATGTATCTATGTATTTTGGAATATCTACTATATCATTTTCGCCATTCTTTCAACCCGATTTCATTAAATTAGTAAATGTTTAAATCTTTAAACGTGATATGTATTTTGAAATGTTTTCATTGAACTAATGCTCAACAAACAATTCATCAAATAATTCCTTACGTTCTCTGGAACTGAAGCTAATTGAAATTTATGAATTTATTACGACGAAGTCAGGCCCGCCTGATTACAAATTTATTATTAAAATTAATTAAACAGCTTGAATACTAATCACCAACGCAATCGCACTGTAACAGATCAATTGAAATTAACTCTTATGCGACAAAAGTAATATATCCAAAAATATTTACTTTTTAAACGGTTGAGCAAATAGTTGGAGCAGATACATTTGAATAATTCATACATAAACTCAACGCCTTTCATCGGGTGGGCATATTATGAATTGTGAGGTGATACTGATTTATCTAGACATAGACGCTGATGACTCAATGAAAATGATTTGCATTCTAATCTTACTTAATTCGTTAATGTAATGTAACTAAGGACATTGAAAATATTGTTCAACCTTCAGTTGTTCGCACTGTAAAGTATCCAAAATAAAAATAATACATTTCCCGGGGAATTGTGTAAATTGGCATTTTCTTAAAACAGTAATTGTACCAATTTTTAAAACGGCTATTTTATAGCATTGAATTCAGTTGTGTTTACAAGGCTGTAAGAAGGATTTCAGGAAAACATGGCATACCTGTAACTCACAAAAGGGACGGCACCAAGGCTCCACATTGGTAAAATACAAGTTGAGCACTTTAAAAAATCCATATACCTACCTACCAAAATATATGCATGTAGATTCGTGCGGAGGAGTTATTGACTTAATTTAAGTTTCAAGCCACTTGGATAGCCAGTTGGAATTCCTTCATTCGGAAAGTTAACTCTTTCGGGCTTGGGGTGAGCTGCTGGTTTCGTCCAGTTCACCTTGATTCTTGATAATTCTTTTGTGCACACACAAGAAAGTACTTGGCAGGTGTCGTGAACATGACTTTAAAGCAACAATGGAGACAGCAGCTGAGTATACAATATACATACATATAATCGAAATTTTGTCATGGAAAAATTATGCTATACCTACTTGATATTGAAACATCGATCAAGGAATATGTGGTTACACAATTCGTCTCCATTGACGACCTTTTCGCAATTAATCAAAGTGAATATTTCGAGTAACAAGCTCCGAAATAAAAGTAAATTTATTGCTTCGAATGCTCCCTTGAATCGTAATTGAAAATGCCATTAAGCGCGTTTGTTACAAATCACAGCTATATGGATAGCAGATATGGACACTAGCAACATGCTTTCATCATTTCAGTCAGATCGAACATTTATAAATGCGGTGATCCAGCCAAATAAACGCGTTGCGAAAAGGTCACAACTAATTGTGTCTGCGCTTTAGTGCTAAAAATGTGGACTGCAATAAAATTGAGCCAGTCATAAAGTAAGATATTTGCAACAATTATTCTTTCAGCAATAAAATGGTAACGAATCCAAATTGGGATAAGAGTTCAACAGTATTTTCAAGTACTTCATAATTAAGTGTAAAATTGCTAAGCACTTTCGAGTGAGTCCTTTTTTAAACAAGCACAATGAAACGAAGTTGAATCACTTTTATTTCTTTTGCACAACGCTATGCATTGCCACCTCCAGTTTATATTGGCGTGGCTTTAACCCACGAGGTTTTTAAATTTTTTTTTAACAAAGGTAATTACACGCGGAGACGGCAGAAATTTCAAATCGCGAGATTTAATGGTAACATACCGACAAGCCATGAGTACACTTGAGATTCCTCTGTAAGTCAAATGCAGTGCGGTGCAGTTGCAGCATTCTAAACATAATATTGTGGAACAGAGTAGCGCTAGAAAACTGTGGGTAGAACAAAGAGACATAAAAAACATCTGATTACCTGTGTAATTGCCGTCTTAGCGACTAACTGCTAATAATTAGGTCAATATCACGTTACTTATGCTTCTGTATTTTCCCCTTTTTTTCATTTTTATTTCGACATACTGAGATGCAAATTAATTTTACCGAATAGCCAGACAAGTATTATTATCTTAATTAAATAAAAAAGATAAATCTTTGAACTACCGAGAGTAAGGCTTTAAAAACTGACCATTAAACCAATAAAGAATTTTCGAATTGATTTATTGAGCATAGAAATCGCTACACACCCGTATGATTGCTAATTACTCACATTACCATATAAATAACAAAGTGATTGATTAACTTTCAAAAGATTGTTATTAATAAGTAACGGCTACTAACAATCACTAATTGATTTGCATTCGAAACGAAGCCCTTCATGTCATGTTGAGCTTTTCATGCTCTTCAAAGATTTATACATTAAATAACGATTTCATTGCAACATATGCCAGTCTATTAGATCGGTAACTCTTTTGTTCGAATTGTTCACCTATTTTTGATACGAAGCAGAAGACGCCTTATCTGTCTAAAGAGCTCAAAGTATTTACATTTGGCTATTTTATGACTATTTGCAATAAAATTGTAGTTAAATTAGCCAAAGCCGATTACACATGGCTTCATTCAGTATGCAACACACTGACCGCGGAAAACTTTTACGACTTCGCCCGAAACTTGATTTGTTTTCAAAATATTTATTTACTTAGCGCCAAAGAGAAATAGATTTGATTTTCTGATGTCTTGTAAGAGTTCTAACGACTGCAATAACAAAATTGGTTCTAATTTAGATTTGGGGGCAAATCAAAGTAGAACTACTTTAAGCATCGGAAATACGAGAATTTGTTCGGTTCCGTTGAAAATTTCCGAGTTCAAAATAGAAATGTCCAATTAAAATAAAATTCTTAAAAGTTGAATCAATCCATCGAAAAAAGTTTGTTGAAGAACAAATAAAATATTGTACAAAAAAGACGTTAATCTAAAATACTTGCAACTAACAACAATAAATTCATAAGTGCAAAAATAGTTTCGAAACGAAAGTGCAGATCAATTAAAAGCAAAATAGCAATTTGTAAATAAATAATGGCATCAAAATTGACCCAAAGCAAAGCAACATTTTGATAAACTTACTGCCATGTGAAACTCCCTGTAATGCCTTCTTTAAGTCGGTCGCGTAAGGATCGTTGTCTACTTGGTCCCGAACCAGTGAAGGGTGGCAAAGTGTCGCCCCCAGGTGAGGGCGCCCATCCAACAATTGATGGTGAATCATTGGACATCATTCCACCCCCACTATTCGGTGGATATTGTGCGGTGGGATGTAAAATATCTTTGATATCCGTTCCCCCGTCATTTATCATATTTTCAGCGTCCCCAACATTGATAATCGTAGGTGTTGGTGATTTCGGTTTCGCACAATGACGGGGTGAGTTTTCTCGTGACGACATGACGACACCTTTGAAGTTTTTCTTCTAATTGCTTCGATTTTCGTTTTAAGTTGATTTTAAAAAAATATATTCATATGTATTGCGATTTTTAAGAAGTTGCAAGCTAGTCGCGTTAAAGAAAGATAGATTAAGTTAGAAGCGGAAAGTTTAGGAATATTTAAAACACGGTTTTACAAAAAAAGCATTACGGCCATGAAGCAGACTGGAACCGAGCAGCTTTTTTCGTATAAACTACGAAAAACAATAGCAAACAAGAATATTATATGCTTTATTAATTTTGGCTATTATTTAAATCATTTTATTCGAAAAGTTACTTTACAGATATTTGCAGTGAGTGGTGACTCAAAATGAATTTCGATTTTGCTCGAAGAATATCTATCTGAATTTTGAATATGTCTTCAATATTTCACGCACAATAAAAAAATAGAAACATTTGGTTTAATTTGGTAAGGACTGCCAACCATGAATAAAACAATTAAATAAATTTTTTGTGCGAAATCTGCGCCTCAAAATGAGGAGATTCTGTTTGCTTTTGATTCTCTGTCGCAAGATTGTGAAAAGTAAAAAGACTTTTTTAAAGTAGGAAAGAAGACCTTTTATAAGCAAAATTTTACACGCACAATTTAAGCCTTCAAGACAATATTTCGGTTATTTTTTCATACATAAGGGATGTCAACGAACCTGAAAGAGAAGAAAATTTCATATATATAGATGATTTCGAGTGATTACAATTTTCAAATTGTGTTTTTAAATGGTTCTGCGTTCGCGTCCACGAAAGTTAACTGTGGTATTTGTTCTGCAGGAAAAAAGTGTTGAACTTTAATTAAAATTTTACTGAAAAAAGCCACAACAGACTCTTTTTGCAGGACGTATTCACTGCTTATGTAAATCTCTAAGACCACATCTAAGTTTTCTTTTTAATTAATTGGAAAATTTTTTGTTGGTTGTAGTGATGTAAGCAACAAACTGAAAATGGTAAATGTCAAGAATGTCACGTTTGCATTACAATTAATTATTTGACTGATTTAAATAGTGTTTTGCCACCTTCGCGTGCTCTTGAAATGAATGCAACAGCGTTTGAGATGATCTGCTTGCAATATTTGTGGTTTTTATTTAGGTGATTGAGCACGTCCACGGAAGTTTATCCCTAAATGTAAGTAATAAATCGATTTCCTTGAAATAAAAGTTATTAACTTACGTTATAGGCTGCTTTATTTCAGCCCTCGATCCCACTGTCAGAAATTATATAGCAACAGAACTCAAGCTCATGTTTGGTGTAATTTTTCGGATATTTCAGAAATGCTTACTATAATAATACTTTAAATGCGAAAATGAGTTAATAAACGATTACATCTGCAAGCATGATCGCCTGAATTAGTTGACAATCCCACGGGAGACTGCTCCTCTCCAGGGATGAACAAAAGTTTGTTTTGATTTATAAACTGCCACCAATTTAAAGTGCCAATAAAGTATTAGCTCTCCCCTTTTAATTTTGTAGTGAATTATTTGTAGCGATGAAATAAACATGACAATTTCATTTCAATCGAATATCGATTTTTTTGTGTTACTTACGTAATAAAAATATTTTAGCAAATTTTTCCGAAAATGGCTCTGGGAAAAACATCGCAGTATAGAATAAATGATTTACAAAATGTGCAAAATATCAGTAAAATATAGAAAATGATAATGCAGAATTATTTAGTCAGATTGAAATGTGTTTCTAAAACGAAAGTGGAATTTGGAAACCTCTCCACGTCCTCCTTCCCACTTCTTTGCGCTGGCACAATGCCCTAGATTGTATTGTTTCGACTCCTAGTATACAAGGCAGACAAATATCTACAAGACATGTTGACTTCTTCAGATATTGGCAAATAATGAATTACAAGTATCGATTTTTCACGAAACACAAAACATCATGTATGTACAAATTTTCTTAAAAATATTCCAAATTTCGGAGTAGTGTTTTGTTCACATGATAGCCACGAGCAGGACTAAATCAGCTCGTAATATCTGATAGAAGAATTAGAAAAAAGGAATAAATCGTTACACAGGGAGTGACATACGTCCTGAGTGTCGTGGCCTTGGCACGACATACATATTTCCTCAAACATTTTTAGGAGCACCTTCAGCACTGACTTGCTTTGCAAAATGTAAGGATAATTGACTAAGAAGGAAGAGGAAAGAACGCAAGAATGCATTTTTGTGTCATGTTTGCAAAATATTGTCGGGAATGAGATAGGGGAAGGAAAAATATGTATACATTTGAACATATATTGTCAAGGGCACAAGTGTCATCTCCCTGGAAAGCCGTGTAGTGATGTCCTATAATCTATATGGAAATTCCACAATGTGATTGTGCCTAAGAGAGTTTTTTTTCTCTTCTCTGAAAACGACTCGAGACGGTTTCACCACTAAACGATTTCACGGTTACAATACTAAATGCTCCATCTGGTACTTACATTTCTCGTTCTCTAGACTTCGTTGCAGATGAAGTGTCAGCTGCTTCCACCCACGACGACGAACGATTTCCAATCAATTGCACAGATGTAAACCAAAAAACCAAACAACAAAAACAATAACAAACGACTATTGGCAGCCACTCTACACTGACAGATCAATTATAATAAACTTGTACCATAGCTCGAAAACCTTTCACGATACACATAACACGAAGAGACAAAGTACTATCTCTTAAATTCGCAAAAAGGACATTTGCGTGTCGTCGCAGCACTTTTTCCGTAGAACGTAGAACATTCTTTTCAATTGCCACAGTCTCGGTACTGCACAAGCGCCTGTGTCACTTGTATTGGTTTTTTTTCTTGATGGAGCCAGCACTTTTTATTACACTTTTATCAGAATCAACTTGATTAAAAAAAGAAACGCACTTTTAACAATTGATTTGAATCACTCGCGCTCTGATTTGCTGACCACAAATAGCGGAGGACAGAGGTAGATTTTCTATGATCTAGCCTAAGCGACCAACTCCTTCTTCATTCGGTTAACTCAAATACGCAACTGACGGAATAGGAATCAACCTCGAACCTTTCAGTGAGAGTTTTTTATTTCTTTTTCACTGGAATAATATACATTTAAGAGAAGTGAATTGAAATAGGATACCAGTTCATTTTCAGTCGTTTCTTTAAGCATAGCTTTGAAGAGTAAATTTACGCTTGAAAGTTTGAGTTCTTTATTCAATTTTTCAAGCACTTCAGAATTTTATTCACACTTTTATTATTATTTGTTCATTCTTGGCCTTGCTTATTTCAGTTTTTAATTATTAATCATTATTGAATTTTCAGCATTTTGGAACCAAAGTAAGCCGTGTTTTAGTAAGAATAATTATAATAAAATATATAATACATTAACGGCAAGTGACACATTATTGTATCATACCGATAAAAACCGTAAGTTCCCTCAACGATGAATAGGATTAATTATGGAATATTTTGTCCCTTGTTTATTGATCATGACTTCAAACCTTTCAAACCCCTGATCATCTAATCCTCGGAACTAGGGACGTTTTGGAAATTCCGAGAGGAAAACTAGGAATGTCAGCAGGATGGATGATCAGGATAGAATTTTAAACTGTCATTTTTTCTGAACTTTTTTGTAAATCGGCTTCAAAAATTTTTGCAAAAAATATATTTGCATAGATATTCATTGTAAATTACTTTTTTCAACTTTTCTGTTTCCATTTATCTGTTCGTTTCGAAATGGGACCAAACGGTCCAACATACTAACAAGTACGACTTCATGCAAACGCGAGTCGAGTCCAAACCGGGTTGAACTCGACTCGACCCAGTTTTGAGTCGAGTTAAAATGTATGTACACGCGAGTTGAGTAGTCGAGTTGACAGTTCGACAGTTTTTTCATGTTTTCTGAGTAATTTTCCAAAACATAATATTTTATTCGAAATCAAATTCCTTAAAATTTCTATAAAATATAAATGAAACTCCAAAAAATTGAAAAATTTTTTAATGTAATAGATCAAATTAGTGTAATAAACTGTCACTTCGACTACGTTTGGACTCAATTTCGACTCGATCCCTCAACCCGGGGTGCGTTCATGATTTTTGCTAAAGCAGCTTTTAGCTGCTATTAGCAGCTCCGTCGCGTTCAAAACGTTCGCTGAGCTGCTAATTTCTGCAAAGCTGAAGCTACCTTTTGACGTTTATCGCGTTCAAGATTTTTGCTAAAGCTGCTCTTAGAGCTGCTATTTCAAGCTATGCTCCGGGAGTATAGCTACATTCTAGCTATTGGAGCTTTCTTTGTGTGTGTGCTGTCATTTCACATTTGAACATTGTGTGGTGTTGAAGTTTTCAATATTTTTCTAGAATGGATAGTAACAATAAAATAATTTTATGTTCGCTTTTAAATGTGGGATATGGTTTTGCATTCCTCATTTCATACCACTCTGTAACCGCTGTTTACAAATAAACATACACAGCCACAGAAATGCTAGAACCACTTGGGCAGCTCAAACGCGTTCAAGATTTCATGCAGAAATAGCTGCTCCGGTAATATTTGCAGTCTGCAAGAAGACTTTGCTACAGCCTACAATCTGCATAACAGCAGCTTTAGCAAAAATCTTGAACGCACCCCCGGAGTGCTCAAAAATGCGGGTTCGAGTTCAAAACCTAAAAACCTAAAAACCTGTTTTCGTCTCGATCTTTCAACTCTGCATGTAAACCTCGTATTTCTCGCCCCCGTTTTTGTTGGTTCTTGGAGCAGTTCTCATACGAAAATACCATCCAAGTTTCAAAATTGAAATGGAATGAAACAGCCATACACACAGGAGCGGCACCGCTTTATTATTAAAGGCTGAGTTACACTTTGCCAGTAGCTGGCACGTCAGTTGGTAAGTTGACTGACAAGGGTTTTGAAACATGTACTGGCATTCCAGTTCTCTGGCGCTTTAGCGTTTACACATTGCCACCTACTGGAAAAGCAAATCAGAAATAAAAATAGAATAAAATTAATCTTTGCGATATTTTCTTATTTACATATATGCCGTAATGTAACAAGCAGTGCACTCATGTTCATTATTCCGATACAATTGCACAAATTGCCGTGTTTTTTGTTCACAAGATTCAACAGACTTTATTGACCCTCAATTTGGTACCAAACAAACTGACAGTTGACGTTATCGAGACTGGCGTACAAGTAAAACAAAAATATTTGATCAGCTGCCAACTACTGGTGCCTGTGCGTCTTTACAGGCTTCTACTAGCATGCAACGTTTACGCGGTGCCACTGTGCAATCTGCCAGTCGCTGGAATCCAGTTACCTCGACTGGCAGCGTGTAAATCAG
The DNA here is from genome assembly GCA_963082835.1 of Leptogaster cylindrica. Classification (NCBI taxonomy): domain Eukaryota; kingdom Metazoa; phylum Arthropoda; class Insecta; order Diptera; family Asilidae; genus Leptogaster; species Leptogaster cylindrica. Next base: position 12,287,656 of record OY720107.1, on the reverse strand, counting down.
CCTTTACGCTTGTCCCTGACTTGCATGCGGTCATTAACAATGAAATAAAGTTGGTTTGAATTCAAACCACCACTTGAGTGGTGAAATTAATATTTGGTTTGAAACTAAGGTTGGAAGTTGTTGGAAGTGGAAAATGAAAATTAAAGCTGACCAACATATACTACGTTTAGATGCAGGGTTGAACCCAGGTTCGGCTCCATGTAAATGCGAGTCGAGTTCAAACCGGGTTGAACTCGACTCGACCATTGATTACATAAAGAAGCAATAAGCTGTCACTTCGACTACGTTTGGTCCCGATTTCGACTCGATCCCTCAACCTGGAGTGCTCAAAAACGCGGGTTCGAGTTCATAACCTGGTTTGGACTCGATCTTTTGACTCTGCACTAAACGTAGTAATAGACTACCAACTTGGTTGTGTGCGGATTCTCGACTAAATTGCTTTCCACTATCAAATGTCAAAATTCCATTTGCTGTGCGCATTCTCTATTTTGCCTAAATGGACTAAATTAGCTGACAGTCGTTTATTCGTAGTTGGACATGTTAAAGTGATTTTTAATTAGTAAACAATAATTTGTGATAAAAATTGTGATGAAAATTATAAAATATATAAATATCATTTTAAATCAATAATAAAATTCTTGAATAATTTACGTACATCTTTGGGAATATGACTTTTTTCCATTACTTTTATCTATCTCTAATTTTCCTCTAAATAGAAAATGCAGACAAACACATAATTAAAACTCAACTCCTGTCAAATTATTATTATTAATTATCTTTTCAAAACTCCGAGACTTAGGGCCCGATTCTACGTAACAGAATTTTAATAGATCTCTTAATATCTTTTAAAGGTTTTTAAGAGATGATAGTATTCTAGGTAGCAGAAATATGGTGAATTTAAAAATTAAAAGTTAAGAGATTCACCACAGGTGTCGAACAAATTTTTAATAAAGTGCACCTCACTATAAATCTCGAAAGGGTTTTTCGATAATCCCTCAAGTTTCACATTACTGTACCATGGATTTGGTTTTAAAAAAAAAATTATTTAGCAAAACATTTACTATCCGTTTTTCTTGCCTTTCTTAATGTTGTGTCTCTCCTCGATTTCACGTACTCTCAATTATCCATGAAATTATTTCTGGCACAACACTTTCCATTTTTTGTTGACACTTGAAAGCGTTTTACAGCAGCGTCTGACTTTAGAGTTTAGAGCAGTGATGGGCAGGCCTATGCCCGCGGGCACTCCAGCTTTTAGAGCTTTGAATATGTACACGAGCAGCTTTCAAGTCGAGAGCGCATCATTCGGCCGCCGGCCGTCATGCGAGCAGGACTATGCTTCTTTTCGCTTTGCTTTCGGTACACTGTAAATTTGAAGTCATTTTGCCATGTGGCTTCACTTTTACATGACAGGTGACGTCACCAAAATTAACAGTGTAAAAAAGGCCGGAGAGAGCTTTGAAGAGCTTTTACACAATCACATTTTGAGACTGTGGTTGCATGCCCATCCCTGGTTTAGAGACGTTTAGAGATATGAATTTGACCCTCTTAAGTTAAGAGACGATTGAGGTTAGATATTTCTTTTAATTTTGTAGGCAGAATACCAAATCTGTTAATTAAAACTCACCACTCAAGTTAAGAGATCAGCTGATTCTTGACGTCTCTTAACTGGCTACCTGGAATACCGTTTCTGTTAATTTTACAATTAAGAGCTCTTAACTTTTACCTAGAATCGGGCCCTTAAGACGACCAAGAGCGCGTTCAAAAACCTTACTATAGTCAACTATAGTAAACTTTGGGCGTTCAAAAACTCCGTAGTTTACTACAACATAACTATGAACATAACTATTATGCGTTCAAAAACTCTTGTAGTTTACCATGCTAGGGTAAAATTTTTACTCTACTCAGGAGCATGGTAGCCTGTAGTAAATATTTGAATGACAGAAAGAAAGAAGGAACTGTGTGACAACTACACTTCTTTAAAAGAAAAGCCGTGTGTCAAAGGTTAAAGGAAATGCAAATTTATTGATGTTCTGTTCACAGAATTCTGAAAATGATACGCGGCGGAGGTTACAACAAAATATTTCTTTTTTCTTTCATTTTACCATAAATATATTTTTACTAAACAAAATTTAAAGCTTAAAATACAAAATAACGCTAAAGGCCTTAGGATACTGGCTATTTTATATGCTGGAATTCTGCCCGAATTGTAAGCATGGCATGAAAAGGATAGGAAACGTTAGAAGGAGACAAGCAATAACTTATTTCGCGCAGTTTGAAGTTGACAGTTATCAGGAAACATTTATTTTATTTAATCTTTTCACATTTTTGTTTTTTAAGAGTAAAATCGAAATACACACTAAATTTATCGATATTCCACACATATATAAAACGTTTAAAAATTTATCCATTGCGATTTTCCAAAAGAGCTCGTCACCGAAATCATGCCAAAACAATTTGATTGACAGCAACTATCATCGAGTAAGCACAAGTGCACGAAAAGTGCTCGAAAAGTACCCTCAGCTCAATCTTTTCGGTCACTTAATAGCTGGAAACGCTGAAAGAGCTCGAATTGTGTGCTGCTTTTCCAGTTTATTATCACTAGGTCTGCTCGTTTTACTCCTACTGAAAAATCACAATGAAATATATTTGTACGCTATTCGCAAGACTTTTTACGTACTTTTTAAGCATATAAAATAGCCAGTGTCCTAATGGCTAAAACAAAATAATACCACTGACAACTAATTTTGACAGAATAGCTTGGGTCTGTGAGGGAAAGAGATAAGTAATGGGCCCGATTCTACGTAACGGAATTTTAATAGATCTCTTAATATCTTTTTTTTCTGCTACCTAGAATACCATCATCTCTTAAAAACGTTTAAAAGATATTAAGAGATCTATTAAAATTCCGTTACGTAGAATCGGGCCCTAAGTTTCAGTTCACCACTCACTTGCCAAAAAAACGCAATTCATCAAATTACCCAATGTACGAACCAAGTTTTAAACTTTTGCTAACTTAAGCTACCTTATTTTTACACGACTGCGAAGGGTAATGTTTTTGGACTAGTAAAGTCGTAATTCAAATATGGATCTAGTACTCCTTATTTCTTTTAACGGTAAATGCGTATTTACGAAACTTCAAATTGCGGGAACGTGAGATGCTGCGTGTCTTTTAGTTAATCGTTGTCTTTTAGTCAATGTTGTATTTTGTAGAGTGATTTCCTTTTAACGTGTGCACAGCAATTGTGCGCTAAAAAAGTTTGTAATTTTGTATTCTTAACAATCAAGAGTGATCCGGAAAGACGAATTAGATTAATTATGTTTTTATCAGATGAAGTAAGTAAAATCAGTATTAGAATGTTGTTAATATATTGGTATTTCTTAAACTGTAGGTAATTTGCCCAGGATGCGAAAAAGTTTTTTGCTGCATCAAGTGTCGGCAGAAGCACGAGAAGGAAGCACAGTGCGAGCCACAACTAAAAGATGTCCAAAAAAAGCAAGAGCTATCTTGTCCAATTTGTTGCATCAAGCCGCTTGTTTTGACCTCAGAGATCCCGTTAAGTTTAATACAACATTTAGCGGAGCACTTACCCTTGCAATGCAAAAGATGCTTGAAGGTGAGCAGTTATAGAACTGAGTAAAATATCAACTACCCCTTTTACTTTTAGATATACGAGACTAAGAGTAGTCTATTAGAATTTTCCGTCTGCCACACAAATAGGCAAAGTTGTAAATTATTGATGAGCGGTGAGAAAATGGAAATACCAAAAATAAATTTACAACGAAAGTGCTGCTCAACTCAAACATCTCCTGTGGTAAACAGTTGTTCGATCAATAATAATTATGGTACACAGCAAAATCCCCTCGACGAAATAAACCCGAAATGGCAGAACAAACAGAAAAATCTACAGTCTTCGGTTGAAGGCACTTCCAGTGATGCCTTGCACTTGCAGAAGAACAATGGCAAAGGTGCCTTAGTACGTTCAACCTCAACTCCTACTCAACTTTTGCTGTCGAAACCGAAGGAGAGTCATTTCGACGCATCTAGCATTCACTTATCCAGTATACATGGGTCCAGTAGTGAATCTGAATGCAGTCCTGTAATAATGCTCAGGTGAGTGCGATGCGAAACTATGCACGTTATTTTGAATACACTTTATACATTCGTCAGCACACAACCGTCGCCCACGAGGGGATCGATTAATTTTAGTAAAAGTGCAAATAAAGTAAGAAAAGGAGGCAAAGGGAAACTGGCAATGGCATCTCCATTGCGACAAGTAATGTCGAAGAGCATTCAGCGCGCAATTGCCCAACGGAATGCAAATGAATTGGTCAACAACGTCGGAACCAGCAATAGCATACAATCCCTTAAAGCATTAGACACTGGTGAGTAGATGTTCGTCTTGGTAGGAGTAAATTTACATTGTTTACTGCCAGTTTCTATTGAGGCTCCTCTGGACTTGAGGACAACACCTGCCTTGAGACGTACCCGAAGCGAAACCATTGAACGAAGTTCTTATGAAAAGTTAAATGTTTCTGAATCCAGTCGGACCAAAGAGCTTCTATTTTCGTCCCACAAGCTCACAAAAACTCAGTCAATTTTGGTGAAATCTGAAAGTTGTCAGCAACTGGACACAGTGTATCAAACATGCAGTAGCATTGAGGTGTTCACCACAGCAATAAACCAATTGAGTCTGACGGGAAATTCTGGTTCAGAGGCAGAAAGTCATTTCCTCGTTACTCCGAAAACATCTGGGGCACCTTTGAAAAAGAGCTTATCACTTGAAAACTGGGAAATTCCCGAATACAGCTTGCCATCACCAACCAATGATTTCTACTTTACTCCAATTGCGACACCTTTAAAGGCCACAAATAGACGAAACTATTACGGTGAGAATAAGGAACAGAAAGACAGAGATGAACCTAAAAAGGTCTCGAAGCCAGGTGGTGGTTTGTGGTCACTTGTAACGTCCGTCATTCGGTTGCCCTCTTTTGGAAGCGGAATCAAAAAACCGGAACCCAAACCAGAGCAATCAATCTCTTTAATAAGACGATGCGCATCTTTTGCGGGTTAGCTTTGAATTTAACCACAAAATCTTAACGTCTACTAATATTAAACTTGAACCGTCTAGGTGTAGCTTCTAATGGTGCTGGTGGGTCAGAAGAGTCCATTTTCAAACGAAAGAGAGCAGTGACATCAGATGTTCCGATGAGCAACAATTTGTTCGAGTCAGAGGCAGCACCAAAACGAATTAAGAAAATTGAAGCCCGGAAGCCAATCGAGAGAATGCGCAAGATGCCGTGAATAATATTTGTAGCTTGACCACACGAGAATCTTTCAACATGTCCAATTTGAATATATTTACGTATTGTATGCATCCATATTTTTTTTTGTGAATTGACTATTTTGTGGTAAATAAAGTAATTGCAACAAATATTGTTGTTTTGGTTTATTATTATCTGAAAATACACCTTTTTAATCGTTTCGGAGAAATTTTTTTTTTAACACCCTCCAATTTTTTTTTCCTTTACGTTTCAAGATGCGTAGAGTCCAAGAATGCAATGTCCGTCCGCCGCATCATCGGTACCTACCTTAATTTCCGGTCGAAAAAATCGTTATTTCGCATATAGTCTACATTTGGGCCCTAGTTGCGTGGTTTCAGGGGTGAAAAAGGGGGGTAAAATTACGCATTTTTAAAGTTTTTGTGAACTTGGCCATGTGGGGTATCTTTTTTATGATATTTATGGTGAGGATATCGAATATGAAGTCGATTTTGATGAAGTGACGGGTAAAGAATTAAAAAAAAATATGAAAAAAAATTGTTAATTATTTTTTTTTTAAAAAAAAAAAAAGAAAATTTTCTATTATAAAATAAAATAAATGCTGCTTGGGAGGATTACCAATATTATTGTATTCAGTCAGAAATAATAAATCCATGTGTAAAGATATCGCAGCGTTTTTTCTTAATTCTGAGGTAGAATGATTTTTCCAAGCAGATGAATTGATCGAATAAAAATACACAGTAACGGCTAAAACCTTTTTGTACATCTGATAAATGATAATATACTTATACACGGTATAATTTCAATTGTCAAATTAATTCACTCATATCCATGTCGCCTTCTGATTCAGGTTCTTCATGCAGTCTTGTAATATCGATTCGTTTCTCCTCGGTGGATAAATACTGGGCTAAAGTATCTCTCAATGCTAGAGCTATTTTGCTGGAATTATTGCTGCCGACTCTCCTTGATTTGGGAAATTGCTTAACCTCCGAATGCCACTCCCCCAGAATGATATTGCCGTCGTTGTCCTGCCAGTCGACAAAAGTATTCGAGCAATACATATCAATGGGAGAAGATGTTCTTTTCACGTAATTGTGCAGAGCAATTGTGGCGAGAACCACGGTTTTAATATTTTCAGGAAAGTAGTGCATGGAAGTTTGGAGAACTTTCCATCGAGCAAAGAGGACTCCGATGGCATTATCCAACACGCTGTGAACTTGCATTACCCTATTGTTGAAATTTAACTGTTCTTCGGTCAGATCATTGCCAGAGTACGGCTTCATGATGTGCTTTTTTAAGGCGTAGTTTTGACTGCCTACAAAGTAATAAGGAAACGTTTCATCACATGAAGTCCCATGAAGCATGTCGTCGTTGGGTAGATTTATTTCACTGTTTAAAATCTTCACTCCGGCCACTGTTTCTGCAAATAAGACACCACAGTGATTAAGCAAAAACAGCGAAGATCACCGTTATACCTGTCTCGGTTTCCTCAGTGAATGTCTGCAGATCTAAAACTGTGAAACAGTAGTCCATGTCGCACGACAAACTTAATGACAGACATTGATTAGCAGACAGAGACAAGCCCAGCTTCTTTCTTTGAGCACAAGTGAAAAGTATATATTTCTCATCGATTGGTCCCACGCAGTTTGATAAATTAAATCTTTCGTAATAGCACTTTGAAATATTTTTGAAATCTTCAGCAGTCGGCTCCAACACAAACAGCGGAGACAAACATTTCCAAATGACTTGGCAGGTCTCCAAAATAATGCCTCTGACTGACGATTTTCCCGCCTTGTACATATTGACTATTTGGTCGAGGGAAACTCCTTGTGCCAGATATCTAAACAAGAGAAAGTTAGTTCTACATAATTATATAGATACTTCCGAGCACACTATTCCTTACGTTAGGGTCATCGCTAGACGACATTCAAAGCTGATGGGTGTTCTGATTGATCTCTTTGTCAAATCATCACCCACCAAGTTCAATAACTCATCATACTGTTCTCTGAAATTAAAATAAAAATTTCTTTCGATTTCGAAATCCCGAAAAACACTCCCAACCTGGCCATTCTCGTATGATTGAAGAATTCCATCGGATTATTTTCTTTAATTTTCTTGAATGTTTGAACAAAATAACCGGACGTATTTCGCTGCAAGTACTGATTTTGCACCCATATTCGCCGTTTCTTCCGAGGCCCACATGATTCGTCGCTATTTCCGTTACATTTTCTGTTGCGTTTAGCTTTAGCATCTTTGCTATTAGTATTGTGATTATCGCTAGCTTGTCTCAATTCTAGTTCTTCAATGAAAGTTGATGGATCATAAGAGTCATTGACTGTTTCGTATGTCTCCCCTTGACTTGTTGATTCTGTGCAGTTTTCCTCTTCAACTACTAACGAATTGTTTTCAATTTGGACTGGTCTTTCGATCAACGGGAAATCTGATGTATTTCTGCAAGCAACATAATGAATTTAGGAATAAAAAAAAGCATTTGACATGTAATTACTCTGGTTCAAGCACTTTTGTGATGGACTGTGATTCCTCCAGCTCTTCATCATCGTCTAAACTTTGGTAAAGCAAGCAGTAAATGTACAGCGTATACAATGTATACAGAGTACGGATATCATCCATTTTGTACAATTTTTTAACAATGTATGTAAATTAAAATAGTTGCACTGATTTACTGATTGAAATACTGCGTTCTCCACAACCTAACTCCACAACTAACAATAAATGTTTATTTTTACGTTGTTTACTTTTTATTTACTTAAGCGAGGTTAAATGTTATACAAATGTCACTTTCTCAGTTTCGTAATTGCAGAATCTGTAATAAGCAAATACTGTGAATCTGGCTTTAGGTCAGGTGTGCCAATAGTAGTAATTAACACGGAGTTTAAAATCTAAAGATTAAGCGGTAAACACAAGCAGAACTTTTCCCGTCGTTCGACTAGGACCGATAACTGTGGCAAATTAAATTTTGTATTTTTTCCGAAAGATTTTAGGTCGCTGATCACGGGAAAAATAATTTAAAAAATTCCAGATGGACCGCTTACGAAATATACTTCGAAAAAGATTCAGTTCATCCGGCTCCCAAAATCCTTCGGCAACTGGTTTATTTACACTTATTTATCACTTTAAGGACCTAATAACAATGTAGTAAAAGGTTATTGTTATTTTGTGCATGAAATAGGGAAAATACTCAAAAAACAAGTACTACATTAATTTATATCATTTTTATTGAATATATTTAATGTTTTTTATAATATTTCCCATTTTTACCGATTGAAATATTCAAATTGACTGCAAATTCTAACTTTACAACTACTACCACCGTCATTGTGGCCGTACTTTTGTACACCGTTTTGCTTACGTCACTCACCGTAATAATTCGACCGCCACATGATGGCTTCTTAGGAAACCAGAGCTTCAGAGGATTCGTGTACCAACTGTACATGAGCGTGCGGTGATATGGTACACAAAGTATTTGTGTATATGTTGGCGAGAAATTGTTGGTCAAAAAGTGTTAAATTTTGCCTATTCTTAGGCGTTTTAGGATAAACTCACTGAATTTCAAATCAAAATATTGCTAATATTATGCACTCTTTTATTGAAAAAAGCTACAAAAATAAAAGAAATGACACTTCTCTGTGTATGAATGCAAGAAAATCTGAAAAAAATCCGTCCAAAAATAGGGGAAAAATGCATATAAAAAATTCAAGAAACTACTCTTAGTAAAATGTTCTTTATGGAAAATGTAGGACCTTTTTAAAAATCCCTCTATTCAAGTCCTATTCTAACCTTTAATCTATTAAATGATGTATATTTCATTAGATATAATGTATATATCATTATAATCGATTCCGAAATAAAGGGGTTATGAGGTGTCAACTTTGGTCGATTTCGGGATTTAGGTGTATCCTCCGGCGGAAAGAAAAGGGAAAAGGGGAAGGAATTTAACTTTGTTCAAATTCTTCTATGAGACCCAATTCATTATACGAGTTTCATGGTTAATTCAGTTTGGACGCCGGAGACACATTGAAGAAATTATACCTCGACCCCTATGGAGTTTAAAGAGAAACTTTTTTCAAAATTTCAATCCTCTCTCCCGCCCACCCCCTTGGGCCGATTTGGCTCATTATCGAACTTAACCGAGCTATTAACCCTAGAAATAATTTAAAAAAATTTGGTTCAAATATCTTTGAAATTACGCCCTCTAGCGTGTAAATATATATAAATATATATATGTATATAAATATATATAAATACATGTAAACTGTTGAATAGGGGTGGTTTCGTACTCAGGGAGGCATGAAACAAAAAACTATGAAAGAATTTTTGGAAAGTCATAACGGTATCAATACGCAGATGTTTCAATTCAAAATCTTCCTAAAAATTTTTTATGACGTTTTCGTCTCAAAGTCGTGGGCTAATTATCGATTGTAGGCTTATTTGTCCCAGATACTTTTTGTAGAGAATTTTGTCAGCTTTAATTTAGTATATATGTAGATGTTTTAGTCGTACAATTGATATATTTGAAGAGATATTCGAGAAAAACCAATTTTCGAGCAATTTTCACCCCTAAAAACCACCCTTATTTGTCCCAGATACTTTTTGTAGAGAATTTTGTCAGCTTTAATTTAGTATATATGTAGATGTTTTAGTCGTACAATTGATATATTTGAAGAGATATTCGAGAAAAACCAATTTTCGAGCAATTTTCACCCCTAAAAACCACCCTTAAAAGTTAAGCACATGCATAATCATCGGGGACTTTTGGGAAAATAATGAAGACCCTAATATATAACGAAAAAAAATAAAGACCTTTTGTCTGAATTATTCCGAATAAAAACCCTAACTTCCGTGGACTAGTTTCCTTTATGAGCAAATTGTATTCTTTTTCTCAAAAATATACAAAATATTGTATTATATTCTGAATAAACCCAATTTTGAATGGATTTCTGCAATATTATTTGGGGCTAATTTCGAAAATGTAGCATTCGATATTCAAGATGTTTTAACTGTGTCTATTTTGTTCCATTTTGGTCATGTACAATTTTGATAAAAGTGAGCACAGTTTCTTAATAATGTGAACTTAAACCATCGGGAATTTCCATGTACAGTGTGTTCCAAAAAAACGTGTTTGCGTTTATTTCGTATAGATCACTAACACAGACATACACATAGGCAAATGATTTTCTTCATTGTATTGCTATTTGAGCGTTATATTCTTTTCTTCAGTTCATCTTGATACTTCGTACAGAGAACACCAATTTAAAATGAGTGCAATTTACGAGAAGCGTTTTGAAATAGTTTTCTTAACTATAGTCATCCAAAATGACCCAAAATGAGACGCAGGCTTAGTGAATGTGGCATAAAACATAAGAATGTAAGCGCTAAACCATTACTGACCGACAAAAACATAAAAAAAAAGGTTGAGTTAGGCAAAGGAGAACTTGGACCGTGATTGGAGCAACGTGATATTGACATGAATCATCTTTCTTCCTCTACAATTACTAGAAGAAAGCGTGGACAAAACAAGGTGAAGTATTTTTACAGCGGACAGTTAAACATCCAGCAAAAGTGCATGTTTATGGGTGCTTCTCTGCAAAAGGATTCGGAAAGTTAATTGTGTTCACGGGAACCCTTAATGCCGAATACATGGATCAACTTTATAGAAAGGGTTTGTTAAAGTCCGCTGAATCCTTGCATGGGCGTGAAAACAATGATTGGATCCTACAAGAGGATAATGATCCAAAACATCGAAGTCGTCTCTGCACTAGCTGGAAAGAAGAAAATGGTATTACAACGTTGGAATGGCTATCCCAGAGTCCAGATGCAAATCCTATAGAAAATGTTTGGGCGTTAATGAAGATAAAACTAAGAGGAAAAAAAATTAGGACTACCTAGCAGCTCGAACGAGTTCTACAGCGGATTTGGAAAAGTTTTAGTTCCGAATATGCTCAAAAATTGAGTGAAAGTTGTTCAAAAGATGCCAGGCAATTATAGATAACAACGGTGACTGGACTCCATATTAATAATATTGCGCAAAGCATTTTCATGTATATTTTTAGAAATAAATGCGATTTAAGGAATATGTATCGTTTTTAATGCTTTATTTTTAAACACGTTTCTTTGGAACACTCTGTACATATTTGGCTTTTCAAGTTTTACTTCTATGGCAAACCCGCCTTAACATTGTACGGTTGTTAATATTGTTTTTTGAATTGTAATGCTCTCACAGGGAACTAACGCTAAAAGAAGCTCTGGATTACTTAGAGGAACTTGGTTCAGAAGATGGACATGATCCTTCCAATGACCTTTACGCTGTATATATTATACCACCAGAAAAGGACGGTTATGTGAGTGGGGAAGATGATGTTGATGAAGGTGATGATGGTATTCCGCATAATGTATGCCTATCGCAGTTGAGATCAGGATGTGAACTAGGTTTTGAAAACGGCATATGTCTTCAAAACTTTGACAATATCGCAAGCGACTCCAATGAAATTCTCGAAGATAGTGTTTTGTCATCTCGATTACGTCGTGTTCAACCATCTACTTCTGCATGCTATCTGCCACAGTGCCACCTTCCAATAAAAATGCTACTTTTACTTGGTCACATGATGAATCTGCCGCATTGATCCCGATGTTCCCACAGGCCAATTATAAAGATTGTCAACATTTAAAACCACATGAACTATTCGAGAAGTTTGTGGACGACGATTTACTTCAACACATTTGCGATTGCTCGGAGGTGTATGCCACTTATCGAGGAAAAACAATGGCGATGATTACCGTCAACGGTTAGTCAAAACAATAGTTTTTCATACAATCTACAAAAAAAAAAACAAATTTTATTCCAGAACTTCGTGTTTTCATTGGCATTTTGCTTGTTAGTGGCTACACCGGTCAAATTAGTTTTAGAGCCATGTGGAGCACGGATAACGACTTACGAAATGTTATGGTATATAATAGTATGCGTCGAAACCGTTTTGAGGAAATTTTGCAGAGTCTGCATTTTGAACCGGATTTGCATCCACCAGAAAATGTGAATGATAAATTAAAAAAGCTGCGACCCATAATGGATCATATCAAAACAAAAATGTTGGAGTATTTCCATCCAGAGCAGCATTTATCGTTTGACGAAAGCTTGATCGCATATTTCGGAAAAAACGGATGTAAGCAGTTCATAAAGAGAAAACCAATGCGCTTTGGATATAAGGTGTGGTCTTTATGCACTCCGACCGGATACATGATAAACTTCGAGGTGTACCAAGGCAAGAATCCGCGATCATGCTCAGCATATGAGGAAAGATTTGGAAAATGTGCTGCTCCTCTAGTAAACATGATTGACGATTTTATGGAGACGGTTCAACAGTTGCCTTTCTCGTTTTATTTTGACAGTTTGTTTACAAGCTTTCTGTTGTTGGCATATTTAAAGAGTCGTGGCTTTAATGGAACTGGTACGATTCGAGAGAATCGAATTCCAAAAGGCTGCCCGATTCCTCACAAAAAAATTTTTAGGAAACAACAACGCGGTCACTTCAGGTCCATCAAAATGAACGAAACAGGGATTCGTCTTACAAAACGGCGTGATAATGCAGTCGTTTGCATGTTGTCAACTGCTTTAGGATCAGCACCAACCTCCACTGCATCTCGATATTCCAAAGAAGCTCGGAAGAAAATAGGGATCACTCGCCCATGTGTCGTAACAGAGTACAATAAGAATATGTGTGGGGTCGATCGTTTCGACCAGAATGTTTCTGCGTACCGAATTGGATATCGTGGAAAAAAATGGTGGAGCTGTATCTTTACCTGGCTTATAGATGCTTGTGTCCAAAATGCATGGCAGCTTCATCGGAGTGTGAATTCAAGTATGCCACAGCTTCAATTCAAACGCGAAATTGCAATTTATTATTGCAAACATTTTGGTGATCCCCCAAAGTCACATAGCAGTGTTGCAAGCAAAAGGCGATATTTGGAAGCTAGCACGTTAGCAGATACTCTTCGATACGATAAAACCGATCATCTCGTCGTTCCTTTGGAAAAGAAAAGACGCTGTGCTGGAGGCGTATGCTAATCTATTGTTCGAACGGCTTGTTCTAAATGTGACAAAGGTCTTTGCTTGAAATGTTTCAAGCCTTACCACACATCATTATAAATATAAAAATAAAAATATAAACAATAAAAGGTATAAATCGTTTATTCATTCTGTTTTATTCGATAAAAAACTGCTTTTCTATTGGGGTGCACTGGTGCAGACCTGTACCCTGACGCTTCTGGCGTTGCCATATGGCAACAGAATTTTTCAAGGAAACTTGGACCTTTAACAGAAATCTAATGATACAGTTGTCTTATACTTGTTTTTTAATAACGGTAATTAATTTTTCTTTGAAAAATTCGAAAATTTAACGTTCAGGAAGATTCGGGTTCAGTTTGGACGCCGGAGACACATTATACGAGTTTCATAGTTAATTCAGTTTGAACGCCTGGAATCTAATTATATTATTATTTTATTAATTATATATATTCTCTCAAGTAATTTTCGTTTTACGATCTGATAAAGTGTAAGAATATTAAGTATAATCCGAATTAGATAATTTATAAATAAAAACATACTTCCTAGGTCCTAGGGAGTCAATGTAGCATTTTACCACGCTCTGGTTAATGGTTTACTAAGCATATTACAGAATCCTCTATATCTGAGACAGGAAAGATGTTTCCTCATTCCTGTCATGTGCTGTTATGACAGATACCCGGTTTGACTGATTTGCATGCAACAATATATTCTAATAAGATTTTATTGAAAAAATATATTTTTAATCAATTATGGATAAAGCAAATGACGATAAATTCTTAAAAGTTTGCAATGGTGACTATGACGAAGTCAAAACCCCATTTCTAATCGGAGTTGCCGGAGGCACTGCAAGTGGAAAGGTGAGACAGTAAAAATTCAAGGAATACTTGCATTGCAGTATATTAAATTTTCTATCCAAGTCGACGGTATGTAAACGGATAATGGAACAATTAGGTCAAGCCGATATGGACCACACTCAGAGACAGGCAAGTAGCTGAGCGTCGATTGAAATATTAAATCTTAATTTTCCTGGTACACAAATAACATTTTTTACGTACACATTCACGTTTTATATAATAAAGATTTTATTCCGTCGTAACACGAGGCAGATATTTTGACAGAATGAATTACGGTACTTTTTAAATACTATTAGGTTGTTTGCATAAGTCAGGATAGTTTCTATCGTGAACTTACACCGACCGAGAAAATCAAGGCACAAAAGGGTTTATTCAATTTCGACCATCCGGACGCATTCAACGAGAAGTTAATGTTCAACACACTTCAGTCTATTTTAGATGGGAAAATAGTGGAAATACCCGCTTACGATTATCGCACAAACTCACTGTAATGACCTTAGTGCAATACTTAAACTGTATCAATTGTTAACACTACTTCTAGCGATTACGAAAACAAACTGACTATATATCCAGCAGATGTTGTACTTTTTGAAGGAATCCTCGTTTTTTATTTTCCGGACATTAGAGATCTTTTTCACATGAAATTGTTTGTGGACACCGATAGTGATACTAGATTAGCCAGACGAGGTAAAAAAATAAATTTCCCTGAAAATCATCACTCTTCAGTTAGTTCATAATTCTGAATCTTTGTTAGTTCCTAGGGACATCAACGAGCGGGGAAGAGACTTGGATCAAGTTTTAACGCAGTACATGACTTTTGTAAAGCCGGCATTTGAAGAATTTTGTTCGCCGGTAAGAGTTATTAATTATATTTGCTTATTGTACTTGTACCTAAGTACTAAGCAAAATTGAATGCAAATCTTTTTTTACAGACTAAAAAATTCGCCGACGTTATTATCCCACGTGGTGCTGACAACACAGGTAGGTTTACACACGAATGTTTCATTATTTGATTCCACATAAGGAAGTAGTGTTCGTTTAAACTTTGGGTAGTAGAAATTGTTTTTTAGGAAGCTTATTTTTAGACACATTAGCTATCATTCATTTATTAACATGTTTCATTCAAATGATTTCTGCTTTCTTAGTACCTTAGAGGATGGTACGCAGTTTTGGTTTTTTTCGTTTAATATGGAGCTCCTAGATCAGGAACTAATAAAATAAATATATATACATAACAAGTTAATTAATAAAAAAAATCAACAGAGACCAGAGGTTGCTTATTATTTTTGCAGTTGCGATTGATCTTATTGTTCATCATATTGGAGAAATTCTTAGGCCAGGTGGATGCACCGGTAATGCCCCATCAATATTGCTACTCAAGCGACGGGATCGTGAACATTAATATTTAGTTATTATCAAATAATTAAACAATAGTGATCTCCCATCGTGGTACAATTGCGGCAATGTGTGTCAATAATTATTAGAAAGTAATTGTACAATGGCATCAAATGGGTAACTTTCATGTGTCATAGCTTTAAGTTATAATTAATGTGAATACAATTAGAACGAAATTACGCGTAAGTAAAATTAGATTTCGATAATTAATTGGATATGAACTACATATGCATGCAGGATACCTTGAAAAGAAGGATTTTTAGAACGCTGAGCATTGACTGATAAATTTTGCAGCACTTTGTAAGAACAGTGTTTCGTGCTCGTCATACAGTCTCTACTTAGACAATTTCAAAGCAGTGAAAGAATGTAGAGCAGCAATCACTTTGCACAAAATGGGTGTTATTTTGGATTAATAATTCAAATCTATCAAGTGCTGTATATACATATAATTATGTATTATAAAAACAGTACAGAGAAGTCCAAAAATATTAATTAACACTGCTGCATTAAGTGTTTCCTTACACATTGCAGCCGGGAATCAATCGTTTATGCATGTATCTTGTGCTAGACGTTTATCCATAGCCATGAAACAAAATGCGTTCTAAATTGATTATCTTAAGGATTCACTTCACGCCGTTTAAATCGGGATACAAACCACTAAACCAGTATCATAAACATGTTTTGCATGCATTCATCATTCCCGATGGCATTTCAAATGTTGAACGTCTGTTTGTGTTTCTATAATTGTGTTCCCAGTTTTCAAGGACTATTGTTCATGTATTGCCGTATTGGGTGTAAAACTAAATCCTAAAGTAAGCAGTCTGCTAACCGTAGTGTGGGGAAGTCTCTAGTTTTAAGTAGACAACTAAGTTAATAATTTGTTTTTCGTTTTGGTAGAAAACATTCATTTTTCTATAACATTTTCTTTACACAGTATTTCTTAAATATTTTATAAGAAAGACAATTATAAACATAAAATAAAATAGAATTTCACAGTGGTCTCTTATTATAACCATTTAAAGGATGTAAGTCCTTGATATAATCCCTGAAACATCCACAAGCTTATTTTTTTCGTTTTATTTTTTGCGAAAGTAAACTAAACGTTGCACTTAACATTGGTATCGATAAAATGATTGGAATACATTCTTGCGTCGACCTTTGAACAGTCCACTGTTAAGTTATTAATAAACCAGTAAAGTGGAAATGATTTTCTTAGTTAATGTAGAGCATTTAACCGCCATAATCAACATTAATCTAGACATATCATGAATGCTTTAGTTTTGTGATATTTGATTCACCGCTATAATTTGCTGTGTGAGAAAAACACCAAATTCAACAAACAAACAAAATTGTCTACAGTTACTGAATAATATTTCCACATTCGAATATTTCTCTTTTATTTATAGTTGCCATCGATTTAATCGTTCAACATATTCGTGATTTTTTAAATAACCGCTCAAGGCAAGATACTCTTGATTCGTGCGGAAGCGGTGGTAACTTGTTGTCGGCGGCCCAAGGTAAGAGGGGGTGCGATACGAACAATTTTCTGAGACCTCACTAACTTTTCTTCTAAAGCTATTTAAAACTAATATTGTTTTTTATGTTTGTACTTTTAAACAATTTTTACTTTTTGATAAAATAGCAAAAGCCATTATCCAAAGCTTGCACGATATTTACAAATACAGTTTCATTTTATAATTTGTTCCCCGATTGTTTATTAGTGTTACGTAATTGTTTCCGTATAGTAAACTATACTGTGATTATGAATCTAATTGTGATATATAGAAAAACGTTTTTCAATTTGAATTATTAGAAATAGAGACACAAATGAAATTAATGGAGTTTACTTTAGCATGCTACTGTAAATAACAATTGCTTCCTTCACAGATAGATATTTAAGCATTTAATTAAAATCTCTCTATTGTTATTATAATGTAGATTGATTAGATTATACCACCGTTATAATAATTTTGGTTTAAAAATTGAAAATGATTAGGTATTTTTTTGCCATTTCTTCTTGTATTAGGAATAGGATATTATAACTGAAAAATGTTTTGGCTTATCATACTTGAAAAAGTCGATTGCAGTAATTGATTTTGTTTTGAAACATAAAAATTACTTGGAAAATATATTTTTTTGCTTATTCTCATTTCAAAAAATTTTCTCGAATTTCCCGATTTCCTTATAAAAAAAAAGATCTAACCTTGAGTAATATCAAGTTGAAAATATTGGGACTCGTTCTCATCATTCTCAAGATAAGTATTATATTGCAGTTTGAAAAAGCACACACAATATATGAAATGTTTTTGCAACTAATTTCTTGCGAAGTACTAAAATTCTAATACTTGCGAATGTGGTAAATAAAACTTTATAATTTTTATTACATTTTTGTTAATTTTGCAATTATTTTTTTTTAAATTACGAAATTCAAAGGAAGTTCAACAATTCTCGGAGTGAGGAGATTTTCGAGCTTATGCAAAGAGTTAACAACCCGGGGAAATATTTTTTTTAATAAAAACAAAGATCTCATGAATCAACACTAGATCCCATTTAAAAATTATATTTAATCCCAGGAGAATTAGTTTGAGTTGAATTGAAGTCTGGAAAGATATGTACAAATGTAACAAATTGAGGAAATAAAGTAAGTTCTTGGAATAATGGGTTTTAAATATTGCTTCTGGGTGGAAATATTTATTTGTGGTTTGATCGTACATTATCGTCGTATTACAATAAAAAATGATTACAAAACAAAAATTGATGAGAAAATTAATGATGGCTTAGTACTTGGTGTATTGTGGAGACGATCATTGCTTGCACAGAAGAGCACAATGAGAAGAACAACGACTTTTTATTGACTGCCTTACAAACTACATGTAGTAGTTTACCTCGTTATCGATTCGTCAAGTTAAATACAGGTCAAATGAGGATGATATCGCAAATTCTGTGTGCAATAAATCTGGGAATGGGTTAAACGATTCTAGACATGTTAAAGGACTGAGGGCAGAAGGCTCGGAAAATTGGACTGAATCGTTGTCCGAATCCAAGAGTACATTCAGTGCCAAGTTATTCTCGGTTGGTGAAACCTTGTCAAGTGATCTTATACTTTGGCTGAAAGGACTCAAGCACGATTCTGAAAGTGGAAGAGATTCCCCATCAGACTCCAGGACCAACTGCGGTTCGAGGCTTAATGTGAGAAAATCTGGATTTTCCATGTGGTTTTTACGCTTCTCTCTGGTTCGACATTTGCACTTTTCACCAATTTTACTATTATTCATGTCTAGTACACAATTTACAGATTTTCCTACGTTATTGTCTAACGCACTGCAGAGTCTGATGTCCGTCATGTTGTCGTCCTCATCCCTGCAGTTAGTGCTATTTTCACTCAAAAATGATATAATGCCGTAGTTGTTAGAAGTGTTCAACGCCTCCGTGAGTGTTCTTATGTACTTCATAGCCAAGCGCAATGTTGTAATTTTGGTTAGTTTCTCGTTGGTTAAGTTTTGCTCATCGTTGTTGACAGATTGAGGAACACATTGGCGAAGTTTCTCAAAAGCGAAATTGATTTCCCTCATTCGCGTTCGTTCTCGAGCATTTGCAGTTTTCCTTCTGTACTTGCTAAGCGGTGCCGTTTTACATTTTGTTTTTCCCTTAATTTTAGTTTCTGGACTCATTGCCAGTTTCGTCAGAGGCAATCCTTTGGCAGCCAACCGTTTGTGCCGTTGGCGAAGCGAATACTTTTCTCCATTCCTCTCTCCCTTCATGTGGTCTAGATGGACTTTGTTACTATTATTATTGGCATCGGCTATCACAGATACTTCCTCCTGAGATGGAGACTTCATTGTTTGTTCTTTTGTTTTTAAAACGAAACGTCTGTGAAATCATCAAACATTTTCTATCATTATGAAATGAAAAGCAAAAACGTACAACTACTGCAGTATTAGTGGGCATCAAAAGGGCATTCTTAACTCAGAAGAATCTTGAGCAAGGATAATAGGAGGCAGCAAATTAGTTGACACAATTTTAAACTGAAACGTAGTTATTTAGTTAGATTATGTCCATAGATAAATTTCTACCATGCAGGAGAATAGAAATTAAACAATAAAAGAAAATTAAATTGATTCAAAAAATATTATTTGGGTGACCCCAAAAGGAGCACATTTGATGTTTTCTTCATTTCGTCTAATTTCGCTTGATTAATGGAGTGCATCGATCGAATTACAGAATTAATTTTTTTTTATTAGTTGATTTATTGCCCAGGGAGTGGGTTAAATTGCCAGCGGAGCACAGAATCTATCACCGGAAACACATTAAAAATTAATAGCGGGAACTAATTACAAATCGAATTTGCTTCTGCAACATAGCGTCATTTTTTTGGCAATTCAATTTACTAAATAAATCGAAAAACAAACCACCAGTTCAAACATACATAAAATGGTAAAAACTAGTAAGTAACGCGTCGCTAATTTTTTGGTTATTATTTTGAAGGACATTTGCCAAAAACAAAATATTCAAGCGGTAATCGTTTGAATGTGAAATTGAAGTAGTAAAGTGAAATTCATTTAACGCTTTAGTTGTGATTTATTTTCTCTATGTACTCAAAATGTTACAACGCCTACTTGACTTCTTGGAAGGATGGTTAAGTTAAGAAGCGAACAAAAAACCAAGCAATTTTTATGTTGGCGTTGAAATACAAACCTAATACGGAAAGATGTTTTCAAACAAGTTTCGCCTTTTTAGGTACTCCGACTTGGAACCGTCATAATTTAATTTGGCGATCGTGCATGGATATTGCTTCATTACAGAGGACCGAACCAAGTGCAGCAGCACAAAACTAACACTTGATCACGGATAACATCACTGCATCATAATCTTGAAACTGAATCAATCCTTTTTCAACTTGCTTTGATTACACAGAAAAATCCACACGGACTGAGTAATTCTTAAATTTAAAAAAAACTGTTTTATCGAACACTTGTTGCGACAACTTTCAACCTTTTAAAGTGATGCGAAATTTTAGTCTTAAAAGAAAACATTTAACTTTAGTGAGTCTCTCTGCACAATGGATCAAAGATTTACTGTCTTTCGGTTAATTCTTAGCCAAGCGGCGATGTTCGAGCGACTAAGGCTCAGTAGGATTACTTTCACGTATTTCTTTGATCGTCAACTGATTTGAACGTGGGTGCATCGCTCGGCTTGAGCTTACAGAGGACTGTGATGGGGCTGCAACTAGTTTACAGCCGTTCGAGCCTACGCAGATACCACTTCGTTCTGCTTAACCAGTTCCGCGGCGATCGTTACTGTCGCACACTTTTCCGTTCCCCGAAACATGTTGTTATGACCAAAATGGAAAGAAGTTCGGATTTTCATCAGTGGCCTTAGTTTTAGCTTAAATACAAAGCTAAATGCCAGAATTGCAAATACATGAGCTCAATGCCTATTGGGACCGCTTTAGCTATGGCTAAGTGGTTCATCGATTGCATCCAGTCATCATCAAATCTATGAGAATTTGCCCGATATTAATCAATTTTTTCTGTTTAGAAGAAATTGTATCAAAGTGGACATCGCAGTCGAGTCATCACCTTTCACAGGCACTTGACGAGTTGATTCAGGCAATGAGCAATAATTTCTGATGAAAAATCTGATTAGCCTAAAGGAGCATATTTCCTATTTCATTGTGATTTATGCATTTCAATTTTCTGGGTGGGTTAATAGGAAAATATTTTGCCCAGTTCCTGGGGGTACTGACTAAAATATACAATAATCAAGGTCGGATTTCTGCAGCATTAACATCGCGCGATTTTACAATAAGATACTAATAACGGAAATGAATAGGTACTGAATCCTCTGTAGATGCAGGATGTGAATGGGTTGTAAGGAGGCCTCGGTTTTCACACGTATGAACCAAGACATCTCCCACACGCTGTTGGCTCTGATGATTTACGATCATGTTGTTACAATAGTGGCCTGCAGCGGAAAAGACTACAATCATGTGCAGGTTATTTTAACAAAATTTATTAGATTTTCGTACGGAGAAATCGCTTCACTCATACGAAGAAAGAATCCTGCATCCATATTTGATTTAAGAGCAATTATATTTCGCCGTGCATACATCCTATAGCTTTTCATTATTTTGAAAAGCGACCTTTTAAAATTAGCAAGATAAGCGTAAATCAAAACTTGTATGACATTAAACTGAAAAACGGGTTCACTAAAATGTTCCCGGTTTTTAGTACACTTGTGGAGCAACATATTTATCGACCCACATGTTATTATGATATGCAAACATGCCTTTGATCTGACAAAGTTATATTTAAAGCGGTATTAGGTGTACAGGTGGATTACACGCGTTAGGCATTTGCAACATTAAATTTTATTTAAATCAAATGCCTAGCAAACACAAAAGTCCGGTAATCACTGATGTTGACATAAAATAATTACATTTTGAATAATAATACAACTCGTTTGCGCTTATTCTTAAAATATCAAATAAACGATTGTTATAGGAATTGTGTTTAATCATAAGCACACTTGTGATCAAAAGGATAATCTTATTTGTAGATCGTCAATTGAATGAATATAGTGTGGGCACTACAAAAAAAGTAAGTCATTCAAGCTACCCAAAAACCTTCACCGAATTCTCATCGTGACCACTCTTCACAAAAATAACTCTTACAATCAATTCATCGCATGCAAGGTAAACAAGGTAGGCCTACCGGAATTGGACTCTGTTCTTCACAGTTTAAAATGTTTTTTGTTTTTTTTTTTACTCCACTCAATTCCTCCCACGCTTTAAAGCTCGGCACGTGGGTATTGAGAGATAGAAGAAAAAGTAACATACCTACGTAAAATTCAGCGTACAAATTTGAAAATTACCCAACTAAACTGGTATTGGATTTTTCATTCATGAAGCAGCCTACGATTTGACTGCTCCAAACCAAGTTACCGACGACACAAGGCAAACACAGATGCATTCACTTCATCGCAAAGTTGTTACATAGTATGCGCGGCTAATATTACTTCACTTAATCGTATTTGCGGTTTAAATTTACCTATTTTCTACTTTCATGCTCAAAATTACATGGTGATCTTTGTAAAATTAGATAAATAATTTAAATTCTAGCACTCACCAAGTTAATAAGGCTCCCGAACGGCGAACTTCAATTCGAATTGGTTACTATTTAGAAAGAACATATTTTTAGTACATACATGATTACAAAACATAATGTTTGGACTTGAAGCTTACCTATAATGAACTGTAGAATTTAATTAAAAATTAATGCCTCTCTTCATTTTGGTAAACAGGAAACAACACACACCAACTATGACCAGCGACGTAACTATAAGGGCCAGCGGATTTCTTTGCAAAGCCAGGGATTTCTTTATAATTTCTTATTTAAATCATTTTTTATCATTTAATATATTTATTCGTCATTTCGATTTCCTATGCACAAATACAGCATTAATTGTTGTAGAAATACATTAATTTGTTTTTATTATGTTTTCTTTCATTTAAGCTCTCAAATTCTTTTACTGCGTCATATACTGAATGAACATTTTAAAATATTAGATACTAAATCATGGTATGTCCTTCTATATCCGTACCTCAGAGCAGAAGGGTATTAAGTCACAAAATGTAAATTTTACAGGAGAGCGTAAAATACAATAATTTCATTGTTTAGGCTATAAAACATGCAGAAATAATAATTTGTCACACTTGTTTTCTAGCCTGTACTATTTAATAGTTTAAACTTGATCTAGATAATACTTATTTATATTAAGAATAATGATAATGGGTGGTGTTTACACTTATCAAAGTTTTTGAAGACTGAATCTTTTACAGAACACATGGACTTAATACTTTTTTATTTTCAGAAGAATTTCATGACTGTGACTTAATATTTTTATTTTGCACTTCATAATTATGATAAAATAGAAGTTTTGAGATTTTATGCGGGGAAAAACGTGGGACACAATACTTTTTTTGAACATAATATGGTTTTGCCCTGGGTGGTATATGTCTATACTGGACTTAATACATGTAATATAAAGATAATACTGTTTTGCTCCAGGAGCGAGGTGGACTTAATACTTTTTATAAAATGCTATTTCCGTCATTTTCAGTCCAATCGTCTTCTATTGTAAACCTCTGAATAGAGCGTGAAATTTAAATCTAGGTGAGCAAAAAAACCGAAAAATTGAAATTTTGGACTTAATACCCTTCTGCTCTGAGGTACGGATATTAATTTTATAAATTTCATTGTGATATGTATATGAAACCCCTAACTTTATCCAAAAAAATACGCCGCCTTGTCACTAACGTATGGTTGAAAAATACTTCACTTTTTTGGCTTATAGCGCCTCCATATTTTCATACACTAAGTGTATAATACATTCGAGACAATCGAAATGATACTATTGTGAATGGAGTGAGAAACTGAGAACGCGTATCCGACAACACAAATTAACTGAAAATGAAATGTAGGGTATATTAGTTTTGAGCGAACATTTGCAACGCCAAGAAATATTGGTGGTAGAACAAAAAGAGTTATATATTCATGATTGGGAAGTGAAAAGAAACCGTTTTATGTCCGTCTGTGTGTCTGTCTGTCTGTCTATCTAGACGATAACTCGAGAACGCTTGTTGCTAGAGACTTGAAATTTGGTACAATAATATTTCATTAAAATTGCAAGGTCTAGTTCGAAGATGAGCATAATCAGGCAACTCCTTCTTAGTGTTGCCATATAAGCCTGAATAGTTTTTATGCACAAATTTTGATTTTGTTTACTGAATGTTTACATTTTGAGTTTTTTTCGTTAAATATTGTCATAAATACGGATTATAACAATTAATTATTTGGCAGACATTTTTTACACGATCTCTTTTTACACAATATGTATTAAAATTATAGAATTGGAAGAAAATTTCGCCAGTTTTAGGGTGGATTTATATGGTGTTTTTGGATTTAGAATGAATGAATGCGAATCTTTCTGGTGGAGTAACTTTTTTTACGTTTTTGGTGATGCGGGGGTGGGGTTGGTAACCATCTCCCTTGGGGTTGTCCAATTTGGACCGTGTGCGATATCAAATGAAAGCATTTGCTGACTTGCTGAGTACTATTACATTAAGCAGTCGCGAACAACTAGCCTGAGTTACATATACATATATGTAACTATAGCTTATATAGTTATTATAGATACATAAGTAAATGCGTGTCTAGATTTTTACATGGAATGAGTACATTTTTGTACATCTATATGGAATCATGTAATTGGTGTGATCAATTGCTTCCTTACTAGTTATTATTACTGTGCAAATTGTGCAATGTTAATGATTTTTGGTAGTTATTGACAAAATGCAATGTTATTGACAAAATAGATACCTACTTTTCAAGAATCAACTAATCAAAACATCAATAGTGAGCAAAAATAAACATTTTATTATTAATTGTATGCTAAGTTATATTAATATATTTTCAAAGTGCTTAGCAGAATTAATGAACTTTAATCAAGTGAAACGGTTATTGGAAATATGACTCTAGACTGCCATAAATAAACTTAAACACTAAGCATACAATATTCAAGACATCTACGAGCATCCACAGATTTGACCTGACTGTAAACAAACGCAAAAGCCAAAACGTGACGGTCGCATGGACCACATCCTACCAGTACCATGACCATCAGCATCAAAAAGTAGCCGCCACTTAATGATTTTATAATACACCGAATGCAAATACCCCGAATTGCAGAATGCATACAATGAATTGCGTAATGAGTAATGACCATTAGGCAAATCAATTCAATCGAAAGAGCAATTCCCGCCGTTGTACAGTGAATCACGGACCTGTTTAATTCTTCACTTACCTATTTAATATTTTCGCAAACACGATGTCGCCGTACGTGGCTATGGTATAATGAAGAGATTTCTGTTTTGGTGGAAAATCATGTGGACAACTAACACGACTGCCCAAATTTGGACAAACGAATAATTACCGTCGGCGACTGACCACCAAAAGTGCATTCGATGTAAAAAGTAACGAACATGATCTATGAGAAATTATTATGGCGCCAGAGTGTTTGACGAATAGCCGCTGTGACCTCAATTCGACAAGGTAGTTTTGCGACAGCAACAAGAACACCACCGTTGCCATTTATTCAAACTGAATTGGCCAAATTCCAGCAATATCCGTTATTTTACAAATTGAAAAAAAACCACTGATGCTCAAAGTCAATAACAATCATAGATCCGATTTTCTGCTAGACAGGGGTGTTCTAGCGGTTAACAACCAATAATGCATCTAATTAGAGTTTTTTGTCGGGCTTATTTGCTTTTTTTTGTTGTGGTATGAACCAGTCCACCGAAAAAAAAGGTCACCGTAGCAGCGTACAAGGTCCAAAAAAAATAAAGGCAAAATAATACCAAGGAAAGTAGTTTTTCACATCAGTCTTGTAAGTTCCGTTATCTGTAACAAAGAAAGTACCCAGTGCATCACCCTTCAAATAACTTAAAAATATCCTGAATTTGTATCCTTTCCAATGATTTTTATCATACTCCACCATCTACTTTCGTTTTCCCAGAAAGTGATTTTTGAATAGATGAGAGTAACTAATTTTTAAAAATTATCAAAACTTAAACCAAGCTTAAGTTTCTCGTATTCGAGCGGTCGATGTTTGTATACGTTTCTGGAGCCCTAATTACACTTCCATTAGCACGTCCGTACATAAATAACTTAAAACCATCCTTAATTTGTATCCTTTCCAATGATTTTTATCATACTCCACCAGCTACTTGCGTTTTCCCTAAAAGTGATTTTTAAATAGATGAGCCTAACTAATAATTTTTAAAAATAATCAAAACTTAAGCTTGCTTTACACAAGGAGAATTTCTTGTATTTGAGTCGAGAGGTCAATTTTTGCATACGTGTCTCGGGTTGTGCAAACCAGGCGTAACACAAAACAGTTATTATCCAGCACGTGTTGAGATTAATTGCTAATACTGTCTATTTCATTCATGTTTGCAATTCCAAGTTCTTTCTCTATTTGGAAGTTCTGCTTAATTTAGTGTTGAACCCTTTTTACACTGAAGTTTTTTTGCTTTTGGTTTTTGATTTTTCAACTTTTTGAAAATTGGGATCACTGCGTTTACGAGTTTTGAAAACACGGACATAATTTTTATGTACGGACGTGCTAATGGAAGTGTAATTAGGGCTCCAGAAACGTATACAAACATCGACCGCTCGAATACGAGAAACTTAAGCTTGGTTTAAGTTTTGATAATTTTTAAAAATTAGTTACTCTCATCTATTCAAAAATCACTTTCTGGGAAAACGAAAGTAGCTGGTGGAGTATGATAAAAATCATTGGAAAGGATACAAATTCAGGATATTTTTAAGTTATTTGAAGGGTGATACACTGGGTACTTTCTTTGTTACAGATAACGGAACTTACAAGACTGATGTGAAAAACTACTTTCCTTGGTATTATTTTGCCTTTATTTTTTTTGGACCTTGTACGCTGCTGCGGTGACCTTTTTTTTCGGTGGACTGTTTCATAGCACAACAAAAAAAAGCAAATAAGCCCGACAAAAAACTCTAATTAGATGCATTATTGGTTGTTAACCGCTATAACACCCCTGTGTAGCAGAAAATCGGAATTTTGCGAATATCTCAAAAACCATGCGACTTTGGACTATAACATATCTGGCTCAAAATATTCACAATGACCCCTGATTAAAATATAAAAGATAATTTCACAAAACCTGTGGTTGTACAATATTTTTGATTGTTCCATTTTCTGTGCTGATATAGACATTTTTTGGTTTGACGTCACTAGAACACGCAACATAGTTGACCATGTGAGAAGCACGTCTAGATTAAGCCTTGGTTTATGGTGCTTACAAGCGCCACTCGAATTAGGAAGTGCAATCTTTTAAATTAAAATGGGATATCCGTTGGATCATAGGAATGCGAGCAATGAGGACACTTCATCTCTGACAGGTTTTGTAAATACTATGTTATTTCTAGGGTGTTCCTCGTTCATTTTTTTAATGTTGAATTCTTCTTTTGGCGGGCCTGAGGCGTGATTGCTGAAGGGGGAAATCATTGGTTTGCCGTCACGGGACACTGTTTAAATAACTTCTATCCATGAAGTTATAAGTGCTGAATTTCAATACATACCCAATACCCATTACTGCGTAAATTTACTTTGTTCATGATTTCCTAAGGATTTTGGGGTGCTGGTAAAAATAATGAAAAAATGCTTGATAATGAAGAAATGCTTGAACTGAAGGATTTCTCGCAAACGGTATGGTTTAGAATTTTGGTTTATTATTTTCAATAATAAACCTATATAATCGAGCACGAAAAAAAAATTATAACCCCTCCCCTGAAATTTTGTCAGTTAACGTTTTGAGATATGTAGATTTCGAAAAACGAATAAAAAAAAATCCGTCCGTCCGCCGACCAGGCTTTTTCTCGGAAACTACTGGAGATAAATTAATTAAATTTGGTTCAAAAGTCAAGTGACATCTGACAACGGTCCTAACAGCTCGTGGGTCCGATCGACGTATTTTGAGGGGGGGAAATTGAGGAACCAAATATTAAAAAAATCATATTTCCGAAACCGTTCAAGCTTTTTTCATAAAACTCGGAATATACAATGCTCTAATATTACTCAATAGAACACATTTTATTGCATGAATTTATATCAATTGGTTTTTGAGTAACAGAATTTTGAAATTTTTAATCTCCATAAAATATTCCATTTCTTGGTGGATTAAAAAACGTGAAATCATTTCACATGATCACTACTGCCATCTAGCCGTGACTTGAAAAATGTCACATTTTTTGGAAATAATAAACCGTTGTGTAAAATTTGCAGTGTTTTTTACATATTTTCCCCGTGATCAGCGCCCCAAAATCCTGTCGTGCCTAAATAGCCAAGCACAGGCGAAATTCAGCACTTAGAACCGCTATAACTTTTTTCCCCCATCGAATTGAAATGAGCCGCCATATCAACTATATTGGAGTACTTTATAAGAGCTATCGAATGACATATGTCTCGTTCGTATTGGTCATGAGGACCAATTTGCCCATTCCCCTTTGTTGAAATAACAATTATTCTGTTTTTCGACTTTTCGTATTAATTGACTTTACATCTGAAACAACTTCATCATCATCTGAATTATTTTTGATATAAACTGCGTATAAGTGTGCAGATTTAATTTAAATGATTTTTGTAAATCTTTCTACTTCTCTAATAAGTTAATCACTTTATTGCGTTCAGTTTGGGTTTATTCGAAAACGTACAATTTGTGATTTAAAAGCACTTCCTATTATTTTAATATCTTCGTCATAATCAGAACATATTTTGTCTTTATGCTTAATACTTCTGAGATGTGCCGAATAATATTGTTTAGGAAAATACTCATCACAAATATCACAATATTTATTGTCACTAATATTTTCACTATGTACACTGAAAAAACAATTTTAGAAAAATTGTCTAATTTCATTTAGGTGAAAAGCGTTTGGATGAAATTTCCACGAAATTAGTTAAATTAACCAATAGTGCTCGGCAAATTTAAATTTTTGATTAGATGAACCACCTAAATCTATTTAAGTATTTATTTTTACCTAACTCTTTAGAAAATTTATTTACACGTTGGGAAAAATATCTACATGGAAAAAATATTCTAGTGAAATCACCTTTTGTGATTTACGTGATAATCAATTAGATAAAAAGTCTAAAAATTTGGATGATTTGACTAAAATAACTTAGCAAAGCAATTCAAGGTTTTAGGTGCAACACCTATTAGATGCTTTTAATATCTTCTCATATTTAATGTTTTAGAAAATTTTTCTACATGCTTTAGGTACAATATCTACAATGTAATGTGCTACAAAATTTTCGTTTTCGTCTGTTTTCGGGGATCCTGGACTGGGGTGTGTCAACTACCCACCTTGGGGTTGTTCAATTTGAGCCGCGTGTGATATCAACTTGAAGCTTTTATTGAGTATGTACTATTAAATGGCATATTGTTCTTCTTTTGTAAGAAATTTTATATCAGACTTTTTTCACACGAGTATCGTTAAAATGCGTGCTTTTCAAACTTGTGTACAAAGCCACAAAGGAGGTGCAGGTTGATGCGATGGGTGGGAGCTGAATTTTCTTTTCAATGCTTTAGCATAGTGTTTTACGCCTTTCATGGAAAGATTTCAATATATTAATTCAAACGCAGATAAATCGACGCAGCGCACTGCACAGTATAAATGAAGTCTGTTGTACAGTTTCTTACAGAAAAAAAAAATATGCCTTACTATTAAAAAGACCAAGAGATTTAATTTGCTATCACACTCGGCTCAAATTGAACTACATCAAATGAGATGGTTTGGTTACCACCCCCATCCACACAGCCCCCAAAAAATAAATCCAAATGAACGTCTTTTACCCCACCGGAACGATACCCATTCAGTCATTCTAAATTTAAAAACCCCATAAGTTGTTAAATCCATCCACGTTTACTACCCTAAAGCCGGAGGTACACGATACGGAAAACGTCATATTTATAAGGAAATATTTTAGTGGGATATTTTTCTGACAACGAGTCACATGATAAGCAAAAATGAGCTTACAACCTGTATTTAGATATTCACAGACTACCGCGACGCCCGTAAGAGCAGTAAATCGCATCTACGTTCTCTTGCGAACATTTTCAGCTAATTATTTTTTCTCTGCAATAAGTAGTTTAGAAGATTATCGGACTTTAATTTAAGTACCTGAATGTAAAAAAAATTTACTTGAGAAAACTGAACAAATTTATTTCACACTAAAACCCATATAACGGTTAAATATAGAAAAATGAAATGTTCCCATGAAATAAGTAAAACATTATGCTAAAGCGTTTAAACGATAAATCAGGCCCGCCGCACCAACCTACAACCCCTCTATAGAAAAATTGAAAAACCACACAATTTAACGATATTCGAATGAAAAAAAGTCTGTTGTAAGAGCTTTAATTTGATACCTCACACGGCCCAAATTGGACTACCCCAAGGGAGATGCCTCCTCCCCCACAAATATAAAAAGTATAGTAAAACCTGAGTGTATTCGAATGTTGTGTCAAAATTTCAAAGCAATCAGTGAAGAACTTTCGGAGATTAGCGGATAGAAACAAACGGACATTTATATTTTTATTTATACAGGGTGTTTAAAAAAGACACGGTAATATTTAAGGGGGTGATTTCTCAGTTAATTTTATGAAAAAAAAGTTCATGTAAACATAGGTTCGGAAACGCATGGTTTCCAAGACACAGGATGTTAAACTTTTTTTTAAAATATCGGTTTTTTAAAAATATCTGAAACATCTTGTGGCCGATTTTTTTGAAATTTTACAGCATTGTTTATGGTAATAAGGAGCTAATTTCGCCCTAACTAGACTAAGGTTATTAAGTCCAGTGGCATGCGTGGGGGCACCTTAAACAATATTATTGACAAAAAATGTGTACGCCACTAACTTTTTTCTAAGTATTATATTTTTTAGATAGAGCAAGTAAAAATACAACTTTTTGGTCTCTTGAGTTTTTGACGTATCTTTCTTCGTTTTCGAGATGAAAAACAAAAACCATTTTATTGCATGTCCATTTACCATACAAAAACATTTAAGAATAATTTGAACTATTCTAATTTGCTTTGTTTTGCAGTACAGGTCAAAAACAATTATTTAACAATAAATATCAACATCATTTTACCAAAATTTAAAAAAAAAAATAAAGATAGAATAAAAATTATACGTATCGACTCTATCGGCCGATAGTTTAGTCTGCAGACTGCGTTTACCTTTAGTTTAGGGATGGGAAAAACCTACCGGTTTAAACCGAAAACCGGTGTTTTGGTTCGGTCAACCGGTGTTTTTTCGGTGATGTTTTTGGTTCGGTTTTCACCGGTGATTTTTTTTAAATGCAATAACCGGATAAAATAAACCGGCAAATTAAGTTTTGTAAACAGAAAGAAAACATGGTAATTTTTACACCTTTCGGTGACATTTTGCTTTTTAGAACAAAAAATTGTAATTGAATTATTGATTGAAAAGGATTTGAATTGGAAAACGCTGCTGCCAAAGGCCTGCGGACCTACACGCGAGGAAACAAATCAGTAAATTTAAACTCATCAAAGTAAAGCTTTTAAGCTTTAAAACTTTAACCCCAGTTTGTTATTAAAAAAATAAACAATACCTAATTAATATTGAATATACAATATACATACATACTTTTATACTTTTTTTTGTAACTTAGGCGTTGCGCGCTTGGCTTAAAATTATAAATAATTAAAAAACCTTGGTTTTATTGTAAGAGCTCTATTATTTTACTAGCGAAATCCCTGGAAATGTTTAGTTGTTTTCGCTTGTGAATTAACATTTTGATAGTTGCATTTATAGTTGCTTTTGCATCTCAAGGAAATAGATATTGTTTTACAGTTTGTGTTTGATTTGAGTTTTTAGTTTACCTTCAGGCTACAGCTGCTCAGCACCAGCTCCACATTTGCTATGCACTATGCAGCAGTAGCGAGCTTTTGGTGTTTAAAAAATAAAAGTTTTTAAAAAACACCGAAAACCGGTTATTTGAAAAACCGGTGATTTAGAACGGTTTAAACCGCCCGGTTAAACCGCAGGTGAAAAACACCGAAATAACCGAAAACCGGTTATTTTGGCAACAACCGCCATCCCTACTTTAGTTTAATCTTTAATGTCAGCTGGCACTTCGACTGGCATCGTGTAAACCAGGCATTAGTAATTTACAATTCGGGGCTTCGATCCTTCGAATTCAATTGCGCTTAGCGTCATCTTCATATATATAGCTGTCAACTCAACTGTCACGGTTGGCAGCTTGGTTATGTTTTTTAGTAAGTGTTTTTTGAGAGAGATTTATTTTTGCCCCGTCGAAAATTGGCTAGATTGGGCAAAGTTGTAAACAAAAGATAAAAATCGTGTAGAAATATAATCGGATAACATGTTAACTTGCAAAATCATGTTGCAGTCATAGTTTTTATTAATATATAAGGGAGATGTAAATTGATTGTTCTTACCGAACTTCTGGGAGTGTTTTGTTTTGAAATTCTATCTCAGTCAATTCTAATTGGAAAAGACGTTCTACTCGCCACAATATTGGAGTCATTTAATATGGAAACGTCTCCTGAAGAGGGGAGAGGATTCCGTCAAAGAAAAAAACAAATTGATCCAATTTGCTGCCCTGTCTGTGGTGTAACAATCAGAGCCTCAGAAATAGAACAACACTATGAGCAAGAAATAGAAAGACTGGTTAAGTTACAATTAAATCAAAAGGTTAAAAAATCACTTAGTAATGGAAACTATTACCACGAACCTCTGCCTGGGTGCTCTTCAAATGGGGATGATGCAAGTGGTTGCCCCTGGATAACATTCCAAAAAGTTCGAAACAACAGACATTCTCGCTTAAAGGTAAAACATTCAACATTTAACATATATTATTACCACAACAATTTAAAATACTTTCGGTTTAGATAAAAACGCGTAAAAGAAAACTTGATGAACAGCCCATATGTCCTGTATGTAACGAACGTCCAACAGAAGATATCAATATACATGTTGAGCTATGCTTAAGGAAAACTGAAAATTCTGGTAGAGCTAATGGAACCGCCAGTGATGACGACGAAAGTATTGATATCGAAGGGGAAACGTTCGATGAGTACGAATGGGCAGGGCAGAAGCGAATACGAGCCACCTGTTTGCTTGAAGGTGGATATTCTACAACAGGAATCGGAATAACACTTAGTAATTGCAGCAATGACGACGAAGACGAAGACCTCAATGTAGATGGTGATGATACACAAATCTACGGGCCGCCTCAGTATACGGAGAGAAATGTAATAATTCCTCTGAGTAGTGAGTGTGAAAATGAAGAAGATGAGAACACATACTTAAGAAAGTTAGTGTCTGGCCAGGATATAGCATCTGTTCCACATGTAACTCATGCCAGTAGTAGCAGCTCAGATAATCAAAACGCTGAATCTAAAAACAATTTAGGGGACGAGAACTCTTGCAAACATCCACCGATATCTTCAATCGATCATAGCAGCGCAGGGGCTATTGTTGAATCTTTAAAGCTTAAAATCCGCGAGTACGAAAAACAAATTAACAATAAAATTAAGTGTCTAATCTGCATGGATGAGTTCAGAAATCCGGCCGTTTCGATTTGTTGCTGGCATGTCCATTGTGAAGAATGTTGGCTACGTACTCTAGGAGCTCGAAAGCTGTGTCCTCAATGTAATATGATAACATCACCCACGGACTTGCGGCGAATATACATGTGATTCATTACTTCAAGTTCTCTTTGCATAATGCGTACGCGGTTTTGTGTTAATGGTAGAATTTAAATTAAATTTAAGTTCGCTCATAGAAGTATTTCGTAGTTCTAACATAAGTACCAATAATATAAGGAAGCACATGAAATTTATTCTTTTATGAAGCTTTTAAGGTGTTTTTACCTTATATTGTAACTATAGTAAGCTCTTTTGAATTAATAAATACTTTTGTTAAAAATTACTTCTGTGAAGTACTTTTACACCTTTTCTATGGCCAAGGAAAGTTGTCAAAAATATACAAAAATTAAAGTCTGTATTTTATCTCAAAGTCCCTTGTTTTATTTTTTCATTTCAAGTTAACCCTTCAATAGTTTTGCAATATATAAAATTGCTCCACAATTGATTGATTCAGCAAGTGAGGAGTTTTTTGCCATTCCGAACAGGATAAAACAAAGATGGATTATTTCATGCATTTATTTAAAATTGCCGCTTTATTAAGTTGTTATAAGTAGGTAATGTTTATCTATTATTTGTCAATAAATTCAAATTTCACTTTATAAAGCTATAAATTTATCCCGTTATATTATCGTGACTTGTAATTTTAATTGTGTGCTTTGAACGTCAATATTCCTTCTATACGTGATGAGAATACCTTTATAAATATTCAAAAGATTCCAATTACATTCATATAACAGTACTAAAATATAATAAACACTGAGTAATAAACTATATGTTAAAAAGCATTTTGAGTACATTTAAAACTCGGATTTTATAACAAAATTTTAACTATCGTATTTGCTTCGTTTCAACAAGTGATAACTGACTTGTGTGACTTCCAAGATTTGTGCAGAGCTGGTACCTAACAAATTACAGTACAAAGATAATTTACTTTTTTTTATAGCTTTTTAGCGTGTAGTTTCCAGAAGATATTAAAATACCAGTTCAATGTATGTTGGAGTTCTCCGATTTTGTTCAGTTTTTTTTATAATGTAAACTTTCTTCCAATGTTCTTTTCAGAGAATACAAATCTTACAACAGAAGCATATTCGTAATACTATGCATATCAAATATATTCAAATCTACCAAAAATTTTACAAATAAACAGCAGCAGGTGTATCACAAAACAGAAACGTTTTTCCTTATTACTCGATCAATTCTTATAGCTGAACTGAGATTCCTGCAAGAAAATTTGTAAATGAGCATAACTTAATTTTGTTTCAAGAATAGTTGAGGATTTACTTTATAAAATGCATTTTATATAAGATGTGTAATGCTCTTGAAATATGTTGAAAAAATTACAATCACCACGTGTAAAGAATGAAACTATTTAAGTGAAAAAAAGAGAGCCAAAATCTATCAATTCGTTATATCGATCACAAAAGATCGAAACCTAAAATTCATGAATTACATTAGCAGCTTGCTATATTATAATATATGATTGGATGCATTCTAACATATTAAGCAGAAGCGTCTGAAAAGGCGAACATTTCAGCGTACCCAGTTTATTTGCAGTGCAGTTTACTTTAAAGCTTACAAAAAGCCTTTTATCAGTTTAAAAATATCAAATGAATTAAAGTTACAATAATTAACACTTTCAACTAAAATGCGTAAGTTGCATTAGGACAAGTACTGTGTCAATGAGCGGCACTCCGCCTTACAGTGCCTTTCGTGCGAGGCAAAAATTATCTGTTCGCGCAAATTTTGCAAGGTGCACGGCTGCAAGAGAAATGAAGTAATGCAAATCAGATGGCCGACTAGCCAAATGGTTGGATAATTCACCAATGGCTAAATAATTTCAATACGTCACACTAGTATACCTACAATTTGATTATATGCATATGTAGCGAAAGCATCGCATTTTATAATAAAGGCTACGGCTAAAGCTTGCAATTCAAGGAATGCGTCTTACCGTATTTAATAACAACTATGTATGTATGTGTATTGAAATATTTAGTTCCATCTTGTAGCAAAAGACTTCTGCAAATTGCTTAGTAAAGGATTTCTTTTAGATTAAAACTGTTTCATTAAGCATTCTCCTCCTTGTTTCCTCCCCAAAAACGATCGAAACGATCACGGGCTTTTTCTAAGACTTCTGATGCTGTACTTCTGGGTGATTCGGTATCAAGAATAGGATCATCCAAACAGCGGAGTGATGATCCTAGAATAGGTTTGACGAGTTGGGCACCCGGTGAAATAATCGATTTTGAACTGCTGGGAGTGTGAGGAATAGAATTATCCGCCTCACTTAAATCTTCTTTGTTCCAAGCTGAAATATTTAAGAATGCATTAACATGAGGGGGCCGTTTGTCTAATTAATGGAGCCTGATGAAATACATTTCAAAGGACATTTTGTGTTATTCAAGTTTTTTTTAACAATGATATAAATTTACAGGCAGGAGAACATTGTACGTTTCAGTAGTGGGATAAATAGTGTTTAACATTTACACTTTAACGGTTAAAATACATTACCCCCCTCTAATCCTTATATCGGATTTACATCATGGAATATTTCAAGATGGTTGTAGCAAAATTTTTGTGTTTTTCGTGAACACAAGTAATATATTCTAATTGTACAGAATAGAGAAATTATGCACATTTATTTGAACTTGCCTTTCATTTTTTCTTGCTCAGCCAATTCAGGAGGCGCGGATAGTGGTGCCGGGGGAGGCTTTTCAATCGGCGTGGAAGCCTTCACTTCACTTTGCGGACGCGTAAAAGCTTCCCCTATAAATTCCAAATTATTACAAAATATGTTGAATTGTAACAAAGATTAGCATACCGTCTTTTACATTTTGAGTAACAGTAAAAGTTTTCCCTGTATCTAATGGCACTGTCCAATTAACGGGATCCGGGGATCGCATTATAATTTGCTCTGGTGATTTCACCCTTGTAGGTTCCGGAGGCGATTTAACAATATGCTCAGGGACATCCGGGGCTAATTGGGGACTTTCAACTGTAGAAATTGCACCGTCTGTATCTTGACCCTCGTTGTTATCTAGATATAAGAATATAGTTCAATAATTTGTCAGATAAAAGTACACATTTTATTGTTTAATCTACAGTCACATAAATTAAAATGCCTGGGAACAATCTACAGAAATGTTTTAACACGGTGTATAAAGTTAACAAAAAAGTTGGTAGGAACTATCTTTATATACGACAGTTGATAGTTAAAAAACGTGCTATATATTTACACAAAAGAAGGTTTAAGATAGACTAGAATATAATTTGAATATCAAAAGAACACCAAACACGTTTAATACAGCTATTAACCTTATATTTAGACTACTCACTTTCTGCCAATTCATTATCCCGATTTTTAGTCAAAGACTGATCATCGCTTACTTTCGTAGTATCGGTCAAATCACCAGTCACCCTATTGATTATTGTCGATTTTGGCCTCGGCTGTTTAGAGGCTTTATTAGTCTTACGCAAATACGGTTGGGATATATTTGACGCTGTTGATGTCTTATTTGTATCATTTTGTGAGAGAATGTGATGATTACCAGGAGCTGAGTGAATTCTACCAATAGGAGGTAAGGAACTACTTTTCGATCGGGAATGGAATGATGTGGAAAGGGTTGCTAGAAATAGTACATCGAATTAATGAATCTTATAAACGCCTATGAATTATGAGAAGAGACAATTTACAATATTTTTTTTCATCTAGCTAAAATGAATCGATAGTGTGAAACTATACTATACTTTTAAAAAATTAGTTGAGTAACACACCAAATAAGTTAAAGTATACATGTACACAGGAATGAATCAGATAAATAGTTTCATGCTGTACTTTAACATACTCATTGCAAGGAATTATTCCATGTAGAACTCAAGTAACCTTAAGAATTACTAACAAAGACGTAGCTAGATAACGGATTGCCGGTTACATAAAGCCACTTACATGGTCGGGGCTTTCGTTCCGGTGCAGCTGACGAAGCTGTCGAAGTCTTTTTACTGGGTTTAGAAGCTTGGTTCGGAGCTGTGCTCACAGATCTTAGCTGTCTCTTCGGAGACTCATTTGTATCACCTGGTCCTACCGATTGTGAACGACCTGTAATTACGTAAATTTAGTTTTATACCGAATATGGGTGATTTTCTTGGGAAATAACTACGATCCTTTTCTATCGGAAACATGTACAAGAATTACGATGAATTTAAAAGAAAACGTGTTTTTTCAGTTAATAACGTCATTTTGCGCTCTGGTCGTAGGCTATTATGTATCAACATTACCATAAATCACAATGCTGAACGCATCATAATTATTCGACTGGTTTTACAAATATCTACCTTTTATCATTTTCTTCGGGCTTCCTTTTTGTGGACTCCCTTTTTGTGGACTACCGTGCTTCGAAGAAGTACTTTTCTTCGGGCTTCCTTTTTGCGAATTATGAGAATCAGTGTCTTTTGATTTTGGAATGGTCGGCATAAGTTTCTCTCTGGTCGGAGAAGGCAGCAAAGCACCCTCTTCAACATCTTTATTGGGTAAAAGAACAATTTTTTTGATAGCAGATTTAGTAAATGTATTGATTACCTGGACCAGTGGTTCGTTCCAAATGATGACGTATTAGTTGAACTCTAGCTGGCAGTAAAGATTCGTCAGATGTTTTGTTGTCCACTAAATACGCTTGACCAGGAACTCTTTTATAAGCAACTTTATTAGGAATAGTTTTCTTATTATTTTCCTGATCCTTTTCCTCCTTTGTAATAGGCCTACAAAATGATTTTATTTTAAATTGACAAGATGACAAGATTATGTTTTATTTTACATACTTATGGATGGATGATGCTAATGATAGAGCTGAAAGCGAACTTCGTTTCGATACTTGATCCCAAAGCTCCTTTTGTTTTTTATATAGTGGAGGATCTATTTCTATTCCCCAACCACGACACTGTGAGTTTAAATTAAAAAGCATTTAAAGAACTTAAAAATTTTAGAAAACTACCTTGTATTCATCTGCCTTTTTTCTTAGTTCAATCACTTCCTTATACCATTGCTCTCCATACGGACTCCAGCCGTTTACAGCTGCCTTATTGTTGGTCCCTATAACTTGACCATTTTGAAGATTATCATGCTCACCCCCAATTAATCCATTCGTCTTACTCTCAGTAAAGCGCCTACAAATAATCCTGGTTATTTTAGTAATATTAAGTTAACGTAACTATTGCGGTACTTCTCAATTATTCTCTCTTCCTCATATACCAAAGGCTCCAGTTCATAGACCGTGGCTGTAATAAAAAAAACACATTGGAATGTACAAACGCGGGTTTATAGTCTCAAAATAAAAGAAAAAAGAAAACGAAAAAAGAAAAAAGTCTAACGAAAATGCCACAAACGTGCAGTAATCTATTTAGGATCAGTGTAATAAGCAATATTATAATATGTACATACTGAAAAGTGAACAAAATTTATGACATTTTAAGACTGCCAACTGCACGTGGTAAGATATTTTTTTTAATTGATCAAAGTATAACATCTTTAGTAGAAAGAAGTTAATTTTCTAGTAGGTGTGTGTTGAAATACTTTTTTCAGAGAAAGTTACATTCATAAAAATGTATTATTCTACCTGGCACTTTAAGCTAAATACACATTTTAATGTATAGTACAAATATAACCAAAAGAAATTTTGATAAAAAGTTGCCCAAATCAGCGACTTTTTCGTCGCACCTTCTTTCTCAATGGTTGTTCGTTTTTTATGTACTGTTGGCATGGCTTTCTTTTGAGATGATTTAATTGTGCCCATAGATATGGATTTTCTAGGAAAGTCCACTGCATCGTTTGGTTGCCCCGTAATTGCTTTGCGAACGTGGGGCCAAACGAATTGAAGACGATATTCTGTACTCAATTTTGAGATTGTCTTTTTGAACAGTCCACTAGACTCACCCGCCTGAAAATGCAAAAGTAAAAATTACTGGCTTAATGTAATGACAAGTTAACTTATTCTAGAAATTTTCGATCTAATGAAAATTACATTATAAGTACATATTGTTAATTTAAAAATACAGTTAAATTAAGTAGTAAGCATCAATACCTGTGAAGAATTTCCTCTTCCCTTTCCGTCGACTTCATTCCCATAACCTACAGGGTAACCTCTTCCGTTTGGTACAACTGGTGGACCTTCTGACTTACTTCTTCTAGAGGGTGTCCCTCGTTCTTCAGACTGAAATTAAAATGAATACATTTCATGCTTACTCTACAAGAATTCTTTAAAGTTTTTTTTGTGATTTTAAAACCCCGACTAAAGTTATTATTTGTGTATTTAAATTTAAACGCATGCAGCAAGTATTCATTTTAATTTTTGCTTTTAAGTTACTACATCCTCCAAATGCTTTATGAAATATGTTATTATTCTTCCCATTATATGTATATCTACATTCTACATATATTCTTTTTTTTAAGTAATTTATTGTAATCGATAAAGTAATAAATATTATCCCACAAGCCACAATGCCTTGAAAACATAATACACTCTTTTCCATTTACCTCCTGGTCTTATGTGTCGCATTTTTAAAAAAAATTAGTAGGTGTCTACCCGATTACACCCGGGTCGTTGAAAATCATAATATAATGTACATCAGAATACATTTTGAATTTACAACTACCCCAAAACACGAAATACCAATTTTGATTTATTTTTCTCTGAATAATACACCTTTGCAATCGGTTCCGGAAAAATTTTTAACACCCCCTCAAATATTTTCTTCTACGCTTCAAGATGCGTCCGCCGTGTCAGCGATATCAAATATCTACCTTAATTTCTGGTAAAAAAAACGTTCTTTGGCACAAAGGCTACATTTGGACCCTAGTTTTGTGTCCCGAAGCTCAGCAGTTTGATCGGAATACACCCTGGGGTTTTAGGGAAGAAAACGGGGTGTAAAATTAGGCATTTTTAAAGTTTTTATGAACTTGGGCATGTGGGGTGTTTTTGTTTTTTAGGGTGAGGAGATCGAATATGAAGTCGATTTTGACGAAAGAATTAAAAAAAAAAATTAAAATTATTAAATTTTTTTTTAAAAAATATTAATATTTTTTTTTAAAAAAAATGTAAAAATGTTTTTCAGAAGAATTTAAGACAAAAATAAGAAAAAAATGTAAAGAAACCGGGATCACTAGGTCAATAATTGTCCTGTTTATTTACTGACTCTCTGCGACTCGCCCCGTTTGGACATTAATGTTCAGGATTTGTGGGTCGCTTCACTCAGGTCTCCAGTCCGTAATAATAAACTCATATGTAATGACTTTGCAGCATTTTTATGAAGAATTACTTCAAAAATGGCGGATTTCCATAAAAATTTTCATCCCCTATTTTACCCCCTTAGCGGAGAAATTTCTAAAAAACCGGATCTTAGTAAGCACTTATGAGAAAAGTTGTAGAAGTGTACAAAATTTCATGGAAATCGGATCAGCGGTTCCCGAGAATCAGTGATCAGTCAATAAGTCAGTGGTTTTTGGATTTTATATATATCTAGATCATTCTAACCATAAGTAGAGTGCTTGTACTTTGTATATATACTTCGTATGATGAGCAAAGTAATCACGTGTCGCATACTGGAACGACGTTCCTAATATTCTTGAACTTATTTCAAGTAGTCAGTAGTTTATTTAATTTAAACTAATATACACATACATACTATGATACTAATATAGATAAATTAAATATACCTAAATGTAATTTTAAGTATACTAATTCTGTATTGAAAACAGTTAGAAATATACTTACTCTGGCGCGAGTCACAGTTATATCAGTTCGGCCTTCATGCACCGGCTCTTGTGATCCAATAATAAATTCGTGCGACTTGTAAGCAAGTTCGGGACATTTCTTCCTTCGGGGTAAGGGAGGTTCATTGATGGACACTGAGAAAAATTGATTTTCTTAAAATGAATGCAAACCAATTCTTAAATTGCAATATCATGTGTTATTTTGATACAAACACTGAATCAATTAATTATTATCGTTCACTCAATTACCGTCTCATATCAAAATTATATTATGAATTAGCATATTGCAATAAATAGTGGCTGGTGCACTGCACAGTGAGGGTTTTCAAAATTAATCCTATTTACCGAAATGATTTGGTGCCGGAGGGCGTCGAACCACCTCTGGTCGAGAGCTTCCGGTGTACTCATGCCAACGGTAAGTGCTCCTATACTCTGAATGGAGCTGCTGAAAAACATAATCTTTATTCCTTTAAACAGCCAAGGAAACTTTATCAATGATTTTTCACACACGTTAGCAAAATTAATTTGAAATTTGCATAAGTTTCTACATATAAATGTGCAGGGGTAAACGGGGTAGCTTTTCTCTATAGCAAAACATTGTACCACTTCACTAGGAAGCAGTTAAGTGGTCGTTGCTCAGCATAAAGTTATGCAATTCTGTCGAAAATCATTTCAACTTGTTCAACATGTATAACATGTAAAGAGGCTAGACAGCTTTCCATGCAGGAACTTAACACACTTCGTCGAAGAAGTTCTACAATACTCAATTTTTTTAGTCCAACCAAACAATCGATTTATTCCATTGAAATTTAAAAAATATATTTTCGAATGATTTATAGGTGTGAATGTTCTGGCTTTACAAATTCATTTAAAAATAACATTTTTGTAGCTACAAATAAAAGACAAATGAATATTCGATAACTTAAAATTTTGCGCAATAAAAGCTTGCTATTGTTATAATTACAACATTATATATGCTAATGGATTTTTTCCAGATTTATAGTGTCGCATATATGTATGTATAACTCTTACTATACCTAACACTATATACATTATACATAGAGGACTAAAGTATTAATGCATGGTAAATTATTTGTGGTTTATGATAAGCTAATGGAAATGGAAAAATACTTTAAGGACTTTAGAAAATTCCATACAAAACTGGGAACTCTATCAGAAATAGCTGATAGCAAATTGAAAATGAAAAGAATTTGTGCCGACGTTCAAATATGAAAGTAGTCAAATCAAATATCGATTTCTCAAGGAAAATTAATTCTTTTGCTGTACACAATAATATACGCGTTCATAATCATTTTATGTTAGTTCCGAATAGACTTTGTGGAAAGAAATGCAAAAATTTAGTCGGATTCCGAATATGCTGCATGCAGCATATGTTATCGATTAACGGAGGTTGCCAATAAATTTCTTACTGCAGTAAAATGGACTGGACGGGATTTTCTTACCTTTTCTACTGGCATTGAAGGGCACGCTCTACACAAATTCCAAAATGACCCAATCATAAGAAAAGGTTTATTAAAAGCACAAAATTATAGAGAACGCTTCTTAAAAGTTCTTTTATTGTTTTCTTTTAACGAACAAAGACTTTGAAGCCTTACAATACAGAATAAGTCAATAATTATTCTGCATCAATTTGCACATTTTATTGCTTTTAAAAAATTATGGCAGTTCCAATTAGACAAGGAAAAAATGCACTTTAGGAAAAAATATTTTAGACGACACTTGTGTTCCAAACTCCGCGAAAGACTTTACAATGAAATGAATGCTTCGGAAGTCTCCAGGATAATCGATATTATTTACGATATTTTCCGACAATT
Organism: Leptogaster cylindrica; assembly: GCA_963082835.1. Lineage (NCBI taxonomy): Eukaryota > Metazoa > Arthropoda > Insecta > Diptera > Asilidae > Leptogaster > Leptogaster cylindrica. The sequence goes on along the minus strand of OY720107.1, from coordinate 12,244,156 downwards.
CTATTACGATTATATTTCGTCGTAAATGCGTACAACAGCGCCGCAGGAGAAAGTTTAACGAAGCTGTAGTAATAGAACGGCACGATATGAGCGCATTACCTTACCGCACGTAAACGCTCGAACATGGTTCGAGTTCTCACCGGAGAAACCATGTTCGAAGTAATGTTGGACGTCTACGCGTACCAGATTTTTGGTCTCACGAACGGTTCGAGTAAAATTAAAATTGGTTTGATTTTTGTCGATGTCGAGGGCGGAGCTTATGTGTTGTGAGTGTGAAACCATGTTCTCCTGTCTAGGAACTGGTTTTTCGAAATTGATTCGAACAAGTCATTATTTTTGTAGGTACAGTGAACTTCTTTTATTTGAATTTAAAAAATGATGAAAATGGCAACTTATTTATACTTTTATAATTTTCCTTCAATAAAAATTTTACATGATTAAATTTACGTCGATCCTTCAACTATTCTTTTACCCAGACAATTTTTTTAACAAACGTTCTTCTTGTTCTTCCTCTAAAAATTAGAAATTTGTTTTTGCGGACTCACATTATTATTCAATTCAATTCAATTCCTTATTGTGACTATAACCTTAACAGTATTTAAATATAAATGTATAGTACAAAATATGTTATAAAACAAAACAAAAACTGGAAATTAAAAAATTAGAAATTTGTTTTTGCGGACTCACATTATTATTGGAGAACATAATACTTTAGCATTTTCTTGTAATTTACACCGTTTAAGCAACTTCTCAGGGAGTCCGGCAATGCACTGAAAGCTTTAGGACCTGAGATACAAGCATGCCTCTGGGTAGAAGCCTTTGTGCATCTGACGACGAATAGTGGATTAATCAATCGACGTCGCGTTTGGTAATTGATGTGGTGCAATTCAACAGAGGAGAGCTTGGCAAACATAAATTTCAAGAGATTGTACATAAAAAACTGCCGCAAATTCATTACTTTAATAAAACATAAGGCACAGTTGTGGAAAAAAACTTTGACTTTTTATACATGTTTTGATTATTCTGGCCTGCAAGTTCATCAAATTCAATAAGACTGAAGTACAAGCAGAACCCCAAGCCAAAACACCATACGTCCATACTGCAATATTGATTGTACAATAGCGAAATATTCTGTTTTTAATAAATTAGGACTAATGAAGTTGCGTAAAATTCTTATTGAATATAAAGTTTTCCTCAGTTTACTACATAAATAAGCAATATGCCTGTCCCATTTTAATTTATTGTCGATCAGTATACACAATTATTTTGTTTCATTAACGCTTTCCAAAATAACATCCTTTATTTTAATCGTGTTATCTACCGCATCGCTTTTACTGTTAATTCCGAAGACTATTAACTTGGTTTTAAGGAGATTTAAAGCCAACTTATTTTTACTGAGCCAATTATCTGTGATATTCAAGCCTTGATTAGCTATCGATGACAAACTCCGCACATTAGTGCTTTTCAAGAGGACAACAGTGTCATTGGCAAAAGCTACCAAATGACCATCACCACTCAATTTCATTTTGCATCAATCATTAATGTACCTAAATCACAAACAGAATGGGGCCACGAACCGTGCCGTGAGGAATTCCAGGCTTTAGTGGCAGCGGGTTGCTAATTTTTTGTCCTATTTTAACTCTCTGTACTCGTATTATTAGTGAAGTATGATCTGAATAATGCGATTTCGTTGTTGCTATAGCAGGTAAGAAAATACAATTGGTTCGACATTAAGCCAGGCTTGGCCGAGCGTACTAGAAGTTCATGTGAAGTTGGATTGATGAACGGCATCTCAACTCCACAAGAATGTCACATAACAAATTTAGGAAGAGTCCCAATGGATACAGATGAATAACCAGAATCAATGGATATATGCCATGAAAGAATCCACTGCCATAAAAATAGTCTGCGGCTCCAACGTCACATCAGCTACCATTAAAGGACCCGGAATCCTTGAACTACGAGATAATTTCATCATCAAGCAACAATATGTGACAATACAGGGTCATAATATACGACCAACCATCGCAAGAACTTCATATACTGCGACAATCTTAATTACAGACACGGTAAAACAAGAGAAATTAGCAGTTGCGATTCGTCCAGTTCAACCTTATACCATCAATGTAGAAGACTTCAACAACCTAAAGGACAGAATCATGATATTCATACATTCACAGTGGGATACATTGCTTTAGCAGCAGCAGTGTCTCTAGCAGGATGGTTAGTGTAGAAATTCACCCCCAAGACTTGCATCATAAAAAGCAGAGGTAAACGTAATCCTACCACTCATCCGCGAAAAAGAGCTACGAGTGCCAACGACTTCACTGTCAACTTAGAAGCCTAAACACAGCAATAATAGTGAATAAATAATTCAATGCGGAGGAGGATGTCTAGACTTAAGAAAATAAATCATAATTTTCACTAATTTGCTTTTCATGCCAAATATATTTTTACATAATTTGCGCTTGACAATTCAAAAATCTTAGATAAAAATTTTTTGTTTAGACTTAAGAATTCGAATAAAATCAATGCTTACATTTTTGCCTGGTTCCAATTTCTCGCAGCCAATCAACTAGTGCAACAAAAGGTATCGAATTGCACCTTAGCGTCGACACCAAAAAATGCACAGTTGACCTTCACATTTGACCATAAGGTCATTCCAATGCGAACCAGCGACATTCCAGAAAAGCTGCAAACTTGCAAGTTCAGCATGCGAGTGCAATCTAATGGACGAAGGACTTACAACTTCAGAGCCTTTAGCAAATTGATTTGAAAGAGGTCAAAACAAATGAAGGAACGAATAATTTAAGGAATAAGGAACAAATAGATGGGAATACCTCAAGTTTGCGGCAGACGAGTCAATCACCCTATGTTCCACTATTACGTATTACGTTAGTATTTCAAGCATTAATTACATTTAATATCTATTTTTAAACAATATATCAATTCCAGGAGCCTCCACCAAGCTATGATGCCGTCTCCAAAGTGTATCAGTGAATGTCATACATATTATATACAAAATTTGCTTAAATTCGGATTACAAATATATATTATTACATTTATTATTACATTATTATAGCATTTCGAAAACTGAATATATAAACTAAATCACAGCTGTAGTGTATTATTATGATCTGTTAAACAAATAATCATTTGTTTGTTGTTAAACTGTTAATTTTTTGCTGCATGTATAGTAATAATTAACAACAGTTTCAAAACAAAGTTTGTTCATTCATTCGCAAATAACAAGGAATCCGCGCCATTTAAGTCGGTAGTAGAGGTGGTCTTTTTCTGCAATTCGGTGTCCATCCCATTCTAGTACTTATTTTGGCTTTAATTTGCGGATAAGTAATAGAGAACTAGAACAGTACTAGACTGCGTTTCTTATCCCATGATCCCCGGGTTCGATTCCCGACGAGGTGAGGATTTTTGCTTCATTTAAGTTAAGTACTTTAAACTTGTTTTTTTTAAATTCTTACTCCAAAAACATCCCTTGCGTGCATTCTACTCGTAATCTAATCAAAAAATACGAAAGAGACCAAAGAAGTCGGTACTGGCGAAGCCAGGAATTGAACCGGAAATTCTCTCGGAATTGATCGTGGAAAATCGTGGGTGATCTAGGTGCCCGAATTTACTTAATTATAATTGTAGTAGTAAATCAAAATTTGTATAAATGAATCAATTAATTAGAATAAATCATCAGTTGTTATTTTCAATCAGTCGAAGCGTTTCAATCAGTTAACCTCAACTTACCTTTCCGCTTTTCAGTAATTACATACTGCCCCAAACTAAGCGTTCTCGTACAAGCACCAGGCACGCCTACAACAATCAGTCAAGGTACTTGCACCTTGATCTGAAATCTTTCTCTGGAAGCAAAGTAGCTTCAAAACAAGTGGTGGGTTGGATCCTAGCAGCGGGTACTGCTGACATTTGACAAGCGCGGTTTTCACTAAAACACTGATCGATTCTGGGGTAAAAGCTTCCATTTATTTTATTGTTTTTACTTTTTTCTTATTAGAAATGCTATTTCCAGCTGGACAGTACAAGGAAAGAATTTGATGAATGACCGTTAAGTATTCGTATGTAGCGTCAACGAAATACACTTGACAAGGCACTGTTGCTGTAAGTATAGAAGTTATTCAGCTTAAGAAAATTAGATCAGCAATAAATTAAATGTAAAAAAAAATATGTATCGAAATGAAATTCGTATAAGAATGTTGTTAAATTGTAAAAATGAATCTACTCAAAAGTGCTCAAAAATTTGTTGTGTTTTGATATTTCGTAAATCGTTGCATGTACAAACATTTGGATTTGAAATATTATTTAACTAGAATAAAAGTGACTTTGTTTACACTTTACAGCAGATTATTAAAAATTATTAAAAAAAATTAGGATAAAGTATTATAATTCCCATTTTGTTCATAATTATGTTTTCTAAACATTCTAGTGGAGCACTGCACTGTTCTGGAAGTACATTCGTATGAATTCATTTTTTCATCAATAACAAATTACGATTCTTTTCACTAACTTTGTTTTTTGAATTTTTCAAAATATAATTGATTAACTAACCTAACCTAGCGAAATAGTGTAAAAGTTTCCAGATGAAAACTGAATTGAGTTCTTACGCTGTTGTGTTGTGTTATGTTATGCACAAGTTTTCACTTTCTTCACTTGTCGAAAAGCCGAAACCACATATAATGATTTGCATTAATTCTTAATCCAAGGAAAGCAAATGCGTTCAAAGCTAAAGCCGGAGGTACACGATACGGAAAATGTCATATTTATAAGGAAATATCTTTGTGGATGTCACTTTTGAGACATCGAGTCACACGATAAGCAAAAATGAGTTTGCAACCTGTATTTTGCAATTCACAGACTACCGCGACGCCGCGCCGCCCGTAAGAGCAGTAATCTCAAAACTGTGTTCATAAAGTTTTGTATGGTGTGACTCGGGAAATTTGTACCCCGCAAATTGCTTGGATGTGCCGAAAATATTCCGAAATTTTTGGGATATTTATAAGCGATACACCATATTGCTTATCGTCGAGTCACACGATATGAAATACAGCGTATCGCTTATAAATACGACGTTTTCCGTATCGTGTACCTCCGGCTTTATGCAAATTTGCTGAAAATTTTATATGCACGCTTCCAAATGTCACTTGAAAAATAACGGAAAACGATCGCTCACTACTAGTGCTGCTAGCTCATGAGAATTTTCTCCCTTTTCGTGGGAAATTTTTTAATTACAAAAAGGGAAAAGGGATCAAGCAAAGTCCGCGAGTTCCCAATTATTAAAATAAATAATCGTCTCGTCCATCAATAAATGATATTAATTAATACACACGACAAATTCCCCATTGCGTGCAAATTTCTGATTAAAAAACAAAACACAAAATTCGATACAACAAGCATCAGGAAATTCAGTATCTTGGGTATTTAATTTTTCATAGTTTATGGAGCACAAGTTTTCCTAATTTAAGGTCTTTTATAAGCATATTTAAGATTTATAAATTGAAAAAATATTTAAATTCGTTAAAAAATAACCTAACCAAAAAATCCCGTAAATTTGCCGCAAAATTTCCCATTTGTGGCAACATGTCAGAGTTATTTCAAATCTATGGATCTTGAAATCTCGGCAAGTATTTAGTAGAATACAAACGAAAAAATATAACGAACGCATTTGTTTTATGTAAGGCAATGAAACGTAAGACAAACAACAACCCTGAAATACCGGAAACCCAAAATTATAGAAACGGTGGTCGGAGTTCCGCAAAAATTATAGGAAAACTTTAATCAACATTGTCTGTACATTTTAGACTTTTTATTTTACAATATTTTTCACATAAATGTAAAACACTATGAAGAAAAAGCCTGACTACAGATTTAATTAGTTAGGTGTCAGGGTTCAGAACAGAGTCTCATTCATCTCACCTAACAACTATTCAGCAAAACTAGTACATACCTGAAGCTTCGCCTAACCACCGCCGCGGGCGCTGTTACACGCTTTTTAAGAGCCATTATTTTATACTAGATTTAAAATCACATGTTAAATGTAAATTAAATGGAGTTTAACAGTTTGAAGAGTATTTCAGTGACATTTATTTCTTAGAAAAATTCAAACAGAAAATCGAAAACGAATCAACATTAGACAATACGATTAATTTGTATGCTTTTACATTCAGTTTTTAAATAACCTAATATAAAATTCTTTTATTGTGTTTGGCTTAATTTTTCAAAAATTTTCTTAATTCACAATAACTGGTGGTTCTTAATAACATTTAAATTAACATTAAAATATTCTAGTTGTCTAGGCAAGATTTCTTCTATGTTGAAAAGCTTTCAGTTGAATTCAATCAGTCGTTTGAGAGACAATTTAAATTCCTATTTGACAAAACACAACATTTTTATGTATTACGTGCACAAATAAAATTGATAAAATGAATGTATATTGTACCTATATATATATCAAATCTTCACAGAAGTTCTCATATCAAGAATTTTCTTTTGTTTTTAATTTTTCTATTAACTATCTCATTACATATTCGACCTGTTTAAAACAATATTGTTCTTGTAAAGTAGTTATTGATTAAAATTAACTAAATATTTTTGATACAAGATTACAATATAGCTCACTAACAAATTATTTACTATAAATGTTTCCATTTAAATATAAATAAACAGTGCAATAAAATTATATAATTAACATGCATAAATTATGAGACACATTCCTAAATTCGCTAGTGTAATAAATAATTTTATTTTAATTAGAAAAAGAGATAACCTAATAAAGAGACAATAAGAGATTCGTTCAAAAATGCACTTCAAAACAAAATATAAATTATCACAATGAACTTCTACAAAAATTAGCTTCTGTAAATACACGAGTACCGTTGTGAATTATCAAACATAATGTAGGAAACCCTTTCTTTTTTCGTGTGTGTGTAATAATGATACTACGATATTGGACTCATTTCGTACCCAAAAATCGATGGAATTGGTACTTAATTGTTGGAAAACATATACCTATCTTCAAAGAGAAGGAATGGAAATTTGTATGCTGGAAAACTATTAAATACGAGGAAATTTTCAAATTCCAAAATGTGTTAAATGGATTGCCGTTGTATAATACCCTACAACTCTTAATTATAAGTGCTACAAAGAAATAGTTTAAATATTTGATTAAGAATAACTACAATCAATTTCAAGATTAGATAGTTGATTTAAGCCTTTAAAACAAATCATAAAACACCGGAGGTCATGGACGGATGCAAATCACCTCTTTTGCAAACCATTTTTTAACGTACTTTTACTATAAAATAGTCTTACAAAAATAATAAATAAAATAAATTACATTAATGTGATTTTTGAACAACTTTCCAAAATTAAATACAAGTCATGGAAATAGTTTTGTTACGTGACGTTTTGAATACACCTTTTTGATTGCCGTTTTTTATCATTAAGAATGACTCGATATTAATTAGTCATAAAAGAAATTATTATTTCCAATTTGTCAAATGATATTTATAAAATTGTTAAATCAGTCTAATAATCTTTAATGTCTGGAAAAATAGGGATTATTCCTTACTATAAATCTTTGGTACTTAAATCATAAACTATTTTACAATAAAGCTTAAATCCTTAGCAATAAATACACCCAAATAAACATTTCTATGAACCGAGAGCCAAAAGACTCTCTGTTATCATAAGTTGTCTATTTTTGATTCACATTTTTACTATTGATATTGATAAACATCCTGTTTTATCTCTACTTACATAAAACACGATAAAATAAAAATTTTATAAGAACTTAAATGTTTGAAATAAGAAGGCAATTCACCTTCAATGAGTCCAACACGTTGAGCTTACCATGTACTTAACAGGTTAATCAATCTATAAAAGCTGCAGTTATGGAATGTATACTATAAAATTATACTAAACTTTGAATGTGAAATTAAACGTTTGAATTTCCATTGGTTCCAGTTTAATATCCGAGAAATGCTTGATCCTGTCTTTCCTCTGCAGGCCCGTCAAAGACACTTTGTCTATGCTTTCAACTGAAATTTGTCTAAAAAGATTATTTGGTAATCCAGCTGTACGATTGCAAAGCGTTTCCTGATTGATGTCGCAATCGAAGCCTTGACGGTGCAAAATAACCAGAGAAGATCTTGTAGGAAACAGAGGCAATTGCTCATCAGTTAGTGTACGAATGTTGAGCAAATGAACGCCACAAGGGAGTTCGTGATTCAGCAGCTGGAGTTTCTGTCTTAAGTGCTCAGGAGTTTTGTCTTCCAAATTTTCAACAAAATATATATTTGGTGGATATCGCAATGAATTCGATAAGTGGTTTGCAAACAGTGATGTTACTTGATAACTGTTTCTCATATTTTGCGGAAGATCTTCAAGCAATAGCCAAAACTTGTGTCGTGTAAGACGGCTATCAACAATGCCTTCTCCCATTCCTCTATAATCGTCGTAAAGTGTTCTCCGATCCAGCATTACTTCCAGCTGCCCTGGATCCAGACTAGCGGCTCCTTGGGCGTGTGTCGTTAGAAGTGTTAGTCGTAAATTATTATCTTGGATAAATGCCGAAGAGGTAATGGGGAAATAGTTTCCCTCAATTCCTATTGCAGGGACCTTTGTTCTGCGGTGAAATTGAAAACCGTTCTGATCTGAATAGAACTCCGGTGGTTCTCCATTTTCAATTTCTGTTAGAAACCTCATAAACAACTCAGTTTCTCGATTTTTCGGAGGAGGCTCGAAGTCGATATCGTTTTCTATGTAAATAGCTTTGTCCAAATGTGTTCGGGTATTGAATATTCTTACTGTATGAGCTAAGAATGGACCGTATATAACAGTGACATCACTAGCCAATGGACCAGAAGTGATAATAACTCTCGCTTCCTCGTACTGCTCCAGCACATCCTTCTCAGCGTCGCGTTGTTCGGGATCAGTTTTGAACAGATAAGCGCCGGAATGAAATTGAGCACTCTTATAGGCGGCAAATTTTACTCCGCATCGAACAGCTTTTCCCATGTTCTTCTTAGTCACTGTTTTCAAGAACCCGCTTTTCTCATCGAAAAGTAATCGCATGTTGAAGTTCTCAATTTGTATATCTCCAAGCTGCTTATTTTTAATATCGAATGCACTATTATTTTTCCCTGTACACTCGTTGCAATATACCGTAGCTAATTTCTCCTTAAAGTTTGTATTCTTTTGTATTTTGAACGTGAGCAAGGAAAGTGGAGGTAATTTCGTTAGAAAGAGGATCTCGTACTGTTTCACAGACACCTTTATTCTCTCATTAAATAGAGCATTAGGATTTTCGTACTCATCTGTGATATTCCAGACTGGATTTATCTGGATCGGCACTTTATTATTGTTCTCATCTATAATTGACATATCTGGATAAGTTGTTCTGACCGATATTATCTCAATTCGTTCTTGTCCCAACGAATTAAACACAACAACTGAGCTCTCAGCTCCATCACTAATAGTGATTGGAGTTCTTCTTGGCAGTTTATTGAAATTATCACGCTCCAGTTCACTTAATATAAAATTATGTTTATAGGTTCCATTCTGGATTAGTAGCTCAATTGCTGATTCTTGCATTTTTACAACGTCCTGAATGCTTTCAAACAAACGAATGCCATAGTCTCTCATAACCGCCGATTTGGAAGTTCCAGTGATTGCGTCATGGTGTTGAAATAAACCTAAATTACGTCGCGCTAGAATCATCTTCTCATAATTCTTCTCAAATACTTTCAGAGCTTTATCGATCTTATTTTGGCGTGCTAAATTAAAAGCAAATGTAAAAAGTATTTCGCTGCATCGGAGATTGTGTTCTAAATCAGTGCTTAAAATTTTATAAAATGGTCTGGTGGTAAAATAGCCTGACCAATAAGCAGGCCTACCCTCGGAAAATATGTCCGAATACACAAAGAAGTCACCCTTAAATGTCGGAAACTGTTTGTATCGTTGTTTTATTTCTTTAAAATAATCTTTTGGTGTCCCAAAGGATATCTCCACATTATACAAATCCTTGTGAGCGTTAATGTGATCAATTAACTTTTTATAATTCACATACTGCTGTTCGACTTCTTTTTCTTTATTATATCGAAAATCATCTCCAACTGGTATTAGAGCGACGTTGTGTGGGAACAAGGACGCAGTGCGTGCATACTGTTCTAACAGCAATTGAGCCTTTTCCGCAACATTGTCATCGGTTATAAATTGAGCTTTAATCGAATACTCCGTATATTCACCTGGAATCTTTCGAAAATCAAAATTTAAGCAAATAAATGGATGCGGCCCACAGGAATGTTTTATAGAATATATATCAAATGGCATGTTGTGGGTAAGAAGTGACCTTGATTCCGCAATATCGTTACCAGTTTTCCAAAACGGCATCCATAAAAAATCACCGGTTTGATGTTTTGCGAACCATTGCTTCCAAGCGTAGTGTATCCTCTGAATGATTGTGCCTTCGAAATCACTCGCCGCGAGCAAATATGGCACCGTAGATCCGTGCCCAAAAGGATCTATCGACCACCCAACTTTTGGTGTTATATTTAAATTGGTTTTTACCCACTGATGACCTGTAAATTATTTTCTTAATCCAGGGGACTTCTCATTATTTAGCAAACTAAGATCGATTTACCTTCAATTAATTGATCCAACATGGGGAACAGATGTACGTTTGCTTCGTCCGTCATAACCCATCCAGCCGTTGTGATTTCGAAGCGGCCCGAATGGATTAAATTTTTCAGAGCCTAAATGAAAATATCATAATCGTCTGTACAAAACTTTAAAACTGTACATACTCGTTGTTTTGTTGGGTGAGCTTGATCCCACCACAATTGTAGAAAGCTAATTTCAGACCATATGAATGTCATGTCCTTAAATTCTTGCATTTTCGTAATTATGAGATTCAATATTTGCCGAGAATCTGATTGGAAATAATTAATAAACGTCTTTAGCCATCCGGGATCATTGTGTGAATGTGGAACAACAATTATCTGCAAGTTTCACAAAGTTTTATAGATTATAGAACAACAATATTTAAATAATATGTTAAACCTTTAACGGTGGTCGAGCATAGTCTTTTCTTTGCTTCTCAAATCGCTCTTCAAAATTTTTATCCCAATATTCTTTCGTTCGAATCCATTCCGGCTATATTTCAATAATACACTAATTAGTAACTTTTTAAAGCAACTTAAAGTACATACTTGAAAGTCGAATTTCGAATATTCCTCTAAGGACGTTATATTCGTCTCACGAACGTTTAAGGGAAGGCAATTTCCCCAATTTTTAGCTTGTAGACTCTCCTTAGACATGAAATCTATTGGCTTAGGGTGATTTACTTTTCCTCTTTGTCTTGTGTTTCCCTTTGAATCCTTGTGCATTCTGGCCAGATGAAATATATTAATTATTAAGTGCACTTCTTCTTTTTACTGTAAACCATTTAATACCTCATGGAGCTTAATTCTCTGTCTGAAACTGTTGTCTGACCCATTGATATGTAGTAGAGGCAAAGGAGTATTGTTACAAAGGCTGACAGAAGTCCTATACATCTTGCTGAACCTCTCCGGAATATTTTAACAATCATAATGAAATTTTTGTTTTAGGCATACATGTGGAAGCTTTCCGATCCGTTTTTCACTGACGGCATTCGCTAAACATTTTTATTTGTTCATACTTGTGACACCTAAATATACAAAAATATTACATTAAGTAAGTAAGTTATAAAGTTTGAATAAATATTTAGCAAAATAATTCACAAAATTTTATTGTGAAGAACGGCTTAAAAGAACAAGAAAAGAACAAAGAGCAGAGTTTTTTCCTTAAATTGATTCCAATAATCATAAGTAGATAGTTACAGTACATATAAGCCCAAATTAACGTTACTTGAGCTTCACATGAACACAGGCAGGGATACAAAAATGAATACATACTATAAATTTCGTATCGTATATGTAAATCAGTATAAATCTGTATAAAAACATATTCTACAAGTATATTTTTAAACAATTCGGCACTGTTATCTGACCTTTCGGGTTATCTCATCTTTCATTAATGCAAAATGTAGAACTTCCAAAATTGTCAACAATTTTTTTCGTCTAATCGTGGCACATTAAAATGTTCATGTTTTTTACGTTAAAATTTCCCAATGACAAAATTAATTAGATCTATTAAAGAATGTACATTTTCTGCTTTATAATAATTTTGAATTGTATGTATATGAAAATGTAATTTAAAAAGCACAATATTTTCCAGGCCAAAATCTATCACGTTAACTATGAATGTTCTCTAAATTAGATTATCATGTTTTGAACATTAGAAACTAAATTTAGAACGGTTAATTGCGTAATGAAGTCGATGTTACTTTTACAAAAATTATATTTCCAATACTATTGGCTAAATGGCTAAATTAAAAAGAAAATTACGTGTCTCACTTTATTCATATCTATACCAACATAGCTTAACGATAAATACATGTTATGGTTGATTATTTACAAAATTTTTTCAGTAAACGTATCCATAAAGCAAAAAATTTAGACTAACAAAGCGAAGCAGAAAAACTTACTTGTCTGCAATCAATTGCTTTTGACATTTATGAAAATCAATCGAAACTTTAAATCTTTCTAAACTTTTGAACAATGTATTTTTAGTAGAAACATTCAATATTTGAAAATAATAAAATACTAATTTCATGGACCTGTTTATGACAAGTGACAAGTGTATGTTTATGATTCGTTCTCATCGTTGAAAGCTTTATTTATTTTGTTGCTCAATTTCCCTTCGCTCTTAAGTTAATTGAGCATACATAACCATAACATACTTTTGTAAAGAAGAAGATCGGCGAAGCTGAAATTTTTATGTTAATTATTATTATATCAATTAGTCTGTTTAGTAATTAATTTACAAATAAAATATGGTGGAGACACATTATACGAGTTTCACGGTTAATTCAGTTTGGACGCAAATTGCAAAAATAGCATTTATTTAATATTGTGGTGGCGAGGTGGTTTTATGTCTATGCTTATATATGAATATGCTTATAACGAACATGCTCATGTTTTTAGCAGACACTTTGTTTTATTTGGTTTATTATTGTTTTTTTTTTTTTTTTTTTTTATTCCTGAAATTTTGATTCAACTTGATATTAAATCTGAATGTGTAAACGCAGCTAAAATGCAGACTGGGAAACATTCAGAATCCAATCTTGGACATTAATAATGAGAACGGGCATTAAAATGGCCGTCAGTGCGTTGTTTCTGTAAGAAAAACTCAAATAAATAATGTAATTCGATGCAAATTAGAGGTTCCCAACCAATGTTATATTATTTATCGGTTCGAATTAAATCATCACTGTGAATTTAAGCCTCGACAGATTACTTAAAATCAAAGACTTACGGTTTCTTCAGTGATTGTTTTTGCAATGGAGTAATAATTTCCCTTATAAATTTTCTACCAAGAGTTTTGTGAACATTTATGGTGTGCGTAAAATATAATTTCACGGTGAGAAACCAATTTGCATGTAAAATATGTCGGAAACCGGGGATAGTGACGAAGGTTTTGAGAATGTAAATCACGGTCGTGGAAGAAAAAGAAAAATCATAATGAAAATTGAAGTTGATTCCGATGAAGTGAATACGGATAGCGGCAACGACTCAAGCGATTCTGATACCAATGGAACTAGAAAAAAGCAAAGCAAGTGCAGGAGAAACCGAATAGTGAGCAATGAGAATGAAAATGAGGTAAAACTGAGAGTTTTGTCATCAAAGAGTAGTTTTAATGATGAATTTGTTTTGTGATTAAGTTTATCATGATTGCGTATATTTCAGGTGCTTACGGGTGAGAAAGCGGCAAGTTCGGGAATCAATGGAACTACTGCAGATTCCTCGGCAAGTGATAGCAGCAGTGATGAGACCCTAGAAAAGTGTCCAATTTGTCTGTTAACATTTCGCAACCAAGAGGTGGCTTCTCCGTCAACCTGCGATCATACATTTTGTTTCATATGTTTAGAAGAGTGGTCAAAAAATGTTTCTACATGCCCAATTGATCGACTGGAGTTTAAATTAATCGCGGTGAGAAAGTCTTTTTCATCACAGAAACCAATACGAAAAGTAGCTGTAGAAGGTGGAAATGTGCTTACTGAACATGGCAACGACGAAGACGTAACTAATTGTGAAATATGCCACCGACCCGATAGAGAGGATGTTATGCTTCTGTGTGACGGCTGTAATCAGGGTTATCATATGTACTGTTTAACACCGCCGTTGGAACAAGTTCCAGAAGGATCTTGGTATTGCGATCATTGTTTTGAATCCGATGAGGAGGACGTAGAAGATTTGAATTTAGTTTATGAGGATTTACGAGAAATGGGCGTTTCGGAGAGTAGATTAAGGATCACGGAGGTACGGCAACCAAGAGTGCCGCGGACAAGGCAAACGGAACGGGTTAGAGCCAGGGTGTTTGCAAGAACTTCCGGCAGGCGAATGACCTCTGAGAACACCCGAGCCATGTCTACATCAACAAATCGAGCTGGATGTCGGAAAAGAACGAAAAAACGCCGGAGTACAAGAAGACGACGCACATTCGTGGTCGAATACGACATAAACAACTATGATGAAAAGTTTGCAATTAAAACGACTAAAAGATACATAAGAAAGCGCAGGAGCCGCAAGCGGGTCAAGACAAGTAAACGGGTCAACAATTCAAGGAACACTGTTGAAAAACTCTTCAAAGCTGCCCAACGGTCAGCAGTACCTACCACCTCGTTCTCTATATTTGGGAGCCGAAATGCCCTTGAGTATTTCTCCGATTACGAAGATGATGTTGAAACAACCTACTCCACTCCGAGCAGCACATCAGTGCAAACATCGGTGCGAATTCGAAACATTGGATCGGTAATTAGGCGAAAGAATGTCCTCGCTGCTATGGACGCTCCTGTTAATCAAAACGAGCGAGTTGATGTCTTATCCAGTATTATGGACCTGCAGGATCGTTGGCATAACGTTTCACAAAATAACTCAAGCAATGCTGTTCACATTGGATCAGATGGAAGGCTCACGTTCAAGGAAACTTCGAACAAGAGAAATACTAAATCTAATGATAGCAGCGAGAAGTTGCGTGATGCTATAAATCAAGCGCCGTTGTATCCAAGAGGAAACAACCCAAATTTCTCGGGGGGCGGTGACCGATATGATAATTATTCAAATAATTACCGAAATAATGCAGGATTTCGCAATTCCGGTGGTGGGCAATACAGACATTCTACGGGTATTGGGTTCGGAATGAGTCCATTCCGGAGAGATGAAGGCACAGGACAGTTCAATAGAAATTTTTCAAATAATATACAGATATCTCCGATCTTACCTGATAGACTGCGAAACCCACAGAACAACCGGCAAGATCGGAGAAATACAAACCGTTCGACAGCGAACGAAAGTTTGCAGCCAACTGGCGAAAGTTCGCAAACCGCTGCCGCTGGACACTTCGAGTCTCCGGGTGCATGTGCGGAGAGCCAACAGAGTATGTCTCGTGATAGCAAATCTGATAATTACAACACAGTTGAATCAACTTCACCAGCGTCTAACTTGTCATCAATTGTACCACCTTTGGCACCACCTCCATGGAACAAAAATCTTTTCAGATTAGCTGGAGATTATGATGATGATGACGGTGGCGATTGTCCGAATTTCTCGATATATTCAGCCGAATCACTCCAGGTTGCTCGAGCAGAACCCGAAGTCTCAAAATCCTCCAACAAAGGACAGGTAGGAAAGAGTTACTACATATTTTCAAAAAGATTATGCATTTTTTCAGTAAATTTGTATAATCTTAAGTACTCATTCGACTGATCCATGCAGAATGAGAAAAATTTGTGCTCTCAATTTTGATAGAATACTGGAAATATTTTTGATCATAATTTTTGGTATGTTTATTTGTTAAAATTATTCAGTTGCACTATTGAACAAACAGAACGAAAATAGGGAAGCTTTCCATTTAGTAAATGTATAGGAGCGAAAATTGCTTGAACATGAACGTCGGATAATCTTCAGTAGTTAGTTTCAAATGAGAAGAATTCATATGAAAATTTTCCAACAACGTTCCTGCTGTCTGTCTGCTTACGCGGTCGCGATTTCAACATTCCAATTCTTTTGCAGCACTTTCCAATGCAATTACTGCTGCTTAAGTCAATAAAACTGGAACGGAAATTCTGCTTGAAATGCATTGCATATTTCCTCGGTCTTCAAAGAGATCCATTCTCGTTTGATCTGATATCCCATCTATGCTTTCTCAAAGTACATTCAGTTGAGTTGTACAAATGTTCACATTCAAATTATTTGTTGGAAAATGGGTTGAAGGAAAGAGATAAATCAAGAGATTTAAGCTCATTTTATCAAGCAAAATTCAAAGTAAAAACAATAGTAAGTTAAAGTAGTACTAACCGTGAAATATCCTTTTTCTTTTTCATTTTTAAAACCAATAGGAAGACGAATATGAAGATAGAGAAGAAGATTTAGTACAATTGGGTGATGATGATGAAATTCCCGCTACAATAGAAAGCGGAAATAGATCACGAAATGATTCAACCGATATTTACGAGCCTGAATATCCAACTGATGAAATTGAAGAGAGCGAAAATAAAGATGAGAATAATTTGAAATCGACCGATGATAGTAAAGTGTCGGAAGATGCTGATATTCCTGCTGGCTCAATTGATGAAAAGGGCAGTAATGACTTGGAACTGAGTAATTCTAATATCGACGAATTTGTAGATAAAAAAAGTGGTCTTTTAGATATTTTAGGTGAAAGTGATTCCGAAGAATTGATTGATAAGAATACTGATATTCAAGAACCTAGTGGAGATGATGACGCTAGTGAGGATATTAATGATGATTTGAGCAAAGATTTGAGTGATGAGGTGCCTACTATGGCATGCGAGAACGATCAACAAAATATGCAAACTGAGTCAATTAGCGAAGAGGAAGATCGCTCATACACGCCGTGTTTAGATGAAAAGATCGATCAAGATGATTCGACAGATATTAGAATTGAAAGTCATACACCACCGAAGCCGCCAGAGAGAGAAATGGCAGACAGCGATCGTGGAGAGGTATCCACTGCGGGAATTGATGGTATGGAAACTGAATTGATATCTGATGAAGATGAGGAAATTTTAACTCAAGATCAATGTGTAAGTAGCTCTAAGAAAAAAGAAAAGGATAAAGACGAAAGCAGTGGAAAAAAGCCGAGAAAAGAAACGTTTAAAAAAATAAGCAAAAGTACAAAGGAACGAAATTATCGAGGAGATAAAGAAAGAGAACGTGTCAAAAGGAAATCGTCGCGAAGCAGATCGAAATCAAATGACAAGGAAAATGAGAATAGTAGAAGAAGTGATCGTAAAAGAATTAAGCGTAAAGAATTAGAACGATATGATGTGCGTAATGTAATTGGGCAACCAAGAACTTACAAAGACCGATATGGACGAGACACATCACGTCCCCCCAAAAGTCGGAGTCACACTAGATCACGAAGTCGCAGGAATCGAACCAGATCGCGAAGCAAATTAAGGTCTCGGTCAATATCCTCGAAAAGGAATCGTCGGAGTTTCTCGATTTCGCCATCACCTGTTTCGTATATAAAATCATCATCACTCCGGAGATCGCTATCTTCTCGAAGATCCCGATCAAAGAGATCTCGTTCACGTCGGAGGACACCTATGAGAAGAAGAACTCGAACCCCTCTAAGAGTTCGTTCACCTTCTCCAAAACCGAACAGTAAGAAAAAAAAATACAGACAGAGATCGCTTTCGCTAAGTTCCAGGTCAGATTTCAGATCAAGATCTCGAGACTTTGAACCACGAAAGGAACGTTCGAAAAGCTTAAATCGTTCTAAAATCAAGCAACGCAAGTCGAAAGATCACAAAAAGAAGAAGCTGAAGAAACGCTCCCCAAGCTTGAGTCTATCGCCAGAGAAGCGATCTTCGAAACCGGTTGAATATAAAGAGCCTACAAGAAAGAAGAAACGCAGATCCAAGTCAAAAACTCCAGAACAAAATGTCTGGCAATCCAATTCGCCGCAAGTTCCCGTTGTTGAAAATGATCACTCTTGGACGCCTCCTTTGGTGCCCTCAAATCCGGCGAATTTAACAGTTATATTGAAAAATAAAGACGACGGTAAAAAGAAAGATAAGAAGAAGAAGAAAGATAAGCGCCGTGAAATATCAGGGAAAAGAGAACGTCGAAAACAGAGAAGTGAAGTTCGGGAAAATCCACTTGCTCCATCAAAGGAAGTGTTTGCGTCTGGAGATAACATTTTAGTAAGCGTTAGTTTTAATAAAGACACAAATGCACCGCATCCACCCCAACAGCAGATGACTGTAGTCACCTTGCCGCCCACCAGGGAAGAAATCATTTCGAAAAGGCGGTCAGCGGAGAAGGTACCCAAAAAACAGAAAAAGGTCAAGGATAAAGCACAACGTAAGCATAGAAAAGTAGATTCAAAACCTGTAGCCTTTATTGATTTGGAGCGGTCGCCATTCCAAGTGATTGTGCAATCACCGAAGGATGTGATAATTTTAACGGATAGTGACCAAGAGTTGGAGAATAATAGGGAATTTAGTAATAGAAATTTGAATGAAGAGATTGATTCTATGGAGCCAACTAATGGAAATACCCAGCTTGAAAATGTAGAGCAGTGTACGCCAATCGAGAGAACAGAAATCTCACAGGAGCAGTCTTTCGATTCATCTGTGCAACAATTGGGTCCGAAAACTCCCCCGGAACCACCACTTATTAAATTCTCTTTGAATCCCAAAACAAAGCAAATTAAAACAAGAAATCCACTGCACGAAGAACAGGATGAGATTGATCATGAGCAACCGGAGGAAAATGTGGAAGAAGTGGAGAAATCCAGCGCAAATATAATTGGCCCAAATACTCCGCCTGAGTCAGGCCCATGTTCTCCAGATGCATATGATCCTTTCGATCCCACTAAATCCCCTTCAGCGTCTCCTTCTGTTCCGCCAGCAGACGAAATATCTACACCAGTCGAAAATGATTCCTCACCAACAGAAGACGTTCGGGAAGCGCGGCCACAAGTATTAACAGCACAAGAAAAAGGTATGAATCCCGTTGACCTTGTGATGGCCTTGATGAATTCGAAACCCACGAAA
The DNA here is from genome assembly GCA_963082835.1 of Leptogaster cylindrica. Taxonomy (NCBI): domain Eukaryota; kingdom Metazoa; phylum Arthropoda; class Insecta; order Diptera; family Asilidae; genus Leptogaster; species Leptogaster cylindrica. The sequence continues at coordinate 12,224,967 of OY720107.1, read as the reverse complement.
AGTCATGAGATTTGCACTATGAATACTGAGCAGCAGTATGCAATGTCATCCACCACAGATGGCAACGATGCCCATGAAAAGTCAGACGATGGAAACATGCCCAAATCAATAACCGTTCTATCCAACGTCCTGATCGCATCCGGTAAAACTCCATCAAGGAGCACTATACCAACCATTGCAAGTCCAATTTCGAAACCCCCGCCAGCCATTGGAGGAATGTCGCAGCAGAGCATCGTATCTAAGCTACCCTTGCCAAGAACTAGTTCAAATAGTCGTCAGAATAACGGCGGTGGCACAGGTGGCATTGATGAAACCGTCAACGAGATTGAATCTCCGTATTCTCCGGGCTCCGATGACTATGATGATTTGTTTGAGCCTCCTCCGGAAAATGCCAATTCCTTGCAACATTCTCAACGGAATCGAGGGCAGGGTAAATCAAAATCATCAAATAAAACAGAATTATTTGATAATTTATTTGGAAATGCATCCCCAGTGAAAATTCCGAGCTATACTCCAACAACAATGCGGAAACGGGGAAATAAGATGCATAAAAAAACATCAGTGAAAGGTGGGTGTTGCCAATTTTGAATGTTAAATATTGAACGACGTAAAGTACACACTGTACTCACTATTCTAGCACCTTAATATTGATTTAATTGTTAGATTGTTTCTGTGTACATTCAATTGTCTCTTTTTATTATTCAACTTATTTTCCAGGTTTTCGATTTATATCCACACGTATATTTAATTTAGCTAGGCATTTTTCCAAATTATATGAAATGAATGTTGATTTTTATGTGAAAATATTGTGTAATGCTTACAGAAAAATATGCACTACAGTTTGTAATCCCAATTGAGAGCTCAAATTTAAATCTTTGTTTCTTTATTTTGTTGAATCACTGTTAGTCTAATTTTTGTTTAATTTTCAGTCGCAAAGATGCCCGGAAGTGGTAAAATGGATGAGGATCAAATCAAAATTTTGGATGATCTACCAAGCTCGGCGGTTGAATTGCAAGTAAAGGACAAGGTGAGAGCTTAAGTTTTTCTTAAAGAGTAAACCTAATGAAGTTCCATTAGTTCTTAAGAAAACTGAATCGCCAAGAACGTGTGGTTGAAGAAGTTAAACTGGTTTTAAAACCACACTACACCAAGAAGCATATTACGAAGGACGATTATAAGGAAATACTGCGACGTGCAGTACCAAAGGTATAAAGGGCCACTTTAAATGTTGAACAATGTGTAATTTCAGTTATTGTAGATTTGTCATAGTCGATCACAAGAGATCAATCCCAAAAAAATTCAAAATCTTATTGAAGCCTACGTAAAGAAGTTTAGGCAGAGAAATAAATTTGGAATTCTAAACACGGGTCAAGTAAGTAGCGCCGTTAAATGTGCTGCTTACCTGAAAAAATTGTGACCGTCCAAGGTTCAATAATTTCCATGGATGTAGTATGTACTATGATGTAACTAAGTTCAAGGATAAGAAGGACATTGCTTATTATTTCCCAGCAGGTAGTGTAAACTAAGTTTCGAAATTCTGCCCTTTAAACCCAAAATATATTATTTCTACTGATAGCAACTTAAAAAAAAATTGTATTTTTAGGTGAAGAATACAAACAATAACAATGACTGCAAAGAGAACTTCCTCCCCATTTTCTGACCCAATTTTTTCGCGTTATTTCAATTCAATCCCCCGAAAGGACTGCAAATTCCCTTGCCACTCAAATTGGATCCTCAACTGGGAAATTTTAAATCGTCTTGTCTTGAAACGTAAATAATTAATATTAATTTATAAAATTCATTGAAGAAAATTCGAGATATCAGAGAAGGAAGTTTTTTGAAGATATGGTATGAATGGCTTAAGTTTTATATTTATGCTTCATTGATAATTATTTAAAATAAGCTTGTTTTGAAATTAGTCTGCAATAATGTATTAAATATTGGATAATATCCAATGTCCTAATTTGTAATTATTTTCGGTGAAGTAAAATAAATGTAATCCGAAGTTTGGTGTTTTTCTTCAAAAATCTTATCTTCAAATAAAAAAGACATTGGAGCTTACCAACAAATTGTTCTTAAACCTTCCAGTTGAGGTGACTTCCTCCGGTGTACACTTCTTGTATATACAGAAACAAAATAAAATTTGCACAAAAAATTCCAAACGCAAGTTGGAAACTTAAACAGAATAGTCACGAAGTGTTTTAAGCACTGTTTGGTTATTAAGCTTAAATAAGAATTACAATCAACTGTATTGTTTTATTTCGAAGTATTCTTTTCTATGACAAGCACAATTTATTACTTAATGATACTTGTAGTTGCGGTGGTGCTTGATTTTTCCGTAATTAATAACGTAAAAGAACACCATGGACCCAGCTATAAGTTGGAAGAATGGAGCTATTCCAGCACGTTTCGGTTGAACATACTTATGCTGCCAACGCCACCAAGCCCTGCTGAAAGCACCCGCAATTGCCTGAGGGGCCTTGTTGCGACGTGCAATCCAAGAACCCAATTCACCCAATTTTACTTGTCCAAAAGGAGTATCCGCTTAAACAGAAAACAAAATCGTTAAAATATATATCTAAAATATAGAACAAATTCATTCCTTGTTACATAATTTGTGCAAAAAACTTACGTTTTCCATAGAAACGTGCAGGATCGTAGGGACCATGAACCCTGGCATTATATTCAGCGGGATAATCTCCGAAACCCATTTTAGTTTCCTTTTAAATTGTTCTGCAGATTGACAAAAAGTCCTGATCGGATACAACGGAGGTCCAAGAAAACCTTCCTCCTAGAAAGTGTCAGATTGGAAACTTGCACTTGTTCTTCTTCTTCCTTAATATTTTTATAAATTATTACTAAAATTATTTATTTTATGAAAAGCACAAATTTAATTGTATTGTAAAATATAAGCCACGGGCTTTGAGATTGAGACTACTAGTTTAAAAAGCAAAAAAACTTACAATTGGTCTAATTGGCTAAATGGCTAAATTCTATAATGGAGACAGATTTAGGGTCAATTAAATTTCATATAAAATTGATATTAATAATTATACATACAGTACTTAGTTTTCTGATTAGGTGTGCAGAAAACACATCATGATTTGTTTAAAGCAGAATAAAATTGGACCGGCTTTATTGAGAGAATGTTGACATTCATTACACAGGTTGGATAAAGTGGTATATTGTGATTCATATGCATTTATTTCTCATTTTCAATATTTGAAGTCGAATATCCAAAAATCTGTAGGTGACAGACAAATGCTGTATGCACACTTGTAATCAGTGCACAAAGCCACAAAATAACATATTTAAGTAAGTTATCAAATTACAAACAAGTTTCGAATTCCTTAATTTTCTATATCTGTACGTTATCGATCTCCCTATCTTTTTTCATTCTCTCTTTATGTATTTTGCTGCTAATTCGCTGGACATTGAAGTGATGGTAAAAAAAGTTTAGTAGAACTATGAAATTTTCTAGTTCAACAACAAATTTTATTCAAAAATAAAAGTAAAATTTGGTATTGAATTCGATTGTGAATGCAATGTTTAAAATTTAAATGGTCTAAGATTTGCTTGATTTGGCAGTCCCCGCTCTACAACTTTGGATGACGAAACGGGTATTCAGCTATTTAAAGTGATACAGCTCTCATTTCCTTTAAAAAGTACTGCCATTAAAAAGTATTGCGGATGGAAGAACAAGAAAATTTCGCTGTCATGTAAATCAGCTATTTATTCCATATAGTTATTCAGCAATTCAGCTATATTAGCAGAATATTAAATTCCTCCTTTTACTGTGAGAACTCGTGGTGTATAAATCGAAAAAATGGGTCGTATGCATTGTGGAGGGTTAGTATTATTGTTTCTGTGTCATATTGCTATAAAACCTTTTTAACATTGGCGAAGTAGTTATGTTATGCATAATATTACACTGTTTACTACTTGAGAAGATCTAATAAATGCTTTTAAATCAGCAAGGGCATCTCGCAATCAGCGTTGCCGTACAGACGATCAGTTCCATCTTGGTTAAAATTGAATTCAGAGGATGTTAAGGAACAAATAAAGAAATTGGGAAAGAAGGGCATGTCCCCGTCGAAGATTGGTAAGAAAAGTTTAATTGCATTCCATGAACAAATAAAAAATGTTTGAGGTTATGTGCTAATTACTTTCGATGTAGGTATCATACTGCGAGATTCCCACGGAGTGGCTCAAGTGAGATTCGTAAATGGAAACAAGATTCTGCGGATAATGAAATCAGTGGGACTTAAACCTGACCTTCCAGAAGATCTATACTATTTGATTAAGAAAGCCGTTGCTATTCGCAAGCATTTGGAACGCAATCGCAAGGACAAGGATAGCAAGTTCCGCCTAATTCTTGTTGAATCAAGGATTCATCGATTGGCTCGCTATTACAAAACAAAAAGCGTTCTGGCACCCAACTGGAAGTATGAATCTAGCACGGCGTCTGCTTTAGTTGCTTAAGAATTGGAATATTACATTCAATTTTATGTAATAAACTATTTGGAAAATCTTACCTATGACTTTAATCATTACAGAATTCTCTGCTCTTATCATATACCCTAATATTCTTTCACCTTGGAATCTGCTATTGAACAGATCGGATCCTTTACTTCGTTTTAGATCGGTCGGGCTCCCGCTCTTTAAGAACGCGTAAAGTCAAGATTAATGGGATATGTTAACATTAATTTATTAAATAAAATTTATTTACATCCAAGTGTTCTGAAATTCATATTAATTTTTGTACTATACAGTGAGTGAACTATACTTAATGAATTGTCATTTTATAAAAATATGTTTTTTACATTTCATGAAATATTCAATAAAAGGGATTCGGTCAAGTAATTTGACGTTCCCCTTAATAACTAATAAAAGCTAAGTGTGTAATATATTAGTTACAATGTCTTACATTGAAATTTACTAATGCACTTGTCCAAATAATTCAATTCTCGTATGCCTTAACAGCATGCAGATCTAATCTGACTGTACAGACGTCTCTGTTGCATTGTGGCTGTGGAAACCAGAATCTCCGTCTTCACTTGCATTTGCTCTACTACTATTGCCTCTCATGGTTATATTTTGTGTGCTTACTACACAATCATTTTGCGCGCTTGTTTCCGCTCTGTTGCCTGCAGGAGGCAAGTACAATCCAACATCCAGACCATGTTTCCGCGATAAGTCTCGAATGTAATCATCTCTGTGTTCTTGGACCGTTTTGGTAAGTAATTCGCGATTATTGTTCTGATACAGTTTTCGCATTCCATCCATTATTTCCTCATTTTTCCTGAAACAATGCGCTTCACTTTCCTCGAAATTTTCGTCGTCCTCATATTCTTCTTCAGAATTTATGCGATATATTTTTGGTGAATCGATTCGTCTTCTTTTCAAATATTTTCCTCCAATATCGTCCTCCACGGACACTGTGTGCCTTTTCCTGCTGAGGAGTTTCATTTTTACCAAGTGATTAGGAGTTGCTTCATTGGGATTGCTCTGTTCTATCTCTAGAGCTATGTTATTTTGGTTGGCCTGAGAACGAGGGTAATAATTAGGGGCATTATGCGTTAACGAATAAACACTTACAAGTAGCAGCATCGACAGCATATATCGAGATATGAGGCTCACATCTTTCCCCTTCATCACATCTTCCAAGCTAATAGACTTCTTAGTCTCTATTGCGTCCTGCGGAAATGTGTTGATTATTTCCGTGCCAAGGTTAAATATATCAAAATGATGGCGTTCCTTGGATTTACGCAGTATTGGTTTTAAATACTTATGCCACTTTTGTACCTGATATAAAAATTGTTATAATATGTAAAAATGATCGGACTTCAAACATTTTACTCTGTCCATTAGTTGAAGAACATCAGCCGTTAATTTGCTCCTGTCTTGGACAGCATAAGGTTCAAAGTCTTCATCGTCATCATCTATTTGTGTATCTTTAAAAACAACCTTTTGAATAAATAAATAAAATTAATTATTTATTGAAGTTACCGATCATGCTGTCTCGCCTCTCCATTACAACGTTGAGCTGTTGTTCTGCAGGAGCGTCATCCACAATACCTTCACGGAGACTGTGGTCCCCAATAGCTGTACTATGCAAAATTGGATTCTCAAATTGAGAAAGATTTAAAGAATCATCGACTATTAAGTCATTTTGTGTTTCCTCAATTGTAAATGGCATATTATTGTCTGTACAAATCCCCGAATCTCTTGAGCTCATTCGACTCTTATACATTTCTGGTGGAAGCTGGGCAATCTCATCTTCATGGAAACCCAGAAAGGCTAAAATAACAATACTCACTCATTGAAAATACTAGTTCAAATATAAAACAAACATTCAGATGGTGCAGGGGATACTGGAAATGTTGCAACGACTTCAATGTGTTTTTCAGACATGTTTAGTGATTTAAATGGTCTGCGCTCCGGTATTTCAGAGTTGTTGTTTGTCTTACGTTTCGTTCGCTAAGGCATAAAAACAAATGCGTTATTCTGTTTTCGTTTATATTCTGCTAAATCCTTACCGAGGATTTATATATGTCGTATTCCGGTGGCAGTTTGAAACCCGTTGTTTTTTCTAGAATCTTGTTAGGGATTTTCAGAATATTCCTCCTGATTAGTGTATGCGAAAAATATTCTTCTGATAACCCGAAGTTTACTTCATATTCAAAAAATGATCTATCGAGGGCAAGGAAGCCCAACAAGTCATCGTCGTTGGTACTGAAAACTAAACTGGTGGGATCTGGCTCCACCGAGACGATAGGTTTTAGTATATCAACCAATTCAACAATAGGATTCATCATGGCATGTGCTATAATTTTTTCAATCGATGGGTTAATACCTTCATTGCTTTTATCATTAACTGTTTGTTCATTCTCGCGTGTTTCTTCAATAGTACTCTCGTCCCCACTTTCCCGTGTTAGATCTTCCTCTGTCGCCTTTAAAACTGAAGTCTCAGTCGTGCTATCTGCGCCGTTTATTTCCCCATTTTGCCCAGTGCTCTGTTTTTCTGTTCGTGTTACAGCAAGCAAACCTGAAGCACTTTCTCCCGGGGTTGCCGGGTCAGTTTCGTTCACTTCTGAGTGCTGATCCGGATGGCTTTCCCCGCTAAACAACGCTGTTGCTTCGTCTTCTTGACTACAAGTTCCCAATTCCGCATTTGATATTCCACTGGATGAAGTTGTCGCTTCGCAAACCACAATGTCGTTACTAGATTCCGCTAACTGTTCTGTCTGCCCTGTTAGAATTGCACTGCTATTTACATTACTTTGATAACTGTCATCGTGATCATGTGAATTTTCATCCATTGCGTGGTTTGTAGAAGATTGCGATTGTGTTCTTTCTCTTAGCAAATTGCTATATTGGTCAATGTCGTAGGACAGTTCTTTAGAAGCGAATGGATCGGGATTTTCTCGCAGAATAAAATCTTCCAATCCGACATATTTGTCGGTGTAGTCCTGTTCATTTTCAGAATTCGGGCCAATGAGGGGCCACGTGCGACGCGGAGGCGAGGGCAGTCCAAGAATGTTCATAATATCATGCTCATCGTCTTCTGCCTCGATGAAGTCCTTCACCTTAAAGTGCATGTTGAAATCAATATCATTTACGAGACCACCTTCTCGATGTTCAATGTAACTGGTAAAAACCCTGTAATTTCGTTTTGTGTCAATGTCATCGTCGTAATCGAAATCTTCTATACAGGATATGTTCCATAAAGCTGGATGGAGATTAACTGAATCATTGAGAACCGATGCACCCTTCACCCTATTTTTCTGGAGTGCTCGCCATTCTTTGTACTTAGCCCAGTTTTTGAAAAAGTTCTTCGGGGGTTCAAATGATTTCAAAGAACTGAAATCTTCAACTGTTTTCGAGGATGTTTTAAGCTGTTTTGGACACATGTCCGCCTCATAAACAGCTTCGATCCCATTTCTGTGTCTCTTCATATTTCGCCTTGGTCGAACTGGCTTTGTTTTACTCCTGCAATTAGGTAGCTTGTAAGCATAAAAAACAACACTTCGAAAAAGGCATACTTGTCTTCAATCGCCTCAGCCTTGTCGATTCCAGCGGCTAGGTTTCGAACATTTTCATGTAAGTGGTCCACTCTGCGTGAGTAAATCTTAGTTGCGCTAAAGATCAATTGTCCTATATCAGACATAATGTCGTCTTCGTTAGTATCAAAAAACATTTGCAGATACTGTTAAATAAAAAAGTAATCAGTTAGACTTTAAGATTGGTCGGAAGAATATCGAATTACCGAGGTAAGCGATAAATCGAAGTCGACACACACTTCAGGCCGCTCTGCAATTTCCAATAACAGAAGAACAATTCCCTTGCGTGTTACTTTAACTCGTAGATCTTCGATTAATTTACCAAGTTTTGAAGCCGTACTGGTACTGGCGATGGGAGCAATTACATTTTGCCCTGGAAAACATTGTAATATTGAAACAATCACAGATATTAAACATGCTCGCTTACCAGCACTTGCCATTACCGTACGGAATTTCTGGGATTGTTTTTATAACTAATTAGTTTTTTTTTAACTATCACTAATTTCATTCAATAAAATTCCGTACACTAACAAAACAACAAAAACCGCCTGGAACATTCATTCAACAAAACCAGCGCTATATTATGTACCGTTTCACGGCAATATACGTAAAAGAATTGATTCTTGATAACTTTTATTTAACTGAGCTACTAGACGCGCGAAATTGCAGACCTCAATAGACAATTCTTTCACACATTCCAGAAAAGTGTCCTGAGCCCGTGGAACTCTTTAAGTTTGATTGGATTCCACAATTTTTGGCTAATGGAAAACATGCTGTCGAAAACTGTTGAAAAACTGCAATTTTATATTTTAACGCAATTTGTCAATCTCGTAATAAACAATCCCTGACTGTCACTACTCACTAGCACAAAATGGCTGCTGCCAAGTTTGACATGGTCCCAGTCCATACTGGAGCGTGGTTGTGACACCCACTTAGTTGTTGTGACATCAGAGGCGAGACCCTGCGTTGGTGAGTATGGGAGGATGGAACAATTGAATTTGAAAAAATTACAAATAAAATGCAGCCTTAATTATACAAGCAACGTGCAAAATGTACAAAGATAGAAATTATTTCCGTAAGCTAAAAAGTAGGGACATGTACTTTAGTCTAAAAATGACAAATGTACATTAATTTCTTAGGAATTGCATTTAGTTTTCGAAATATTTAACTTTAAAAATGTAAAAATGACATGTCAACAGAAATCATTTTTCGGCATTTTCACACATTTATTTCATACAATTTTTGCATTAAAATCCTTAAGAAGTCCTTTTCAACGTATTTATCCCGTTTTTATTCTTCTGAGATCTGGGAAAGAGGATAATAATTGAAGATTTGTTTACTTAATTGACAAGTTTGAAAATTTTTGATGTCATTTACCGCAATCTTGTCTCACCTTTTGCTGATTTGAGTGCGAATGAAATTTTTGTGTCTTGTAATAACATCAGGGATGTTACAAGACTTGGCCCTGAATTTCTTCCTCTCTAGTACAATTTCCGGCTGGAGAAATGTAATTTCTCAATAACGGATTTTTTTTTTCTACGAATAGAATGTAAATTTTATACAAATTTTGCTATTTATGTTAGAAAATTTATTTTAATAGTTTATTGCCGAATGCTTTATCTAAATCAGATACGTAAATTCCACAACTTCTCTTTGTAAATCCAACAGTTAGAACTTCTTTGTGTATAAAATGTAACAATAAAATCGGTGTCTGTGTTTTGTAGTTTTATAATATATTTGTATAGCTTCGTGAAAATATTCACAAATGGTTTTTTTATCTACAACACTTATTTTTAAATCGGGAAAAAGGTCAAGTTCACACAACCGGAAATTTCTTGGTTTTTTGTATTTACATTACAAGTATGTACAACTATAATAATCGCTGCTAGTCTTAAACATATGGATTCCAGTTACTGCCATCCTCTGGCAATAAATTATTTGTTATTAGTAAAACAATGTCGATTATCCACCAAATTCCTACTCCCCCTATTGTAAGAAGCTTGCCAACAGCTGTGCCAGTTTGGCCCAGGCAGAAGCGATCCATTCCCAGGAAGCCAAGTAATATACTGTAGATTAAAGTGGTGACAAAGTAATGATCGGCATATTTTACACAAGCAAATCCGTCTTTGAGAAACGTTCGTGGTCCATAGCATTCAATTTCCGGGAGAACTGTGCACTGACCTTTGGTTCTTTCGACTTCTTCGTAGTAGATACCACCGAACTGAACACAACCATGTCCAATTTCCTCCTTTGCAGTTTGGTTACCTTTATAAAGAACTTGAAGTTAACATAATAAATATCTCGCTCTTTACATTACCTTTATGATCGAGCACGGAGCATTCGAGAAATTCTTTAGGTAGGAAGGTGCATTTCACAAGTGGCCCGAGAGGGTTGAATTCTTGTGTATTCGGTACAATAACTTCTTTGTCGCTCTTTACATGCGATGCCTTAGAAAGTTGAATAGAAGCGAAAGCAACAAACGCCATAACTAAACTCATTGCATGTAGTTATTAGATCTCAGTCGGATGGGGAAATAAATAAATAACTTTTTACCCCCACGGTAATTTTGTTAATTGTTATTAATTCGTTGTTTTTCACGCATGTAATGTGTTGATTTGAATAATACAAGAAACGTCATTGGCAAGTCAGCTGTCATACTCTAAATAGGGGCTTTTGAAAACGGCACTGCAAACCTTGAAAAGCTACATACAACAATCGAAAAATTTTTTTGTAAAACTAAAAATTGTTAAATAAATAATTTATCAAATGTGGGTTTGCCTCTTAATTATTCTTTTACTAGTTATACTAAGAATTATTAAAAATTAAATGATTTTTAAAGGCAACTTATTTCATTTTATCAATCGCTTCTGACGGTTGGCAGTAGATCACTGTGATGGTCGATTGTTGCTATTATTATTTGCTCCATTAAGTTATTTGTTTATTTTGGCTGTAGATGTGAAGAATTATTCAAATAAAGACAATTATTACAATTTGCGCAAGCTATAAATAGTGAGAAATATTGTGATACGAAGCATACTCAAAGATATAATATCATTCTAATTGACAGAGTTGACGCCATTTTGATGGGACATTTAACACACTGGACATCAACGAATATAAAATAATGTCGAATGCTTTTCGTGGTTCGAATAGTTTTAAGATTGAAAAGCCCGAGTATAATCAGCAAAATATACTTGGCGGATTCAGTTCGTTCGATAGCGACTCTTTGCCCGATTACAGTGAATTCGACAGTGAATCTGTAACATTGGACTATTTTAAGGAAAAAAGGTAAAAAAATGAAAATGTTTCGTGTGGTTGAATAACATTGTGCTCGATTGCCTCGATTCTCGAAGCTGTGTGCATTCAAGAAAAACCAGAGATGGAAAGGGGAAGTGTCAATGTAAATAAACAAATTGTAGGAAACTGGAAAGTTAACTACTTACATATATTGAAGTAAACATGTAAAAATTTTACAATTGGAATATTTCTGAACGGGAAATAATGAGCGGAACTCACTTTTCATCACTGTGTGCTTGAAATTAGAAATTGTTAATTTATTAATTCGTTGTTTTTCACGCATGTAATGTGTTGATTTGAATATTTTGACAGATTTGTTCACAGTTTATAAGCCTTACTAACTAAAAACTGCTTTGGATTATATTCCTGAGGATTTTAGACGTGGTATGACTTTTTGAAACATGGAAATCGTATATTTTAAAGGAATTTTAGTTCTAGGAGGCCATCACCATCGAAAATGGCACCGACAACAACTATAGAAACGATTACAATAACGAGACCCTTGAAGGTAATTAATAGGACTTCTTCAAAGGATCAAAGAATCTAGAATGATTTCCATAATATCCTTCGGTTTCATCGAATGAAGACATCCTTAAGCTGTTGTGTTTTTCAGGTGATAGCGTTCATATGCGGAATCATTGTTATCGTTCTGATGGTAATGGCGTTGTCTTCCACCGACTGGTTGATGGCAGCTGGTTGGAGACAAGGACTTTTCGTTCATTGCATAGAGGATGATATTGTACCGCCACTGCCATTTAATTTGCAAGATCCTCCTGGATGCTACCCAAGCCGTGATGTCGGTAAGAATCAACTTATGTGATACATAATCATTGAATCTAGTTCATACCTAACTACCTTCGTATAGCTTATATTAAAGCGACGGCGGCACTTTGCATAATTACTCTCTTCACTGACGTGGTTGCAACTATCCTAACCGGTCTTGGACTAAAAACGCAGAATCACAATTTAAAATATAAATTTTATCGGATTGCTGTACTCGTAATGCTGCTTTCCCGTAAGTTCATGATTATTCGTTAAGCTCCCAGTTAAACGTTTCTTTTTTAATATAGTCCTTGCGGTCCTCACTGCTCTAATTTTGTACCCAGTTTGTTTCGCCGCCGAATTGAATTTGGGTAATCGGCCTCTCTGGGAATTTGGCTGGGCATATGGTGTAGGATGGGGAGCAGCAATATTCCTTTTTGGTGCGGTAGTGCTACTGCTATGCGATAAGGAATCTGAGGAGATTTACTATAAGGAAAGGAAGATTGTACACGAAACGACAACAATGCGCGCCTAGGCTAGGCTGCACGTCCTGCCTGACGTTGTTCTTTAGGTGTAAGTTTTTTATGATTCGCAAAGTATAATTACTGGATTCCCGATAATAATTAATGCATAAGGTATGCACAAAGCAGACATTATTCAAATTTTTGTGGCAGATGATGTGAGTAATTCAGCTTTGTTGTGCCATTTTTTCGGATATTTTGGAAAAATTTGAAATACATTTTTAACCATAAAAAAGAATCAGCATAAAATAAATCCAAACAATTTTATACAAATGTGTATTGACTAAAAGATCTACTCAAAATAAGATGTTACTATGTAAAGGAAATCTCATAAATTGCACTTAAAGTTTACCAAAGAAAAAAGTAATTGCTTAGTAATTCTTATTTTAAAAATTAACACGTAAGGAATGTTATTACAGCTGCCAATTTGTACATGTTTTTATATTTTGAATAATTTTGCTGTATATAATGTGTATTTATAGATTTGGTATACAGTTATTTAATTTAGTTTTATACTTTAAAATTTCTCTCATTTACTCTTATATTATTATTTATTTACTTATACAAAAGTGGCAAGATTTTTTATTCTTTACATTTTATTTTCGTCATTTGCTTTTCAAAGACCAAAATAACAATTTATGTATAATTTTTAATATGAACACATATGGTTTTGTAGCTGGTATTAATTGTCTACTCATACAAACTTTTCGTACTCTTGAATAATATAATGAAGATATATGAATTATATTTTAAAATATTTCGAATAGTAAGAAACTAGTAGTTGACCAATTGAATATCAAATGTAAACTGATATTTTTAAAATCGTAGGCAGGAACGTGCGGAGGTATGTAGCAGAAAAACCAAATATCGAACGCTATTATTACCAATTGTATATAATGTAATTAAAGACATTAAATAAACGTGTGTGTACTAACATTATCCAGTTGTTTTAAACATTTTTAATTATGGAATTGCAATGTAGAGGCCATGAATTGAACGTTACGAAGAAAGTTTCTTTTTCTTGTTGCCTGTTGGATATCACGGTTTTCTAAAGTCCCAAAGCCTATTTTTCAATGAATGGGCCTTTTGCATTAGGAAATTTTTTCCCCATCTTCTATCTGGAAATTTCCCGATTTCCGGAGTAGAAATTTCAGTCCTTTTTTTGTAAAAAAAAAATTCACTGAATTTTTTCATAATTTTCGGGTTTGCATATTCGTTTGAATTGCCTGCCATCTGTATTGTGTATCTGATAACTGGTGGGTTGTAAGATTGGCTGTACTCAGGGATGGGAAAAATCATTTGGAGATTTCTTCCAGTTATTAACAATTTGCCTTTTAAAAAATCTCTTTCGGTAGATAGATTTCGAAGTGTTTCGATTGCCTTTAGTGAGGTAATTTATTTCAAAATCGAGAAAGTTATGGATTTATAAACTTCTCAACAAGAGCTTTTCAACGATACCCCACAAGACGTGGTTTAGAAAAATTCCACTTTCCAGCCCCAAGCCCACCCCCACTCGTACTCCACCAACCGCTAATTCGGTGGTGTACCGTTAACCTCATAGATACAATTCTTATTTATGCAAATAAAGTTTCCCTCTAAACTTCATATTATATTTTAAACATTTCAATTTTCAACCAACTCCCCCGGCCACCCCCTTGGAACGCTTTTGCTCATTAACGAACTTAATCGATGTGGTGAATTTTCACCAGTTTAATTGCTTCCAACCAAAGTATTGTCAAAATCAATTGATTTCTCTCTTTGGCATAATAACGCGGCATTCGGACCAAACAACTATTAGAAATTGCCAAAAAACTAATGATGTGCTTAAATTATGCACGAAAAATTGTTTATACGCATCAAACAGACGAAATTATATCGTCAATTGTCGTCCAATAATACTCGGCACGCTCATTTTTACAAAATAGCGGCGTATAAGTAACACAATGCAAACTTCACACAAAATTCTTTTGAGGTTCGGAGGCTTAAGATTCCACGGATATTATAAATATATTTACCTGACTTGGTTCGTCGAAAAATGTGGTAAAAATAACCAAAATATTAAGTGAAAAAAAAAACTTCCGAACGCGAAGTATCGAATTTTTTACCTACATATATATAATATGAACTTTCGGACGGGGGTGGTTTCGTACTCTGGGAGGCATGAAACGAAAAACTATGAAAGTATTTTTCGAAAGTCGTGACATAGTATACAATATACATCTCAATAGGTAGCTTTTTCTTCGAAATCTACCTACAAGCGGCAGTTTAGACAAATTAAAGGAAATAGGTTAAATTTCACACATTTTGGTGATTCAGGGCATTTTAGACAAAAATCAAATAAAAGCACTCTAAATAGGCTCGCTTTAAATCGAGAATGTGTGTATTTTTTTCATTTATCAATAATACTCCAAATAAGTAACCGATTTTTATATATTTTTGAAGAAGTTTTCGCCATTTTGTATAGAACAGAGAAGTATAAAAATAGGGGCAAAACCCCAATAATTCACGCCTAAATTTACTACAATATAATCGCGCCAATGGTTATTACACCAGCGCCATCATTGGTCAACGTGAGAAACTCTATGAAAGCTAAAATATAAGAGTTTAGTTTAAATCAGTTTAAAAAGTGAAATATTTTCTGATATTTGCAGAGTATTTGATTTTTTTTCTTTATTGAACCAATAAATTTGAGTTTAGTGAGCGTTTTACGTATTAAATATGTAATATATTATGTAAAGAATTAGTATTTCTTGAAACCGATTCAAAATCCTCAACTTGTTCAGATTTATGTAATTTTTGCATTTAGACGCAAGGACATTTTAGGAACATTGTTGTAATATAAATATAATCTGTGCAAACCTGTGATATGAGCATGTTCAATAACCTACTCAAGGTCTAATCTACATGCGGAATTTTTTTCCGCTGGCGAGTGCATAGCAAAAAAAAAAAAAGAATTGGTTCAATATGCATCGGCATCGGTAAACGAAGTCTTAACCTGTAAAACTAGTATGTATTAAAGCACACAAATCAGATGTTTTTGTTCATGCAGTAATGAGAGAAAAAGAACTTAACTTCCACTTTTCAAGTCTGTCTGAAATGGTAAAAGAGGACGGTGGCGCAGACGCATACCGAGCCGCAAAGTGTTCTGCGAAGACTGGCACAATGTGGTTACGCCAACAAGAAGTGAAACTCTGTTTCGGTCACCCTGTACAGGTAAGTAAGTAGGAATATCACTCACCTCCGGAGTACCGTTCATTTACTGCCGGCCGCGTCTCGCAAGACGAAAGACTTCAATTCAGTTGGCAAGAGAACACGAACTCGCTGCTTAGAGACGGAACAGTTACTGGTATGGACGGTGGGTTGCGGAGTGATTAGGTCAACTGGTTGAATTGGTAATAAGTGTCAGTGGTTATTTTGTGCTGTTATAGATTTGAGGAGATATAATAATCGAATTATTGTTAATGTTTGTGATGTTGTTTGCTGTTCAAAAACCAAGTTTGGACGCGTGGTGATTTGGTGTTGTTCATTGTTGTTTGCATGTGAAGACTTTCCCAGAGTGCTGCCAGCGATGTCTTCTTAATCCACGCTCGTGATATCACAACTGTAGCCAGGTACGGGGGAGACAAATATCCACAGTGGCAAATTTCTTCAACTTGGCTAACCTACATCAAAACTTCCAGTTTCTGTTTTAATGAAGTGGGAACGTATTTGTAAAATTGGCAACTAGCAGCGCTTAGGAGAATTGTGTAATAATACTGGTGAGTGTTGTTTGGTCACATATTTTTGCACCAAGGGACCTAAAAGTTGGGTTTTTAATGCATGTACAATATACATAGTCAAAAATTCAACTTAGTTCCGGTTCTCCTCGCAGAGCCGTTTGTTCCACAAGGACAACTTTAATGTTGACCTAACCGATTTACTTTCACTTTTTCAAAGACTCTGACTCAATCTTTTGTAGCAATTGGAACTTGAGGAACTAAGATAAAAACCTCTTACCTTCTATGCAATGAAATTTGCTGTTTGAAAGTGCTTTGAAAAGTTGCTGGAACAGAAATTCCAATATGTGGCAAGCTACATTTTTCCAGAAATCGGAATTGTGCATGGACTTCTTGGTCCGATCGCTTCGCGATTGGCTTAACATGTATGCGTTTCTGCAAAAGTATTATTTGCAAAAGCTTCCACTGTTGTTTCTGAGACGGCCTTGTCGGAGCTAATCGAAGAGACTCCAGCGATACTGGTACATTTCGTGTCTGAAACAGAGCAACAAACACCTTATAAAAGCGGGCGTGATCCATTTGGGACTCAAGTGATTCATGCATTCGATCAGAAAAAGCCCAAAATCCCATCAACATCGTCATCAGAAATTTCAGGTCGATTACTTCCACACTTTTCGGGAAGTACAACCTGGCGAGGTGTAATTGAAGAGTTCCCAATGCGTCTGCTTAACTCAAAGAACATTTTTCTTTCTACTTGCACAGAAATTCCACAGTCTGATGTTGAGTACACCATTTCGTAAATAGTTTACTGGTGATACTCAACACTAATAACACTGCAAGAAACGGAACACGTATGGATTCTTGTGATGCAGTGCTGCATGACGTTGCGTAAAAAGTGCACTGAGTTGGGAGGAAAATAAAAAGGAAAATTGTTTACCCAATGAAAACTAAATATTATAATATTTTTCATTATTAAAAATCTAGCAATTGTTGCTTTAAATTTAGTCATTCATTAACATTCCCGAACAGCTACTTTTTTGCTAATACTTTCACTCGTGAAAAGCATTCGTCCTTCAATATTAATTCTGCATTATTACTTCCGCAACTTGTGCATGTCGTTCAGTTTAAAAACACCAGAGATATGTTGCAGCAATTATTATATGCAATGGAAAAGCTGAAATTGTATGTTGCCCATTAAATTGAAATACAGTCATCCCCCGACTTACGTACCACTTAGAATTATAAGTTGGTACTATAATGCGTTTCTTAATTTTCGTTTAATAATATTGAGTAATGCCCGGCCAGCACTTTACATTTTGATTGCATAACTATGAAGTGAAGGGAACTAATAATAGCTGTTAATATAGGTTTTGTAGTCTTTTTGGATGCGGTGCTTGTTCGAAAACATGAACGGAAATCGTTGCTTTTAGAAAATTCTATTCAAACATTTGTTGCAATCGCCAGTTGTCGGTGCAATTATTCAGAACCAGCTGTGTTTTAAATATTAGGGCTGAAAGCAAGTTGTACCAGATTATAAGTAAAACAATCACGCATACTTTGGCGAAATGTGCAGACCAGCAAAGGGGCGGTCTGGGGGATAAGGCGAAACTCACCATCTAGATCACCTTGGGGCTACGGATTTCTTTATGGTTAGACTCGTTTCACTTTCAAAGCTGCCAACAAAGAGGCGATTGTTTTGAAAAGCCGCGAGGCGGAGGCATGAATTTTTCTAGAAAGTCGACTAACACGAACTTTTTGCATGACTTAACACGGACTCGGCGACCCGATCCAATTAGTGAAACATTTTTGATTTAAATAATTTCCGTTCAGTTGACATCGATCAGAAATTCATCGACGAATTTGCAACAAATTATACATTGCTATTACAGGATCATAGGTCCGCCCCCGCCTTACCTGCACCGGTGTGAAGTCTGGAGATGTAATAAACATTTGAAAGCAACTAACTGATTAAAGTTTCGTATTACAAAACTTACGTCATGGTCCCTTAATGAGGAAGACCATCATCGGTGTGGAGCAAACGTGTCCGTTTACCAGCTACAAAGTGGTCGTCATAGTTTGCCGAAAGTTGTAAATGAGTTAACAACATATATACGGAAATTCAGCGATTCGAAAACTTCTCTTTGGAATTGAATTAAATGTGTTCTAAACGAATTACGGAAACCTGACGTTATTGGAGTCGATATAAACTAACAAACTCTACTTTTATTATAATTACTAATGGATGTGTACGAAATCTCTGTTACGCGTATATTAATGGATTTAGAGACCAATAAAACACAAAATATGGCCCGCCAAAAATTATAATTTTACTCAAGTTCAATTTTTCATGCTAAAGTGCGTCCGCCCGCCTTTTATGCTAATCGCCTTGACTGTTGACATTTTTGGCACAGAGGACAGAGCCAAAATACTTTTAATTGACGGATATATAATTAATCAGATTGCATTGCGTGGACTCTGAAGATGGGTAGTTTAAAAGTTGAACAACTTTTGCTAAGTAAGTTTGCAAGTTTTCGGCACTTCGCCGTTCATGATTTTAACATCACAAAAAAGATTTTTAACGAATTTCGTTATGGCCGAAATGTGGACACAAAATTTGTGTCAATCAGTCTCATCAGCATATCGATTCGACTCGAAGTTTGTTAAATCTCAAGGATTAGCTACAATCGCAAAATTTCTTTGACCATTAACGACATAACGTACCTGCACTTACACAAATATTATAAATGTTCTACCTACCTCTTTCTATTTTATAATATTCATGTGAGTACTTAATATCCCCAGTGGTTGAGGCCTTGAGCCTTGAGGGCTTAAGAGTTAAGGAGGGCGCTAAAAAATATAGCTGGCCCACTGAATCGCATAAAGTGATTAATTATGTCGATACTTTTCGGTTTTAAAACTTATTTTTATAGGTTTTATAGGTTTAAGTTATTGTTTTCGTACAAAGGGGGGAGGGGGAGGCTCTAGGGACGACCTTGATAGGATTACTAGGTTTGGAAATTCTCATCCCACGGAGACGCAGCCGCAACCACCATCAAAATTATTTTAATTTGATATCATATCATTGAATGTTATTTTTATGAGAAATGTATTAAAAAATAAGTAAACTCATTATTATTTGTTTCTTCCAGGTAGTAAATATAATTTTGGGAGATGTCTGCTATTAGACATCGACCCCTGGCCCCTCCAGGCCCCGCAGACAGCGATGAAAACTTTACAGACGACGAGAGCACACCTTTGACTCACGATATTTATGGCGGCAGGTCAGAAACTTATTCCTAACTGAAGCGATTTTCGTTTCGTTTGTTGAACTGCGATTTCCATTAACACTTGGATAATTCAAATTAACAATTTTTTATGGTTTAAGAATCTCTGACCCATTTTAAATAAATGTGCAATATTTACCAGGTTTCAAAAAATAACACATTTTTTAACGGGCCACGGAATTTAGTTCAAGATAATGAAAATTAGTGCAACCGGAGAAATTGGTTTTTGTTCAATTTTCAAAGTGCAATTTCGTTAGAATTGTGAAATTTTCGAACTTGGATAAGAAATATTTCGTTATTGTTACTATGTCTTTACTTGTTATGATCGCAGTTCGTTGAAGGAATTCTTAACAAAAGAAACCAAAATGCATGCAAATGCAAAATTCATTTTGCAAATAAATTTAGAAGCTCCTTTTTTTATATTACTATTTTAGGAAATGATAATATTTAATTTTTTTTACATACTTGTGGTTGCCACAGCCAAAGAACTATTCAAGAAACAAAAGGATGGGACGTGTTTCGAGATCCTCCACTCAAACAGGACAGCGGTTCAACTGCAAATCAAGCATGTTTAGAACTTACAGTTAGGATTTTAAAAGTATTTGCATATTTAATAACATTCGTCATAGTATTAGCGGGCGGGGTCGTTGCGAAAGGCTGTGTTTTATTTATGACGTCACAACTACGTAGAGATAAGAAAATAGCATACTGTAACAAAGATTTGGTAAGCCAATCATTGTAAAGAGTCCAAACAAGAGAATGCCATTGAATTTTATAACAATTGCAGGGCCGCGATAAACAATTTCTCGTCGCATTGCCAGAAGAAGAACGGATAGCATGGCTATGGGCCATCATTATAGCGTTTTCAATCCCTGAGATTGGGGTGTTGATCCGATCAGCAAGGATCTGCTTCTTCAAGTCATCGAAAATGCCAACAACTGCACATTTCATGTTTTGTACTTTAATGGAGACTCTGCATACATTTGGAACAGTTTTATTAATGTTTGTCGTCCTCCCGGAATTGGACGCCATCCAAGGAGCAATGCTGACCAACTGTCTGTGCATCATACCTGGAATGTTCGGACTGCTATCCAGAACAGCGAAGGAGGGCAAACGTGCTGTTAAAGCAATTATTGACATTGCTGCAATCGCTGCACAAGTCACTGGGTTCGTTGTGTGGCCTCTGCTAGAAAATCGCCCGGTCCTCTGGGTCATTCCGATAGCCGCCATCATGGTGTCCTGCGGCTGGTGGGAAAACTATGTGTCAGTTCAATCTTCAATGCCGTTCATACGTTCACTCGGTCGCATTAAGGAAGAACTACGCTATACACGTTATTTCAATTGCATGTTCTTATCGATATGGAAAGTTTTGTTCTTCCTGTGTGCAACGCTGTTGACGATTTGGATGCGAGGAGATGATCCTTTGAGTGTGTTCACTCTATTCGGAAATGGATTCGGGCCACATAAAATTACAGTTGAAGAAGTATCCTCATTGGTTTCGCAAAATATACCAGATTTATTGGAAGCCTCACAGATTGCAGATTCAGTGGAAATCGACGCCTCACACAACACCGTCATTTATGTCCTTCTTATTCAAATACTTGCGGCTTACTTCTGCTATATATTTGGGAAGTTTGCTTGCAAGATTTTGATTCAAGGCTTCAGTTACGCTTTCCCAGTGAATCTCACAATTCCTGTTGCGGTTTCACTTTTAATAGCCGCATGTGGTATACGGATCGGTGATCCCTGCTTTTTCCATGGATCCATACCAGATTATTTATTTTTCGAGAGTCCTCCTGTTTTTCGATTATCCGATTTCATTTCACGGCAAATGGCTTGGGCCTGGATACTGTGGCTCCTTTCTCAAACTTGGATAACTCTGCACATTTGGACCCCAAAATGTGAACGTTTAGCAACCACGGAGAAGTTGTTTGTTAGTCCAATGTATAGCTCTCTTTTGATAGATCAGTCCATGGCCTTGAATAGAAGGCGCGATGATCAGGCTGATGTAAAAACCGAGGTACGTACAATGCACAGGTTTAATATCAATATTTTAAAACAGTATTTTATATAGGATTTAGCGGAAATAGAAAAGGAAAAAGGAGATGAATACTATGAGACGATATCGGTGCACACGGATGCCTCAGCTGCTCAGAAACCGACGGTTAAGTCGTCTGATCATATTACGAGGATATACGCCTGTGCAACGATGTGGCATGAAACTAAGGACGAGATGATGGAGTTCTTGAAGAGTATTATGCGAATGGATGAGGATCAGTGTGCGCGACGAGTTGCCCAAAAGTATCTTCGAGTGGTCGATCCAGATTATTACGAATTCGAAAGTATGCTAAAAAATATATTTTTATATTGCTAATACAAACAATTTGTAAATACTTACAGCTCACATTTTCTTTGATGACGCGTTTGAAATATCTGATCACAGCGACAACGACATCCAAGTGAATAGGTTCGTTAAGTTATTGGTGGCGACTATTGATGAAGCAGCTTCAGATATCCACCAAACGAATATACGGTTGCGGCCGCCAAAGAAGTATCCATGTCCTTACGGGGGAAGGCTGGTTTGGACACTTCCTGGTAAGACAAAAATGATAGCGCATTTGAAGGACAAAGATCGTATTCGGCACCGTAAGCGATGGTCTCAAGTAATGTACATGTACTATTTGCTTGGGCATCGTCTGATGGAGTTACCGATATCCGTGGACCGCAAGGATGTTATGGCAGAGAACACGTATCTTCTAACACTGGACGGGGACATCGACTTTCAACCAAGCGCAGTAACTCTTCTTATTGATTTGATGAAGAAGAACAAAAATCTTGGAGCTGCTTGCGGCCGAATCCACCCAGTGGGATCTGGTCCTATGGTATGGTATCAAATGTTCGAATACGCCATCGGTCATTGGCTGCAGAAGGCAACCGAGCACATGATTGGCTGTGTCCTCTGTAGTCCTGGATGCTTCTCCCTGTTCCGGGGAAAGGCCTTGATGGATGATAATGTCATGAGGAAGTACACCACACGATCTGAGGAGGCTCGTCATTACGTGCAGTACGATCAGGGCGAAGATCGATGGCTGTGCACTTTGCTGCTCCAGAGAGGCTATCGAGTAGAATACTCAGCTGCTTCCGATGCGTACACTCACTGCCCCGAGGGATTCAATGAGTTCTATAATCAGCGGCGCAGATGGGTACCGTCCACCATAGCGAATATCATGGACTTACTGACCGACTACAAGCGGACGATTAAAATCAATGACAATATATCGCTCCTGTACATCTTCTACCAGATGATGTTGATGGGTGGAACTATTCTTGGGCCAGGAACCATTTTCCTTATGTTGGTGGGGGCGTTTGTGGCAGCTTTCAGAATTGACAATTGGACTTCGTTCCACTACAACATCGTCCCGATTTTTATGTTCATGCTAGTGTGTTTCACGTGCAAGTCAAGTATCCAATTGCTTGTCGCGCAAATCCTCTCTACGGCGTATGCATTGATTATGATGGCGGTTATCGTTGGTACAGCATTGCAACTAGGGGAGGACGGGATCGGAAGTCCGTCGGCCATATTCTTAATAGCACTCTCGGGATCGTTTTTCATAGCAGCATGTCTGCATCCGCAGGAATTTTGGTGCATTACAGCTGGCTTAATTTATTTGCTTTCGATTCCATCGATGTACCTCCTTTTAATCCTGTATTCAGTTATAAACCTCAACGTGGTTTCGTGGGGTACTCGAGAAGTTGCAGCAAAGAAGACTAAAAAGGAATTGGAGGCGGAAAAGAAAGCTGCCGAAGAAGCTACAAAAAGAGCTAAACAAAAGAGTTTGCTCGGATTTTTGCAAGGAAACATTGGAGATAACGGGGACGAAGAGGGATCTATTGAATTCTCGCTGGCAGGACTGTTTCGCTGTATACTTTGTACACATGGAAAAACAACCGATGAAAAAATGCAATTAACGCATATTGCCGACTCGTTGGATGCAATTCAAAAACGACTGGAAACTCTCGAAAGAGCCATTGATCCCCACGGCAATCATGGACACCATCATCATCCACATAGACGGCGAACAACCTCGAGTGGATCCAGAGAGCATCAATTGGGCTCTGTAGCTGAGAAATCTGGAGATGAGTCCGATGAGTCCGACACTGAAACTTCGGGAGAACATCACGAGGAACGGGATTTCCTGACGAATCCTTATTGGACAGAAGACCCCGAACTCAGGAAAGGCGAGGTTGACTTCTTATCAAGCACCGAAATACAATTTTGGAAGGACCTACTGGACAAATATTTGTTCCCCATTGACCAGAACCAGGACGAACAGGTAAATACATTGTTGTTATGTGGACTTCGCAATCGCTAAATCTGTAAAGCTTAAGTTAAAACACGATGACTTTCGGTTTTGTTTGATTTGGTTGTTTGACTTAAACAGCTTCATATTAATTATATAAAAATAGTTTTTAGACGTGTTGAGTCCGTAAGTACAAAAGCACTGAGATGAGCTCAAAGTAGATTTTTGGTAAACAACTAATGAGTTGAATTGAAAAACCGTTAGAAAAAATAAATGGATTATTTTAGGCAAGGATTGCGTCCGACTTAAAAGAGCTCCGTAATTCCTCCGTTTTTGCATTTTTCATGGTAAATGCACTATTCGTCCTGATTGTATTCTTGCTCCAGTTGAATAAGGATAATTTGCATGTGAAATGGCCATTGGGGGTTAAAACAAACATTACGTACGATGAAACAACACAAGAGGTAATTTCTATGGGATTTCGGCGATAACACATCCACGTCAAAACAAATCTCTGTTTTCGATTTATATGAATATTATTTTCACAAGAATTGAAATAATTATTTTTTGGACAATAAACGTTGATGCAATCGCTGGAAATCCCACTTATACAGAATTTACTAACACATATTTTCTTTTTTTGTTTCTTTTTAAAATGCTTTTGTGTGCGGATGGTGAAACATTTTGTTGTGCGCATCGACAACGATCAAAATAATAATAAATTTATTAAAAACAAAAAACAAGGCTCGGATCGCCAGCGATTTAATTGAATTACGGAACAAATCAGTGTTTGCATTTTTTATGTTCAACGCATTGTTCGTCCTTATTGTGTTCTTGTTGCAACTCAACAAAGACAAATTGCACGTCGAATGGCCACTTGGCGTTAAGACGAACATTACATTCATTGAAGAAACGTCTGAGGTTGAGAGCAGTATAATTTTTTTAAAAACAATTATTTAGTTATTTATAAGATAGTAGTAACATTTATTTTATCCTTGATATGCTAACATTTGCTATGTCCTGAAAAATATGGTTCAATGATATTTTGATAATATAACAAATTTCCTTAAACTTTTACCAATGGACCCTTGAAGTTATCGGGACTAGTACTGAATCTATCTGTGTCCACTAAGATGGTTTCCTTTATTTTTCATTCTTTTTGTTTATATACAATAACTACGCATCCCGGAATGTTACTTTTATCCAAACTGGCCCCACTGTGGTTACGGTTTTGGTTGAATATTTATTGCAACATTCATATACTTTCCAGTTTATCCTTTCTAACCAAACATTCGATGTTTTAACACACTATGAAGGGAAGATAATCATACTTATTTACATAAAAAAAAACAAACAACAATATATATAATAAATTATGTACATTCAATTCGCCCCTATTCTTTGGGTACACTTTCAGGAATTTTGACTTTGATTTTTGGTGTGGTAATCTAATATAATTACCATCATTTTTAAATAATTACCAAAATGTGTGCTTGCACATTAAACAAAAAAATAAAATAAAGTAAAATAAAATTCGTTGAATTTAGCAGGAAGTATGAACATTTTGAACATCATTAGAAATTGATAATGCAGTGACTCCTACACTTCCTAAAAACTTTTACACTAAACACAGTTTGAGTTTGAAGAAGCAAAAAGAAAACTACTATGAGTCCGTACAAGCACATGATCTGAAAGATATTAAAGTGTTAACAGAAAATGTTTTTATATGTTTTAAAGCAAATGCATGAACTTAATGGGAAAATTTATTGTTATTATTTCAATTTGTACGAAGCTAGTACAACAAATCTAAGTATCTAACTGAATTTTATAAAATTCATTTTAAACGATTTATTTTTACTAGGGAATGATTTTGAGAATATACAAGTACCTACTACTTACCAATATGTATAAATGACCTTCTAAAACATTGGATAAGTCCTTACTGTAAGCTCTCACATACATTCAACATTACTTATTGAACAAATAAAACTTTCATACACTCTATTTGGTGTCACATTGTAAACATAATATGATATTCATATTTTCTGATCTCATTGGAATTGATGTCTCAAAGCAAGCTCCACACATTTTGTTTCTTTGCATCCTGTGAAAATAACAGTGCACATATAAGCCTTAATGTTTATATTAAATGGAACTACTAACTATTGATTGGTTTTACTTGTGTGATACTAATAAAGTGTTCATGAAACAGGTGCACATATCCAAGGAGTATCTTCAGCTTGAGCCAATCGGTCTGGTGTTTGTGTTCTTCTTCGCCTTGATCCTTGTTATACAGTTCTCAGCGATGTTGTTCCATCGTTTCGGGACATTATCGCATATTTTGGCGTCAACTGAACTCAACTTTTGCTTTAAAAAGAAATCGGAAGACCTCTCGCAGGACGCTCTAATTGACAAGGTAAAGTACCTCGTTACTCTAGTAGATGTAAGAACAATCAGAGAAGTATCGAACATAAAATTAAATTTGAAAAATGCAGTAATTTTCTGAAGTATTTTATTATTTTTAAATTGCTATGGAAAGCAAGGATTTATTTTTGCAAATTGTACGGTTTCCTTTCAGCATGCAGTAGAGATAGTTAAGAATTTGCAGAGACTTCAAGGAATCGATGGTGATTATGATAACGATTCTGGTAGTGGTCCGGACAGGATTGCTCGAAGACGAACAATACAAAATCTTGAAAAGGCGAGGCAGCCACGACGACAGATTGGAACTCTGGATGTTGCATTTAAGAAACGGTTCCTTAAGTTAACATCTGATGAAAATAATCCAGGTACAATATAGTTATACAATATTATAGAAATAATAATTGATTTCCTATACATTCTTGTGGTATTGCCAGCAACCCCCATTCTGACCAGGCGATTAACCATGAGGAGGGAAACCATACGCGCTTTGGAAGTGCGGAAGAACTCTGTAATGGCGGAAAGACGAAAGTCCCAAATGCAAACTTTGGGGGCCAATAATGAGTACGGAGTAACATCCGCAAATACGGTGAGATATTTGATAGTGCTTCCAATTCGTATAGTGCATACGTACAATTATTGATTTTACTGTAGATCAACAACAATGGCGGAATTTTGCCTCGAACTTCTCGTACGTCGAATGCAGGAATTAGCATTAAGGATGTTTTCAATGCGAATGGAGGTCCTGGAGAGGTAGAATAATTGAATTAGTCATACATATATAAGCACATTGGACATGATTATAATATCTAATTTCCATATACAGATTTATGGAACAACAGGTCAAGTAAATCAAGGATACGAACATGTGATTGAAGATGACGACAGGAATTCACTGCGATTAACTACACGAAATCCTCAGGTTTCGTGGGGTAACAATACAGGGCGATTATAATCAACAATGAATTCACTATCACTGCCAACACGAAATTATTGAATGCAATTTATGTCTATAGTGAACAATTTTTATATAATTTTTTTTTTTTTTAAATATTTTCGTTATGAACGAAACGCTTCCTCGAAACATTAAAATACTCGAATCAACTGCCTTATTGACATTAATTACTTTTATAATATATGTAAATGAGTAGTTGTATTTTATCAAATAAATGTTATAAGACATGTACTTGATGTGTATACTTTACTCTCCAAGTCTCTACCGATGTGGTCACACCAGACGTGCAGGCCCAGGCGGTTGGCATTAAATTGAAGTTACCAAGGACGAAAATAAGCCGGGAAACTTGGAGAGAAATCCGTGCAACAAATGTTAAATAATTTATATGCAATCGTCACATGCCTTAACCTAAAAAAGGAAATCATGATATAAAAGATTTATTTCGAAGTGCATCATTGCAATTTGATTGCATAGGTACAAATACGTTTTGTGGCTCAGGAATTACCTGTTAATCAACATGATAGAATTTAGAATTTGAAATTGCTTCCCTTAAAGTGCTCGTTGAGTTTTCATTTTATTTGCGGATATTGTTAATATTGTAAATTTTCATTTACTGAAATTGTTTGACCCCAAAGTTCAACCTACCGCTTGTACAGGGTCGTAAATTATATGAAAGAGTACTGTACATAAAACACTCGGTCGCTCATTTTGGCACACTTTCATAGTGTTTCTGTTTCAATAACACACTTTAATGAAATCGGTTTTACGAGTGAGCAATATTAGAATTATTACGCTGGGAATATTCAAAACGAACCAATATTTTATATTCATATTACAAATGAACCCAAGAAAATTCGGTAAAAGTTGAAATTCTCTTTCGTAAGGCAAATTAGATATTTAAAATGTTGAAAGTCCTTCCGCCTTGGGAATCTGCTAGTTGTTATTCTACTCATGCCCCTCAGGGTGGAATGTTTTTTCATCTGCTGCTGGGTTTACATATTAAAATTCACCTATAGTCTTGGAAGGTTCCATAACAGATTTTAAGAGAGCCCACAAAATGGAATTCAGTTTTCGACGGACCCCAATGTTTACGTGAAATGCTCAAGAATTATAGATGGAGGCGACACCACCAGGAAGCGATTTTAAATTAATCTTCAGAGTACAGCTACACAACATCGACGTAGAATTCCTGGCGTAATGAAGGATTTATTGTTGAATCGTAGATAGATAAAGGTGTGATATTCCTTGAAATAATACGGTATAAAGCTACATAGAATGATACCGAGTCGAAAAGGGATTTGGGGGACTATGAATACAATACCGAATGGTTTTATCATGATTACTGGCGTCTGTAGAGCGATTTTAAAAGATCCTTTAGCGGATTATTGTAGTATGAAAATCAGATTACAAAAAATTGTTACAGTTAACTGATGCTTTACTCGTCATCTGACAATGCATAATCTGTTTTGTTGATAGTCATGGTGCGCAGAAAAAGTCATCTATAATACTTTAGCAACAACGTAAACAAAAAGGACATTTTACTGAATGACTGCATTAGGGTTTTGTTCATTAATTCATCGGATAAAAGGATTTAATTGGGGTTCAGGATACAAAATTAGTTTAAAGCGGAGAACATTTACAGTTTATTGTTCTCTTTCGTTTCTAAAATGCAGACAACTGTAGCAGCGTTTTATTTTTATAAATAATAAAGTAAAGCATTTTATCCAGCACCTGCCCTTTCCCAACAATATCCTTCAAGCTGTCCTCAGAAAACTGAAGAAAATTCCATCGAGAATCCAAAAGCGTGGATCAAAGAAATGGGTAAGTTTGATAACTTCGTGTGAGGAATTCAGGATGATGTTGTACAACACACATTACGACGGATGGAATTCCTTTAATACAAGTTTCCCCCGTGAGCTTTTAATTTATGTAAGATGTGCACATATTTCATTTGGGCATGGAACTGTTAAGATATAGACTTTAGGCAGAACAATTATTTAAAAAGTCTGTGCATTTTTTATTTGTTAGAACGTCAAGATGTTCAAATGAATTGTTAAAACGTCCTATTTTTAATTTTGTACACATGTCGATATTTCCATGATGAATGACTAGACGAAAAGATTGAAAAAGAGGGTTGCTTTTGGGGAGCCCTGCAATATTGAGAGCCAGTGAACCTTTATAATTTGCAATTTCGAGGCAAGCTCTAATAATAACTTTGTGTCAATAATAACTAATCGATTGGTTCCTTCCTTCCGATGGGATCGAAATTTTAATACTTGAATAAAACGCAAAAAATTTACATCTTTTACAATTTACATGATAAAAAACAATAATTTCGGAAACTGTCGGAATTTAGGCAAATATTTTAGGGTATGGGAAAAGATATCCAGAAATAACGGCTTTCAATGCTTTTTTTTATAAAATGTACTGAATTAATATTTTAACTTTTTCAAATAATTGATGAGATCAGAAAATTCTACACGATTCCCGAATGTCAGTATTTCCGCCAACAGAACGAATTCTAGCATTGCTTTAGTGCAAATCTGTGAAAAAAGGCATCATTCGTTTGGAGGATTCACTTGACCTCGCAAACTGTGTTCTGGAAGATTAATCTACCGGAGCATCAGGGTATATATGAACAATAGCGGCGAAGGGCGCTCTGGATTTCTCCAACGCTTTTACAATATGAGTGCTCCTTTATCAATGTCAGTTGGCCAACTGTGCGCAAAATTATTAATGTCCAAAAGTTTGAAAAACGGTATGGAATGTCCACACGTACGGAAACATTAATACATTTTCAAAATATGACGATTTGGCGTACGATTATTACGTTTTAAATATTTAAACTTTTCTGATGATGCCTGAGAGCATTATGAAAGTTTTTCAAGTGTCTAGAGTTTACAGAGAATAATTTGCACACGATTCTTTGTTTAAGAAGTAGCAAAAGTTTATTTTGCATAACTTTTGGAATCACAATGGACCAAAAGAACTCATACAAAAGATGACGAAATGAAAACAAGGGCAATGTCTGATAATAAGTAGAGTTTTTGTCGTTGTGACTTGTGGAATCAAACATTTATCGTAATTCGAAGTAAATATAGATATTTTAAAATATACATACTCTCTAAGCAAAGTATTTATCTTGTCAAAGAATCGCTTATTAAGGTAAAGAATTCATTTCATTTTGTGCGATAAGAAATTCCATTACTCATGTGTCACCCAATTGCATTAGATATGCTCGCCTAAGCCGTCCAAAAAATGCCTCTGTTGTTCTCGTTGTGTCCTTGGATGCTCTGGAAGCATTGAGTCAAAGACAAAAACATAGCAATGAATCATGCATACATACACCGGGACAAATATAGAGTTTACATCATTTGGTAAGTATAGCTATGGCCTATAGACTGCTTGTAAACTTACACTCTTCTAGATATGCGTTTGGGGTTGTATTTTCGTCGGGGGAAGTTATTCTTTTTTTTACATTTCAAAGCTTCGTCAACAATTCTACAAACCTTTTCATTTGGTGTCATCTGAAGCAGTACACAGGACATGCGAAATTCGTACCTAAATTCACTCCATTATTACATAAAAAAAAAAAACACTTGAAATTTCATAAAAGGACGCAATTGTGTTGCCACCTGGTAAGTATATTATGGATTTTTCCTGAATGGAAGAAAAGCAATATTAAGGTGAAATTCGCACAACAGGTGGCTCGTTTATTTAAAGACGACATGCGTGGCCGAAGGAGCTTTTACGAGGCAAGTTCTTTTTTGTGATTGATATACACTTTATTGTATTATGTGGTACAACAACTGAAGAGCAGTCCTTTCAGTAATTATTCCAAAAGGAATGCAGACGCCGCATTTGCAGCAAAAGCACCGCAAAATTATATTAGGGATGGAATCTTTTTTGTATTCCTTTTCAAAATTCAAAACTATTCCAGTGACCCACACAGCCAATTTGAACCATGTTCTTATTATGGTTATAAAATCGTGAGCGCTTGATTGTGTATAACTCAAAAATACGATCAATTAGTGAATTGTTAACATTGCGAACTAAATAGGACCTGTAAATTCCGCTAAATTAAATAATTTCCCACGCGCTCACCATTTTATAACTATAATAAGTAGGTACCTACATATTACAAAATGGTTCGAAAGTTATTTTATGTATTCTGTTTAGTGCTGTTTAATAACGATTATGTAATCGTTTTAAGTGAAAATATTTAAATTGTTTACTATATATTTGTTTTGAAATTATTTAGTTGTCTCCGACTGCAATATCCTTTCCAACATTTAAGTTATATTTATATATTATTTGCTTAAGGGTATCGAACACATAAACATTTCATATTGTGTTACACATTGCTTTTACAAATTTCTATAGATTAAATACAACTTGTTTTTCGCTTTTCAGTTGATACTTCTTCATGCAGCCGGGTTTTTGTTTTTTTAAATAATTTATGTTTTTTTAATGACTTATATGGATCTTCTCCATACAAACCGGTGATCCAGGTTTCTGTCCATGTCATTCAGATCAAGGGAAATTTCATAAAATTCCCACCGGTGAGAATGTGGGCAACTTCAGAGCAAATTTAATAAATTGTCATTTCTGTGAACTTTGTTGACATTTTCCATTTTTGACAGCCGGTATACAGCAGAATTTGTTAAATATTCATAACAATTCCTTTTTTCAACTTACATGTAATTCCTTTTTTATAGCACAAATTATTGTAAAGCCGGAGGTACACGATACGGAAAACGCCTTATTTATAAGGAAATATCTTTGTGGATGTCACTTTTGACACATCGAGTCACACGATAAGCAAAAATGAGTTTGCAACCTGTATTTTGCAATTCACAGATTACCGCGACGCCGTGCCGCCCGTAAGAGCAGTAATCTCAAAACTGTGTTCATAAAGTTTTGTATGGTGTGACTCGGGAAATTTGTACCCCGCAAATTGCTTGGATATGCCGAAAATATTCCGAAATTTTTGGGATATTTATAAGCGATACACCATATTGCTTATCGTCGAGTCACACGATATGAAATACGGCGTATCGCTTATAAATACGACGTTTTCCGTATCGTGTACCTCCGGCAACTCTATAATCAAATTATCTTGATACTTCGTAGCCTGACATCTGTAAGCACTGAACTTAGCTTCAGTTTAAGATTTCGTAAATGTTTTTTAATTGATCGGGATCTGCAGGTCATTAAAAAAACACAGCTATTATTACAGTATTTTCGACGCATTCTTACTTGTTTCCTTTTTTTATATTTCGTGTGTGTGTGAGTTAAAGAAAGTTCCGAATATGCAAATGTTTTCAGATAAGGTAAATGGTTCCAGTTTTTTCAACGATAAAAAAAAAAAAATTAAGTCTTTAAATGGTTTTGTCTGCTCTATATACCCTGTGAGGCTGTGACATACACTTCGCACTTCGCTTGCACGCACGCGTTTACTACTCTTAACTCTTTATACCCTATTATACCTTACATGTGAATTGTGAGGTATATTTAGTTTTGAGGGAACGTTGAGGCCAAGAAATAATGATGATAGAAAAAAAGGACTATATGTCTATATATTCATGATTTGGAAGGGAAAAGAAACCGTTTTATTGATGCCCGTCTGTCTGTTGTCTGTCCAGACGATAACTCGAAAATGCTTGTAGGTGACTTGGAATTTGGCACAATAATATTTCATTAAAATCGTAAGGCCAAGTTTGAAAATGAGCAAAATCGAGAAACTCCTTCTTAGTGTTGCCATATAATGATGAATTGTGTTTAAACAAAAATGATGATTTTGTTTACTGAGTATTTGCATTATGAATTTCTTTTGTTAAATATTGTTTAATAAGAAAATGCATGGCTAGAATGCGTAGAATCAAGAATGATTATAATTTTCTATATCTAGGGTATCTCATAGGGACCAATTTCTCAATATGACCAATTACTTCCTTACTAGTTGATTTGTTGCATTTATTTTTGGTCATATAAAGTTGTAGATGGATTTGGGCGATTATGCAAATGCAGAAATGCTGTACATTCCATTCCTTGTTTCCGGTTCCCATTGGAAACTACCTGAAATTTAAATGCGCATAAATTGATAGTGTTAAAAAAATACTGTGAAATGTCCTTGCTAATGGAGATTCTTCTGATACTTTTTGACCTGCAGACTCGCCGGAATTAAATTGCAATTTGTTACATGATTACTTAATATTCATGAATGTGTTTTGTATTAAAACGTTTGAAGGAGAGACGTGCCTGGGTCAGTAATTGATTACATATTCATGAAGTCGGGTAAATTTCACCCCCGGTGGCAATCCTTTTAAATATTTTCTCTGTCTCACATCTCATCAAAGTTGGAAAATTGTTTCCTGTGAAAAGTTTGCCTTTTTGAGATCACAAAAAAACAAAAGTCACACAAAAAGCATATTTACCTCATTTGCATTACTTCAATCTGTGTAAAATCAACAACTGAGATTGGGGTTGAAAGTTTGAATTAATTGGCATTTGGAAAAGTGACATCGATACCTTCAAGGATAATTGCTGTTACATGGGGACAGTTAAATCAATTCGTAAATTTGATCGACTTTTATAATATAGGTACTCATAAAAAAGAAAACCTGCATTTAATTCAACGAATCCTTTAATGTTATAAAGTTTCAGAGCTGAAAAATATGAAAATCAGAACGAGTACTTTATAACGGAGGACTGAGATAACGGAAGACTGAGATTTATTAATTGTGCAATGTATTTTTCACTTGAAAACTGAAAATGCCCCCACAAGAAATGACCTGCTTCGCCTTCCTGCCCTATGTAAGTTCATCTTTTGTATAGTTCTGCATGTTTTTAGGTACTTTGGATGGAACCCCTAAAGAGCGATTGACTTTCAACGAAATGGAATAAAAGTAGTTTGCCTTTGAAACACATAAAGAACTTATTTTCAAAGTTTTCAACACGATGCAGGAATAACTGCTAAGGACACTCAAGATGAAAGTCCTTGTCTCAAGCATTTACACTACGTTTAAGGGGTTGATAACTTTATCTGTGGTCATGATAAGATACCCTTCGATGGTATATCCTAACTAATCTCAATTTAAAAGATATTCGAAATCGAAGCATGTACTCATCCCAATGAAAACTTTCGATGATGATGATTCAAAAATTGATGAAACATAACGCAAAACGACAAATGAACTTTGTTTTAAGTCAACTATTTGGAAGGATTTCGTACAAACACTGAATTCTGGTTCAGAATAGAGAGGAAGGGAAAAACAAACTGTAATCAAGTTCTAAGAACTTTTCGCATTTGGAGTTTATTTATATTCCTTAGACGTGTTGAGAGGCTTGAGGCTGAATCCAGTAAGGATATTAAACGCAATTGCATTGATATCCGGAAATTGTAATGCTAGTGGAAGTGTTTTCTAGGGTTGTTTTTCGTTCAATTTAGTTTAGGAAAGTTGTTTGACTAAACAGTTTGAGTAGCAATCTCCGTAGCACGGAGGAAATCCAAAGTTAAGGAGGATAAGATTAAAAAAACTACATCAAATTCGTATATATAGCAACCAGAGTTTTAGAAAAGGAAGTGTATCGGAGATCAGCAAATTAAGGAGCAGACCGCAATTCTGGAAATAATAACAAACTAATAACTTAAGTGGATCCTTTTCATCATTATTTATTTAACCAGCTTCGATCGGACAATATTAGTTAACTTATTACTTACAAAGTCTCACAATCAGAGATATCATTTCGGAACATATTTCACAATTTCGTTTAAATTGTAGAACGGTACAGTTCGCAGAAAAAACGGTTCTTTAGAAATCGTGTGAAAAACCGCGCAAAGCTATTTTTCCATCGTAAAAAGATAAAGTCCCAAGTTATTCAAAAGGAATATAAAAAACGAGTTTTTGTGTATGTAAAATTTCAAAATTGATCGTGCTGCAAAAAGACGTCCGTGCAAATAATGTGTTATACCTATTTATAACAATATTTAACCAAAGAAAGTTCAAATGTAAATTCATGAAAAGAATTTATGTTCACTGGCGAGCAACTGGTTTGGTACACTCTACTATTTTCAGTTTCCTAGAAGCAGCCGGAGAGATTAAGCGAAGCAAAATGATATTGGTTTTATTACTTTTGGAAATCCCAATCATCAAATGTATTTTTCAGAATAATCCCACAAAGCAGCGCTTACTTTGATGCATTTATCTGAAATTGTGCATATAAAAGCGCAGCAAGTGATTCGGTATATACTGCAGAAAAAAGTAAAATATCATGAAATTTCGAACAGTAAATCAAATCTTTTTAATTTATTTTATTAATTAAGAATGAGTAGCTTTACCAATATTCCTAGTTATGTACTTCAAACAATCTATTTTTTATGGATTTAAACAAATTTATGTATACCTACACAATTTAGGGTGGTCCTTTTATTCAAAAGTGTCTTTTGTTTTTAAATCGCTCCTCCTAAAAATACGCGAATGGATGAAAAACAATAAAATATGAAGTTTCAGATTTATCCGAAGTGGTTTAAGGGTAGATGAAACCGCGGTCAAAGTTTCGAAAAATATATTTTTTTTATTGTTTTCCTTTTCCCAGCCTTGAAATATATTATATCAACACTAGACAAAAATAAGTAGGTAATACGTATTCCATTATATAGTCGATTACCTTTCCAACAAGCCAAATATTATAAAAATCGGTTGACAAATAAGGAAGTTATTATCATTTATATTATTAAAATAAAACAAAAAACCATTTAATTTCCACCTTAACTGACTTTGCAAAAATCTTTATTTCAATTTATCCAATAAAATCTTTTTCACATTAAATCAAACAAATTGAAACAAAATAAAGTCGAATGAATTTCGACAAAAATTTTGTCATCCTCAGCGAGTATCAATATGACTACTATTTAGTCCAGTAAATAGAGACTAAAATAGAGGGGTTACCTTACAAACGGTCCGGTAGTTCTAAATTTTTGATATGTTATCTAGGATGGTTAGTGAGTGTTTAAAATGCAAAATGCACAATTCTCCCCCTCCGCGCCCGCCGCCATATTGAAAAAAACGAAAAAAAATCGGTAATTTCTTTAGATTTTCGCTTATATCTTCGTTTATGTGCATTTTAGCTAGAAAAGAGTTTTACACAATGTTGTAGAGAATTAAATTTCCTATAATTTACGTTTTAAATTTTGTTTCTAGGATACTTAGTTACAGAGATATACGCTTTTAAAAAAACTTAAAAAAATCGCATTTGCCGGAAATTTGTGAAACTTCTAACTTTAGAACGCTGTAATTCAGTTATGGCCAATTCTAGGAAAACAAGTATCAGAATAAAAGTTGTAGGGAATTTAATTACCTACAAAACGCATGTATATTTTTTAAACCAACTGAACGGAGTGGGGGGTAAAAGTAAAAGTTAAAACAACGGAATATTGCTTTTTTTGCTATTGTGACTCCACATTGTATTAAAAAAAATTACTAATTCACTAGTTTACAAAGTAAAAATTTTTTTATGTACATTCAATGCCATTATAATTTTCCTGTGTATATTGGCCCGCTAAATTCGAAAATCACATTGAAAATTTTTTCTATGGATAGGTTTTCGAGATATGAGCTTTTGGACCTTTTTTTCGATTTTTTCGGAAATAGCTTCGCATTTTAGCCCATACTTCGAGTCAGAAGAGTCTGATGGGATCGCACAAGATATCATATTGTAACGAAATTTGCTTTAAGACTTATTCGATCACTGGATTGTGATAAAAAAAGGCAATAAGTTTTTAAAAATTCAATCTTTATTTAACAGTGAAATACAACGAAACCGGTTCGTTCAATGACTTCTCGGAATTTCAACTAAACTAATATTTTCATTTCACTTCCATTGTTTTTCCTCAATTCCCCGTCTACTTCATACTTTTTTACTTCGCTTTTTAAATTCATAGCATACTTGTAACAATATTAAAGGTAATTAAATTTCCAACAATCACTTTTAACTTTCTTTTCAAATCGGTTCAGTAGTTCGCATGGTATGGACCAAAATATATAAGAAATGTCAAAATTTTTCATCAAAATGAAAATCGAAAATTTACTCTACCGCCATCCAAGAATAGAAAACGTCAAAGTATTTCCATTTTCTTATTGCTATCGTATAGAACTCACCCTCGGCAGCGGTAACTCTGGGGACTAACTCCTTAAGGCTGCCTGCCGTTCCTACAGCCTGTCTCAAGACCTCCGAAAATGCCGCTCTCTGCGTTGGGGAGCCCTTCTGCAGCTCGACCAAAACATCTGCCATTTTGGTCCGCCGAACAGACTTCACCCCCACCCCGCAGCTTTCGGGCTTTACTCCCTGCCGGACGGTACCGAGTACGTCCCGGAAAGTCTTACCCGTGGCCGGCGTGAGCAGTATAGCGTCCGCCTTTACCGCTTTCAGGGCTTTTACGGGGGCTTCCTTCATGGGTTTGGAAGCTTCGTCCGTGGCAGCTGCAGAACTTCCTTTAGCTTTCTTTTTTTCTTTTCCTTATTCCTCTTCCTCTTTTTTTTTACGTCCACTTCCTTTGTCTGGGTGGTGGGCTCTTGAGGTGCCGAACCACCCTTCTTCTTTCTAACTACCTCCGTCCACTGCCCAGAGGTAGAGTCGCCCTTTCTTTTTTTTAAGCGCTCGTTGGTGATGGGAGCCGGGGGACTAGTGGCAATCCTTTTATTTCTTTTACAGGGCCCGACCGGAGCCCCGGGCGAGGAGATGTCCACCGCCACATCCATGGGGCCTTGTGGCTGATGATGGAATGGGCGAGCGGTTCCTCGGAACTGGCCGTACACCCTGTTTGCCCACTCCATGGCATCCAAGGACTCTTCCATTTTAGGAAGACCATCCTTTATCACCCTGCTGATGTTCGGTTGCATCTCCTTTAAGAGGGCTCTCATTACTGAGAACCCCTGTTCCATCCTCTTTTGCACCGAGAGGACCCTCTCCTCAAAGGTGATCTCTCCGTGCAGTACTTGCGCTCCGCTTGTGCTGGGCACAGCATCTACCCTGACGGGCTCCCGAGCAGCGCCAGGATTTCCTCCTTCCTGTGCCAGCGTCAGCCCGGTATTTGTCTCCGGCTGGGGTGCTGAACTTGTAGATAGATCTACGAGGTCTTCTTCCATCCGGTCCGTGTCGTCGTTTCTTGTTGTTTCTTGTTTGTTTGAGTTCAGTGTGTTCATTGTGATTGGGTCCCCACTCAGAGCCGTTATCTCAATTCGGTAGTGTGTAGTCACCTGTATGATCCCATGGGTGCCTATGCGAGCAGTGAGGTCCATGCGAGGGTTGACACAAGTCCTTATGGGAGCTTGTGTTCAGAGCCAGATCAGCGCAAATCAGGAATGTTGCATCCGAACCTACACCACCAACCTAATGGTGCCGAATTGAGAGCATTCTCCGAGGCCTGCCAGGGTTATAACGGGACGGGGGCGGGTGCAGCATTAGCCTGAAAGCCGTTTCTGCAGGATTTCACTCCTGCATACTAAGGTAACAGAATACTGCAACCACCAGCCCAATAGCAGCCAATCGTATTCGCGTTCCAGTATACCATAATTAAGACCTTACTGGGCTCAGTCTTAATGCCTTCCAGCGAAGGCTCCATGCCAAGACACATATAGACAATCACAAACAACTATAGCAGTCACCGAAGTAACCACTATAACCGGCACGCCGCCCGATACAGGACAGACGCGCGCCGGATTACTCCTGGCTTCCTTTTTGGTCCGCGGGTGCATTGCACCTGCTCCGCATATCTGCGGAGCATTCCCCTATCCGCCACCTGGGGACGCGCCCGATGGGGGACGGAAAACCCCGCACGGACAGGATATCCGTTTACTACTGCTGCATATTTGACCAATTTTATTTCTTCCATGAAATATTGTATGTTTAATGGCATTTGGCATAGTCTGAAGTTTGAAGACCATGCTATGGAAAGCCGCTTTCTTGTGTGATATTGGGCAATGTGAGGGAATGTAACGTGGTGTAGGAAGGCTTTCTATAAATTGAAAATTCAATTCTTCCAATTCTTTTTAATTTCCAAAGTGAAGTTGATTGTTGGTCATTGTTCATTCAGTGTCGTTAAGCAAGCTTCTTTTTTTTCACCTCTCAATTACTGTTGCTATATCTTCTACATATCTTAGCCATATTTCTGGTAATAATCCCTTTTTCTTGAAATCCATTCCAAAAAAAGACATGAACAAATTGGCCAAGAAAGGTGACACAGTATTTCCCATGCAACTTCCTGTTGTCATCTTTTAACATCATTATCAAACTTGCAAATGTTCAAATCCATGCATAATTTTGTTAATTTTAAAAAAGCTGTTCTCTTTTTCTCGCTTTGTTCAGAAAGCCAATTTGAGAGAAAATTTAAAGTTTCCCCGATTGGTATACTTGGGAAAAGTGATTCGACATCAGCTGATGCTAAAATTTGATTTTCTCCAACTCGACCTTTCCTCATTTTGTTGCAAAATTCCAGCGAGCTTTCCACATACAATATAATCCTTTTGGCTTTGGATACTCATTAAAACGTTCTATCAGCCATTTTGCTATTTTTTCCGTAGCGGACTTGCAATTAGCCACTATTGGTCTCATTTTGAGGTTGGTGCCTTGATGGTGTCTTTGTGGCTTGCGTTCGCAGTGTTTTATAATAAGACTAGCAGCCCCGGCAATACTTCGCTATTGCCCAGGAAATAGTAAACTGTACTGATGATAGAGATTTTGATTAAAAGGCCATACAGTCTTCTTTTTGTTTTTTTATTTTGATTTTTCAAATGCTTCGAATCCTTTTAGATTCTTCATCAGTGACTAGTGGGAAAATGTTTTTTGTACGGATAATGTTT
This sequence comes from Leptogaster cylindrica, assembly GCA_963082835.1. Lineage (NCBI taxonomy): Eukaryota > Metazoa > Arthropoda > Insecta > Diptera > Asilidae > Leptogaster > Leptogaster cylindrica. The sequence continues at coordinate 12,184,787 of OY720107.1, read as the reverse complement.
TTTAATGTATAATAATTTAATGTAATTTTTGAAGATATTGGAACCAAATTTTATTATGCTATTTCTGGGGTTAATAGCTCGGTTAAGTTCGTTAATGAGCAAAATCGTCCCAAGGGGGTGGTCGGGGTAGGGAGTTGAAATTTTTAAAAAATTATATCTTGGCCCCTATGAAGTTTAGAGAGAAACTTTATTTGCATAAATTAGAGTAATCTCTATGAAGTTAACGGTGGCACAGCCGAATGAGGGGTAGGTGGGGTACGAGTGCGGGTGGAAATTCGAATTTTTGTAAACCACGTCTTGTGGGGTATCGTTGAAAAGCTATTGATGAGAAGTTTGTAAATCCATAACTAGTTTCTCGATTTTGAAATAAATTACTCCAATAAACGCAATCAAAACACTTCGAAATCTACTTCAGCCTGTAGGCTTGCCGAAAGGGATTTTTTAAACAAAATGAAGATTTGAAAAGGTTTTTAGGGAAAAAGAATCACAGTTATAGCCGTATAGCGTATACCTAAAAATATTTAAATTGTTCACCAGGAAGAACAATTGTAAAACAATTGAAATAATTCAATCTGAATAGAAGAAAGTATAGTTTTAAAAGACAATTTAAAAACAGCGTAAATAAAAATTGTTTTATTGACAAAAATTCATATAATAAATGTTTACATCTATATCACTTTGAGCAATTTATGCAGCCATTTTCAAAATCTTTGCACAAAACCGTTCGATTTTTCCACAATATTTATTTCTTTCTCTAAATTCATCTAACATCAAAATGTTAAATCATGTTGTACACCATTTACAACACATTATTGATATATACAACACATTTTTACTTAATTCAACTACAGTTAACAGAATATCAGTGTCAGGAAAATTAACATTTTATTGCTACTTTCTCCCCAATTAATAACAATATCATGATATGTTGTTTAAATTATTATTATTAACTCAAATTCGTGCGTGAATAGTGAATACAGAATGTTGTATTCAAAGAACCATTCTGTTGTTTACGTTTTATTCAATTGACCCAGAAAATAGATCTATCAGGATTCTATTGTCTCGCATCAAAACAAAATTTACTTGTGAGATACAGAATCAAGTTACTGTACAAGTTTAATTAATTTAAATATGCTAAATAGATAAATTACTAGCAGGTGAACTTTGTAGTATTAAAACGTTTTTGCCTTCTTCTACGACGATAACTTTCATGACGAAAATTTTCAAAACTTGCACTTTTGTTTTGTTGAGAAATGTTTAATGGATGTCAGAAATTAATTTTCGTAACATCCGGTACTTGATCAAAGTTTCAAGACGACGAGAAAATGCAATTTCTCCACGAAAAGAGGAAGTTTTAAAGGTTCCATGGACAACTCGTGGCGGAAGTAAATCAATTTTCCACCACTTAGAAAATCTATTACTTGTATTAATATATTTTTGTGAATTTTTTCCATGAATGCAACTGTGAGTAACATCGAAAACTTTGATGAAATCAAAATAAAAACACAAAGGAATTTGTAATAATTTAGCATACAACAACAACTACAAAAGAAAATATTGGCTGGCATAATGCTAAAAAACAAAGTTAAATCTACCAATATACTTTTTTTTGTTACAACTCCGACTTGTTTCTATGGTGAAACTGTAATCGCAATTTTGTGAAACTCCAAAGGGTTTAAGATAGCGGAACGAGTACCGTACGTCCGGAGATGATGATTTTGTAGAAAGGATTCGCTTAATTTTTTGCTCATCATAGAAAAATCTGCACGTATTTGCTGGGATGCAGATGTTCTGTTTGATATTGTTGTTGTTGCAGGAAGAGGATCTAGCCAGAAGACCCGGCTATACTTTCGGTAGTTATGGGGCTAATTTACGTTTTACACATCTGTTTTTTCCTATTTATACAATTGGACTGTTCTAGGAAAATTATTTGCTATCTGTTGGGTGTCCAGTTTGTATTGCTACTGTATCTGCAGAGAAGTACCTTCTTAAATGCTTGACGGAATACTTTGTTGAAAATAGTGTAAAAAATGGGATTGACCATTGAGCTGGAATACCCCAGCCAGGTGACAAAGTCGAAAACCCAATGTGATATGTTGTCCTCGCAGTGGGCGCACACTGTGGGCAGAAGATTGAGCACGAAGAACGGGGCCCAAAGGATGACGAAAGTGAAGAAAACCACCCCCAGAACTTTGGTTGCCTTCTGCTCCAGTCTGATGATGCGGCCGTGACGGGAGGAATTCCTTGATATCACACTCGAATTCCTGGAATGATGGGACCGAACGGTGGCATTCCGTTGCAACAGGCATGGCGAAGAAGGAGTTTTGCTCGTCTTGAATCCACCTCCTTCGCACAGGCAATTAGCGTTGTTGTGGTTCCTCAAGGTGGCCGAACGCCGTAGCGGGGAAGCCTGAGTAGGGATTTTCGTGGGAGTCAGAAGCAGCGTGGTTCGAGCTCCACCAAATCCTGTTCCGCGCTTCCGATGTCTAGTGGAGTCCCATGTCACGACTGATGCTGTTTTCGAATAACTCAGCTTCCGGGCGGGAGCGATGGTGGGCAGCGGTAAGAACGTACTTGAAGGAGGGTAATTCCCACCAGTCACACCTGTCAGAATCCCTGCAGCGGGAGCCAGGGGGGATGCAGAAGCTGGCAGCAACTCGGATTGGTCCGCAGACGGAGTTGCCGGGAATTTACTGGACACAATTTTCACCTCGGTTTGCTTCAATTTCTTCTTGAGCGGATGATCCCCGAAGTAAGGACATGTACAGGGTGGCGGCAGACGTAAGTAATCCTCGCTGTAGTGATGATTTTTATTTTTGCATATTGTTTGCTCCGGTAACTGGTCTGCATCGAAGGACTTATTCCTTAGCCGCTCCTGTATGTCCATTTGTAGTTCTTCTACGTTTAGTTCATTAGGTTTTCCATTTCCTGTGAAGATTCTTGGCAAGCTGTTGAATTTCTTTTCGGCACGCGGTGATGGAGTTTCAGGGCGATTCTCATAGGATGCACGTCTCTTATTACAATTTTCCTTATTTTCAAGTGACAATGTAGATAATGATGATGTCCTGCAATAAAAGCAACAAAAACGCATTTTTATATCAAGAGGTTTTCTCAGATATTGTTTCGATTTTAATTGTAATCCAATTTTTCTCGTAAATAAAATTTTTCTTCAGCAAAGTTTTGTAGTTTGTATTCACTTCGTTTTCTCGAAAGGAAATCACAATATTTTTCTGATAAAGTAATTCTTCCTTGACAATTTAAAAAATAAATAGCTCATAAATGCTTGCTATCAGCGAGATTGCCTCTTACCGTTGAAAGTAGTAACATTTTTGCCTTGCTCTTATTATAACCCCTTTTGTTTAACGTTATGGAAACTGTTACAAACTTTTTTCAATTTTTTTCTATACATCAACGATGTTTTCCAACAACCATTTATGTAATATAAATATACATATACCGTATTAATGGTAAATTTCGTTTTGGATGATTTAAAAATAAAAAAGATTTCTGTTTTTCATACAGTTACGAACAACTTTCATTTCAAACACATTCATTTTGGCCAGATTTTAGGATTCACATTAAATCGAAAAAATAAATTCCCGAAAATGCAAATTTTGCTTATGCGACATCTTTAATGAATGACTAAGCAAGAAGACGGTTAAATTATTCGAGAAATTGCTCATCGTGAAAGTAAAGCTCTGAGAAATATGGGCAGAACCAGAACAGTTTGGGAAATACCTTTTAAAGGACACTCTGCCAATCCCTGCGGAACAGTTGCAATTTTTGTCAAAATTAATCAAGGGACCTGCTCCCTCTCATTTGGAGCAATCAAGATATTCAGGAACATCGGTGTAATTCGGTTTAAGTATAATGGAGTTATGTTATTATTATATCTGAAACTGAAGTGTGTGCCGTCTTACGACATTAACAGGAACAACGTCTTACGCCTGCAAGGACATGAATACACATGGTGCCCCCCCCCCCCCCCCCCCTCTGAATTTCAGGAGGCACAAGTGTCTAAAAGTGACTGGAGAGTTCTGAAATACTTGTTGGCATCTGACAGAAGTTCTGGAATAGCAATTATTAGTCCCGTTACATGAAGGACTTGTATAAAGAAAGTAATTAGTGGTTACTGGAAGAAATATAGAATCTGCTTAAATTCCGAAATGCTGCAACAAGTTAATGATTTTCTTTTGGAAAAGGCAATATGTAAAATGTAATTATCTAAGCACTGTAATTGGCTACAATTGAAAAATTTCATTAAAAGAAATTATCGATCGTGTGTACCAGTGTACCTAATAAGTTTTAAAGGTAATTTTAAAGGTTTTTTTTGCTATGCACAAAGAAAAAGTTAAATGACTCTTAATGAATCGAAAATGAACTCTTTGAAGTGATATTAAGTTGCTGAAGATCACTCATAAAATTGATAACTTTCGATGGGTTTTCGCTTTTTTATCGATTTTCTTTTATATTATTTAGAGAAGAATTCTAAAAGAAGCGTAACAAAAACGTGAATTTCATAAACACATTTTTTTCTAATTAAGAGAAGGGAAAATTAATTTAAGTTGTCTGTGGAATACGTGAAAGGCTATATTATATATGTAAAAGTTTTACTTGGTGCTCAGCGTAAAGTGTTTTGATACTGTATTTATATAACGCAGTCTGAAACACTTTTGTTGGAGTAATTCTTTTCACACCATTTTAATACGAGAAACTCAATTTCCCGGAAAATTCCAGGTAACTGCAAAATAGCATGACAAACTCATTTCACTACATATTAGATTATTGTCCTGCCAAATGCAGCATCCGTAATTTATTCTTCTTAGAACGATTTCCAGGGACTTGTGTAGATAAAACGAAAAGTTTAATTGCTTTTTGGATCAAAATAACCCATCATGTTAATTGTTAATGCATTAATGACAGCGATGCACTGTAGACAAATAGATAAATGTGTATTCTATACCTACGTCATACATTTGCTTTGTTTCCAATTTATCCAACTGAGTTATGATGCTGGCTTATGAAAAAAAACATGCCAACAGAAGTTGCGCAGAATTGCTAGAGAAGTTGGTAAAATGTTTTACACTGTAAATATACTGAGAGTGATTTCTAGGAAAACCCAAAAGGCAATTTCAGCTTTGATATGACAGCCAGATAAATATCCTTTCAACATTTTGTACGATAACAGTTCAATTCCTTTAGTTGATCTGTATCCGCGGGATTCTCGTCCTAAACGCAAGAGACAAATCAAACACGACATGGCAAAAATGAAAAAGGTTTTCCTTTCACATATAAGAACTGGAGAATAAATAACCGTTGTGCCTCCAAGAAAACCGAGAAAAAATCATGGATTGAATGATTGTTGTTGTTGATGTGACATGTGAGGGCTTTATCCTGACAGAGTAATTTGAGAGTAAGTGGCGAAAGGGCGACGAAAGCCTCAATGGGAAATCACAAAGGCTACAAAGATTTCAGGAGCAAGAAATGCTATAAGAAGTTAATTTAAGGACTCACCGATTATTCCTCTTTGTGTGCGCCTCCTCAATCGATCGGTCGATCGTTTCGTTGCGATGGACCGGATTATTAAACACTAAATGGTGATTGCTGAGATCCGATTTGATTGTCCGTGGAGGGATCGAGGACGCCACCGACTCAAGTCCACGGGATAATTTCAACATCTCAGCGCCAAACTGATGGAGGGCTGTCATTGTGGAGGGGGTTGGCTCCGGGATACTGCACCAAAATAAAGTAATATGAAATTAATGGGGACGAAAGTCGAAAGTCCAATCACTTTACCTGGAGTCCGGTAGCCACAACTCATGTGTGTCCAGCGTTGATAGTTCCGTATCCGTTGACGCCGCTGAGTGCGGGTGGTTCGTCGTCGACGCTTGGTAAGTCTTCAGCAGCCGTCGCCATGTGCATCGTCTTTCTATGGAGAGAAAATCATAGTAGAATGTTATATCACGTTTTTTACGTTAAGTAATTTTTATTGGAATTACCCAATGCTGGAGCCTGTCCAAACCACCAACTCGCCCATCCGCTGGGTTGGTTATTGGTTCCACCCAGATTCTGTCTTTGTCTAGCTAATAGTCTTACAGTTAAATAGTAAGTGAGCAGCATTACACACAGCGGGATGTAAAAACACACAATTGATCCAACTAATTTGTACACAGGATCAGGAATTTGGCAAGTTCCGTTTACTAATACTGACGCGTGATTCTGTAAATAAAAACCAAAAGTATTTTTACAGCAACTCAACATTTTGGTAAAATGCGATGTGAAAAATTTAAACCCATTTATCAATTTAAAAAACAACAATTTTCTCTCTTGAAAATTTGTAGCTAAGCTTCGTCTAGACTTTGAGGATGGTCCGCGGGGACTGCATCTGTTTACTATCAAAATCTAAATCACAAAAATTCTCTTGAACAACTCCAAATATATGAGTTGCGCTGCAGGCATTTATACATTGAATCAAAATTTTCTCTATTTATTGCTATTAATTACGACATCCATTCCTTTTTACTTTCGGATATTTTGTCGGTTTAGACTAGCACTGAAAATTGTGTCTACCTTCCAAGCAAAGAAAACCTATTAAGTAAACAATCATAAATTTCTTTGGGTCAATTCGGACGCATATACTTTATGTCTTTATCTATACAGTTTTTGTTTTTTATTACCTGCGAATACATCAAGCTCAATGGCAAACTCATTGCAATTGAAAGAAGCCAAACGAAAATTATTTTCACAGTAACTCTTCGTCGAGTTTTATTTCTTCCAAATCTCATGGGATATCGCAAAGATAGATATCGATCCACGGATATCGTACAAAGGTGCATGATGCTCGCTGTACAGAAGAGCACATCCAGACATATCCATGCTAAACAGTGTTCCGACTGTAGTGGAAAATAACCTGAAATAGAAAATGTCCTTTGTTAATATTTTATTGTATTTCGTCGTGGAATAATAACTAGAAGAGCAAGTTTGTGTTGAATGGCTGAATTGCCATTCAATTAAGAGATTAAGGGAAATGCGGAACAAATTGGCATTTAATTTTGTATTATTAGTTAGGGCTGAACTATTTCCAGTTTCAAGGTTTCTGCGTCTCCTTCCCAATTTATTCAATATTATCGGATTAATTCTTTTTTTAGAATTCGGAAGAAGTTTTTGATGAGCAAATATGGCAGTCCATAAAGTTCCAATATTACGTAAATCAAATATAAAAGAATATTTATATTTCTTCCTAAATAAATATGAATTTTGCATGCAATAACAACCCTTCTTTTCCGTATTTCGACTCTCCACCGCGGCATCACTTATTTTTATACACCATATCATTCGGCGTGACCGGACCCGAAAATTAAACAGATTTTTTCCCTGAAGGGTATTCGATATAACACCGTCGTCCCAACGGGAGAATATTAAATGAAGTTCTATATCTAATGCTAGACGATTATCTACAAAAAAACATGGTAGATCCATTCAATTTTTCCCTCATATGATTTCACTTGAAGAAACCCTTCATGTATTTCCCCAATCTGTTGAAATCAAAATGACAGCACCACACTTTGGTCAAGTTCAACATGACAATGTCGTTTTAACAGGAAGGGACCAAGCAAATTAACTTTCGGATCATTGTGGATATTGTCCCTGACACAATCCTCTGAGAATCTGCCACCACTTGACTTTTCCCTTTCCTGGGTTTTGATTGTTGTATGTGGGTTTTTTTAAAAAAATCTTTCTTCAAAAGCTCTCATCCTCAGGATCGTCGCATATTGGTGACAGTTGTGTTCAACAGAATAGACCTAAGGTTTATGACGATTCCTTTTGGAGTACAACCTTCAGTCGATCTTAAAATATTGTCCTTTTTATTTACAGAGGGAAGAAATGGTTATTTTCATCATGCCTTCAGAACGTAGAGTTTGGGGATGGGGCTGACTGTGCACGGTATATCTACGACACGATACGGCACAGAAATTCAACTGTGATGAAAAATATAATTTGCATTTCCTTTTGAAGAATGCGATTAGAAAGGAATACGGTAGTATATTCATCGCAGGTATTTGCATGCTGTTCAATAAAAGTATCAATAAACAATCTTCGATGTTTAAATTGTGATTGTCTTTAAAGATATAGGTACAATACAAAAAGTATGGTATGAAATGTTGGTCCATAGACGCAATTTCCTTTTAAGTCATGATCATGACTTCAGTGCATGAAAAAATGTTTAACATCGATTTAATTTAACACATGCTGACATTTCAAGAATGCGTCTTGGAGCTGGTGCACGTAATCAAGATTCTATCACGGTATTGATTTTTAGTGGGTTGCAGGAGTCTCTTACTATAACCATATGCTACTACATTTTGTGAGTGCACCTTGACCTTCTTGACCCATTCTCATAAAATTGCATCCGGGGTTATTTAGTGGTATCCTTAGCCGTGCTCCACGTGCCCTACACATTATGGTTCATCATTCTAATTGGTCTATCTCTTCCTTAATAACCACTGATGCATGGTATTCTAAGGATTTTCATTTTTTATTTTGTTGCTAGGTTAAAAAAAGAAAGACTGAAAAGTCAATGCAAGTGAAGTGTTTGCTGAACTTGTACACTCTTTCCTGCCACACAGTTCCGGTGCACTTCATTTCATATATGTACCCGAGAAAAGAGGGTTATTTAAGGATTGTAAGACTGAAGAAAAGCCATAATATATTCAAAGCAATCACGTTGGTTAAAGAAGTAAATCGCGGTGCAATCTCTGTAAGTACCTACGAGAAAAGTTTCGCCCACACAAATTATGTATTTTCAAAAACCCTTTCAAACTGCACTATATGTGCGCACAGCACATGAATCCTGTTGAATGGCTTCTTATATTGGAATAACCCTTCACTTATAACCTTGATAGTGAGGATTCCATGAAATTTCTGATTTTATTAATTTCATCTCTGTGAATCCTACAAAGTTTATGCACGGAAATCTGTTCTATATTTGAGCTCCAAAATTTTCAATAGATTATTATAATATATATTATAATTTAATGAAAATGTTTGTGTGTACGAAAATAAATCAGAAAAATCAATAACATTCGAAATTGTTCAATTTACATTTAGTGTGTGTGAAACTGCAACCGTATTTTGTTTAAATATTTTCTGCTTTCGAGACTTGGGAACACACAAAAGTGGTTGGTCCTTCAGAATCCTACCATTTTTCACCTTGACCTGTTGACAATGACAATGGAGCAGTGCAACACTTGAATAATATAAGATACGAAAAAAAACGACAAATTTACATGAGCACGTTTTGTAATTAAGGTTTCTTCGGTGAGGGTTTTTCTAAAGTGGAGGAAAAGGAAATTGATTTTCCATTTGCTTTTTCTGTCCTTTTATTTGAACAATACGAGACAAAAAGGTCCTTTCGTTTTAGAACCTTAATCGTTATTATAATGCAAAAGGAATAATAAACGAAACGTATATTCACGCTATCAAAGGCATTATAACAATCAAAATTTGTTGCTTTATGTGGCATGATCCCCGCCACCCATCCCAGGAAGGAGGAGCAGGAATGACAATGATTCTAATATTAGTCGATTCGATTTTGAGATATCCTCAATCATTATTCCTTGATGAACTTGTAATTCTTTTATTGTTGGATAGTTACTAAACCTTGACATGCGTCCGGTCTGTTACTGATAAGTGTCCATGTCCAGTCCATATCTCGCTATCCAAACCAGAAAAAAATGTTGTTAATAAACAACTTTGCAATGTCCGTATAGAGAGAAAGATGGCGATATGAATTCCACAGAAAATGGTTTCCGTCATTTTGAGGGGTTACAGTAAACCAATTTTCCGGATATTTGTATGCCAGCAGTGTTGTTGACTTCATTCCGTCGCTTGAGAAATAAAGTATTGATCCCCAGCATAAAGACAAAAAGTGAAATTTCCCCACAGGGTGCCATACTGCCATGAGACAGATTTACCACCGGGGGAAGAGAGCGGGACTGGTGCGGAACTATTCACATGTGTCACGGGAAATGATATTTCCTGGTAACAACAACAATTCCACGAAAACTTTTCCGGAATCTAGAAACGGTGTTCCAGATCACTTTGTGTGTTTCATCTGTCTTTAATGGAAAATGCGCGTGCTATTCACTTAACACATTTCGATTGGACGAAGGAAGATTAGCACGCATGCAAGACATGATTGCTACAAGTTCTGCGTGATATGTTTCTTTTATTAAATCCCTGTCCTCTGATCTGGGAGCAAGAGTACCTGTTGATTAGAAAATCGTTGAGCGGAAAAACAACATATAACCATTATACTTGATTGCGGCTGGGGTCCTGACCGTCGTCCCGTCCCCTTCCCGCAGTGCAAGCGGAAAGGATTTCGGCACGAGTCACAACTTCAGGTAAATGGGCAGTAAGCTAAAAGGATACCTGTGTACCAGTTTTGTGTGGAAATGGGGATATCTGAGGAACGATTGTGGCATTGTGCGGGATCAGGCACAGATAAAACTGGATCGATGGCAATTTAACTTTAGGTATTAAATAGTAGCAGCACTTGCCCGCACTCGGCTGTCGTCAGAGAGTTGTTTCAAAGTATTGTTGTTGTTTTGTTTCAAACAAACAGTTTAGAAGGACGGATACGAATTGGCTGAGAGGTAAAAATCGATGTGAAAACAAAAATAGTTGCAAAGCATAAAACAATTTTTGGGCAACTGTAATGTTGCCTTCGGTTCATAAGCTCATTTGCTAGTTGAATTGTCTTAAATGATAATTTGTTCACATTTTTAAATGAACAATATTTCTAATTCTATCCCTATCAATAAGTATTGTGTTTCAGTGTTTAGGTTTATACTCAATGAAGGGAGAGTTGTATTTGAACTTCCCCGGAAAATGTTTCTCCAACATGACAAATAAACTGGCAAAATTGAAAATTAAATTGAGTCGACATGTTTTAAAGTCATCATATATTTTAGTACGTGCATAACAGATTTTTCACCCTCGCCGTTAGCGCGCGTCCCAAATTTGTTGAATGGCTGTCTATTGGAGGTGTGCTATGATTACATTATTTTCCCATAACACTTCTCAACGAATATTCTGTCGGCGCCGTTGGAGTTTAGTAACCGACAATTGGATATAAAATTGCTATTTTATGGCAGTTATTACTTTCCAAGTAAATTATTGCATATTTCAATTTGTGTACCTAGTTATTTGCTTACTCACGCACACCATCACACCGTGCCATTTCCTAAAACATTTATTGATTGCCTTTGTAACAAAACAATATTCAGGCTACATGTTTTTCCAGGAAAATCGCCTCGCGGACGTAGCTTGCAAAGCGTGTAATTTTTGTTGCTGGAATCTTTAAATTTTTAGAAACTTTCATTTGATTTTTCAATGAAACTGTATTTCGATAAGAAAAATCCTGTGGTTCCATTGTACATTTATTTCGTTCGACTGCAAATCTTTTTTAATTTGAATTTGCTCACCCATTTCCTACAATTTTGCACTCTCCCTCTGCTGCCAATATGTCGGCAATTTAGCCAAGGCTCAGTGAAGATTCACCTTTTTATACTTTTGTCATTTTCCTTTTCCGTCCTTCATGAGGGCCCGGACGTACAATATGAGAACAAGATTCCGAGCTGCTGTATAGAGATCAGGTTACGTTACCAGAATTGGTATCTTTGGATGAATGATGGTATAAATTGCTTGAAGAATTCTGAAATTTCTCCCTTCTAAAAATACTTTTTTTTCGGGGAAGAAAAAAAGAAGCAAGAAGGCGAGTGGTTTACTGAAAAGAACTCTAATCTTATATAAATTGCGGTTTACGTAAGCAGCAACTACGTAGATACGTAAAATGCGAAATTTTGACGAACAGTGAAATTCTTTAAAGGAAATATTGAATTTGTTTCATCCATTAACTTATGGAATTGCTCAATGTTACTATCTCTATTTGGTCAGGAAAATGGAGTTGTTTTATGGTGTATTAATTTTTTTTTATTGAAAGTAAACGTTCGTAAATGAAGACGTTCAATTCAATTATTCAATTTATATTCTTTTCGTTCAAATCAACTGAAAAACAATTATAAGCAAAATCTCACAATCGAATCGCAGCCATTTTATGTTTCGGTGTTTCATTATATTATAGCAGCATATTTTTGTAAGTCCTACTCAGAGTCGTTCTAATCTTGTAAAGGATATCAGGCATTTCTTTTTTTCTTGTACATCGTCCCTAGATTCACAAAATAATCTGAGGTGACATAATCTTTTTCCATAATGTCTTAAAACTTGTGAGCAAAGCTTGATGTGTGTAGCACGTAATTGGACTAATTATCACTAAAAGAAGAAATTAGCAAAATAGGGGCGGATATTGCCCCAATAAAATGAAGTACCTTTGGTGAACAATATGCAGAAAAAAGTGTATATATTATAAGGAAGAGTTGTTTCCATGGAAGTAGCTTCCTTTGCGCCCCCATATAATTCGATCCTATATAATTCTATTGTTGTTCACGATGTACAACTGCCTGGTATAAATCGCTTTTACAACATTTTCACCATTCGTTGTTTGTTCAAGAAAAGAATAAATAAACACAATCTACAGAATAAGAAGAATATTTCGAGTCAATCCTCGAGAATCACATCAGACGAGGCAGAAGTGGCGTTATTGAGCGGAAGTAACGGGAAGCGACCAACACAGTTGTTTTCCTTTCTTGGGCAAACAAAAGGCTCATTAAGGACTCAACTGCAAATTGCTTTTCACCCTTTTAAATTGACGGATTATTTAGTCGGCGGGGATGCAATAACAGCAGAGTGAATGCTTCCTGCAAGGACCTGACAACAATTATCCCCCATTTTAACTACTTCACGCTATTATTTGAAAATAACATTTATCGCATTATTACATTGAGTTGTGACAATTTATGCAATTTGAATTTTCAAAATGAGTTCAACTATTCGCGGTATTCCACAACTAGCTGTTTCTACGAATTGTCTTACACGAGATCTTATATACAAAAACACAAAACCATTCTAATTCAATTTATAATATGTTAAAGAAATACCTTATAGAACAAAACGGCAATTTAAATGCATACAACAGAAAATCTCAACATGTTTGTCGTTCTCGTTGTAGACTAAATTTTTAACATGAATGAAATTCATTCGCCGTAGATTCTGATGCAAGGATTTTAATATTAAATTTTAAATAACAATCCCACTACATTCTTCTTGATAAACGTACCTTGTACGTTTCGCGTGAGTCCTGCGAGAGTATGGAATGTCGGTTTAATTGGATTTCTTGATAAACCTATGTAGCTTTTGTGAATCTATCTCCGTTGACATGACGTTGGGGTGTTCGTTTACCTCGTCATGTTAAGCCCGGTCTTCGTCAGTTTCAATATAGCGCTCCAGAAAAACGAAGATCGTTAGTGTCCTTTCACCCAGCGATTTTATTTTTTACTTAGCTTTGTCATAAATAATTAAAAAAGTTGGTAACCGAGTTAAGGCGGGTTTTACTTGCCAGCTCAATATTAATTTGCATTGGTTCATGTCATGGCAGTGGCATCGAACATGAAAGTCTCGAAAATACTGTTCCAATTTAAAAGTTACCGCAATTTACACAACCTTGTCCCGATTAGCTCGAATGCTCTTAACAAATTAATGCAAGCTGCTTTAAAGTTTTTTTTTTTAAAAAAATTAAAAATTAACTCAAGATTACCCAAAAACCCCATTTACGAGTAGTTTACCTGCGATATGTCGCAAGGAAAGTTTTGGGTCGTAATCCTTACTGTTGTAACTCCGTTATTGCAAAAACCACTGTTTTTTTCTCAAAGAACTAAGAAGTAGTTTTTCTGGAAAAATTAACCTTCAAATAGTACGGATTTTGCAGGGATTAAAAATACTTCATTGTCTCCGGGACGGACTTATAAGCAGTTATAAACACACAATAACGCCAGAAGACTATCATAGACTCTGGTTAAAATAAACAGAGAATATTAATTAAGGTAAACAGAACCCGTACAACCGACAACGATTAAGGTATGGAGGGTTGTAGCACTCAACAACCGTCATCCGCACAACATTAATTTATGTAAGGATTTGCTTAAAACTTGAAATTACAATGTTTTTTTTTATTTGATTCAACGGGGTTGCTCTGACCTGCAATAAATCTTTAAAAATATAAAAATAACAATATGTTTGTTAATATTCACTTATTGCAAAACAACGTCTTACATAAATAATAAATGTATTGTGGCAGGTTCATCTGTGTTTGTTTAATTAATCATGTGATATTTTGCATAATTCGGCAAGATGTATTGTAGGTATTCTATCATTGTAATGAAATTGTTATTTATTTTGTAATTGTGTTAACAGTTAATCGCCGTTTAGGTAAGTTGATTAATTAACACGACTCTTTCAAATATACCTGAAATGCTATAATTGACGTAACTTTAACTAATACAACTTCACCTTTTTCGCCGAGATAAGAACATTCAAAATGAACCTCATTACTCAAATCATTTCCTTCCGTCCCTTTGTATATTTTTTTAAAGCTTTAAACTCGTTCAGAAAGCGGCAATGTTAAGCATGTGTGGGTTTGTGTTGAAGGTAACGTTATAAGGGTTTTTCATATTATAAAAAGCAATACAAAAGGTATAGCTACCTCGAATTTTCGAGTTGAAGATATTTGAGTGGGAATTTAAAATCCAAGAACAACAAATAGCAGACAATTCTCCTGAACTGAACGCGAGTTAAGCGGTACACGATGCAATATGGTAGGATGTTTAAATAACCCTTCCAAAATACGCGTAAATAGACACCCGAAACCAACGAGGCAGCTGCTAACTTGTGTTGAAGAGATTTTGATAACTAATTATACTGAATTACTGTTATGAAAAAATAATTACTACATCTTATTGCTCTTATTACATAACCACAATTTCTGGATATTTGTTCGGATAAAAAGCTACAGCGCAATATATTGTACTTTCGCGTTTCGCATATTGTTCTGTATACTTACGCGGTTGGAGCCATTCAACTGAATCTGCCGCATAATTAGTAGAAACGCTGCTCAGTGTTTATTAAAAAAAGACAAATTAGGGCCGGCAAATGAAGAAGGTCCTTCCAAAACATAAACATTATATTGCAAGTGAAATTCATTGAATAAGAGAAATACAAGATTCCCTTTCGGTTAGTTGACATATGAATGACCTGTCTCCCCTTGTTATCCTCCGAGATTAATTGGCGTGAATCTGGATTGTAACAGCAACTGATTGCCCGGTGTGCTGGCTCAATTCTGGCACAGGAGTTTGATCCCCTAATCAACGTCACTTTACAGAGCAGAGGCCCATTAGGAAGATGGCTCCAGCAGAGAGAACGTAAGCAATCCATCAATGGGTGCGAAAGCTCGAGATAAATCAGAATATTTCTTCCCACTGAGAAAACCATTTTGCCGAACAAAAGGCATCCAGAATTATTAATGAAGAGCACAAGTTAACTGTGGAGTTTAGCCAAAAGTTATCATTAGCTGCACGTAAGGGAGAATTGTTCTCGGCATGCGTAAATAAAACCAGACAGCAGGAGTTTTTGTTTTGTTCACAATTGTTATTAGCGCTTATAACATTAATAACGTTCTGAAGATCTTTTGCTAGATATTTATCATTCCCTGCAGTCACAATCACAACTTGTGACATATTTTTATTGAGCTCTCTTAGCATCTTTATGCCGTTTTTTTCATGCTTCATTTGCATACCACTCCCGCAAATAGACCAACGTTGAACTTTGTTATTACAGAAAATGATTAACTTGAACCTTGAGCTAAAAATGACTCGCAGTTATTTATTAAACTTCCATTTAATAAAATCCCAAATCCATTTTTATTCATAGTTTCTGGATTAAAAGGAATTAAATTCATCGAATACAGAATGTCGGGGAAAACTTCAAATCACGGCAGTTCGTGGAGTCAGTGAACTATTAGGGCATGGCTGCATTTTCTAATCGAACGGGATAATTCCCAAGATAAGAAAACTTATTACGATTTTTAGTAGGACACTCATTTATGAGAAATTCTTAATCACAAGGGATTTTGTCGTTCCGATTAATCAGAACCAGCAGCAAAATTTATTAAGGATCATCAGTTATTGTTGAAAGTTTTTAAATTAGGGCACATTTTTTTTGAATTCATCTATATTAACTTAGCGAAAACTTGCTTGTTTGTCTATTTGCTTATTTTGTGGATTTGTGCTGTTTTAAGGCAATCGAGTTAAAACTTTACAAATATACTCGTTGTCGATGATAATGCATTCTACCAAATTTTTATCTTGTTATCACAGAAGGAACGGACAAAATCTTTAATAATAATGCAAAAATGACTGCTTTCACAAATGACAAAAATGACAATGAGCATAAAAAAAATTATCATAAAATCAAGTCATGTTTTTTTTAAAATGATTGTAATTGTCACAATTTTTGAAAATACTAAAAAAAACTTTGTTTTTAGGGGTTGTTTTTTTAAATCGAGAAATTTTTTTATATCGATATTTTCTTCACTTCAGTTGAACAAATTCCATTAACGTAAAAGAGTTTATATTGTTTTTTTCATTAACTGACCTGTTTATACTTCAACCAAATTCAAATCGGGAAAACTTCTGGAAAAACCTCATTTAGCTTCAGTAGACGTAGGTACGCTTTTTTGTTATCAAAAGATACATTTACTTTTAACATTTTTGAGCTCAATATTGATTTTCCTGACGGGCAGTTTTGTTACTTAGATAAAAAACACACAATGAGAACCAACCACAAAAAGGTAAATAGACAGCTTTGAAGTATGGTTGATAAGTACATAAGTACAATAGTGAATTCTTTTCGCCAATGCAATCGCATCAAAGACTTATTTGGAACCCTAATTATTAATTAAAATGTTTCCTGTTCTCTTCCCTCCATGCCATTAATTTAATAGAAGTTAAATCAGTCGGGTTTTTCATTTAACCAATAAAAAAAGAATCTAGAAATGGTTTACCTTTATTCAAAAAAATCAATACATATAATACATATTATGTATAATGTGGTATTTAACTTAAAAAGTTAAAATATTCCACAGACAGCAAAACTATCAAACTTAAATCCCTTTTACTTCATTTCTCGCATCATTTATGTATAAGTATTGTATGTATATTAAGTTAATTATTAATTTAAATGACCATTATCGCTGCTTCCGCTATCAACTTCCTGCTTTTAATGGATTAATTATGAATAAATTGGGAATTTATGTATGTACCTATTACAATGAGGCACTTTAAACGATTGTTCAAGTGAACATTTTGCATAGAAAAGTGTAACTAAATTCAAAATATATCAAATCACTATAGATCACGTTTTGGATTTCGTTAAGTTCCCTGCGGGGGAAACGATAAATCATTTCATACAAATGTCGGTTACGTATGAATTTTCGCTCGTCCGTATTCATGTAATTTGCAACGTCATTTGGTCATAATCGGGAATGCCGAATCAATAACTTCCATTAAAGCTAAATAGTCAAGAGGACTGTTGTCTTCCGCCTCGTGTGTATCATCATTGAGACTAAGGACGTCAGCGTTTATGGGGAACGTACGAAACTCCCGAAAGTTTGATGCCAAAGTCCTGAGGAAAATTAATCATGGGAAATTCACACAATTTGCTTGACATGTGTGTAACATGAGAAATTATGTTACACAGGATATACGACAGAAAGGACATTCAATTGCTGATGTAGGTACAAAATCGGAAGACGAGGAACATGCCTTGATCCTTGCCATTTAACCGTGTTCTTCGAAAACAAATTTTGTTACTAATTTTTTTAACACAGTTTTACTTCGCTTGTAATTACTTTGGCATGTCGTAAGGATTTTTGTTATTACCATCTAAGCAAATAGGGCTCTTTGATCCTGCCGCACCAAAAGATCAATGGTTGGTTTCGCTTATTCTAGTTACAGAAACAATTGTGTGTGAAATTCAGTGCGATTTTGGTTTTCATAATGACATTTTGTTTAATTTACTCCCCTTAAGTGTTCTACTAAAGAAAATTTCCTTAGAATTTCCTCAATTAATTCGCATTATTCGAGCAGTGCCAGTAGAGCAATACAATATAAAACAAAACAACTGTTCCTCGAATGCCCTGCGATATTTAGTTCGATGAATTGAAGTTCCTAGTACAGGTACAGGTGCAAATAACCAATGTTTGGATGGATTAATGGCTGCGAAATTGCTTAATTGTCAACTACTGTATTTAGCTGAGGGCTGGAATAGAAACTCAATTCAAATTAATTTGCCTGAGAGCACTTACTGTAATTGTGATTAACAATTTTGCAACCTTGTGTCAGGGCGGCAGACGGCAGTGGTTGGCACTATACATAATCCTCGTGGGCGTTTGTAGTCCTGAAAAGGAAATTTCACGAATGCCATACGTACCTTGCACATAAAGAAGACAGAAAAAAATTTAGATAGCAGAAAATCAGGCAAATCTCTCGCAATTAGGAATACGAGTGAATTATGATATCTTTTTACAAATTGTATTCTGATAAATAGCGCTTGTGTGAGAGAACCTAAAAATAAAACATAAACCGCAGAAAAGTGTTCATTTTTTATAATCAGCTTCAGCCCACTTAAAAAATTGGAAACCCACCAGAAGACAATCAGAGGCACAAATTAAGAAATGCATTGGCCAAATTCCAACAATTCGAGTTCAGTGAATTATTCGTTTCATTGGCGCCAAATAGAATCATCAATCTCGTCCTGGATTAATTATCGTCATCCATTAGACGTTGGAAAGTGAGTTAGTATCTGAAGTCTGTCACTGTAAAACGACAACTCACTTAATCAAATCCGAAGCATACAAGAGTAATGTGTTTACAAAATCGACTTCTTAATCGGGGAGTTTTCTTTTTAAAAAAAAATCGAAATATTCAAGTAGGATTGCAAAAAGTTCAGGAGTTTCATCTTAAAATTTCATTACTATAATGGCGTTGATAAAATTAAAACATGAATAAAATATACGACGGGGCGAATCAAATCGATTTCGAAGGGTTAAATAAAATTCCATGTACCCTGTACTATTGTTTTCGAAACACTGTTTTAGATTGCGAAAATCATTTTAAAATACAACACCGAATGGAAAATTTCTCCTCGATCGATCAATTTAATAAATTCTAATTAATTTATCCAGTTTTTGTCAACCTTTTACGGGCTCATCCCCTTTAAAAGTTGCCTTTTTGAAACCCAAAACACAATATTAAACTTTACTGGGATCACATTGGAAAAAAACAGCAGTGCCCAAAATTTCAAACAGAAACAAGTAGAACTGATGCTTTTGGGGGATTCACTGAACCGATGATAATGCTATCAGGACCCACACTAGTGAAAGAGGGAACAAATTGTAAACATAACATTTTATTTAAATATCAGAAGAAACCAACAAAAGATGGATTAGATTTAAATTGTTGTAAAAAAGTTTCAAAGAACTTCTGGTCGCACATTTATTCGGATTAAGAATTCGCTCCCACGTATTACTAAATATTGATGTAGATCCAGAAGTGTTTGAATATTTGCTTTTGAGTATTTTTCTGAAAGCCTTTTTTATTTGTTAGTAAATGTTCTGCACGAAAATTCCTTTCGCCCTAATCGATTTCATCCCTTAATCTTTTTCTTATAAAAGAAAAATGAAATGCGAAATTCGAGCAGGGGAAACTGTGAACAATTTTCAAAGTTATGATTTATTCTTTTTATTATCAAATACTCGACGTGTTAAAATAGAATTGCTTTTGGCTGTGAAAAAGAAGTCAATATTATGTTATTTTATTTGTGTACAAATATTATATTGTGTTAAAGAAATGTGTTTCGGAATTTTATACAAAAAAAGAAAACTTTGTTCTGGATACTTTTGGAATTCATTTCAGATTTTCAACAAAACATCGCTATAGCAGGTGACGCGAAAGATGTCAACTTTTAAGAATTATATAAAAACAATTTCAAACTTCTGAAGAAAATAAAATTAAGGAACTGTTCAAAAATGACACAGACCTTTTTTACGGCTGTAGAGATTTCGTGGCATGTTTGCCATTAGGATGTAATTTCTACAGTGCATCTTCTTCTCTAGAACCGTGTAAAAATAAATTCGAACTGAAATCCATTAACTCGAACATTGTGCTCGAAAATCAGCAGTCAATAATTGAAACAATATACCAAAAATAGTGTCTAATTATTGAATCCAAAATAGAAATTCAAATTGTGATTGAAAGTCGTCGTGGTAATCTCCAAGAAATAGATTCCTACAAATTGGTAAATGCTTTAAGCTCTCTTCTGTAATTAATTATGTGTTTTGTGGGGGATGCTTTGGAATGATCTTGAAAATTCATAGCTCATTTAAATACCACTTGCGAATCAATCAGAATGCGTAAATGTTTTAGTTGCTGCTAATTGATATTTTTGGTTTTTGACTGCATCATTTTCCAGTCTAATTTTTCCAACATGAAGTGATTTCCACCGTCGCGGTCGGAAGTGCACGTTTGTAAATAATGTGCACAGATATTTTTAGAGATAGAGACACGAGCATATGTTGTGTAATTTGTGCGCAATGTATATTTATGTTTCCAAATTATGTGATGACAGAACTCGGAGAACTTTTTTCACCGAAAGTGTCATTTATCTTGGCGTCTTGAGTAGTTTCTGCTGACTTCCTGCGGAGACCGAGAACGAATGTTGTGAGTGAATTTCAAGTAACCGCTACGAGATTCCAAACAGCAATATTTTTCCTGTCAGCTGTCACAGATAAACAAATAATAATTTACATGTTGTTCTCCTTCGCTTTTGAACCTTCTTATACGAAAGTTAATTTCATTAATTGACATTTTAATTTTGCAGAACAAGATGAATTTCTTAGCACAAATTTAAATGAATGCTAAATTTTTTTGTTAATATTACACGAATCGTTAAAACATTAATATTACAATTTGAACTCACCTCGCACAAGAGTTAGAATTCCCAGGGGCATCACAAGTATTGCAACCATTAAGTCAGTGATGGCCAGGGACATGAGGAAGTAGTTGGTTACATTTTGCAGCCTCCTCTCCAATGCGATTGCCAAGCATACTAAGATATTACCGGCCGCTGTCCCAAGGACTAAAACCAGAGCCAGAAGAGCCCAGTAGTTGTTCACTTCCTTTAATGCCTTTTTCACATATATTTTGGTATCCTTGTCACTTCCATTCCCGTAACTTTCGTAACTTTCGTTATTAAACGATATATCATTCCAGTACTCTCCGGCATCGTTTAGCGACAGCGTTGTGTACAAAACAATTTTTGAGGTATTCGTTGAACTAAATAGCTCATTTCCAACCATGGTGTTACTTTAGTATGCCGTGTACAGTGAAATGATTACAAAACCACATTTTCACATATATTTTTAGACCAGAACAAGTTAGATGAACGCCCAGAAGGCTTGAAGACCACTAATAGAATAGTCGAGCTAGCGCCTAAAACACCTTCACACACCCACACCATCCTTCCGCGACCTTCCTTGCAGGAGGAGCCAAGCAGAAAAAAAAGAAAAGAAAACATAGGAAAAATCCACAATCATTACTTCATGCCGGTGAAATGTTTTCCTTGCTGAAACATAACATTGGCGGACCTATACAGATGGGGTTTATGTGCAGCAAGCTTTCGCAAGTTTTTCAGTCTTTGTTCACTTCTAGCGAATTCAGGATACCATCAGATCCTTGCAGTAGGTAATTACTCAAAGTGCAGTGCTCTAAAATGAAAAGATAATTTCCGTTAGTAAAAATTTCTAACCAAATATGAAAATGGATTTTGTTAAAAAAATGTTTGTGTTTTCTACTGAATGGGTTTAAGATAGAGTTTTCTGGTGAATACTCCTGTAGGACTTCTTTCAACTTGTCATTATTGTATGACGTCACAGAACAATAAACTCCAAGAAGCCACAAAAATTCAGAAGGAGGAATTTTGATTTAGTTTTAATTATGCATTGTGACGATTGTTTCGGTTTTCTGATCATTGTATTTGTTAATTAAAATTTACTTTTTAATTCAATTTAGCTTTGTTTAGCTTTTATATACCTACATTTAAAAACTTTTAATAAGTAAGTTAGTTTTAAAAATACCAATTTTTCCCTTAGTTTTACAACTTTTTCAATAGATTTCAATGCAAACAGAAGGAAACGCAAGAATCGGTCTCGTAAATGCTTTCATTGTTACAGGATCTCATCGAAATAATACATCCCTCACCTTATGTACAAAGTTTTCGTATCATTTTTTAATTTCCTTTTCAGAAGCGAACTGTGTCACTGTCAATGCCAATCTGCAAATAAATCAGACGACAAAAATATATTCGAAGTTGCCTTCTCGAATGGCTGCTTTCCAATTCCTCGGTACGACGGTAGACGGTACCCACTAGTTCCATATTTACTCAAGTTCTCCAGGGAAGAATATCTTTCCATTTGAATTAAACAATTTCGTGCCAGAGTTGGTAATGCATGAAGAATGGAAAAGTTGAAGTTTTTAATTGAAAAAACTTTTTCAGGAAGCTTTTACTGACTGAATAATAATAATTTGCCAAAAATTTGGCTTCTACTAGGTTTAAGTATTTAAAAGCCTCTTTCATGAGACGATGAACAGATTCTGAGAGCAATGCAAGTCCTTTTGGAATATGTTTGCAACATTATCAAATCCTCGTTATTCTGGACTCTGGTCCAAGAATATAATTAAAAAGTTTTTTACAACTCATAAAATAACAAAAAAGCAGGTTTTATTCAGTTATTCTATTCGTTTTGGGACCTGTAAGTTGCTGAAAATTAATATTTGTAGATATATTAATTGAAAAGTTCGAAAAAGTTCCATTCATTGAAAATAGTGAAATTCTGGAAATCTAATTATATTATATGGTTTTTTTGAGTGTGATAATTATTTCCATTGTTTCTAGTTTGAATTCCATTTTCATTCTCAATTTGTTCAAAGTTAAATCCAACTAGCGCAGGTTTTTAAAAAATTAAAACGGCCACGATTATAAAAAAAAAAATTGTTTCCAATAATTTTAGCGACCAAGCGCGAACTTATTTCTTTGATTAAACGAAAAAAAAATAAATTGCACACCTTCAAGTTCTGATCTAGTTTCATAAAATTCAGTTGCAGTTTTCCTATATAATATGCTTTTTGCAGGTATAGCTTTGTGGGAAGAAATTAATTCAGTGCAATCTCACCCCATCCCCGCAGTAATGCGATCTCATTGTGAAACGCTGCGGTTTTTGCTCCCGACGTATGTCATGTTCTGAACGTGCACAAACCACTGCAAAATTCTCCTGAATAATCATTAAAAAAAACAAGTAGTTGTTGTCCATTTGAATTGTGGTAAGACAGAAGTTGTGGATGATTTTATTTATTATATTAAATTCAGTCAAGCTCTCTTCGCTTATTGCTTTAGAACGCTGAGTTTCCGTAAAACAATACTTTACAGTTTACTGCAATCAAAGTACGACTTTAGATTTTTTCTACTTACTTTTATTAGTGTTTTTTCCTCAATAGATATTTAAACATCTTTGTTTAGTTTTTAACATTGAATTACTTTACACGCATGCTGGAAATTAAAGAATAGGAATGTTGTGTTCTTCTCTAATTGTAAGTTCGTTCATATTTTTTATGCATTACCACATTTTAATTTCGTTTAATAAACCGGAAAGCTTCCACGACTCCAAAAGAGTTCTCTTGATCATCAACAAGTTGTGTTCAAAAACGTAAAAAATCTCTTTAAGAAATCAATAAAAATGAAATACAACGAGGAAGTAATCCTTTAATGCGATTATTTGCGCTTTTCTGCAGGGATTTCCGAAGACCTTCTGGGGCGACAAGCCCGCGAGCAGAGATTGGAAAAGCCCCATCACCAGGACACAATTGACAATGAAATTAAATCGAGATAATGAAACCTCCGTGAACACAAGGCGCCTGGAACTCTGGAAGCCTTTCTCAATGCCATCAAAGAGGTGCTTGACACAAAGCCACAAAGAAACTCGGATACTTGGAAAAAATCTGAAATTAAAAAGTGAATAAAGAAAATGACATAATCACATAATGCAAGGATATTGCAACATCTGCGAGATTACGAAGTAAATTAAACGATATTGAAGATGAAGGAAATCTTTTCGTCTACATACTCCAGGGAATTAAAAATTATCAATGCCTGTGGGAGTTTTTCGGTGGCGGCTCGCGCCAAGACAATTTTGAATTACGGTCGTGCTAGATAAACCAATTCTTGAGGAGTATTGTAAAGCATTAGGGTTGACTCAGCAGCGAATCCATAAAAACCCTTCCACAGATCATGAATCCAGATGCGCAACACACCCCGCACTTGAGGTCGTGAATTTGAAATGTGCCAAAGTTGATTACGGGCAATAAGAGTTCATGTATTCAGGATTCCAGTTCGAAGGTTCAATCATCAACGCACTAATAGAGTGGAGTCCTGGATGCATGAGAGGCATGCAAATATTGGGAAAGTCATGCGAAGTTCTTTTTTATTGTTAATTTAAACAAATTTCATATTAAAAGTACTCCAAAGTTTCCCAAGCTTGAAGCTCGTGAGTCGTGAACTGTCTGTACAAAAATACACACACGCTGCTCAATGAGCTCACGCAAAACGTGCGGCAAATTCAAATAAAAAAAAATTAAATGTGTTACTCTGTGCAAATGTCCGCTCATCACAGGGAAAACTAATTCGTTTGCCATTTTAGTGCCGATGCGAACGGCTCAATGTCCTTTTCTGAAAGATAAATTATTGTTTAAAATCTCTGGTTTTCTTTACTGGCGCCACAGTACGAAAGGAAGTCGCTTGTAATTACTCGATTGGGAAATGCGAATTTCATTCTCGATAAATTAACCAATTATGTATATTATGACTATAATATTAATAGCATCTCATGAAGTTGGAGGAAATCCTGTTGGCTATAAATACAACGTTTCAGTTAAGCACAAAAATGTCCTCCGAATATTGATTGTTGAACTCGCTCTGCACTTAACGTCAAGTTCATTACACAATTTTATAAGCACTTCATAAATTTGTCGAATACAACTCTAGATGAGATGACAACGAATGTGTGAAAATTGCATTTCATCACAGAATCAATGGATTGTGAGTCCGAGCAGGAAGTGTATCCTTTTTTCATTGATTTCGAATGACTTTCACAGGAGCAAAGCAATTGCCTCTTCGTATCTTTCGAATTTCTCCACTAAATCAGGACCAAGAAGATCTCGAAATTATTTATTTAGTGTCATCCAAATTCAGGGACACGCGTTTATAAGTACGTTTTTTTCCTTTTCGAGGAAACAAGGCAACATTTGTTATTAGATTTATTTTGCATGACAGCATATGTTGGGGTCACATAAAAACCCTCGACGTCGGTCGTTTGTTTTTGGAAAACTTGGGCGAATATTCTCCAGTACAATGTTCTGATTCCAGATAAAATTAGATGAACTTGTTGCTCTTGAGAGTTCTCTGCAAGTCTACGGTGAGTGCCCATCAACGTCAACCGCTGGAGGGAATGGGTGGTCGGGAAACAAAGATGTTTGTTCTAATACTGATCCCTGGATATTTTCGGCACGTACTAGTTGAACGTTAGTGGGTTTCTGTGCTGTTAACATTCGTAAATTGAATTACTGTGGCCAAAGTAAATGGTAAATTAACGGTTCTACAAAGACATGACGAATAGAAAATGGCCGTACGTCGTTGGGAGCTCATAAGTTCAAAAAATATCGAAACATCAAATATACGTAAAAACCTCATCAAAATATTTGGGAAAAACGAATAAATGCAGATTAAGACAAAATCAAGCAACGACGTGACTTGAAATGAAATTCCTGGGACCGTGAAAAAACAATTCCATTTGGTATTGACGCTTCAATTCTTTTACGAACATTGTTTATATTTTCAGGATCCGGAAAAAATTGAGCTTTTCACTTAGGTACAGTAAATAGGTCGTTGAAAATCCATAACATTTTATTTGAAAATGAGAACAAAAAATTCAATTCAATTCCAACAACATTTTGAACAGTTAATATTCATAATCTTCTCGTTATTGCCTTTTTCCAATTGAAATATTCCGAAATCGTTAACATTTCTCAATTCAAATTAAATGCTGAATATTTAAATTCCCACACGTGAAATGCATGAAAAAATGATGAACGCACTTAACACTTGCATTTTTATTAAATGTGTGAACAATTTTTGGGTAATTGTTATTGAAATTTGTCATTATTGTAAAAGAGCAATGCGGGATTATTTTATGGATGAACAGCATGCCGGCCGCAATGTACTATAAGTCGATTGTTTTAATGATTATTACATGGAATCCTTGCGTGGGCGGATGTTTGTCGACAACTAATTTCGTTTACATTCACAGGAGGAGGATTACTTTGCTCGCCAACATGCAGCTCTACATATTGCTATTCGGGACAATTACGTTCTCCTCTCCTGCTATTGCAGGCAACCTGGGAGTGGCTCTGGGCGGGGATGTTGTTTTTAATTTCAGTGATTTTATACATTTATTGAGAATTTGTTGACATGTTATCAAAGCATCACCCTCAACCCCGGAATTCTGTTAACGATGCACTCCCAAAAATTTAGATCAGTTAATTAAAATTTGCACTATTTGCTGTCGCGCTAAACTGAAAACATAAAACAATGAGGTAAATTTTAATTAAAAATATTCAGTTAGAATCAGTTTCATGTAATTGAATTGTCCTTGCAACTGGGAGTATTTCATATCGACTTTTTTTTATTCACTTTTGATTGTGTGAACCGGACATTAATCTAATTTTTGCTTCTTTTATCTGTAAAAATCATACCTTGAATATCGATCGAGAAAGTGAAATGCAATTTCTCACCATTTAACCACACGAATGCATGAATTAAATATTTCGAATCGATACTTTGGACTAGAAAGCAAGAAGAACTGAACTACATTTACATGTAGGTATGCCCGATTTTCGGAGCTCGCAAATCTCCGCTGATAATAAATTACTAAATACTTATTATAAATTTAATATAAGTTTGGCCGCCATTTACTTACATAGATGTAGTGTAAAATGAAGAATGTATTGTAGTTGGAAAATACTCTTTTATAATGCAATATTCATTTAAGGTTGACGGATTCCATTTAATCTATTAATTAATATAATACAGAGAGGATTGTTTTTTTATTCTTTGGGCAGAAAAATGAAAGCGAAATTCAAATAAAATTCAAGAGAAAAGCTTTCTCTGCAATTTTTCCTTTCAAAGTACTTATTTCTTAGAATACAAATGCTACTGGACAAAAAACATCTGTCCACTGTAACCCACTAAAAGGCTTTTTAACGAGATTGGCGAAGGAAGACAATTATCCGCCAGTACTGGGAGTAGGAAAAAAATAAAAATAAAAAAGATTGTAAAAGGATTAAAGAAGGTCGGACAGGAGAGAGGATGAAATACTTAAGTGATGCCTCCACGCGCCAAGCTAAAAGGTCGTTTCGAGATGACTATATTTCACATTGCTTTTTAAACTTATTTGCGTTGATTATGTTACTTAAAACACTGTTCAAAGCACCTTCCTTGGGAGTAATTCGCACAAAGGAGTCTTCGCATAAAATGGCCGCCGCCGCCGCGCCGTCTTAAAACAATAATGCCATTTTAAAATGGAGCGGAAATTTCGTTACCCGAATTCTATTTTCTTGCCTTAGTTCTGAATTCTACCAGAATTGAAAAATATGTATTTCACAAAAAATGTGTACGAAAACAGTGAATGGTAATAATAATCTGTTGTTTATACTTGTTAGCATGGATAAAACAAAATTACTCACGTAATATTTCCAAAGTCACTGTTGTTACATCAATTAAATATGTTAAGTTTGGTCGAGACTGAGAGCTCGAGATTTTGCAAACACTCACTTAATTAGCATTCAGCAAAGTATTTTGTTTTAATGGATGAAATGTGACCTTCCATTAATTTAAGCCACCGTTTCCTCAGATGCTTTTGAAACATTGTTGTTGTGAGACATGCTTGCTAACAAACAACGTTCACCTGCATTCCGATTTCCGATAGAGCACATCGGAAGGTGCAGAAGTTTTCACTTTTTCAGACATTTCTTTTCTTTCTCTCTCTTATATCCTTATAAAGGCCATGTAAGTAGCAAAACACATAAACCAAGCAGTAGCTTCAAAGGAAACCAAATTGTATGTATAGTATGCTATACTTGCCTATACAACCCAGGTGTGAATTAGAATATGTTCAGGTAAAAAGTTAACCCGTATGGCATGCACTTAGAGCCTGATTAGAGGACACTGATTATTTAAAGAGTTTTCATTGTAGACATATCGTTTTATACAATACAATATTCGTTAGTCCTTTAAATAAATGTTTATGTATGCCCGAAAATAAATCAATAATATAAAGGGTCTTTCAAACGTCGCGCCTAGATGGTAGCACTGGGTAATTTCTGAACGCGTCCTTTATTTTATGTCAATTGTGACATTTGTGAAGTAGACACATGTACAATTTTTCCGGTTAACCGTGGAGTATGACATCGTTCAAATGGCCGCCTCAGCTGGCCTTACACCTTTCAACTCAATTTTCAGTACTTGTAACCGACCGTGATAACTGATAACTGCATTTTTTTGGTCAAACATTCATGAAAAGGATTTGGGCAACATGTGGTTCCAACAAAATGGTGCGACGTGCCACAGCGTGTCCTATAGCGCTCAGAGTTCGAAAACGCGTTATCAGCTGTTGTGGCGATTTCAGTTAGCCAGCGATGCGTTGTGATTTGACGCTGTTCGATTACTTTCTTTGGGGTTTTTTGAAGAGTAAAGTCTATGTGAATAAGCCAACAACAATGGCACAGCTAAAAAAAAACATTCGGACTGAAATTGATGAACTCGATGCGCTATTGCGGTGCTGTCTGACCGAGTCCTTCAAAATTATGATTTTCGTATCGAAGCCTATAGACGTCCTATGTCATTTTTCACTTATTATTATGACATATTTTTTTAAAAATAAAAAACACCAGGAAAAATCAAAGTATTTCCATGCTTTATTTTATTTTAACATCTAGGCTCGACTTTTGGAAGACCCTTACTTTTAACTTTTAAGTATGATTTCCTTAAAATCTAAGATGATCTACCTTCAGAGTTTTGATAAAAAGTCCGTTTAACACGTTTACGATAAACCTTTATTTTTTATGCATTTTTGAAATGTGCAAAGTTTAAAATAAAATAAATCTTAAATTTACCACTCAAAGCATGTTTTAACATCTGTTACATTTTCTTAAATAATTGTTTTTTTTTTTTTTAACACACGCAGGTAAACGTACAATGGCTGCAAAAATTATTACCTATACGTATTTGGTGTAAAACTATTTCAAGAGAATTTGTTTTCTTATCTTAACTAATTAAATCAAACAAAATAAAACCAAAGATTGTTTAAACAATAATTTGCAGATGGAGATGATTATTGGAGCACATCGTCAAACAAAGAGTTCAGCTTTTAAATAGATGTATTTTTTAATTTAAATACAAGTATTTCAGTTAAATTCATTGTACAAAAAATTGCAATTAAAAATATTCAAAGCATTATTTAATAAGCGGAAACACAATCACGTTAAACTCAACTTAAAAATAATTTGATTTGAAAAGCAAATTGGAACGTAAGCAACATTTTCATATTGGTTTTCTTTATCGTCGTAGGTACAACTATGTTTCACACAACACGAGATATTTTGAAATACCAGTATACTGCTTTATAGGGGGTGAACTGTTCTATAAGCATAGAATACAATACAGATGAACATTTCTAATTCCCTCGTGGTCACAAACTTGTTTATGAAACTCATGGATGTAACTCTTGAAGCAGAAAGTCGTCCTTGCAGCGACATGTTTGACTGCGTGTAGACAGGATTATAGTTATGGTTTCACCCCCGGAAAGAGTTTAACTCTACAGCACAACTTCTGATAATGTTGTTGATTCAGATCCTTTTACGTTCTGCATTCACCTGCAGCAGTATTCTCACAATCCTGAATTCACAGTCCTCGTCCATATTGCTTTTTCTCCTAACGATCTTTTAATGTCCGTTTTGATTGTCACAAACGTTTGGAGGGTTTCACTCAAGCACTCCGTCGTAAATCTTTAAACTTTTCATAATATTACAATGGGGTTTCTTTTGGTTTATAGTTACGACTTACGCTTTTGTTATTGGGGCATGTAACATGATGCACGCTTTTTATGCTATAATAAAATATATGCTCTTTTACGATTAAACATGACCAAAAAGAACAAAGCAAAACAGCCACAAACAAATTGAAAAATAGAATTAAAACTATTTCGCTTTTCTCACGAGGTCCTATAACTTTTAAGTGTGATAAGAATTTTCGATTCTCCTCTAGAAACCATTGGACAATGTGGAAGTAATGAAATGATTTTTAACTCAAATTGTTTTGTTTGCATGACAAAATGGACGCACAGGAAACCAATTTGATCTTATTATATAATGATGCGATTACATCATGTTTGAATTTCCAAATCATATCCAAGCCCAAAAAATCGAATGAATTGCGTTATCAGCTCGTGATAAACCAACTGAAACAAAATTTCAAAAAGTTTTCGATTACATGTTATTGAATAAATGATTTGTTCCAGTTATTGTTTGTTTATCGGTACATTCATAAAACTTTTGTCAAATTAAAATTAAAAATATGGAAAACAGTTTTAGAATTGAACAAATGCACAATTTTTTTGTTGTACATTTTTCCTGAATGTGGTAAGCATTTAATTTGCAAAAATGTTGTGCTCTGCACGTTTTTGGTATACTTACAAAGTAATTGTTGTTAATTCATAAGTTCAAAAGTGTCCTTGAGAAAAAGTAATTCTAATTGCAACAAGGCACAAAAGAGAGAAAGCATCGAAAGGAAGGATCTGAAACGCGAGAACAACGATCAAATGTACTTATAGTAAGTTTATGGAAAACTGAAAGAATAATTCTCGTAATAAGCGCGTTATGAAAATGGAAGTAATTGAAGTGCAAGATTTTTTTAATGGATTTCACAATTTTTCTCCCATGAAAGCTTTAAATAAAATTCTTTGAAACTGGAAGCCACTGCAATTTAATCGCATGGAGGATTTAATGCATGCAGTTATGATAAATGTAACGGAAAAATTCGCATTAAGAAAAAAAGTTACTACACCACTATATTCCACTATAACTCTTAATGTACATTGAGCAACCAATTAATAGTGATTGCTGCAATAAACAAATGCAAATAAACATTTTTTTTATCAGTTTTAATACATGCATACCAGCAAAAAATAATCATAATATGTATAGCGATGCTGGCAAAAAACATATAAGTATTTGCTGCGGGAACATTTGTGACAAATACTTTGTTCGATGAATAAGAAATATTTCACTATGCAGAAAGCGTGAAAACTGAAAAGTGAAACTTTTCTAAGGAAAATGACAACTTCTCGCAAAATCTTCCGTTTGCTTTCAGGATAAAGGATATTCCCGAATTTGGGAAAGTGAAAATTTTTATTGTAACATAATTTCTTGCGAATCAAGAATTTTACCATTTTATTTAACAATGCAAAAATGAATTTCCATCGATTTCCTCGAAATTTCCAATTGTTGCTCCTTTTTATGGGCCCTGATTTATTCGAAGCAGGATATTATAATAACTTTAATCTGAGCTCCTTAAGTAACGTTAATTTTGTAATTTCTGCAACTGCTTCTCAATGTGAACTTTTTCCCTAGAAGGAACTGCATTTCATATTGTTGTAAAATTTCCCTAATTTACTGTTATTGATGCATGCATTCGAGGCTGACTGGAGCAAGTCACGCTACCGCACTCTAATTGTAATATGCACGTGGATTTGCGACAGCCTTTGATGGCAGCACAAAAAGGCAGTCATGAGTGCGCATTTTTGGGTTCCACCGATCTCGGCTTAGTTCTCATATTTAATATAATATGTATTTTTGCAAATTTTTAATTTGTCGGAATGCCACCAAAATCATTTTATAGTCCACCAACTGAAACCTTTCTATATCAATTAATGGCCGCATTTCCAGATGTTTTGGCAATTGCTAAGAGTCTGATGAGCACTCATTCTTGATCTTAAGATCATTAAATCAATCTGACTGGATTCACGCAAGAGAATTCCTCGCTTTGGTATAATAAAAGTGTGGGCAGTTCTGTTTTTGTTATTAAGATTACGCAAAAACGTTCCATTTGGAAATTTATTTTTAAGAGTATCCCTTCATACAGTACAACGTCAATTATTGCCAGAGATGATGGTATTTTTGTTTTTTCGAATTTTTCAAAAACAAAAACAATTGTTGTTGTTCTTCGCAAAAAAACGGCAACGCACAAATTGATTGAAAACAATTTCCATAAGTATTCAACAATCTATGAATAGAAGCATTTTGCCACTTTCTTATCACTCTTATCTTCGAGTACCGATCCATAAAGGAAGGCATAGGCAATAACATAATATTTACACAAATTAAACACGTGAGTTTTGCGGTAATTACCTTAATTCTCCAAACTAAAATATCGAATGTACCTTTGAATAGCAAATCACACAGGCTCCAAGATACCGTTTTCCATATTTCGGGAAAGTAATCATCTGAAGGCATTTCACATGGATCTAAATTTCACATAAATTGGTTTATCACTTTCGGTTTATTTTCGTCGTAAAAATGTATACAAATCGCTCAT
This sequence comes from Leptogaster cylindrica, assembly GCA_963082835.1. Classification (NCBI taxonomy): domain Eukaryota; kingdom Metazoa; phylum Arthropoda; class Insecta; order Diptera; family Asilidae; genus Leptogaster; species Leptogaster cylindrica. The sequence continues at coordinate 12,152,021 of OY720107.1, read as the reverse complement.
GGGAAATATCTATAGAACCTATCTGAGTTCTCAGGCAAATTATTTGCCCTGTTAACATTTTGGACGGCTGCAGGTAAAGTGCTTTTAATCTGAAGCAGCCGGAGAAATCAATTTTGCTTGATAAAATCTGGAAACCCATTACAAATGCCCGTCTCGTCACTACGAACGCCACCGACGCTCGTCTGCCACTTGCACTTAATCGAGTTAATGACGTCATAATGATATAGCCCATGTAAATTTCCTATATGAAGGCGACTTTAAATCTACCTACTGTAACTCGATTAAACTCGCCATACTGCTGCCAGCGTCGCGCCGTCCGCTCGTACGTGCTACATAGTGGAAACTGGTAAATATTCGTAGGTACTAAAAAGTAATCATCTGTGAAATGTCATTTTATTGTTTTTCGTGTTTTGGACGAAATACTTCTATATACAAATTTAATGCAAACTAACGTAAGTATTTAAACACATTTTCTTTGTGTTTGCTTACAATTAATAAACTGACCGCAGTCGCGGTCGCGGTGTTTACTTTTGTCCAAATGTCGAAATATATATGTCAACAACTAATTCCGTTCGATAGCAGACAGCAAACCCGACTACATTACGTGACGTCATTAACTCGATTAAGTGGTCTCGGCTGTCACTGGTATAATATTAACCATGGTATAATAATATTAATAATTAATATTGTTGTGCAGTTGACGATGAGTTGTACTAGAATATTTGTATTTATAAATGATTAACATCAGAGATAATAAATAATATACGCAAATGATACTCGGACATTAAATAAAAGTGTTCTGAAGTGTAAATAATTGGAAGCAATTGTATTATTAAGTGATCCTTTGAGTATGAAGTGTCCTGTTATACGTGTACAATAAACAAGTAATATATTTCAAAATACTTGGTCACGCATGCATTACGTCAATTAAACTAATTAAGCATGGTTGCCCGGTTCGATTAATTGCACTGTTTATGGAGATGACACGCCTGAACAGTATCCTGCTGATTGAAAAGGAAGCACTGATAATAAAGTGACCCGAAAAATGTCGATGAAAAAGTGTTGCAAAGAGATAAATGGAGTAATAGAGGACAATTGCGATTACACGGCACACTCAATGACTCCTAGGCCCAGTCTCCAATAATTGTAGTAGAGGGCATTTTCGATGTGGCAATATATACAAAAACATTTTGCATATGAAATTCCAGCTCAAAGGAATGCGTTATTAACAAAGGATTCAAACGAAATGGAGTGACCTTGTGGCAATACCTTCTTCTGCTCGATGAGATCGGATCCAAGTGCAGCCATAATGGGTTTTAGCGAGGCAAATAAATCTGCTGTTTTACAAACATGGCGTTTGTAAAATTCCTCCCCCACCTAGGAAAACACTTCACAGCATTTTGGTGTGCAGAACACGTTCCTGGAAATTCAATTGGAACTTAAAATATGTGGATCCATAAAACATTTCAAAATTCGAAGTATGGCAATGAAAGCTAGTGTCTTCTGTTTCTCTAAAAAAAAAAAATGGGGACATTTCACCAATTTCTTAGTGCATACTTTGTAACAATAATTCCCCAAACATTTCTTCGTTTTATTTTAAATACAAATACAGGGCGTTTGTAGTAAACACAATTTTTTTTCAATGGCCTCCTTATTGTAATCATAGACCTGGCATTTGGGCGAATTAATTCATTTCCGTAACACTATGAATATTATTAAGAAATGATTCAGTTATAGGACTAACCAAATGACACAGGTGCAAGACAATAATTCTCTTGGAAATGGTATGGACAAAACAATACAAGCAATGAAAACGTTTTCAATAAATTTCAATAATTTTTCTTGCATCGATCCCCGTGTTCAGCGTGAAGTAATACAATACCCTGAATAATCAAGCAGTTGTCGCGACCAACTGCAAAAGTAAATAGGAAATTAATCCCTCGGAAAAATTCTTTGTTACACCATTTACATGTATAAATCTGGGCATTCTCAAGTGCATCGTGGACCGCAAACTCCCCACCCCAGCGGATTCAAATAGTTCAGGGAAACGCCATAACAGCATAATTACTAATTAGCTTTTTGTAACTTAATACCTAATTACCTGATTAGTTTACAACATTACACAGGTGTTGCACACGTCTGTCGTAAATTAAACTGTTCGCAAATGCCTGCCATTGATTTACAATAATTGTTTCTGGTGTCCAGTTGGACAGTCTGGCAGTCTTTCAGTCTGGTAGCTGATGATCGTTGCACACTTTCTATTTCAAAGTAACACTTTCCACGTTAACGAGACCGTAAAACTGCACTTACACGGCTCAACGGAAATGCACGGTCGAGTGGTGTTGCACTTCTCGTGGGCGGAGGACTCAACCTCCTTCTCTGTAACTCTTCACACTGGACTATACACTGCACCAAATGTCCTTCCACTAAAGCGGAAATGTCACGACTTCCAGCAAATGCCTCAAGATTTGATTAATTTCCGATGCTCAAGAATCGTTCGGACATTCGCGCGCCTTGAACTGGTGCAGATGACAAACTGGGCCTCCACCGTTTCACCGAAAAGTTAAGACTGCACAAGCAAGAATTTGCTTGGGGAAAAGTCTCGCCCTCAGTGGCGTGCGGCGGGGGTGCACTAGCTTAACTGTTGAGGAACGCAATATAGGGGAGCTTTGCAGTGCGCATGTTCCTGCAACGCAGCCGAAAGCTTCGGAAAATTGCAGTTTGCTTTCAGCCACAGCTGAGGAGCATTTTCGCTTTTTTCTTCTCGACGTGTAATTCCAACTTAATGAATTTGATCAGGACAATCCCGGATTTTGCTCCCGTTTTTCGTTTGAAGAGTCCCAGCAGCGGGTGTTCCTCCCCTCTTCTTCTGCAATACATTTAGGCAAACAAATAACAGTTGAGGTGCTTCTATAAAAGAAGAAATGTTGTTCTCAAAGTGAATTTGTAGCTGTACTTTAGATGTCCTGCAATTCTTACTTTAGCTTCCAAAAAAATCCAAATCCAAATCATCCTACCGATAAAAGTTAGAAGTATATATAATTTGTTTACAATAAAACAACAAAAGGGAACAAACTAAAGGGTGCGGCTTTCTGTTGTCAATTTGTCCATAATTTAGCGTTTTTAATAAAACTGGACCTTTTTAAATTGAAATGCAAAAAAGGATTCAACTTTGTAAACCAATTAACAAGTGTAGAAAGAAGGAGAAGCTTCTGATTTTCCATCGCCAAGGCCAGGGTTGCTACTTGTGCCACTTTTTGCCACCAACTCCGGGGAACATTTGACCCATTTTTTTTTACTTGACGGCTTTTTACTCGGCGAGTTTCCTGTCTGCTGCAGCATTGAGGATATAATGGCTTTTCATTCACAAGTTCTTCCTTCAAGGTGACTGGCCGAACGGATCCTTCTGAGACTATTCATGTCCCACATTCTGGGGTATTTTTGAACACAGACAGATTCGATACACCTTTATTTTTATTTTATTGGGGCTGCTTTCAAAAACGGATTAATCAAAAACTTCTTGGCCATTATAGACATCCTGTAGAGTATTGGACAGATAAAAGTGGTTCATCCAGGAAAGGACTTCTGTTGTAGCACGTTGCACGTAAAAGTCCTTTCATTAAATTTATATACCTTAGTTAAAAGGTGTTTCAACCCAAGAAGAATGATTAGAATTTTTATAGATGTTGAAAAACCTTTTGAAACCCATCCAAAGATGATTATAAGTACTTTTTGGCAGCATTAAATATTGAATTGTCCTCGATGTATCATAAAACTACTTTCAATAAATTTCACTGCAATTTCCATTCAAATAGAAACTCAATATTTGTTTTATCGATAATGTTCGGAAAAAGAAGTTTACAGTTTAGCGAATTAAAAATAAATAGTTGTTTACGATTTGTGCTTAGTTTGCAGGACGTTGTAAATTTAATTCCATTTTGTTCAGAACTCACAATCAGCCCCCACGACTTCGTGTTTGAATAGAGACCTCTGGCCTCCATAGAAAATTCTTCGAGGATTTTTGTTAATTATTTCAGAAGTTTCGTTCTTTAATGTAGCGATGTAGCGATGTCTCCACTAAAAGTTCTAAGCTAAGTGATCAAAGAAGTGACCAAAGAAGCGCCTTCGTTCGCCTCCAATTCCGTATTCTCGGAATCGGGGATTTCTTGCTTATGTAATTAGCTCTTTAAATACTGACAGAGTTCTTTCTGATCTTCCTCTCTACTCCTCTTTACAATTATTAAGGACATTACGCGGGGCACTTGGAATTTCTAGGTTCAATCTTCAATCTTTGAATCTCCCTCCTTCGTTCATCAACAAGGAGAGGCCGTCAACATTATATTTACATTCATTCATATGTGCCATGTATATATTATATATATATATATTATATAATAATAATGTATTAATGTATGTTGATTAATCTTGAAAATGACGAAAAATACCATTAAAGTGTTGTGCGGGAATTTAAATAAGGTCATTTTTATAGTACAAGAACAATGCATTACTTACACGATTTAAATTAAATGCAAACTGTTTTCTAAATATCTCCTTACAAACCTTTCTTTTGTATTTTATGTTTTAAAGACTTCTCATTTAGTTTTTTCTTATCTGGATTGAATTGAACTGAAAGAGACAACTGCCCAAAAATTACAACAACACCTTGCTCTCACACTCTCTTGACGCTTCTCGTATTAATCAAAATTTTCTAGAAATCTGGTTTTGCTTTATTATTCTCTGAATAATACACCTTTGTAATCGGTTCGGAAAATTTTTTTATAACACCCCCTAAAATTTTTTTCTTTTACGTTTGAAGATGAGTCCAAAACTGCAATGTCTGTCCGACGTCCGCCGCGTCAGCGATATCTACCATAAATAACGGTCGAAAAAAATCGTTCTTTCGCATATAGGCTACATTTGGACCCTAGTTGTGTCCCGAAGCTCGGCAGCTTGATCGGAATACACCCTGTGGTTGTAGGGGTGAAAAAGGGGGTTAAAATTACGCATTTTTAAAGTTTTTGTGAACTTGGGCATGTGGGTATCGTTTTTTATGTTTTTTAGGATGAGGATTTCGAAGTCGATTTTGACAAAAGAGTGAAAAATTTAAAAAAAAAAAATTAAAAAATTTTTTTTTTAAAAATGAAAATTTTTTTTTTTTAAAAAAGAAATTTTTTTTTTATAAAATAAAATAAATGCTGCTTGGGAGAATTACCAATGTTATTGTATTTAGTCAGTAATAATAAACCCATGTGTAAAGACATTGCAGTGTTTTTCGGATACATTTCGAAGTTTACAAAGAAACTATCTTTCTATTTACTAAATAGTTCTAATATGCTCCCGATGAAGATGGACATATAAACGGAAGCGAAAAAGAGGCGCACAAGCAGAGAAAGTGTGTACAACTGGAAGACCAAGGCGTGCTACAGCTGGAAAAAGTAACAGAGGTTGGAAGCGTTAATATTGTTAACTTGGGGGAAATTAACAACAATTTGTTATTTAGCAGATCTATTGTTGTATGTTGTTGTATGTTGTATTATTCCAGTTCTGATGAGAGCGAACACACGGCTCCAGTAATAAAGTAAGAAGCGAAAACGAAGAGACGATTTAGACAGTAGCTCTGATGTGAGACTGGATGGTTGCTTTTAAGGCAGAGTTCTACGATATCTAATTGTAGTACAATCCATCGATTGGCTCCGATTCTGATGGTGGTCGAAGGAAGCAGCCAACTCGATTCAGTGGCAGGGAAGATCCCCGTCGCGAAGGGTAGTGCCGCGCCAAGCTTTGGGTAGTTTCCCCTAAACACCAATACCAAAATAATGCGCGTAAGTATTACGGTTGCAAAGATATAAACATTATTAGTATATGATGTAACGCTTTAGTTCTTTTTTGTAACGCGTGGCGTGCTAATGACGCAATCGGCGCATATTATACAAGCCTCATCTAGTAGGCTTTTTTTTCCTCTAAACAACGATACCAAACATATACATGTTGCAAGTCATGTTGCAGGTTGCAAGTCTTGCAAAGATATAAACGGTTTGACTGTTTCATGTACTATTTTACATTTAGTTTTTGCTAGCGACCCCCTATAAATCTAATGGGTGTCCTGATCACCGGCGGCGAAGGGCGGCGATGAAAATCATATAGCAACTACTTAGATGTACGCCCTTTATGATAAACCCATTCTCAAAGCAACTGTCGATAACAGATTTTTTGCCCGCTCTTTCAAATGTTGAGAAAACAATATTTTAATGATTTCAAACAGCATGTTGAATTCCACCCAAAAATAATATAAAAAAATTTTATAACAATAAACAAGTGTGCATTTCCTGAATTACCACAAAATTCTGAAAACATATAGGGGAGAGTGGGGTATTCTTGGACACACTTTAATTTTTGCCAAAAACTCGTCAAAAAATTAGTTTTTCTAAAAATTTCTAAGCTGGGTTTTGTAGTAGGTACGAGAAGTAACCTTCCTTTTGGTATCACCAATTTCATCAAATTGTTTCAAATTGTACACTCTATATCAGTTGGCGCAAAAAATGTCGGGGAATTTTTGAACAGTTTGCAAATCGATAAAAAATCAAAATTATTGATGGGAAACGTTAATTTTTTTTTTTTTTTTGATACAATGTGAATGAACACATGTGGTGGATTTTCACCAGCTTAATTGCTTCCAACGAAAGTATTGTCGAAATCAATTGATTTCTCTCTTTGGCATAATAACGCGGCAATCGGACCAAAAAACTATTAGAAATTGCCAAAAAACTAATGATGTGCTTAAATTATGCACGAACAATTATTTATACGCATCAAACAGACAAAATTATATCGTCAATTGTCGTCCAATAATACCCCACACGCTCATTTTTACCAAATAGCGGCGTATAAGTAACACAATGCAAACTTCATACAAAATTCTTTTGAGGTTCGGAGGCTTAAGGTTCCACGGATATTATAAATATATTTACCTGAGTTGGTTCGTCGAAAAATGTGGCAAAAATAACCAAAATATTAAGTGAAAAAAAAAAACTTTCGAAGTATCGAATTTTTATTTGCTATGGCAGCCAGGTAACAGTGTGTGTACAGTGTACACAGGTCGAGTGCGCAATGGAATATGAGCTTAGAGTTAGAGTGAGACGAGTCGATGACAATTGGTTGGAACTGTGAAGCATGCCTAGGGGGAAAAATATCGCGCTGTCCAACAATACCCCGTGTCCAAGAATACGCCACTCTCCCATATATAAAATACTTTACAGATATGTTAATAAATTAATTAATTCTATAAGAATGAAAAAGCACAATTTTTTATGGGGAGAGATGTATTCATTTTACGATTTTCAAAGTTGCAATTAGAGGCTATTTACTCGGTTATGACAATAACAATCGCAATTTTTTTTACGACTCCATATTCTCTAGTTAATTTTCTTGGAAAAAGCACTATTTGATTGCCCTTGGTGAACTTTTATATATTAGGGTTTTTGCACTGTTTCGACCACTGCGCGGCGCGGCGGCGACAACATACCTTGCGAAGGGGACGTAAAAAGAACTCTGACCCGGAAGGATCTGTGTCTTCGGAGGAAGAAAGCGATGTAGAAAGACCTTATGAAATTTATTTTGAGATAGATTGCAATATGATGATTAATAGGAATCATAAAAGAAGAGATTTGTCTCGATGGAAAAGGCAAAGGACTACCGCCTGCATCAGGAGGAAATTGAATTAGAGTTATTATTTGTTGTATAGAGAACTCGATGAAAATATTTTCTTATATATTCGATTTGCATGATGTTAATGATGTACAAAGTGAATTAAGAAAATAAAACTAACACAAAATAAAACAGTTTAATTAAAATGTTTATGCAGTTTAGTTTCAACTCAGTTGCAAATTAAATAATCTCGGATTTTCTTTTCAATTAAATTGATGTGGTTTTCATGTTCGTAAATAATTAAAAAAAAAGTAATAAGAAACGTAAACGTAAACATTTTTAGAAGTTAGAAAAGAACTATTGAAAAGTTTATATGATTTATAATAAAAAGAGACAAATTTATATTGTATGTTCATTCGTTATGGAGTCAACTTTTAATTACGTTTCTTTTGTTTTTTTGTATGTAGAAATGGTTACGTGTCTGACGAGTACATCACAACAGTTATAAATTAAAGTTACACTGAATTAGAGCATTTTATTCTGTATGGCTTAGTAAACTTGATGCGTTAAATAAATATTGTTTTTACACAATTCGTTTTTTATTTTATTGTCTGTCAGCTTCAAGGAAAAAAGGTAAAATAGTTTCCAGCAAAAGAGGAACCCAATTGGGGATCCTCTTTTATTTTAGTTCCTAAGTTGCACTTAATTTTGATATTTCTTCAATCCATATTAAATTATTTGAAATAAAATACACAGAAAAATCCATTTCGGCAGGCCTATATTTCGAAGTGTTTTAATTGCATTTAATGGGATAATTTATTTCAAAATCAAGAAACTAGTTATGGATGTACAAACTTACTCTTCAAGAGCTCTTCAACGATACCACACAAGACGTGATTTAGAAAAATTCGAATTTCCACCCTCACCTCCACTCGTACCCCGCCAACCTTGAATTGGGTGGTGTCAGCGTTAACCTCATAGAGAGTACTCTAATTTATGCAAATAAAGTTTCTCTCTAAACTTCATAGGGGCCGAGATATAATTTTTTTAGAAATTTCAAACCCCTCCCCCGGCCACCCCCTTGGGACGATTTTGCTCATTAACGAACTTAACCGAGCTATTAACCCCCGAAATAACATAATAACACGAATTTGGTTCCAATATCTTCAAAAGTACGTCCGTTAGCGGGTAAATATATACCTATATATTTATTAACTTTCGAACGAATATTATTCCTTGTAATCGCCCTAAAAAGACTGAACGTATTTTACATTGTTGTATTTTATCATACCAAAACGGTTAAAATCTTTAAATTACTAGAAAATGCAAATATGAGGCAAAAATGGATTGATATTTGCGATCTGAAAGCAGGAACGAATGTCAATTTTAAATTTGTGTGTGAAAAACATTTTGAAAACAAATGTTTTGGAAAAAAACCTGTTATGGAATTCAGTTCCAACGTTAAATTTGGTTTCTTTGAAAAATGGATTCCAGATAGGCAAAACTGGAGTAGGTGCAGTAATGTGGCTGATCAGAATAATTTTGGGTCGCAAGAATCTTTGTTGCCTAATTTGGCTTCAGAAGTACTTGGAACTTATTCTCGATCAAAACACGAAAGAACGATTCTTTTCGACCGGAAATTAAGGTAGATACCGATCACACGGCGGACGGAGATTGCATTTTTGGACCTACGCATCTTGAAACATAAAATAATTTGAGGGGGTGTTAACAAAAATACTTCCTAACCATGTATTTTTCAGAAAGTCATGAACCAAAACCAAAACCCACTCACTGACTGATAAACATTTCTTAAGACTTACGAAGACTAAACATTTCAGAGCTCATACTTGGTACAGCGGTTCTCTACACGTTTAGATGTGCACTTATGGCTTCTGAAAATTCACCTTCGTAGGCCTACACAACTGATCGCAAACACCAACTGTCAAAGAAAATCAACTAGAAACCGTGTTTTTGGTTCGGTGTTAAAAGGCTATAAGTATTATATTTGAAACAGTCTTTTTATTCGTTTTTATTGAATAAAATACTTCCCTTTTTTTCCTCGCACGGCTGCAATTGCTGCGGGAAATAGATGAAAGGACACGATAGTAAAAAAACGAACGAGAAATTACAATCCGAAAGAAAACGAAGTAACTGATAAGAAAAAAAAATCACACTTCCCGACGGCGTGTTCGCACGACATATTCTCTTAAGATTTCTCACATTTCGCCCGGCCGCAAATCGGTGGGGTATCATACCTCGGTGCCTCAGGGGAGTGGAAAATGGGGAGTACTGCGCAGAACGTCCCGAAAGCTCGTTCAGAAGACGCGCGCGCTTTACTGATTGCCGCATTAAACACGATTTGCTCTTCCATTAAATTATGGAAGGGATACGGCTTCATTAAATACGCACTGAGCGGATAAGCCGCATCTCTGACCACGTGAAGTGGCAATTGAACGTCGCTATTTTGAAGCAAGCCGACGCGCGAAGATTTGCCTGCTTCCAAATAAGAATGTAGGGACGACAACGCGAAAGCCCCACCATCGCTAAAGAATCCCGGGAATCCAACATGTACAGAGTTAAACTTACGCGTCGGTGCTGCTACCGCCTGCAGTACCATCGACGGCGACCCTTTATAATTCGTATAGGCGATACCACTGTGAGCCGGTCTGACAATAGGCATATATGCCTCCCGTTCATTGCCCCGCAGCAATTGGGCAGTCCATATGCCCGCCAATTTTGATCCGCAATAATTTCCCAGTCCGTTTCGGTTGGAACTGACAAATACTCTTCTTGAAAAACACTCCACATTGCCTCGTGGACTTCCTTCACCATACCTGAGATGGTTGTCTCGCGAAGGTTTACCCTTTGCGCGACATCCCTCAAGGTCATGTTTTTGTAGTGTCTAAAATTATTTTTATTTGTTACGTCTATTTTATTATTAGTGAAATAATAATGAAAATTATAGTGCAACTGGGGAAAACCGAAATATAACTGGTAAGGAAGCAATTGCTTAAACCAATTACGTGATACCCTAGATGAAGAAAAGTATGCCAACGACACTTGAAAACTGGTAGAATGCATTGTGAAAGAAGAGGGAAACCATAGCTATAGCGAAACTGGAGATGATTGAATTCATTAAAAAATTTAAAGTGGACCACTGCAAGTTGTGGCCAATATTTACCAGCCTCTCTCTCCTTGAACAAAATGTACAGAAGAAGATGTGAAGAAAATCCTAATATAATCCGCTATTTTCGAAATGTATTTCAAGTATCTTTTACCAATCATTCAAATCAAAACTTGAATTCGTCATAAAGGTGACTATATTCCGTACAATATTGTTGAAATTGTTAGAAATGAAAAACCCACATTCCAACAAAAATTTTCAAGACTAGAAGGACACTTGCTTTTTCATAAAAAAAATGAAAAAAGCTGAGGCGACGCGAGACGGCTACCTAGTCAGAAAATCAAATTAGAATATAAAATGAAAAAAATGTGCCGCAGCATAAAAGAAATTCATTTTCTTGTCGCCACTGAAATAATCAGAATTTGTCATCCGCATCACTCCGGGTACTTTGAGACGGTTGGTTGACTTGGGACAAAACTTACGAATTTTTTAAAATAAATCTGCCAATACCGCAATACTACGAACGCTTTCGGTTGCGGCCTCGCTGGTCAGTGAGTGAACACGTGTGGAATGTTTCAGTGAGCTTTAGCTCGTCAAATGGTACATTTACACGCTGTGAATAAATATTTAAGAATATACGTGATGTTACTAGCAAAAAAAATCCTGTGAAACTTTACATAAAACTTCTATACCACTACGAGAAGAAAATCCAAATTTGTTGTACTGGTAGGTTATTATGTTGTGCATATACTGTTAGCTTGAGACACTGTCAACCTAGGTACTTATTTAAGTTGATCTATATTTTTTATGTATTTTACTTTCTGAAAGACTGTTTAGTTTGTTAGAGATCAGCATAAAGTAATTGTATGTTTACCTACTTGTATAAAAAATTACCTAATATTCTTGTAATAACAAAAGTTAATACAAGTTATTTTGTTCAATAAGCCTGTTTTTTAGTATTTTTTCCCCTGACAAACCTTCAAATAAATTTTAAAAACATTTTTTGTGTCTCAAGTCAGGATCTACTCTTTTAACTTGCAGATCAGTAGTGTCTGAAGACACCAGGACGGGAGTGTGACCCGACTTGACGGTATGCAAAAGTTCTTACATCCCGCCTGGTAAAAGAATAATAAAAAAGATCACCCCAGAGCAGTGACAAACAGCCAACAAGACATGAAACAGAAAAATATGAAAATAAAAATACTCACTGCATTGCCATGTAGAGTTTCTCTTTCCGAGAAACATTCGGGCTATGACGCAGATGTGGTCCAATTCCTCTAAGGACTTTATTGAACATCCGCGGGCTCATCTTCAGAGCTACCCCGAAGTTAGAGTCGCTCTCTTCCAGGTTGGCAATGGGTCGTAAAATCACCACCTGACTTGGCTCTTTTTAACAACCAGGTTGGGTCGTACGGTGGGTCGAACTTCGGTCCATGCCGACTATCACCGTGACCCTGCCCGTGGACCGAAGGAGCGTACAAGTCGTCCAGGAAAGAGTTCCTTAAGTCCATAGCTTCCTGCCATCCCGCGTCGTATTCCTGGAAGGCAGGAACCCAATCCCATCCGGGTTGAAAAAGACATCCTTCTGCCATTACGTTACCTATATATAAAAACACAAAAACTCAACTAAGCACACTTGTTTTAATTTAAATTATTTTTATATCTAATATTAATTAGCCCAGGAAAGATAGCTTGTGACCCGGAAATAAATACAACGAAACGTTTTTTTGGTTTAAACGATAGATTAGACCCATAGAAACAACATATCAATTTACGTCCTTTTACTTCCGTCCGCGTCCTTGATTTTCAGGACCTCAAAGGAGTTAAGTCCCTGGCATGGGACATACGCTCCAGAAGTCGAAATAACTCGGCCGTTAGAGGACCGATTTCGACGAAACTCATCTCGAACGATAGGGGAAGAGCCCTAGAATTAAATTAGATAGAGTGTCCACGTATCCTGCAAGCCCCGGGTCTTGGAAATTCCTGGAACCGCTGTAATTCGGCCATAACAAGGATATATTTTTTTAAAATAACATGTACCCTTAAGTTATCTTCCAAATAAAAAAGGAATCATGCCAATATCTTTAGTATATCAAGAGTTATTAAGCTTTTTGTGGAGTCATTATCAAGATTTTGTGGGCTCAGTGGAAACAGTTTCTTCCCGGAATACATTTTAGCAGCAATTTTTTTTTAATTTTGTACTCCGCTGACTCCACAATAAATGTGAATAACTCTCGACAGACTAAAGATATTGACATGATTTCTTTTTTATTAGAAAGATAAGTTAAGGGTACATGTTTTTTTAAAAAAATATATCCTTGTTATGCAGGAAATTTTTAAGGACGAAGTATAAAAATGTAAATTTTTAAGCAAAATTTATCAAAATTTTAAGTTTGAACATTCATATTTGCCACATCTGCTTTAATCTTTGAAATAGGTCTCAGATATGTACGTCCTGAGTTTGCCCCAATTTGCGAATGGAGCATCAGCGATATGGACCGAAATTTTCCAGATTTTCGGGCCTTTTTCATTTTTTCGCTTATATCTTCTAATATACCAATCTTTAGAAAAATTGCTTCAAATGAAAGTTGTAGAGCATCAAATTCTACGTGTAATGACACTAAACACGAAAATTTTACACCACCCGCTACCAAAGTACAGCAGGCCAAAGTTGGACCAATTGTTCTTTTAGACGAACAATTTTTACCGAGTTGTATACGTATATCTCGTGATTTAATTGCGTTGTAATTACCGCATTAAGAATTGTCTATGTTCCCAATTTCAGGATCATAGATCGATTGGTACTGTATTTCTATCTACCTTAACATGTTCTTTGTTTATAGTTAAGCTAAGCTCCTCGTGTTGTTCTTCTTGTGAATATGGAGTCGAATCCTTTGCTTTGTCATAAACTGAAATTTTTGAGAAGAATGGATTATATGCTTCTGGTATAACACCTGTTTTTAACAAGTACAGTAGATCTTTCTTTTTTGCTTTTGACAAGACAAGGTGTAGATGTTGTATACTTCTTAACCAAATCGATCATGTCCAAGTAAGTGAGCGATCAGATCCCATCCTGACATCTAACTCTTCAAAACCAAGTTCATTTTGCAGCTCATATTTATACTGTATTATAAATGCTTTGTGGACACAGGCATGTTGGTCTATCGAAATGTGACTTGCACATTTGAATCTACATAAACAGGCATCAGTTGGTACAAAACAATTTTCAGGCATTCTTTCCCTTTGTAGTCACATATGATTTGCCACTCATTCGCTGTTTTTTCTAATATTTCTTTCCCATTGTTCTGGATCAGCAAACCTTTTTCTTGGCTCTTGGTTTTATTTTCATTTAATTTTAATTTAATTCATCATTATAATTATCCCTGACGTCATTAACACTCTCCGCTAGATTTTCAGAGTCGCTTCGGTTTTCTATTTCATAGTCACTACTTTCATTAATGTTTTGATCGATAGGTTTCGTGTTTTCTCTGAGAACTTTGAGCTGACTTTGAAGAACTTTCATAGTGTATAATGTATATTTGGTGGTATATTAATTATTTTTTAATTCAAAGTTATTTAAAAATAATTCTGTCGTAAAACCACCTATAATCCAAAAAAGTATTTTTAGATTTACTAGGCCTACATTTCCTAAAATTTAAGGGCATACTACAAGACATGTGCACTTTGACTTGAGCCTAGACTCAACACTACATTTCTTTTCGTAATTTTTCTTTAAATATTTTCGGGTATGTTGAACATAAAACAAGTGCGCAGATGGAAAGATCAATACCAGTACAAATCCAGTGGCAGTAAAATCACATTTTCGAAAAAAAAAAGTGGACATACAACATGTGTGCTTGAAGCCATTAGTATGGTGTATCGCTTATAAATATCCCAAAAATTTCGGAATATTTTCGGCACAGTAAAGGAATATGCGGGGTTCAAATTTCCCGAGTCACACAAAATTTTATGTACACAGTCTTGAGATTACTGTGCTTAGCGGAGTCGCGGTACTCTGTGAATTGCAAAATACAGGTTGCAAGCTCATTTTTGCTTATCGTGTGACTCGATGTCACAAAAATATCCCACAAAGATATTTCCTTATAAATATGACGTTTCTCGTGTACCTCCGGCTTTATAGATGAAATATATATATGTATATGAACGAGGAACAGATTGACGTTCACGACTTGTGACGGATTTCAATGAAATTTTGTGGAGACATGTATTTTAGTTAAAAACGCAAGAATGTGCAAGAAACATGCTGTCGCACTCATAATATATATTATAGTTTTGGAAAAAATTACATATTACAATAAAAAAAATTCCATGTCATTTTTCGGCCTTTTGCCGTATTTATATCCACAAAATTTATTTGCGAAAACCAAAACAATCCGCCAAAAGTTCACTTTAACACATTTATCACTTTTTTACACTTCCCAGCACTATATTAATCGAGAAATCTCTTATTTATTCCATTGTTTTCAATTTCACAATTTGACACACGTGTCAATCAGATGAACGTAGCATTTAAAATCTAGTACTTATTGTAGTATTCTCTCTTTGGCTATGCGGTAATTGCAGGGCTATTTAGTATTTCTATAGCTGTGTGCGAATTCTTACTAAATCGACTAAAATTTAGTCAAAGTCGGTATTACAAACGAATTAGGCTTCTTCTTTACCACATGGTAAATTAAATTTTGACGGTAGAAGACTAAAGGCCTAAACACATAGAATTTTTTTCCACAAGGCCTGCACGGCTGTCAAAATCCAAACCAAGCACTTGCCTTGGGCTTCCCACATAGAGACGAATTGCTACCCCGCGGACCGTGCGGAAACGAATTGATTTCGAACATTTGGAATTTTGTTAGATATAACGAATTAGCTGTCATTTCGTGCTGTCAAATATTAATTGAAATTTGTATAGTGGCAGACTTTTGTGCCAAGAATATTTATTTCTATTACTAATTACGAATTTATAGAAACAATGATTGAATAAATAATCTAACAAATGAGCAAACTTTACCGTGATTCGTGGTGGATGGCGGTTAGGCGAAGCTCCGTAAGAAAGTGTATTAGATTGTTGACTTTCAACTAGTACAGCTCTGCATGAGGATGAGGAAATTTCTCCTTCAGAAATCGGGAAATTTTTACAGGTGTCTAGTGTCAGTGTCACAGATGTTACTTTTGTGTTTTTTGGTTGTTTAACAGATAAAAACAGTTAATTACAGCGAAATTACGGACGACAAGAGTATTTTACGGGGAACTACTTCATCATTCGTAATAGTAGATATTGTTTCGGCGTTATTCACGATAAATGTCAAGAAATTTCCTATGTAAAAGCATAACGTATACACCAGTTGTTAGGATGAGCAGCAGCACCGATTTATCAAGTAAAAAGATTTTCATACCTACCTATTCTACTTATAATATTTGTAGCTTTAAGATTCAAATACAAAGACAAGAGTGATGCCTTCATGGAAAGGGATATTAAACAGAAGGAACCTTTCAATTTGTTCAAAGACTGGCTAGAGACAGCGACAGCCACAGAAGGTATTCAGGAACCGAATGCTATGCATCTAGCGACTGTTAACAAGTAAAATGAGATTTTTAACACAAGTGTAATGCCCTGTCTATGCTTTAAATAACATAACACAGAGACGGACAACCTTCGAATCGCCCAGTACTCTTGAAGTATTTCTCAAATGCTGGCTTCACATTTTTCACTAATTACGGGAGCAGGAAGGCTAAGGAAATTGAACTAAACCCACGAGTGGCTTTTACTATGTATTGGTATCCTCTCCGTCGTGCGGTGCGTGTAGAAGGATCGGCTAGAAAAATAAGCAAAGAAGATTCGATTAAATATTTTCATGAACGGCCTCGAGCAAGTCAGATCGGAGCCTTGACGAGTCCTCAAAGTGAGAAAATTCCAAGTCGAGAGTATTTGGACGAAAAAGAACGCCAAATTAAACAAGAGTTGGGTCCAAGCGGAGAAGTTCCAATTCCTAATTGGGGTGGTTATTTGATTGAGCCAACTGTAATCGAATTTTGGCAGGGACAAACTGATAGACTACATGATCGAATTCGCTTCAGGAAAGTCGGCGATAGTGCACCAGCTGTAGGTTGCGTTGAGCATTTGAATCGTTTACATATGTTGTACCTGCTTCATTTTAGGAGGTTGATGGGCACTTGACTCACCAGGGCGAGGACGGTTGGGTGTATGAGAGGCTAGCTCCGTAACTTTTTAAATTTCCACTTGCATATAATGCTATAAAAACGTAACTTGTTTCTTAGTAAAATTGTAAATAAAAAATTTGTTTGCTGCAATTTCTTTTGTGTCCGTACATTTCTGTTGTTTTGCAATCTGCATTTTCCTCGTCGCTAAAGACTGAGTTCCAATAATTTAAAATTTCTGCTCATTTAAATAGTCACTTCACCATTGCTAACAACAACAAAAACTGAAAGTTTCGAATCCTTAATATCAATATTCATTTCCTACCATAAATTGAATATGTCCAGGGAACACAATATCAAAAATCTACACAAGATATGAACTAAACATTTTCTAATAAAAGGCAACATGATTACAATTCAGTTCAATGCTGTCGGGAATTTCGACATGACAGCACGATTATTTGATCAAGCTATTACCAGAAAATTACTACACGGAGAATGATATCAAAACACAAGTCCGTCATGCTGTGTCCTTTTCTTCTGCTTTTCCATTCTTTTTTTTATATTGTCAGGATTTGAGATTAAGGAGCTTCAGGGATATGAAACAGGAATACGGTTAGCACATGCGCGTTAAAAAAGCCGGAAGATATACACAATATGAATTTATACCCATTCTTTAATTATATCCTTGTTCTGTGGGGTAAAACTTTGGATCATCAGTGGCGTCTCGGAATTCTTGAATACTTTACTTCATCTCTTTCAAAAAAACCAAGACGAAAATCTTGTTACCTCATTTGAAAAGTTGTTTGAGAAGTGAGAGCTCAGGACAGTCATATATTTTTCGACCCTTATCTTAATATTAAAAATATGAGTACTCGATGAAGGTACATATCCTGAAATATTAAATGCATATTACATTAATTTAATGGTTTTGTTGCTTTGAAATATTTTATGTGAAAACTTATTGCAGGAGAGGAATTAATTGTGGAATTTTCTGTAACGCCTCTGAGTTTTGATTTGGATGAGACAACGTTAAAAGCTTCGGAAGGAGAATATAAGGACTTCGGTCTTACAATCGCATTTACCACCGATTGCTCTAAGTATGGCGACAGTTTGGGTATAAGAACGAATGTTTTGCTGGGCAGAAAGCGTAGAAAGTGGTTTTTTGAGGTTGATGAATGCTAATTCTAAAGTTGATCGCGAAACGAGGAAGATGAAATTGAAAGACCCGTGTAGAAAACAATTAATCATCTAGTATAAATTAAACTGTTTGTGAATGTGATTTCAGTTGAAACTACTTGACAAGTGACTGCATAATTATCTATTGAAATTACCGTGATTCTAAGAATTTGTGACCAAAGTGCAAACAATTTTGCTTAATCTCAATGTTCTTGAACAATCAGGTTTTGCAACATAATTCTAAAAACACTTTTTATCCACATACTTTTCTAATCAAGGAAGGGTGTGTACCGTTGTCAGTTTTGTCCGCTCCTCGAACAATACTCATAACATAATTTTCGAAAAATTACCAATGACTGTAGAACTAGCATACTTAAGGAAATCATGTGCCTCAAACTATAAATTTTAGCTCAAAACGCTTTATTGAAAAGAAGTGTGGACTGGAAAAACACAAACGATAATATTGCAGTAAATTTCATGAACGCGTATATAATAAACAATGTGCAGTACAATGGAAAATAAGTCCCCTGTTGACGAATCGTCTGAATCGGAAGATGATATAGAACCGGGGAAAATATTTCATAGGCGGGTCTCAACGAAACGTGATGTCAATAAATCGGTGAGTACGAAACAAAAGTCCGTACACGATATTAGAAAATCCAGAGACAAAACTCGCCTACCTTAAAATTTATTTACTTAACATAAATACATAATGTACAGTTACACAAAATATTTCCCTATGAAAATGAAAATGGAAAAAAACCTGAAAGCTTATTTCTATCGGGGAATCCCCTCCGTGACTTGTGCCGGCCCCGGCATACAACCCGTAGACCGTGCAATTGCTTAGCAACAGATGTGTTGCCATGTAAACAATGAATTTTTTAAATGGGAAAAAGGATGTCAGTGCGCTTTATCATGATTCAGTTGATGTTGCGTGAGATGAATATAACTCCAATTAAGTCCCAGTTCTGATCCACCTGTGAGCTTGCTTAACGAGGAATGGCCAGTCTTGAGCCATCCTCGTTGTATGTTGCGGGATTTCACGATGTGTTTCATGCTAAACGATTCCTCATTGTGCTCGAATGAATGACGATGCAGACTTGTAGGTGAACTGCTGCTAAATAAATGATGGGAATTGTGAAGGACAGGTGAAAAGACGAAGCTCATGCAGTATCAGAAGCTATGCGAATGGGTCGACTCTTTTCAGAGCTTTTTTGCACTGTGCCCGAAGTGTGAAATAATTTTTTTTGGTTTATTATTCTCGGAATAATACACCTATGTAATAATGTAATATATCGGTTCGGAAAATTTTTTGTACGACCCCTCAATTTTTTTTCTTTTACGTTTCAAGATGCTTAGAGTCCAGAAATGCAACGGCCGTCCCACGTCCGCCGTGTCAGCGATAACTATATTACCTTAATTTCCGGTCCTAGTTGTGTCCCGTAGTTCAGCAGTTTGATCAGAATACATCCAGGAGGTTTAGGGGTGAAAGAGGAGTGTTAAATTAGGCATTTCTGAAGTTTTTCTGAGCTTGGACATGTGGGGTTTCTTTTTTATGTTTTTTAGGATGAAGAGATCGAATATGAAGCTGATTATGATGAAAGAGTGAAGAATTAAAAAAATAATTACAATTTTTTTTTAAAAAGAAACAAATTTTTTTTATAAAAGTATAAGAAAATAAACAAAAAAAATTTAAAGAAACAGGGATCACAATTCACAGCCTACTATAGGCCAATAATTGTCCCGTTTATTTACTGACTCTCTGCGACCCGCCCCGTTTGTGCACTAATGTAAAGATTTTTGCAATAAACATTGTGCTCATACATGATGTTAAATACGTATTACCCAAGTTGTATATATGGTATCTACAATGTAGATATAGATTCTACATATATTATATATAAGCGGGACCACTTGTTGTAGAGCAGTACGACGATTTATTATTGCTCAATTGAATCTAATAATTTCGACAAATCTTGCAAAGATCTACAAAAATATATAAACATTAAACGGTCAAGTATCGATTGAGTCAGTAATCAGTCAAGTATCGATTGAGTCAGTAATCAATTTCCCAATAAATTTAACGTAGATGAATTAACGCAATTTCGATTACGAATTCTTCACAATAGGAAATCAATTTACTTTTATCCAATTTACTTTATATAACATTTTTAACAACCAGTGTTTAAACTTTATTTTATTTCGAATGATGGAACATGATAAGTCGTTCAAGTTGATATAATTTATTGAATTCTGTTATTAAGACTCTTCAATCTTCATCCAACAATCAGTTTTGTTTCTAAACGAACTTTTACAGAAACAATTGAAATTTACCAATAATTTTACGAAAAGGATAAGACATGAAAAATAACTGTTTTATACTAGAATACTATAAGGATTGCTTTTTCACAATTTGATTATGAATTCAAAATGTAAAAAATTCCTTTTTGCTTACGAAATCCTTGAATGAAATTGATTTCATAGAACAGCTTTGCGTATTTGGTGAGTAAACATCACCCCAAGTAAATACATCACCGCTGAAAGGACTAATTTTCAAAAGTTCCCAGAAGTTCAAAAGTGATTTTCGCATGCCACAGAATGCGGAGTCAAAGGACAAGACGCTCATTAGACTTTTTTAGCTCAAAAATAGCAAAAGCAATATTGCATTCAGTTTAAGCGAAGATTGAAAACTTTAGA
This sequence comes from Leptogaster cylindrica, assembly GCA_963082835.1. Taxonomy (NCBI): domain Eukaryota; kingdom Metazoa; phylum Arthropoda; class Insecta; order Diptera; family Asilidae; genus Leptogaster; species Leptogaster cylindrica. The sequence continues at coordinate 12,131,203 of OY720107.1, read as the reverse complement.
ACTTTTTTATTTTGTTGTTGCTTGAAAAACAAATTGATGGAGTTATTTCCTTTGTTTAATAAATTATGCCACAATAATTTTATTACGATGATAAAAACAATTTATGAACTCAAATGAAATTAAGTTACTTATTTTGTAGAAAATTGAAAGCGAATTTTTATGTAGGAAAAAAAATGAAAATCTTATTTTCTTTTGGTATTTGAGAAAAATCTTTTCATACATGGTTTCCAAGAAATCGCGTTGCCCTTATCTCAGCCAAATTCTAAACGATATCCTTTCTGTTTCCAGGTAGCGATTAAGGAGGGGTTTTTAATGAAGCAAACTTGGTCCTTCCAGAGGTGGAGAAGACGGTACTTTCGACTGAAGCAGGCTCGACTTTACTACGCAAAAGATCCCAAGGTGTGTTCAAACAAATTATAAATATTCTTGCATTACAAAATGAAATTATTAATGCGTTGCATCTTCATGACATCGTATGGATGTATGAAGGACAACGCCCCTTTTCTAGTCGACGCGACGTAATCAAATTATAATTAACAACAACTTAACTTATTAAACTAAAAATGACAGTTTGTGATAAATGCAAGAATGGGAAGCTATACTAAGATCTTTTTTACATAATTTTGTAGGATTAAATTTCAGGATATCATGAGTACGGTCACAAGTTTCGCTCCCTAAGCCGTAAGCACACCTTTTTACTGTTGGTTTATGTAAAATGAACCAACGCTGTAATTGAAAATGAATCGCAATTTTTACATTGCGTAGAATAATATTGAAAGATTGAAAAAAAAGTTAAAAATTGACTTACCTACGCCAAAAAAAGGAAACAAATTTCGGATCACTTTTAAACGAGATAAAATTCTAAGGAAAAGTTTTTGTGGTATTTGCAAAGAGGACTAAAAACTTTTCTCTACTTTATCTTGACGAACAGAAAAAACACTGCTATTGGGGTATTTTTGAAAATTTGAAAAGTTTTTCTATAACAATAAAAACAGCGCAAACAATAAGCACAACCCCTTTCAAAATATTTTTTTAAGGAGCCAACTTCCTTAGATTTTGCGTGATGGACGTCAAATGTTGTTATGCAAAATGTGTTTTGTGAAAATTGTTCGTTCGCTTGTATCGCATGATGAGGAGCGTATTTCACGGCTTCCGGCGTTTTGCGTATGATACGATGTTCTGAGAACTTCACCAATTTAATATTTACGGGAATCATGCGCAGAGTATCCTTGATGTAGATATTAGAATCGGAGCTTTGGCAGCCAGGCATATCGGCCTCATTGTTGAAAATACTTACGCTTTCCGCAGCCTTCAGAAAAGTCCTCCTCTTTTCACCAATTAGAAATATTCTGGTACCTTTTATGTATATAATTTACGTTACGGAGAGCCTGCAGAACAGTATTCCTCGAGCCTCGAAGTATGTACATGGAAGACTGCTTCACATCGAATCCCTTTAGTAGACATCCATAAGCAGAGCTTGGTGTAACTGTATCACTTCATTGGCGAAGTGGAGGAATAAATCCATTTAGTTATTTTTGAATTTTTAGTGCAGTTATAGTTGTTAATTTAAATTTAAGGTGACCCGAAGTATAAATAAAACAATTAGTGTTTAGTGCATATACGATAATAACCATATCAAACTGTTGAATTAATTGGAACAAGTGAAAAGGACTTGTGCCCGCCTTTTGGCCTACAACGAATCTTGAGTGCAGTATTGACCCGATAGTGTAAGTGTACTACAAAACTCCAATTCGGGCAGCAGACATCGATTCCAGTCGACTCTTCAAAAAAGTAAGTCAAGAAAAAATCTCAGAAACTACTTTTAGAAAAACTTTATAAATTTGAAATACTCGCTCTCGGGTATTAAAAGATAATCAGGGGAAATGACGTATTGCTCGTCATTACGTTGCCATTAACGTTTATCATGTTGTTCATCATGTGAACACTAACTCCTGGATTGAGGCACACCTTCGTGATATCCCTGAGCGGAATAAATTAGCTGACGGACACTAATAACCGTAACAAAAAGAGGCCATCTACTTATGAAAATGTATATGTATAGCAGGTACCTGGTACATAAAAAAAATGGAAAAGTTGAGTAAACCAAAAAAAAGGAAATATTTCTTGAAAGTCCCCAACAACTGCGAAGCATTATCACAGTGTATAAAAAATACATTTAATCTCCCCAAGTTTTAGGGCGAAATTTAGAAGGTAATGAATTCCCAAGCTGCTTTCGTAATTCGCCATATTACTCGTAATTGTTGTTCGTAGAATTTGAAGAATTTCGCTGGAAAAAAAAAAATATGTAAAAAAACTCAGAAATCGCCTCAAAACCTAACAACATTTATAATGAAAAAAGTTTGTGAATTTCCGTACCTAATACAAAAATTCATTTAAAGCTCCATAATTGATGAATTCACTTTTTTCGTTTTATTAATACGTTTTTTTTTTGCAAACAAATTAATAACGAAATTCAGCATGTGTAAAAAAAAATAATATTCAGTCCCCATAGATTGCGGCTATTTGCGTTCAATTTACTTAAAATTAAATGATTCTCATTCTCCGGGATAGTTTTATACTGAAGACTGGGCAACTAATCTTAAATTATCCCTGCCTCATTGGCCATTACTCAGAGTAATCCAAATAAATCTTTGTTTATCTCAGGTACAAATCGAGTAACATTTCGACGTAATTAATTTCACAACTATACATTTTCTTTCGTTTTAATCTAAATTTGGACCAAGTGAATTTTATTTCATTTTGAAATTATTTTTTCTTGGTTCCTGTCCATTGTCATCTTTATCTAGAGCTGTATTTCTTTATTTCTTTTTTGGGTTCTCTAAAATTTTGTGGACACAATCGTAATCTCCTGGAATAACATCCAAACGACTTTTCTGGTGCTGGGCAAAATCCGAACAAAAGTTCATAATGTCTGTTAATTCATCCTGTTTTCTTTGAAAGGTCAACGTTCAGGGAGCATTGTTAGTTGCCAACAACATAATGGCAAGTCTGTAGAAAAAATGTAACGTTAGGAAGGAAAATAAGAAAAACAACAAAGACGACTTACGTACACTATATGAGGGAATTGCAGCGCTTCGGAAGTGTAAGTGATGCTTACAACCAGAAAATTTTCAATTTATTGCAACTGGGACAGTTTGATTTATGTTTTGCAATACTATTAAAATTTCAACTGTCGTGTGGAGCATCAAGGGTTAAATAAAATTATCTGATAAAACTGGTGGAAAATCGTAAATTCACGATAAAAACCATTTTACTTTGTAGTGGCAATTTTTATAATGATGAAATGGTATTCAAGCGAAAAAGTGCTGTACTATAGAAAGAGGGAAGAAAAGGGATGCTCAGGTTTGGTCAATTAGGTGAACAAAAAAACTCCGATTTTACGAAGCGTGATGTTGGATAAGATTAAAAAAACTTAACTAAAACAAAACAAATTTCCCTTCTTCTCGATTTCGTCCTCTTGAAATTTTGTTGACAACTTAAAAGATTTTGTTTAATTAAGAATATTTTCAAAGAGGAATTTATACTGGGCCTACAAATTAAATTGGTTTTATAATTAAGTGCCCTTAATTGGTACATTTTAGTTTTAAAAGGTAATTAGCCGCGATAATCTGGATATTAATTAATTATTGATTGTCGAACAGAGAGAGAAAATTGAGAAACACTTGGAAAATTCGTACACAAAACTTTGGATAAGCATAAGACTTATAAGGACTGATGTCTAATGGAGTTCTATGGACAATGAAATATCAAATACCAACCATCTATATTTGCTTCTGCTATATTTATTCATTTATTTATTAATGTTGTTGGCAGAGAAGACCCGCGTGCGACTTCTATTCTGGATGAATTATATATGTATCTCGTAACATGGTTGCGTAAGTTCTCGAATGCTTACGTATTGTGTTCGAGTCGTGTTTCTATTTTAATATGGTATTTTTTCCAAAATTATACAATCAAAACTAAATGTGGGTTTTGATTACGTTTATACCCAAAATAATGTCGATTGTTACTAAATAATCCTGTCGCGTTTGATCTCAACTTTCAGTCCTTAATTTGCAACAATAATTTTTATGTAGTGGGAGTTATTTCCTATCTCAACGAAAATTTTCATAAATTTTATGTCTTCAGTCATTATTCACTTTGCAATTACCCAATTTATCTGAGGGAAATGAGATGAATTAAGTAAAACCTTAATTAAAGTCTTGCGGTTGCGGATCAATAATTTAGTCATATTTCACTCTCAGGAGATTCTCTAATTTAATTGGAACAGATCCTTTTCCAACAGAATTAGAATTTAGTTTCGTTAAGGTTGTTTTTATTGCATTAATTACTGTTCATTTAGAAAGGCATCAAATTCAACAAATCTTACTGTTTAAAGTTTTTATTTATGCCCTCAATTTATTTTCAATTGAGTTTGTATTAGAATTTCAATGAATTTAAGAAATCAAATGCCGTGAAGGTACAAAGAAAAAGGATAAATAACCTAACGTGATCGATATTTTAAAAGGTGAACTCTTTGACAGAAACATTTAAAACACATTCAGTTCACTAACAAAAGGGAAACGAAATAAAAATCAGTTGAAAGGACATTTGTACGAATCCGGACATTTCACATTCATTGATGATAAGTTCAAAGCATATTATTTGTAGGATAGAGTTGAAGGAAAGAGATGTGTGTTTTTATGCTCGAGATCCAAAGGGATTCTGACACATTTTCTGGAAGTCTTCCTCTTTCTGTTTTAATAAAAAAACTGTCACGTGCAATTCATGAATGAAAAGCAGAATGAAAGGCATGGTCAAAAAATGCTGACATTAAAGGGACATTGGTCAAATTGGATGCGAAATGAGGATTTGTTGTGCGATGACAGCAAACTTTCTAAATATAAATATTGTATTCTTTAAGTTTACTTAATTTTCATGCTTGAAGATGAATGTTTTGTATGTTACGTTACATGAATAACAGTTTCAATGAATACTAAGTTTGGATTTAAGAGTCAAGTAAGAAGTTCCTTCAAGCTAGTTTCGTTTGTGCCCATTTTCTGCAAAGTTGAATAAATTTACCTATATATTTCGTGCAGAAAGAATATAATTTCATATCTTTTTAAAAATGTAGTTTGACCCAATTTTTTAAGCTATTTAAAAAAAAAAAAACCGATCCATAGCAAAATGGCCGAGCTGACGAACGCAAATGGATGTGTGGCGAAAAAAATGTCTATTGCGTGACGATAAACTCACACTCGTGTTGATGTTTTCTGTATAATATTGTTCAACAGTGTTGTGCGATAAGATTCCATAAAATGAGCTAGAAGCGAAACCATTTCTTTTATTGCTACATTTTTTTGAATTCCTGCTAATTTCAGGAAACTGAACAACCACATCGGTGTTTCAATAAAACTGAAGAATGCTCTCACTATACGTATATGGAATAAGTGGAGTTGTATGATATAATGAACAGGATTTCTAATTCCAGCCAACCCCAACGCTGCTCTCAACAACTTCTATTTCTATTCAATTGAATGGACCATTCTTGTCAAACTTTATGCTACACGTTTCATCATCCTTTATTATGTATCTACTCGTACATATTGTATTTCCTCGATATGTATCTTAAGCCTATAGTAACGTTTCGTAACTATTGATATTATGATGAGATCCTACATGTCTATTGTAGAGGAACATGTGTATAGTATGATATTAATCTTCAAGTATTTCGCATATAATTCAACTTAACATTGAAAGCTCCATCTGTGAGCTTTATTTGAAATTCATTTCTCGAAGCGATCAAAGTATCCTTGCAAAATATCATTGTTTGATTTGGGGCAACATTGGTTGGATATTAGGAAAATAAACTTTATCTACTTTAGCATTGCTTAATTGCAAAACACTCTTCGAAACGATGAAAATTTCACGATTTGTTTACTTATACTTTGTGGGCGAATATAGGTATATTAATGCAAACTGAAAATATCACGTTGCACACATTGCATTTAAAGGAAAATCTATAAACCTTGACCCAGAGAAGAATATTGTCGTCATCGGCTGTACCTGTATAATTTCTGCCCACGTACAACGTTTTTTCTACCTCACTTAAATCAGGATTCGCAAGAATAATTTACAAAAGCTTTCCAAGTATTTACGATACGAAACAAGTAGGGCAATATTAATTTACGTACTTTCTCAAAAGTGTGTAGTTGTATTGGTAATTTCTCCGCAAATATAAATTAAACTTAAAGTGGAAATGGACTTGATTTGTTTCTTAAAGACATTTACAAAATTGCAGTAGACCTTTAAGAAAGTGTAAAACAAATCCTTGATTGCGATTCAACAGAACAGTTGACCTTTTGTGCATTTTTTGTTGGGAATTAAAAAGAAAATGATCATCACTGCTCCTTTATTTTTTATTTGCAGAGCGATGTTTTCGATGAAATTGATTTATCAGATGTTTGTTTTGCTGAGTGCAGTATTAAAAACGTAAATCACAGCTTCCAGGTAAGAGAATTTAATTATTAAACACGAGTACATAATTACTACTTACCACCAATTAACTTACCCACATGCGAAGAAAATAGGGACATAAAACCGTAGTACCTATTAAACATGAAGAAACAGGAAGAGATTCCAACTACTAATACCTGGGGACAAGTTTCGGAAATTCATTTTCCTCTTAATTATGATGAAACGTAAATTGAGTTTCCTTAAGATTTTCCTTTTCCTTTTTAATCCTTTGTTTAATATTGTGGGTATTAGAGCAATGTCTGCAAGGTTCAATCCTTTTTGATTGGATTACTAAGAACAATATGATATTTTGCCAATATCGTTGGGGAATTGAATTAGGCAACAAAATCCTCAGTCGTTGATGCTAGCATAATTCTGCATGGAATTTATGCCGCTCTTCAGACATCGTTTACCTTTAGGACCCTCAAGAAATATTTCCAGCAGACATTAATTAAGATAACTGTTCGTGTACTCCTCCAGTGCGAATCTTGCTCCTCGGGGGTTCTCGGTGTTATTCTTGAGACCATCTGGCTCATGGCGTGCCAACCGAAGGGAATTGAAGGCACTTGCGGCGTAACCTTCAAACGGAATTATGCTCTCCTCCTCTGGAAGAAGGGCAACAGGACTACTGTACAAATGGCAAAATATTTGTGATACATTTGTTATTCAGACATGAAAAATTGTTTATGAAAATGCCAAATTTTAATGCGCAGACGTTGGTTGTCTTGTCACGACCTGGTTCTCTTTTTGGTTTTTAAATATTCATGCTGTCGACTGTCGAGCTTGTGGAGATGGTTTTTTATGTTTTCCCATTTGGAGGAGGCAAAACGCAAAAAGGTCTCCCAAATGTACCAGGAAATTCTGAATATAAAAGAGCATATTTTAATGGATATTGCTTAAACAATTCTTTGTTTTACGACTGCTCGTTTTTATACATTAGTTTCTTAAAGCCAATTGTTTCAGAAAAACTCAAATATTAATTTTCATAACTTAATAAATATCACATAAATTAATTTTTGAGCAATTGAAAAATGGTCGTTCCATAATTTAAAATAAACAGAAAAATATTCCTGTAAGTGCGTCGTTCTCTAAGATATTTTCTCGGCAAACTGACGTCAGGCATGAAGATCTGTGATGTTTTCACGAAAACCAATCGTATCGTCATCCTAAAAGCCTGATGTGCCTTCAATCATGACGTTCTGTCGTTTCAATTTCAATAACTTCCCTGATTTACGCAACCAATTTATATTGAGATACATTGCAAGTTTGTCAACCTTATCAAAGGCAAGCGCTACTGTGACGTCATGTAATTGATTCAATTACATTACAAGAGAAAGCTTTTAAGATGGTATTACGCTATCTCCAGGTGCGAAATGTTTTTATTTTTGTAATTCTATTATCATCTTTCGCTGTCACTTTGGTTTAAGATTATAAAGAAATAGAGAACGATCGAACCAGACTCAGCCTCCTGCCGTGAAAATTACAACGCAATAACTGAATTCGTTATGGTACTTTTGCTTCGGATGTCTACACTTCGGAAAACTGAATTGATTACGATTTGAAATTTTTAAAAGCATTTTATGTGCTTGTTTCTAGATTCTTGCGTTCTTTAACACGTGGTTGATCTGATGACGCTGGTTTATTGAATTTTCGGAAGAGATAAAACACCAACGACTTTCCCTGTCCCTATAAACTCCTTGTGCCTATATTATTGAAATGAGCATCTTCATTTAGCGAGAAATTATGGTCATGCAAACAAGGGAAGCATGAGTTAAGTGTGTTCAAACTGTTTTGTTATTTCAGCTTATCACACCATCAGTTTCGCTCGTTTTATGCGCAGAATCACGAAGAGAAATGGAGGATTGGTTAACTGCATTGAAAACAGCATCCTCGCGGGAATACTTCGAAGCTGGTCTGGACCAACACGACTTCCTTTCGAATCATCACCATTGGTATGCCACATCTCATGCCAGGCCAACATACTGCAACGTGTGCAGGGAGGCGTTATCGGGCGTCACATCTCATGGACTGTCCTGTGAGGTTTGCAAATGCAAGGTGCATAAACGTTGTGCCGCAAAAGCGATTGCTAATTGCAAATGGACAACACTGGCCACTGTCGGAAAGGACATAATTGAGGAGAAAGATGGCAGCATTGTCATGCCACATCAGTGGATGGAAGGAAACCTGCCTGTTGCATCGACGTGTAGCATATGCAAAAAGACATGTGGATCAGTGTTGCGACTGCAGGACTGGCGTTGCCTGTGGTGCAGATCGACTGTGCATACAGCTTGCAGGCCACAGATTCCCGTATCCTGTCCAATGGGTCCGGCCAAGGTGTCTGTGGTTCCGCCGACGAGCGTTCATTCTATTGGCATCGATGAGGCTTGGGATGTTATTAAGCCACAGGGGAATTTTTCGCCACTTCTAGTTTTCGTAAATTCTAAATCAGGTGACAATCAAGGAGTTAAGTTTTTAAGACGTTTTAAGCAACTACTGAATCCGGCTCAAGTATTCGATTTGATTTCGACCGGACCTAGCTTAGGATTAAGATTATTTAGGCATTTTGATCCATTCCGTATACTTGTTTGTTCTGGAGACGGTTCTGTTGGTTGGGTACTCAGCGAAATCGATCGGTTCAGCATGCATGTACGTTCACATAAGCGAATCACGAAAAAATTGATAGTAATTTGAAATTTATTTCAGAAGCAGTGTCAGGTGGCTGTCCTACCTCTCGGCACAGGTAATGATTTAGCCAGAGTGCTGGGATGGGGTTCTTCCTGCGACGATGATGCCCACCTCCCTCAGATACTCGAACGATATGAGACGGCAAGTACGAAAATGTTAGACCGATGGAGTATCATGGTGTTTGAGAAGGCTATTGCGGTTAAAACCCCAAAAATGTCGCTTTCCAATGCTCAAGAAGCGATTCTAGCGGGTTTTGTAGAATCTGCCAATTGGCATTTGCAATCTATTGTCGAGACAGATGACTTGCAAGTTGTATCTTCATCAACAAAAATACTTTGTGATATAGTAAATAATTTACTTGATAAGATATGTGAAAACAGGAAGGATGATGTTCAATTGAACGTGAAATGCGACATTCTAAAACAAAAATTGAGTATGTTATTGGATGCTCTCAGGGAGAGTGGAAATGAGGAACAGATTGACGAACTCATAATGACTATAAGAGATATTGCAAACGAAACCAGCGACAAACCATACGAAATTCCGTAAGTAGATCATAAATTGAAAATGTGTTAACTACTTATGCTTAATGTACATTTATATTTTGCAGGAGCTCAGCATCTAGTCCCAACATCTCTATTGAGAAGAAAGAAAAAGACAAATACAATGTAAACGAAAGACGAAACAGTAGAAATTTGCGATCAGCTGAAAAAGAAGCTCTGCAATGTCGTGCAAATAGTATAAAACGTGCGATTTACAGTGTAGTAGAACATTCTGAGCCGGGACGACCCAAACGGTATCAAAGGAAACTTTCAATAACACCATACGAAGCCCTTAAGATTCAGGCATCTTCGATGGAGGCCTCGCCATGCGCATCTCCTTTACCTGTTCCTCCAATAACTGTGATTTCGCCCTCAGTGTCCACAACGCGACTTATGTGTATATCCCCTTTACCTGATATCAGAAGAGATTCTGTAGATGAATCATTCCTATCGACAGTTAGTTTGCCTGTACCAAAGCAATTTGCTGACGGTGGCAGCCGCAGAAGTTCTGGAGTACCAGAAAGTATAAAGGAAATCGAGGAAAATGGAGTTCAGAGCAATCAACCTTCAACGGCACCAACATACAATGGCGGTGATTCAGATTCAACCACAGCTCCGACTGATATTACTTTGAGTTCAGATAGGAAAATCGACTTTTTAAGCGTTCCAATATTCACTAAGGATGAAATCGTTGATCCACTTGCAGAGTACAGGCCGGTGGAAGTATTCGAAAGAAGTCTTTATAGCAAACTATCGGAGCAAACTCTCACAGAAAGTAAGTCATCGACTACAATTGCTAGCGATACTAGCGGTTCCACACTGAAGATTCCCCAAATAGTGACGCCTAGCAGCCCGGAAGATAATAATGTGTATGTAAGCGAAACCATCACAATCATCGATACGGATCCACCCGTAATTAGAAACTTGAGCTATCTACCTTAGATATTAGCACTCCTTTATTTTCAGGAGCATTCCTCTTCTGAAGAAATTGCTGGGGAAGCTAGCGATGTCCTCTCGGCCATAAGCAATGAGGAGTGCAGTTTGACTTCGGACATCCTGGACAAGCCGAGTGATACATCCAATTTCCACGTAGCAGACATTATACAAGTTTGTTTGCAATACTTTTTACAAATTATTACAATACTATTGTAGTTTTTTTGGTTAGGACTTAGAATCAGACAAGTTGACGCACATTGATTCTCCTGAAACTAGCGACACAACAGAAGCAATGCCTGGAGAAAGTCTAATGGACGACATAAGTTCTGTTCTATGTCACGACATAATGGGTGCTCTGCAAGACAATACACTCACTGAGGATTCTAGTACGATTTGCACCGATAGTTTCCAAGGCGCGAAGCCTCAGCGGCGACGTTCAACGCCACCGCATATTATGAAATACGACAGTTCTGATGATCCTCAACAATTTGGATTTGAAAATATTGTCTTCGAAATTGATAATCGATGCGACGACCAGAAGGCGAAAGAACCAATTCGTTACTGCAGCTTGGCGCAATTTGTTGAAGGGAACGACATTGCTAGAAAGAGTTTTAAGGTAATTCAAACAATAGTGCTGCTTTGTATACTACTGTTAGTATCATAATAGCGACCCAGAGCAAAGAGCACTTCAGGTAAACCATCCGCTCCCTTAATTAAGCTAGATCATTGTGGTGATAATGTGGAGTCTAGTGGAACCCCCATTAAAGTACAGATTCAAGGGTCACATTCTGATCTGTCCGATACTGAAACCGTTAGGCATGCTTCACCTAGCAAAAGTTTTAAAACAAGTTTAAAAACTCCCGCTGATAGCTTGATAGCAGCACATCAAAATGTAAAGCGGATTAGTTTTGATGAGTCGTGTAAAAAGGAGTCTCTTGATGATGATAAGAAATTTCCACAGGTAAGTGTTGTAGTAGAGCCGCCATCACCCCTACGAGGCAACACTCTGAAGGTCCAGCGAAACAGTGAGATTCGACGCCATTCCAGTCACGCCCAAAGCACCACCGTGAGGGACTATGACAAGGAGAAGGATCGAAGGCATTCGGGAGCAAATCCAAACCTACTTAATCTTGATCCTGAACACGTTAAATTTTTGAGTTGTTCCCCAGCTGCTAGCAGAAGAATCAGCTGTGGAAGCCTCTTCAAGGTAAGTCATTTGTAATCACTGTTGGCTTAATAGCAAATTCAGCAGATTTGTTTGTCTTATACAAACGTTGTTAATACAAATTTCAGCTTCATCATCATGCTCAATACAAAAATAAAAACTTATAATGGGTAGTAGGTGTGTCACTAGCATGGTATTATTTTCTTTTGTTTAACTCTTTTCGCTAAGTTTTTTCAAATTATTTACAACTAATGGTATAAAAACGCTTTGATTGTTAGCATCGCTTTACGTGGGTACAATAGCAGTGATCCAAATAAATGTTTAACCATCTACGGTGGTAGTGCCTTGGTACACATTTCATTATGTATAGTAGATTTGGGAAAATGTGATATCAGTCAATAGATCGATTTCGCAAATCAAGACTGCAGTTTTGAAACAGTGTTGCAATATATGTGTACGTAGAATCCAATTCCTGAGGAAGTTTCGACGACTGTAAGTCGCAATTGCAATTTCGTTTAATCTAAACTCCATAAGTTTAACCATTGCTAATGACTGTATATGCTGGAGTAGCATTCAATACAGTCGTTACTTATGGTAAAAAGAAAAAAATATGTATATGGATTTTTTATGTTAACATGTCGATAGTTACATAGGATTTTTTTAAAATATACGTACCTAAGTAACCCTTTATGTGTTTCCAACCGTTCAGTATTCATGATAAAAATAAAACACTTATTTCATACAAAGAAGATGCATGACAATTATGTATACATATGCCGACCAAAACATTTAACAGTATGTATACTTTTTAATATATCACACATGTTTTTGAAAGTATCAATGATTAATTTGTCTCTGACTGATATTTTCACTTATGTTAAGCCTAACGAAACATTAACACTTGGCGGATCCAAATCAAGTTTGCTCATGGGCTCGTCTCTGTTCGGTTTTGACACCCACACTGATAAAGATGAGAAATGTACAAAAGTGGAGAAGGAGGAACCAAAAAATAAGAAGTTACCAATCATCAACCCATTGGTTAGGCTCCCAGCATGGCCAAGTATGTTTAAATAATTTAAAAGATGTTAGAGCTTCTTATGATACATGTTTTCAGACGTTTCGAATGGTCCTGGATTCATTTCCAAATGTCTTCTAGCAAACGCAGACACCCTGTGCGCGGCTGTTAGCCCTTTAATGGATCCAGATGAAACACTCCTCGAGGGCTATCATGAAAAATGCGTGATGAACAATTACTTTGGGATCGGGATTGATGCGAAAATATCGCTCGATTTTCATAATAAAAGGGAGGAGCATCCTGAAAAATGTAGATCACGTGCAAAGAATTACATGTGGTACGGAGTCCTTGGCTCAAAACAATGGCTACAAAAAACTTATAAGAATCTGGAGCAACGCGTACAGTTGGAGTGTGATGGTCAAAGAATTCCGCTCCCATCTCTGCAAGGCATTGTTGTTCTCAACATACCGAGGTAATGAGAGCAAATTAAATTGCTTTGATAAAGCATCGTTGAGGGTCCTGTTTTTCCTGTTTCAGCTTTATGGGTGGAACTAATTTCTGGGGTGGAACAAAAGAGGACGACATCTTCCTTGCGCCGAGTTTCGATGATAGAATCCTGGAAGTTGTCGCTGTTTTTGGTTCCGTGCAAATGGCAGCGTCCCGACTGATAAATCTTCAACATCACCGCATTGCCCAATGCCAGAGTGTTCAGATAAACGTGATTTTTATATAATAAATAAATGTCTATAGAACGTTTAAACTTTCCATAAAACATATTGTAGATCCTCGGGGACGAAGAGGTACCAATACAAGTGGATGGAGAAGCGTGGCTACAGCCGCCCGGCATGATTCGCATAATTCATAAAAACCGAGTTCAAATGTTATGCAGAAATAAGAATTTGGAGGCTTCACTAAGAACCTGGCAAGAAAAACAACGACAGCACAGCATATCAATCCAGAGGGAGGTTTCTTCGGCGATATCGGAAGTTATTAGTAACGGAACTGAGGAGCTATTCTCCGAACGGGAGAGCTACATTCTTCTGAACTTCATTGAAGCTGTTAGTTCGTTGGTGAAGTGGGTGAAGTTCTTGATTATCTCTCATCCGTCGTTGGAGCACGATCTCTATGCGGTTGCCTGCCGAACTGCGGAATCGTTGGAGTCAGTGCATCCGCATGGCAAACTCTTGGAAGGACCAAGTCTGCGGATGAAGCTGGCCGAAGTAATTAATTCATCAAGGCAATTGTATGAGGATTCGTGTGCATTGTTGCGCGACAGAGGACATAGCTTGATATTGCGAGAAGATCTAGAAACCAAATTGAGTACATCCCTGGCCAATATGGAAATGGAGCTTAGGAAGTGTGTGGTCCAGAAATGCACCGACGGCGAGATCAGGGCTTTTTTCAATGTCCTTGCCCCCAATGAAGAGGTAAGTCATTCATAAATCTGCATTTTTATTTCATTGTTTGAATTCTTAAAAGATCGATCATCGGAAAAAGTCAAAGCCCTTTTGGTTGAGATTCCGCAGTGGGGCTGCGGCCACAGGTCAAATGAAGTCATCTGCAAACACTCGAGATGCTGTAAACAACTGGGGAGTAAATGAAGTGGTCACGTGGCTGGAGGCGATGCAACTGGCGGAGTATATCGACAGTTTCGTGAAGAACGATATTCGAGGCAAGGAACTTCTCACTTTAGGTCGACGCGACCTGAAGGATTTAGGCGTTACGAAAGTTGGGCATGTCAAGAGAATCCTGCAGGCTATCAAAGATCTTGCCGAAAATTAAATATTTCTCAGATAACGACGAAATTTTCGAAACACTTTAAAACTGCCTTTACAAATGTGGTATATTTCTATTAAAAATTCGAATATTTTCACATATCGTTTAGCCCGGATTTTCTTTTGAGAAAACATATAAACAAATTATTCCCAGCATTGCGGGATTTGAGCGTAAGTCTAATATTAATTATTTTTCAGTAGTTTTCAATTAAAATTTAACTAAACGGACAAACATAAACTAAAACAAGAACCTAATACGAAAAACGAAGTTACAGATAGGAAATTAACAACGCATTTTCACTCCCGCAAGAAAGGAGAAAAAGGCTCTACATTACTATAGAAAACAAAAAACGATATACACAAATTCATTTCATTGCAATTCCTTAATATAAATCTCAATTCTGAATCGTGATAATTATAATTTTAAGTTGACATACACCATTTTGTTTCAATTTCTCTTTACAATTTTTATAAAAGTAGTTTAGGGAAACATTTTGCAGGCATTCCCGCAGATATTCTAAATTAAAAGCAATTAACATTAGAATTTAGGTATTTAAGGTATTGGGGAGTATCTATTCTTTGAGCGTGACTTTAAGGAAATCAAAAAAAATATTAATTACAAATTGTTTTAGGTATCATCTCAGAAGATGCAAAACAATAACCCGAAAGGTGAAGGTGCAAAAGCAGCTCTCTTGCCTAATTATTTAGGAACTACAATATTAATAATATAATTAGTCGAATTGTAGTCATAACTTGAAGCCAAGTATTCTAAAATTGAACTAACTTATTAACGTAGATGTATCGAGTGTTTTGATTGTTCGTATTACTATTAAAATCATTCACTACACTACATTAGAAACTCTTAGGAAAACAGTTTAATTTCAGAGGAATTTAAATTCACGCTCAATATATTCGGGATTGGTTTTTCCAAACTTGTGTTTAATGCACCGTTCTATATGTTGTACTAATAGTTAAATATGGCAAGACAAAAACAAAACAAAACCAGCGATTCCGTAACCTTACGAATAACTAAGTGAAATTACAAATTTACTTTTAAATGTTAATTAATATAAAATGTGATGTAACATGAGACGAAACATACGATATTGATTTTGCTGTTAATTGAAACCTGAACAATCACTAATTAATTACGAAAAAACATTCTTATGTTGTTAAAATGTAGTTTTAAGAGAAATGAATTAAGTAGGCTGAATGTGGTGAGAGTTTAGATAGCAAAAGATGATCATGAAGGACTTGGACTTACTAAAATAATATTTATTTCCACGAAACTAATAATAAAGTATGCTCTCTTTCTATTGAAAAAAACATTCAATTTTATGAAATGATAGTTCCAACGGAATTCGTTAAACGAACTTCATCGATTACATCCATTTAAATATAAATGATGTTAAACATTCCAGAGAAAAAAAATCATTACATTCACTAGATTAGCTTAGACGAATAGGATTCTCATTTTCCGAAAGTGTCGAATTTAATAATCTAATTAATAATAACTTCCATTCGCCTTCAAGGATCGACAAAGTAAAAAAAAAAGTAAGGAGTAAACTAAAGATTTTATACAGGAGTTCAAACTGATCTGCAAGTTTTGTGCTAAACTAAAGAAAAATTGCCTTCAAAAGTGCTATAAAATTGAAGTCAAGTGTCTACTGTTGTTCATTTTATTTTAAATTATAAGAATCAGGAGTAATTTAAACTTCAACTAAATATGAATAAAAAAAACAATGTTGACCAATAATCGATAACTTACACATACGTAAACATCTAATTAACAAAAATTAAAGTATTATTTTCATTAAATGGTGCGCTTAGTGAAAGCAATCTAATTGTACATTTATAATATTTACCAACACATCTTAAACACTTATTTATAATCAGCATTTTTTACCTCAATTGTTGTTTCCAATGATATTAAATTATGTTTATTTTTTCTATCTTTGGGTTTGATATTCAAATCTCTTAAAGACTGCTTGAAAATCGAAATCTGTGATATTTTTGCAGTCACTTTAATAACAAGGCTACAAAATAAAAATATAAACATTAAAATTGGTAAATTCTAAGTACAATCAAATACGAAAATATCATATGAGGAATTTTAGTACTTTGTTTAGTTCTAAAAACCAAGCTAAATTCGAGGGCCGTTTAAAATGAAAACCATTTCTTATTATAATTTTATTAAATTTTTCGAAATTAGTTAATATTTCGCAAAAATAATTCCAATTTTATGATAAACAATAATTAAAAGATTTTGCGAAAGCATTTCTCAGAAAACAATCAAGTAATATTAATAGCAATGTGTTTTGAGGCCCAAGAAAATAACTTAACCAATTTTACCTTTGTAAGCAATAATTTCTTAAATTGAATAGAAAAATTATTAATCTAACTGAACAAAAAAATGTAACCAAAACAAACTGGTTTCTCTATAAGAAAAACATTTCTATTTTGCAATTTCCATTTATCAGTTTGTTTCGGAAGTGTGTGACTTTCTGCAATGTTTTTATGTCTGAATACTTTACATTTCCTTGTTGTTGTTATACCTACAAAATATATTATAATAAGTTAAGATTTAAACATTTTTGAGATTACCTAAATAAAATATGAGTTCTTTCCGATTAAATATTCGTTGTGTTTCATTTTCACTTTTTCTGCGAATTATGTATAAGCGAAAAGAGTTGTAAAATACAATCGATATTCATAATTCATGCGGAAAGAGTGAATCTTAGTTTTTTTACATTCACATTCATAATTAATGCGTCAATTTATTCAAATTTTCAAAAATTTAAATAAAATTCATAAAGTCAAGTTATATAACCTTTGCATTCTGCAATCTAGATCTAGAACAAGGTTGAAATTGGCCCAAAACCTGAAGTATTTACATAGTAAGGCATTACAACGAATTTGCCAGTTTTTTTTTTTATGCAGTATATAGTAAAGAAAAGCAGCATTACGTCGAATGTTTGAATCGGAAATCAAACCCAATTAATTGTCCTGTTTGCTAGCAAGTGGATTCCAAGGTAAAACACCTGAGCATAGCGGATAAGAAATTAAGTGATTTGTGTAAAAGTCGGCAAGCAACAGTAATCCAATTTAAAACAAAAGAAACACTATTAAATTAAAGTGGTTTCAATTGGCAAATCCAAAGGAAATTTGATGGAGCACTCAGGCAAACAATGAAGCCTTGCACAAGAATCAATTTTCATCCAGCTCATCTTACTTAACCTGCGCAAACAGGTGTCGCGACGACGACGAGTGCATTGGCGTCCATGTTCCACTTCGAGTGTGGTCAGAATCTCAATTTGGAGTCGCATGCAATCAATTGCTAGTCGGCATCTAAAATGCATGATTTAGAAAGAAACGTACAGGGACCATTTGGTAATGTTTCCCAGCAAGTCACCTTGCAAGAATCGATTACCTGCTCAGGTGTGCCGTGTCTTCGGTTTTCTGAGTGGTTCGATAGAGCCCGATCAGCCGCGAGAAAGTACTGCGCAGCAAAAACAAGAAAGTTTCGGCGGTGGGTATCCGCCACTACTTCTTTCCTACTTGCTGCAGTGAAATTTTTATCTTCGTAACGCGCCAACATGAGCGTACTTTAGTCGTCCGCACTAACTCGCGCATTTTAGCAGTGCCTTTTGTTAATAATAATATTGTCGGGCAAAGTGCTCATCTGCGACAGCGACAAAGAGACACCTGCCAATTACAGCAGAACTAATTATCCGATTATGTAAATGCAATTGCACTCAATGAGATACATTTCGATCGGTGCGTAGGAAGATACCACAGCATTCGTAACTACTTTCTCCGCCTCAAGTTTATCGTTCGCACCTGCTGAAGACTGATGATCAGCTGGGCGCGATGTTTCACTAATTTATCAATCGGAACTACTTCCTTTCTGTTGGTGTTATTTTCGTTTTTGCTTTCTTTCGCGGAGTTAATGAATTAAAAGTGAGTGCATTCTTGAACACACGTAAACTCTTCGTGCTATGACAGTATGAAAGTTGGTTCATCGCCCAGCCCAGGAAGGATGAGAGGTAACGAAAAATTGAGTAGAGCCAATTGAAGCCAGAGATTCGACTGCAATCAGCTTTTGTCCGTTTTCTTTTCCTGTTTTAAGGGTGAGTGAGCATTATTGCTTGTAGCTTTTATATGCATTACCAGGCAGCGATTATCAATTTTACGGTGCAAAGAATGTTGTATTTTCAACAAAATTGTTTAAACCGGTTTGTTGAAAGACGACCGTTGAGTTGCCATTGCTATCACAAAGTGAGATACTTTCGACAAATTCAAAAAATTATTATCGCATGGAATTTATTGATCATCTAATCGGGCTCCTACAGAAGATGCTCAAAAGCAGAAACTTTTCCCATCAGACATTCCAGCAATGAACATTACATATCTTGTAATAGAAAACAAACGAAACACGTTGCAACACTGCAACAGTCTATGCATGTATAATGCTTTTATTTTTCAAAACAGACAATTGAAGAAGCAACTCTTAAAACTAAACGAAACACGACCTTCAGAGGAAGCTCATCAGTTTAGTGGACTTTTCTACATTGAATACAAATTATTGTTTGCTAAATCATTTCACAAAGAACTACTAACAAAAGAACTTACTCGAAAGACTCGATTCTTACAACGAGACCTCGTCAAACGGAAATAGTTAGCTAAACTCATATCGCTTGATCCAGATGATGCTAGAACGTGATTTGTGTGCCAAGTTCCACATACCAAAATTTTCGCCAAGATAATAACAATAATGCACTCTGAGGATGTAATAAAATATGTAAAGGTGCTGTAAGTAAATTGTAAGTGGCACCACCATTGCAAATAAATTAGAGCATTTTTAGAAGTTCTCATCTTTGAATCTTCTACAAGCTTTACGTAACTGCTGAAACCATAAGGTTACATTTATTGTTCTTATTTCAGAGATTAATAGAAATGAGAGTAGCTAGTCTACTTGTGTTTGTATGGTATTTTGCTTCTAACCAGGCGGGACCTTTAGATGTAGTTTTGGGTCCAGGTTCGAATAAAATTTCCCTCGATGTTAATTTACCTTGGTTGCCTTGTAAGTATGGAAGGTTGTATAAATTCATTTATTTTCAAATATTTGAGCTTATGAAATGAATTTTCGAGCACAAATTTCTGTTGCACCGATTTCTTAAAAATAGTTCTGTATAAAATGTTCACAGTCGAAAATGAAACCCGATGTTTTGGGACGATTGGTTGCCTCAACATCACAAGAGAATGGTACCACATAATATACAGGCCGTTCAACATGTTCCCTTTGCCGCGAAATGTAATCAACACCAAATTTTTGCTATACACTGAGGACAATCTAACCGAAGGACAGCAACTAGTGGCCGATGATGAAGACACCATTAAAACATCACATTTTGATTCAGCCCTGCCGACAAAATTTATTATACATGGGTTTATAGATACCCCGCTTTCCAATTGGGTGTCAGAATTACGGGATGAACTACTGGCCAGAGGACAACTGAATGTGATCATTGTAGATTGGGCTGGAGGGTCCCTGCCCTTGTACACCCAAGTGAGAATGAAGCTGTTTTATCTTTCAGATTTTCTTTAACCAGACTTAATTTCAGGCCACTGCTAATACTCGGCTTGTTGGCTTGGAAGTAGCACATCTTATCAAAACTCTTCACGACAACTTTGGTTTGCGCCTGGAGGATGTGCACATCATCGGTCATTCTTTGGGAGCCCACACCGCGGGCTATGCGGGTCAAAAAGTGAAAGGCATCGGGAGGATAACAGGACTCGACCCAGCAGAACCATACTTCCAGGGAATGGGTCCCTTAGTGAGACTCGATTCCTCAGATGCCAATTTCGTCGATGTGATCCACACGGATGCAAGGAGTTTCTTTTTGTTGGAAATGCCTGGATACGGAATGTCCCAGCCGTGTGGCCATTTAGACTTCTATCCGAATAATGGGAAAGAGCAGCCAGGATGTGCAATATCGCAGGAGGGCGGAAGCTTGATACCACTGACTCTCATCAAGGACGGCATAGAAGAAGCCTCTAGAGTTCTATTGGCTTGCAATCATGTGCGAGCAATTAAACTATTCATTGATAGCATCAATGGAAAGTGTCCTTATGTTGGTAATTGATAAATGATTTAGTTATGACGTATTTTACCTTTTTTTTAAACTTCTTTTTACCCATGGTGCATTCCACAGCACATCGATGTCCGTCATATCAACATTTTCTGGCCGGACGATGCTTTAAGTGTTCCCCCGGGAACTGCGTACTAATGGGATATCACGCTAGTCTTCCATTCGGGAAGATTTCAAACATCCCCGAAAACGAGATCCTCCCTGAAAATCAAGTGGTACACCCACAACCGGGAAAGTATTATTTAGCTACTGGAAAGGAGTTTCCCTTCTGCCGTAAGTATTCCATTTAGCCAAACTCCCGCTTACTGTTTACATGACTTTGTAGAGTATCACTACAGATTCGTAGTAGAGTTAGCGAAACCCAGCATAGCAGAGTCGTGGGTTCAAGGGTATCTCACCGCAACGGTGTTCTCGGAAAAGGGAGTCCTACGAGGAATCGACCTGACACCTCATGGGACTGCTCGATTAGAGCATGGCACAAAGTACCAAGTAGTGGTAACCAATCCATACGACATCGGGGATAGCATCCGAAAGGTAAAAAAAATGCATGCACAAACTTCTCAAAATTCTGATTATTTAAAAATATTTTGTAAAAAGCCCATGATTTCTCAACCTTATTAAAATTGAAAGCCTTCGAAAAATTTAAAATTGCGGTTCGGGAATGCATGTTTGGTCGCATGCCACATGTGGAAAGTTCGCAGTTCGGACAATGTATGCCACACATTTGTACGAAAAGTACACAAAAAAGTCGGCACTAATGCTGGGCAACAACCGAAAGGTGTATCGTTGCAAATTACAAAGTTCGTCAATCGACACCTCATTACTTTAATACTTTACTTTAGGTCAACGTGCTCTGCTCGAATTGCGAATTGCATGCAATTCTTACCGCTGACAACCAAAATAAACTCATTTTCGCAACTGGTAAGAATTAGGCCAAAAAATTGTAGGGGAGCGGCGTACATAGTGGCGCAGAGCCTTTTTGGGTATTATAACAATTGATAGATGAAATCTGTCCGGTGTCATAAGTGTGTTAGTTAGTAACCCAACTTTGTCTAAATAACAGGTGCGATCAAGCGCGCATTTAAAAGGTCTTGTGAGAAAAATAAAAAAAACCCTTTTTTCAAGTTTTTTAAAATTTTTTTCATTCCTTCATAACATCTAGGATTTTTAAGACATTTATGAAAACTTTATATGCAAAGACGCATTGTGATATCCCCTTTTAAGCATGATAATTGATTTTGGATTATCTTCAATATTTCTTATAATTTCGATCATTTTTCAAAATAACGGAAAAATTCCAATGTGGCGCACGCGGTTCGTACAAAGTGGCGCATTATTTAGGTTTGTTCAATGACAAAGATGTTATGGTTTTTAAATGTTTTATTGCTCCTTTAGCTACGACATATTTTGTCCTTCCTTCTAATGCCGAGGAAAACCTGAAAACCTGGTTTCTATATTTGCATTCATTGCGATTTCGACTATGATGATTAAGCCGATCAAGAATTTTTAAATTTTTTCACATACTTGACCTATTATTCTAATAAATTTTTGAAAAGTATCGAATATCTATTGTATTTACTTTATTTTTCCACGCAGATGTTACACTTTTAATAGTGCACCACATTGTACGCATGTGCGTGAAATGTGGCGCAAAGAGGTCCTTGCCGTTTTTGAGCTATATCTTCGAAAATATCTACAACTGAATAATGATTGCTTCTCTAATAACAAAGCTCAGTAAATTTCCTTCCAACTCATGCCTTCACTTCTGATCTAAACCTCCTTTAAATAACCTTAAGAGCTCTAAACTCAAAACTATAGGCACATTGTACGCCGCTCTCCTATAAGCTAAATATGTAAAATCGCTTTCCTATAAATAAGTTGTTAATTAATAAAGAAATTCATTCGTTCGACTAGAGACGTACAAGACTTTTCCTTACATCCCGCTTGTGAGTCTGCAAGCGGCGTCTCTCCTCCGATATCTGGTTCTTCGAGAAAGTGTAATTTAAAAAAAAAGCAACAACCAATACGGATCGATAATCTTTGCTACTCCCGGACAATCTGGACGTGCAGTGATTGCCGTTGCTGGGTAACACGATTGACCGTAGGCTAAAAAACATGAAAAGGGATGGTCCAACGAGGCGTACGAATGCGGAATACACTCGTGGACATCGCAGGATCTTGGAAGCCTACTGGATGCAGTTCATGAAGATTCACCAGGATTTCTTCACCAAGTTCGAAACAACCTACGAAGGAGCTATGGCTCTGCTACAGCAAAATGAAGAGCAGCTTCTTAAGGGGACCACATCAGCATCATCGCCTGATATTGATTCTGCAGGATCTTCAACGGATGACGAGACATCAGGAGATACACTCGATCCAACACTGTAAAGGACAGAAGAAAAAGAAGAACAACCAGTCCTTCAATATATAACAGACTAAAGGTGCGATACAATACGTTGGAGAAACACCTGAAGGAAGTACTACCTCAAATACGCTCAACAAGAGGTATTGTGAGTATAAAGATCGGGTAATTATAGAAACATGGAATAACATTTCCTCTCTCTTGGAAGAAATTCTCGTACACGAGGACGATGAACAACAAGTGAAAACTAAATGGGCGTATCACAGCTTTACTGAGAGTCGCTACAGACTGCGCTTTTTATCTTACAGGAAAGCTTGCAAGAGGCAGTTTCAAGTAACAATAACGAGGAACACTATACAGTATTCAGCTGCCAAAGATCCCGATCCCGATTTTTAATGGAAACTACAGGTCATGGGACTCATTCCATGATATATGTGTGAAAAGCATCCACAATGAGGAGAAGCTAAGCAACGCGGTAAAGATGCAATACGTTAAGTGCTATGTAAAAGGGGAACCGACCAGGCTTATTCAACACCTGACAATTTCATATAGCAGCTATGAATAAGAAAGCTACTGCGTATAAACCGTTCCAATGGAATGGCAACCCTAGGTGAAATGTACCTTCTGCAATGGAATAATAGCATATTCAAATGCCCAAAACATCTTGACATGACAGCAAGACAAAAGAGCGATGCAGCAAGACGAAAAAATCTTTGCTTAAATTGCTTACAAAAGGGGCATTATGCCGAAAGATGTCAAAGTAAGAACACTTGCCTCAAATGTTACAGAAAGCACAACACACTGCTGCTACACTAATACCCTGGACAGACGAGAGCACTTAAGTGAGTTAGTGCCGGCATAATGACGCAGCCCATGTAAATTCTCCATAAGAACTCGACATCGAAACCTACCTCCCGGTTAGACTCGACACACTGCTACCCGCGCTGTAAGTTCCAGATCTTTGTGCTAAAAAGTAATCAGCTGTGAAATGTCATTTTGTTGTTTTCCTAGATGTTTTCGTGTTATCGTTACTTTACAGCAAATTTCATTTGAGTAAGCACATCAACATTTCACCTTGTAATATCAAGCTCATTGCACGAAACTCATTTGATCCCTGTTGCGAATCCATTTTATGTTTACTTTTCGCCCAATGTTATCAGATATGTCAACCCCGAACTCCGTACGGCGACACACAACACCTAAACCCACGTGACGTCACTAACCCACTTAACTGAGCTCCTCTGTCACAGGTATAAGACCCAAAAACGTAAGAGTCCAAGAGAAGTATCCAGTCACCAGAAGTAGTAACCTTAAACGCAGCAAAACTACAGGATGCCTCGGTAGTGTATCCCCCATACCATTAACCATTATTACAGTGAAATCAAGGGATGGTAGTCTCCGCAAATTAAAGGCATTATTAAATTAACGTTCACAGGCCTCTGTCATATCAGAAAGAATAGGACAGGATCTAGCTCTAAAACGAGCAAGAGAAATGTAACAGTTATCGGAATAAATGCACACTACAAGAATTCTGTCTCGACATACGTAATTTTATTATTTTAAAAGGCGCGCCACGATTCGAATCAATCTTTGAAACAGCGCCCAGATAGACAAAAAAGCGATTCTTGACCGACATTTGACTGATTCTCCGGAGTAAAAAATCACTTCCTTTAAATACTGAATCAAAAGTGATGAAGCGGCATTGCCCGCTTTTTCTGGATATTCTACTGGCTGAGAAATGTGATACTAGAAGCGTAACAGAATCGATTCGATGTAAAAGTAATTCAAAAACGATTCCTTCATCTAACTGGGCGCAGACCAGGCCCGCGCGGTTAAAACGTAACGTGAGTGTGAAAATTGGAGTAAAAATCCGTCCAAAAGCCCGGCATACGTAAAGTCTGAGTGTCAGTGATTTTCGCCCGCGCGAATTTGGACTGTGTAATTTTGTTTTCGCTCCGCGCACATTTTGCCGTCGTTAAGCAGCGGTGGTCCGATGCTAGAAAGAGTTGCTGGTTCCTGCTTGCGAAGTTCCTGCAGCGAGCAAATTTTCTCTCACAAAAGTGAAACCCAGCCAATTACACTGTGCAACAAAATTAAAAATTTTTTATGCAAATTGAGCAAACTAAACGATTCTAAGATAAAATTGGGCCGCTGAGCTCGAATTTATCATCCGTTTTGCTGTAGGTCGTCAAAATTTTGAGATATTTACAGTTCAAGGTCAACTGTACTGCCTTCGAAATCGTTAACTGCAATTCATTATTTTGAACTCCAATCATATTTATGTCTTGGGCAAAGTTGTTCGTTATTTAATTCTACATATTTTTTATCACCATACCCCCCACCCGCCCCCTACCCTTACCCATTTTTTTTCAAATTTCTGAAGAAGACATGCCGTACAGAGTGAACCGTTAGGAAAAATAACAATGTTTTTTCGGAAGAAATATTCCTCATCTATTTTTAGGTGGGGTCTGCGAACATCAAAATTCTCTCAGACCTAACCCTTATGGCAAAACACCCCTCCAAAGTCAAGCATTCTGATTTTTTTCACCTCTTTATGGCGTGAGGGGTAAGCGAATGCAGTTAAACTTCATGTATTTTAGGAAAAAATGTTCCTTTTTGAAAATAAGATAGGGTCATACTCAGTAAGAGCTTTAATTTGATACCTCACAAGGCCCAAATTGGACAACCCCAAGAGGGGTGGCTACCACCCCCATCCCCCACAACCCTCTCACAAATATTATAAGTATAGAAAAACCTGACTGTAGTCGAATACAACGTTGTGTCAAAATTTCAAAGCAATCGGTGAAGAACTTTAGGAGATTAGCGGAGTCTAACAAACGGACATTTACATTTTTATTTATATAGATTAGTACAATAATTTTTATTAATAACATCCTAAATTACGCCGAGCAATAAACAACTCACTTAACTCACTGAACAGTGAACAGTACTCAACTGAACTACGAAAAATCCTTCACTCTCCTTCTTATTGGAGTTTTTCATCCTTTTATATCTGGTCAGTGAAATATATCTTAACAACAGTAAATATAAGATTATCTCAAGAAAACTAAATTTAAGAATTATCTTAAGAAAAGTAAATATAAGAATTATCTTAACCTAATAGATATGGAAATGTGATTATTGTTTTACATTGTCAATATTCTTATTGATTTCAGTAAGAATATTAACGAAATTGTTATCACATTCCAATGGCTTAGGATTTGGTGATGTCATTCTCACATTATACATGACTCGCGCGCCGACTCAAAATTAGTTACATTAATTTAGAAGATTAGTTGTTAAAACTAAAAAGGTTCATTTAAATTTTTCGTTTTTCAGTTTCTTTTTTCGTCAGTTCAATTTTTTTTAAAAAAAACCTTTTATTTTTTATTTTATGTGTCTAAAATCTACTAACTACTATTCAAATCTACTAATTACGTTTAAGGTACAAAGTTATGCGTGGTTGAATTGGTTAACAGGTAAAAAATCAGTGGCGAAATATATATCATCCCCTTTTTTATAGCCTTGGGGGTGGAATTTGTTTTTCAAATTTAAATTTGAAAAACTAAGAGGTATACCCTATGCAAGAAAAAATCGAAATCGCAATACCCAGTACAAAGTTATATGTGGTAACATCTCGTAATAGGTAAAAATACAGTGGGTAAAAAACAATTTTCCTCTTTTTAATACCCTCGGTGGACGGTGGTAGCATTTTTTTTTTCAAATTTACAGGGGACCAAAATGGCGGCATACACTATGCAATAAAAAAAGAATCATCAAAATCGGACTACTCAGTAAAAAGTTATGCGTGGTCATACATAAAACTTAGCCACACATTGACTTGAAAACCTTCTCAGTAGTAAGACAGCCACCTCTCGTATAAAAGTCACGTTGTGACGTAGGGACAGGGATAGTGGCCTCCCACCGGTGATGTTTTGTGCAGACTTGTACCCACCGGCGGTAAGGCTTGTGTGTGGCGGAAGCAGGAAAGACACGTCCTTGTCGCACTTCATGAGTGGCAGGGTTTTGAATGAAAGATTTTGTTGTTCTTTTGGTTGGGCGAAGATGCAGAAAAAGCAGGAATTGTGGTGATCTTTGCGAATGATCAGAGTGCCAAGACTGGTTCTGAAACGTGTCGCTGGCGAGTTGCATGAATTCCACCTGGTGCGACGAGATGTGCTGGCTGGGCTCTTTCATGTTAAAAAGAACAAAAAAGTCCGGGTGAGGAAATACGGCGATCAAGTATGTGCTGTGGTCGTGATAGCGAGCGAGATGAGTGGCTTGTGCTGGATGTAAACAAAGCGCGTCACCTGCATGCAGCGGGCAGGTCGCGCACATGGTTTTCGTTACTGCAAACCCCACAAGAACAACAGGCCAAAAAGAATGGAGCAGAAATGTACGTGTTCGCAAAGATGATAAGAGTAAAAAAACGTGGTGGCCGATTTCGTTACTGCAAACCCCACAAGAACCGGCCAAAAAGAATGGAGCAAAAATGTACGTGTTCGCAAAGATGATGAGAGTAAAAAACGTGGTGGCCAATGTTGCGATAGGTAGTGGCTCTGGATGCGGAATTGTTCGCAAAGATGATAAGAGTAAAAAACGTGGTGGCCGGTGTTGCGATGGGCGGCGGAAAGTAAACAAAGCCTCTAAATGGCATGATCGCCGATCGGGGCAAGAAATATTGGATGCAAAGCATGCAGCTTTTCGGTGATGCAAAATCTGCGACGGTGGGTAGCTATGTAATAGAAAGTGAACAATAAAGCCGGGGCAGGCGCTTGAACTTTGCCGAGGAGACGTGCGACGACGACGATGATGCGGTGTTGAGAAATGGGTCGAAGAATGTTGTTGGGCTAGGTCTAGAAAAATTAAAAATGGGATGTGGTTATTTGAATAAAAGATAAATTATTTGAAAATATTATTTTTATTGTCGTATTGTGGGCATTCGTAATTATAGAATGTGGTTAAATATTATTTCATAGATAATTAAGTTTTTTTGAAAAAACTTAGCGCCAGGAATCCACCTTTGGACTCGTCCTTACCGCCATAGACCAGATGCTGGCCTTCGTGCTGGTTCAAATCGTCGATTTGTTTCTGTGTTTTAATTTTTTCTGAAAATCGGGGCGGGCTTTCATGACGTCATCGACCTTAAAACTGCTT
Organism: Leptogaster cylindrica; assembly: GCA_963082835.1. Lineage (NCBI taxonomy): Eukaryota > Metazoa > Arthropoda > Insecta > Diptera > Asilidae > Leptogaster > Leptogaster cylindrica. The sequence goes on along the minus strand of OY720107.1, from coordinate 12,102,898 downwards.
TTACTCATTGCCGAAGAGCTTTTGATACCATTTGATGTGAATTTTGACCACCATTTAAAAATACACGTAAAAATGTTGCAGAACCGGTATAGCTTATCCCCAAGTTGGCTTTAGCCGTTAAAAAGGGATATAAGGTTAAAAAAGTCTTTAAAGTTTGGTAATATTAACTGCGTCTGAAAAAATATTCCAAAATGTGATAAATTTCACAAGCCATTCCTATGGTGAGCAAAATGACTGCTAGCGCTTTAAGTACATTCACACTATATTGTAGCACTTTGGAAGGAGGTTCTTTTATGATGGGTCTATCGTACAGCCCGCACACGTCCTTTCCGCTAGCATATACGCAGCTTGGTGAAAGTCGCTGATGTTCTGGTTCGATGTTTGAAGGTGAAGTAAACGCGTTCATTTCTAAGGCGCAGAAATAGCACTTTATATTGTCGTTACGATTAGTGTAGAAAAATCCGCTTCTTGCAAAATTTTGACATTTACTAGTGTCAAGATTTTTTAAAGTAACGAATGTTTTAAGGCGGTCGTACTCACTTTTCAAGTTCAACATTTTAACTGGTCGATGAGAGCTTAGACAATGTCTTTAATACTTATCCAGGAATTATGTTCACTTGGGAAACCCAGCCATTTAACAAGAGCCTTGTTTGCGCGACGTTTTAAAACCTTCTCAACGAGGTATAAATCGGGATGTTTAACTGGTGTCAGCTCCTGCTCATAAAAACCTCCCTGTATTGTATTTTGCCGATAATCTCTGAGAATATAAGTTACAGGATTTGTGTCTTTGACTTGATCTATTGTGAAAATTTCCGTTGACCAATTCGGCGTATAACCTTTCTCAAACACATGTTTGTGCCTGCTTATACGAACAAAATCGCCAACTTTATACCTTGATGGTGCTTTGGATGCGCGTTTAGGGTATTTATATGTTTTCAGATATAAACGTTTCTCGACTCTATGCGTTACGTCAATCGGACGCATCTTTATAGTACGATGAAATGATTTATTGTACTTATGTACAAGTGAGTCAAGCATTGTTATCCACTGATAATTACCATTCATGCTGAACTCTTTCCACATCATACCCTTTAATGTGCGATTAAATCTTTCGACAATTGAGGCCTTTAATGCACTGAACGTGGAATAATGGTTAATATTATGAGTATTCACTAGCTTACGGAATTGATTGTTGTAAAATTCTTTGCCATCATCTGTTTGTAAAAATCGCGGGTATCGTGACGACTTTTCAAATATATTTTCCATAGCCTTTGTAACCTCAATTCCGCTCTTATTTTTAATCGGGGCTGCCCATGCGTATTTTGAAAAACAGTCAATAACCGTTAGCAGGAAGCGAAAGTTTCGGTTTTCCGATGCAAACGCTGTCATATCTACAAGATCAGCCTGCCATAAATCGTCAATACCTTTGATGGTCACTCGGCGGCGTTTGAAATTCTTACGCGCGGGTCTGTGTAATTCGTTTACAACTTGTCTTCTACTCATCTTCAATAAAAATGTATAAATACATCGTACAGATGAATACTGTTTATATACTATCTTTATTAACAATGGTTGTGAAATTCAATCACCCGTTTACAATGATGGTTGCAGGGCCGTCAGGATGTGGAAAGACAACATTCATAGAGAACCTTCTTGACAATAATATATCTTTGATTCGCCCACAAATAAAAAAAGTTTTGTGGTGTAATGCCGAAAAACAGGCGCTACCAGTTCATGTAGCTTGTAAAAATATTGAGTATATAAATTTTATACCTGAAGAATTCCCAAATGACGCAAATGACCCAATATTAATTGTGCTAGATGACATGATGTTAAATGCTTTCTCTAAGCAAATATGTGAGCTTTTTACAAAAGGTTCGCATCACCGTAATTTTTCAGTAATTCTTGTAACGCAAAATGTTTTCCATCAAGGGAAATTCTGCCGAGACATATCATTAAATTGTAAATATTTATGCGTTTTCAAGAACCCTCGAGATAAGAGTCAATTTCATCATCTTGCGAAACAAATACATCCTGAAAATAGTTCCGAATTAATGAGAATATATAAAGAAATTACACAAGTGCCACACGGATATTTACTGATCGACCTGACGCAAGGTATTAACGAGGCGCTAAGATTTCGATCTGATATATTTAATAAGAAGTACACAACGTGTTTTTGTTCATACGAAAATTTAAACAGCAATTATGGTGTCGAGAATGAAACGGTTAAAGGACAACAGGCATATGTTGTACATTCTTAAAACAGCTAAACCGTGTTTACGAAATGCAATATTAAAAAATGCTGACCCAGAAATAATAAAGACTCTATGTGAGATTACGTACAATACTTTGAAAGGTAATCACACACCTCGTGGAAAAATGTTCCGACAACTTTGCAAGTATAAAAAGGATATGCGTAAATTAGTTAAGGCAAAACGTTCTGTGCCGAGACAGCGTAAAATATTAATACAGAGAGGTGGATTTTTGCCAGTCTTGCTAGGAAGTGTGCTTTCAGGAATAATTGGCACTTTAATCGAGAAATATGTACCGAAATAAATCTTTAAACAAAATGCTGCTTCTGGCACCAGAGGTATATGAAAAACTGAAAAACGACTTGGAAGATACAGCAAATCAATCTTTATTTGATAAATCTATGAACAAAATTTTAAATAGCAAGCAATTATCTGATAAGGAAAAATGGTATAACTATCGGAACGAATTAATAAAATTTTTGAATTTAAAACGGAAACTTAAAGTTATTAGCACACCAAAGAAAGAAATATTTAACGTTAAACACGGCCCTGAAGTTGAACAAAAAAGCCTACGAGATAATACCACACAAACTAGATTTGTTTTTAAGGCGGACAAGGCCACACAAGTTGTACCTGAACCTGTAGAAGTCGCACAACCAACACCAGAGCCTATAGAGGATTTTTTTGAAACACCATTCGATGAAGAAACAACCCCAAAACAATCTTTAACCCCTGACCGAAACAGACGTTTATCAGCCAGTGCTGCCGTTAAAAACCTTAAGCCATCGTCAAAAGAGAAAAGTAAAGAATATCGTGTTGTTACTGCAGACGATGGCATAACACAGATCACTATACCGGCAGATATGGACATTGATGAAGCTATCGGCCTTTTTGACCAGGATAAAGACGCAAGTTTTGCAAGCGTCCCCAAAAAGGATAAAAAATCGCAAAGCACATCGTCTATATTAAGACCTTCGCAATCTAACCCCAGACAGAATATTCTTGCATTCCCAGTAAGGAAAGCCCCAGTGCGACAAAGTAGCCGCTTAAAAACTCAAAAATCACAAACAAGAAGTGAAACAGACCAAGCTTGGGATAGACTTTAAACAGCGAAAAATAAAAAAATCTAGTTATGCCTGTCGATATTAAAGAAAGCAGTTTTTATGTGTGCCTGTTAAGCAACAATTCTAATCACGTTTATCCAGAGAATACTTTATCTGCATACACCAACTTGCTAAAGTACCCTTTAAAATTAACAAAAGATTGGGTAGTGGGAATTACTGAGATTTCCTTTAACTGTTACGATATTTCAAAACCACCTAAAAATAGATCAAAGAGAAGCATCGGTAATGACGATCTTGGCCATTCGAGTAAACAGGTGAAACGAAACACACCCAAAGTTAATTATTTTGGGTTTCAATTCAGAAAAACTTATCTTTATTACACGGTAGATTATTTACATAAAGTAGAAATTCAGAAAAACGTTGTTAAATTGTCCACCATTATATCTGATTTGAAAGAAGCACTCTCAAAACCGCATCATAAAGCTTATTTAAATGAATTGACTGCGCGAATTCTTGCCCGGATAAAACGAGCGAGTGTGATAAATGACATAAACCGTGTCGAATACCAAAAAAATGATGGCGAGTTTTTAGTTCAGTTAGAGTTACATAATACAAATAAGTTAGCGGTTTTAAGGCGCGGTCAGATTTACGACACAATTGAACATTTTATTGAGGATTTACTTGGCCAAAATGATATGAATGTAAACGATTATGCCGCCCTGATAAATATGATGGAGAATATTTTAAGACCACGCAATGTTGAAAAAGACGAAAAAGAAAAGATCAAGTTTTATATTGATCTTAAAGATATCGGTGCAACCATTAAAATAAAAAGACCTTTACCACCAAAATTGACATTAAACGAATTCGGCAGTTTGTTAATCGCCCATTTAAAATTCGATAATGACGACTTAAGCGATGATGAAAAAGAACAAAAGCTTAACATCGTTCAAGAGCAAATAAAAAACGTTTTTAAAAATTTGCATGATAATTCTATGGATGCAGAGCAGGAGGAGCCTGTCCTTATACCCACATCTATTTTAAATATACCGTACGAGAAGACAGGCCCTGGTACATATAAAACCACCCCTGTACCATTTGAGAATAAATTTAGCGATCTGGAAACATTTTTATCACACTTATTTTTACAAACACCTGTGGGTAAACGTAAACCTGATATTGTAAGTGAAGCTGTTAATGAGGGATTACAGAAAGCTGTGGACGAGCAAATTAAAAACAAACCACCAGCACAAGAAAAACGTTGCATCGAGGAAAAAGAAAATGATTTTAATATGATATATGTGTACACTGACATAATACAGCCAAGAATAATTGGGAATATGCACACAAGATTTCTTAAAGTTTTACCACTGCTCACGAAAAATAATAATGTTTTGCGTTTTGAACACGTCGAATATTGCCCCGTTGAGAAAAGTTTCATTGAAAGTATTTCTATAAAGCTAACCAATGATCAAGGTGAATTGATTGACTTTGCACCAAGTTACATACCAACATATGTAATGCTTCATTTTTTAAAAACAGACTATAAATAAGGGGAAAAACACAAATATTTTGTACAGTCTTGCTGGGACAATAATACTCTAACCATAACTGTAAAAAATTTCAACATGAACGCTTATTATACCCATTACTATATAAATCAAAGCGGTGGGTATTTAACAGACATTGGCGATTTATACAGAGCTCCAAACATTTACCAGCGCGGTAGGGGGATTGGAAGTTTCTTCAGCGGTTTATTTAGATATTTAAAGCCGTTTGTTAGCTCTGGAGTAAAAACGCTATCCAAACAGGCCCTTAAAACCGGAAAGGCAATATTGCAAGAAGTCGGCACCACTAATAAACCAATACAGCAAATAATCAAAGAGCAAGGAAAAGTCGCTGTACAGGATCTAACTCAGAAAGGTATAAATAAGATGTTTGGCGATATGGAAGGCTCAGGATTGTCGCGGAAACGCTTCCATATAAAAAGAGCAAACCCATTTACGAGCTTGCAATTGTCTGTTAAACCCAAGCGTAAGAAGCGACATACATCGAAAAAAGGTAAACGAAAAGCCGCAAAGAAAACGGCAACGACAACTAAACGTAGACGCCGTAAATCAAATAAACGCGTTTTGGATATTTTCGGAAAATAATAGCCCCCAAAAAAAAATGCCTTCATATAGTGAATGTATGAAATCGGAGCTGGATCTTTTTGCAGCACCACCTATACAAAGTAATATTTTGAAGACGGAAGAAGTAGCCTACAAGCCAATTGCATCCTTGGACAATTCATCTGTACTAGAATTTGTATCGTTGGGACATGGCGACACTTACCGAGATTTATCCAGCGTATATTTACGCTTAAACCTTCAGCTAGTGAAAAATAAAGGGGGAAAAGAAGAATTGTATGATAAAGAAAAAAATAAAGATGAATTGTCTCCCGGAACGGTCAATAATATTATGCATTCACTGTTTCGTCAGTGCACCATTTACCTCAACGGCAAACCAATCGCTCAAACGGATAATAATTATAATTATCGGGCATACATAGAAAACCTATTGAATTATGGCAACGATGCTGCGCTAACACATTTAGAATCTGTCGGATGGTATTTAGATAAAGAAAATATGGAGGTGGTTGAAGTTAATGAGGAAAATACAGGATATTTAGCTAGAGCGAAATTATTTTCGGATAGTAAGGCAGTTGAACTAATGGGAAAATTACATGGCGATATGCTAAACCAAAATAAATTGCTGCTTAGCGGTGTAGATTTGAGAATCGTGTTGTCATTGGAGAAACCAGAATTCTACTTATTATCAAAAGATGATGAAAATGTTCCGAGAATTAAGATTTTAGAGGCGACAATGTATATGAATCATGTGACAGTTAATCCCAACATATTACTAGCGCATGAAAGTGTTCTGCAGCGATCAAATGCTGTGTACCCGTATAAACGTGTCGAGGTGAAAAGCTATACTTTACCCGCAAACACATTTTCCCTATCTTTAGATAACGTCGTTATTGGTCAATTACCAAATCTTTTAATTTTTGGCATGGTGGATAATGATGCATATAACGGAAAGAGAACGAAAAATTCATTTTGTTTTAAACATAACGATATTGCAAGGATAAATTTATCAGTGAATGGTGTGCAGGTGCCTAATCAACCTTTAGAATTTGACTTTTCCAGTGCAAACCCCAAAAGCACCAGAGGTTATTTAACATTATTCAAAGGAACCGGCATCCATTATTTTGACAACGGTCATCAAATATCTAAAGATTTTTTCGATAAGGGGTGTTTTTTGCTTGCGTTTGATCTTACAAGTGACCATTCATACAACTCCACTTGTGCTAATCTTCTTAATCAGGGCACAGTACGCATAGAGGGAATGTTTAAAAAGGCTCTAAAAACGGCTATAACCTGCATAGTCTACGCAGAATATGACGCAACCTTGGAAATTGATAAGGATCGAAATGTATTCACCAGCTTCTGATAAGGTGGTTTTGAGAGAGAGAAAGAGAGAGTTAGTGAACGTGAACATGTAACACCACAGCCTGTCTGGCCAAACCACACTAATACCCTATCTGCCATATATCTAGATGAATAAAGCGTACCTACACCGACTTATAAAAAGTTTATATATATAAGTTCTGAACCACAAGTAAATATAAGTAGGTGTTGTCACCCGGTGTCGAGATGAGCTGTTTAATAAACGTCGAGTACTTCCATGGAGGGTGCTTAACCTTTTTGAAAAAGGTCTATTTTGCAGGATTTACAGCACAAAATAAATTGTTCACAAAGGAGATAACCTTCAAATATCCTACGAGCACTCCCGGATGTGTTGACCAGGCGAATAAATTTGGAAACATCGAGCTTAGACATATAGATGAAGATCTGATAAAAACCTTGGCCAAATTTACCACAATCTTCGTTAGCGACGCTACAACCAAAGAATTTATAAATAACTATGTTACTTCTTACACCAAGGTTATTGACTTAGAGACAACAACAACCCCGACATCTGAACAAGGATGAACACGATCGAACTTGCAAAATCATTAGCATCAAATCCTACAACAAGGAGATTCTTTAAAGGTGTATTCCCGTGTAACCGTCTGCCAAACAATATAAAAAAACCGGCATGTATTATAGCCAATACGGACCCTGCACATAAAGGCGGTACTCATTGGGTTGCATTTTATTTCCCCAGCAAAGGCCCCCCAGAGTACTTTGACTCGTACGGTAAATACCCCGACAATACATTTTTCCATCATTTTTTAACCACTAAGGCAAATGTTTTTGTAAGTAATAATAAACGGCTGCAAAGTGCATTTTCATCTACGTGCGGTCATTATTGTTGTGTGTATTTATATTTTCGGTGCAAGGGGCAAAGTTTAAAGCAGTTCTTGAAGCAATTTTCCCAACACGATTTTAAATTAAATGACAATAAAATTGTGAATTTATACCACAATATATACTCAAGACAGTATTTACAGTCTGGTGGGGATTGCTATAACCAGCTATGTACATCTGAGAATAAGAGTATAAATACGCAAGAATGGTAAAACTGCGCTTAGTTCAAATCTGTGTTTTAAAATGGAGCTACCATTTAACGAGGACCGTCATAAAGTGATATTGTGTAACCAAGAAGTTGAAGTGACAGTGCCGATAAAGCGTAAAAAATTAAAGAATGTCCGGAAGCAAGACAAAAAGGCATCAGAGGTCCCAGGTGAAAATTTACTGTTGAGCTACACATATTTTCTGGACTATTACCATAATCGGAAAATCACCATCGGCTTTGACAAGTATACGTTTCAAGCAAAGATAGTTTTCCACCGTCATGGTCGTTTTCCGGTGTCAACTTCTTACTCTGGTTGGCAGGCAGTTCACAAACATCTAACTACCTTAAAAGCCGAGCTCGACACAGCCACGATGCCCGCTAACCAAGAGGAGCTACTTGTAGAATATACCATCCCCGTCGAGATATCTGCCGTTAAGCTGACTTTAGGCGAGCTGTACAAATTATTTGACCTGTTGGATTTTGTAAACATGGTTATGTACCACAACAACAACATAGTCGAGGGTGTTGAAGAATATTTTAGGCTTTATTGTGAAAAGTGTAAAAGCAAAAATGTGGTCTTTTTGTCAAACGAAGACTTTTTTATACCATCTAGAACTTCTTATGTGCATTTAAATTACTCCAGATTGTTTTATGAAATACCTTTCATTGTAGGACCTAATATTTTTATATAATAAAACTTTTTTAAATAATAATACAAAAAGTTGTTTGAATTCATATAATTTTATTGATTAACATATACATGTAGATATTAACACAATTTTGTAGAGCACACCGATGCATATGGTTGTAAGCATTCTTATGGATTTCGCAGGGGGCTTGGAAATTTTGCAGTTCACTCAATCTTGGTCTTGCGTTTAGTTGTATAATCTCCGCAGCCGGGATGTATTTTCTAATAAACGATGCTTTCGTTTCGCCTTTCACATATATTGACGAATTTTCAAATATTGAAAAAACTTTAAGTAAATCATTGTAGGCTATGTCGCCACCACACCAATGTAAATTGTTTATATTCCGCACATCGTACTGGTTCTGTTTCCGTGCTTTCATTGATAACTCCTGGTATGGGTAAGGCGGCATGAAATGATAGACCTTTGGTAATATGGTACCAAAGGTAAGTACTGCAAGCTCCTTAATAAAGTACTGCCCGTTGTTACCACAAACAAACTGGATATCCATAATATACTTGTCCATAGCAGCAGCTGCAATATATATATATATTTATATATATATATATATATATATATATTTGTTAGCGCATTAGTGGCTGCGTAACTTTAATGATAATTGTCTACTGTGACGACATCTCGTACAATAATAATATTAAATTCTTACTGGCTATGTGATAATACATTTCGCTACATTAAATACAATCTAAAAAACTTTTGAATAGAAGTTTAACAAAATTTTCAAAATACCTTATAATAAAACTTATTAATAATTTCCGTTAAGCGCGCTTTCTTTTAAAGCCATAGGGGTAAGAAAAATAATCGTGTGTGACAACTCTTTTATCAAAAGTAAATGACAAATGTTTAGTTTCCATTGCAGATAAACGAAATCGGCCACCACGTTTTTTTACTCTTATCATCTTTGCGAACACGTACATTTCTGCTCCATTCTTTTTGGCCTGTTGTTCTTGTGGGGTTTGCAGTAACGAAAACCATGTGCGCGACCTGCCCGCTGCATGCAGGTGACGCGCTTTGTTTACATCCAGCACAAGCCACTCATCTCGCTCGCTATCACGACCACAGCACATACTTGATCGCCGTATTTCCTCACCCGGACTTTTTTGTTCTTTTTAACATGAAAGAGCCCAGCCAGCACATCTCGTCGCACCAGGTGGAATTCATGCAACTCGCCAGCGACACGTTTCAGAACCAGTCTTGGCACTCTGATCATTCGCAAAGATCACCACAATTCCTGCTTTTTCTGCATCTTCGCCCAACCAAAAGAACAACAAAATCTTTCATTCAAAACCCTGCCACTCATGAAGTGCGACAAGGACGTGTCTTTCCTGCTCCCGCCACACACAAGCCTTACCGCCGGTGGGTACAAGTCTGCACAAAACATCACCGGTGGGAGGCCACTATCCCTGTCCCTACGTCACAACGTGACTTTTATACGAGAGGTGGCTGTCTTACTACTCTTCTCCGTTTTTCGTCGGTTAAAAAACCATAACATCTTTGGCATTGGACAAACCTCATTAATGCGCCACTTTGTACGAACCGCGTGAGTTAGATGCTTCACGATTTTGATCGTGGACAAAAAATAACGAAAAACAAAATAAAGTATAAATACAAAACTTTATTAACTTTATTATTTTTATTTTAGCAACATAAAACTTCTAAACTACACTTATGGTTAGTTTCACAATTAGATCTTTAGATCTCCGAAATGGTAAATTATCTTAACGGGAGGAGAGTACGACTCTAACTGATTTTTGACTCCTAATTGCATTTTCCACATTAATTTTGAGTTTTTGGATGGTCACGAGGCTAGTCCAGGTGACCAGGAAAGGTGGAGAGCTTGAGTTGCAATTTTGTGTGGGAAAGTGCAACGATTTCACGTTGGTTTGCCCAGCAAATATTATAGTATTGAGTTACAATTTTTCAGACGGATTGTATGGCGTTTCGAGTTTTCTTGAATGTGGGAAATGCTTACAATTGTGAATTTTGAAAAACAGATATAATTACTTGATATATCGTTTCAGAATTTCGTCAATGTTCTGTAATTCTGTAACTCGTGCGCCACATGGAAATTTTTCTGTTGTTTTGAAAAATGATTGACATTAATATGAGGAAAATTGAAGATAGGGGGAACTCAATTATGATGCTCACAACAGGATATCAAAGAGAGCCTTCGCATATAAAGTTTTCACAAATGTCCTAAAAATACTAGATGTTGTGAGGGAATGAAACAAATTAACAAAAAACTTTTTTGATTTTTTTCACAAGACCTATTAATTATGCGCTTGATCGCACCTGTTACTAAGGCAAAGTTGGGTTACTAACTAACACACTTATGACACCGGACAGATTTCATCTACCAATAGCTGTAATATCCAAAAAGGCTCTGCGCCACAATGTCCGCCGCGCCGCTCCCCTATATATTTACCCGCCAGCGGCTGTATTTTTGAAGATATTGGAACTAAATTTTATTATGTTATTTCTGGGTTTAAGAGCTCGGTCGAGTTCGTTAATGAGCAAAATCGGCCCAAGGGGTTGGCCGGGGGAGGGGGTTGAAATATTTTAAAAATTATATCTCGGCCCCTATGAAGTTTAAAAAGATACTTTATTCGGATAAATTAGAGTACTCTCTATGAGGTTAACGGTGACACGTGACACCACCAAATTAGGGGTTGCTGGGGTACGAGTGGGGGTGGAGGTGAAAATTTGAATTTTTCTAAACCACGTCTTGTGGGGTATCGTTGAAAAGCTCTCGATGAGTAGTTTATAAATCCATAATTAGTTTCTCGATTTTGAAATAAATGATCCCAATAAACGCAATCAAAATACTTCGAAATCTACCTCAGCCTGTAGGCCTGCCGAAAGGGATTTTTTAAAGTAGGTTTGTACCTATATTTATTTACTCCTACATTCTTCAAATGTTGCTTTATAATTCAGAAGAATATTGTTTTCAATATAATAACGATCGAACGTAAGTATACCCGGTAGGTTCACCAATTAGGGAATTTGTCTCCAGTTAAAAATCAAAAGCCGAAATTGTTAATGCGATTTTTATCAGGTTTTTCCAATTAAACAATTTTTAAACAATCGCATGAAAAACTTTTGGAATCCCATCAAACTAGCGAATGAAAAGCATTTTCAATTTCACAATAGATTTTTGTCTTGAATGATCTCCGCAAAGATAAAATGCAATATTCCATTTTTCTCAAACCGCGAAGCCTTGATGCCCTAAAGAAAAAAGTTTCCGTTTCATTTCGTATAAGTAAGTCAGTAAGTGTGCATATGTACTTATTCTGCAAGGAAAATTACAATCTGCCTTGCTGTATTACAAATACTCAACAGATTTCTCGGAAAACTTCCTTTGAGATTATTTGAAATAAAGAAAAATATTATTGAAAAATATTCGAAATAAAATTTAATTCTTCTTAAAAACTTTGTCATCGGACTATTCAATGAGAGGGATATTATATAATCCAGAATCCTACCAAAGAGCAGCAGGGTTTTAGTAAAATATGGTAGTTCATGTTAATGTTTATAAATAGAGTAAAAACGTTATGAAAAATCTGTAATTTAAGCCAAAAACTCCGTAAATTATCGAAAGACGAAAATAGTCACAAATGCTCAATTTATTAGAATTCAATCTGCTCTTATCGATTTGTCCTACAGTTACCAAAACCAAAGCCAACAATGATTTCAAATATGTATGTATCTTTTATCGAAATTGTTTTCATATTCATGAAATCGCACATGAGGATTTCCATTGAGACTTCGGGCTGCTCCTAAGCCAAGATTTACTTCACACTCAAAGGAGTTATGAAAACTCTTCAGTGGAGTCTTCACGGAATCATTTAAAGATATCTGTTAAAAAGATAAAGGAGGCGAGGAGATGTTATTTTGAAAGCGGTAGAAATATTATCACTTGGTTCTGCTGAAGTCTCTCATACGTATATGAAGGCATAAAGCCATAGTTATTTGGTGCTCCGTCGCGGTCTACTCTACAAAAGATCCAACCAGACCAGCTGCTTCTATCGGGAGTTGGAATCTGCTATCGCGATTGACAAAACTAGATGTGTAGAACCGTTGAAACATCTCCCCGATTTTAAGTTGTTAATAATAATTAAAGAAATTCATTCGTTCGACTAGAGACGTACAAGACTTTTCTTTACATTCCGCTTATGATTTCGGAACTACGAAAACCTACAGAATGTAGATATAAGTTTCTCACATTAATTTTTACTTAATTAGCTCAATTATTTTATTCACAGGTGGAGTTAAAATGGTCACATGACTTAAACGTTCTCGAACCAAGGACTCTTTGCTTATTGTGGTGTAACGATCACTTGTACGTTAAGTCCCTATCTGTTGATGTTATGCAAATGCCAAGCAGGGAGTACGTTGAACGTACTAATGTGATCCTCATTACTCAACGCATTGTTTTTACTTTCAGGAAGAGGAATAGTAATGCTGGAAATAAACTGTGTGCGCCCAAGAGCGAATATGCAGACATCGCCAGTAAAGGTTCCTCGGCGTTTTACAGCAATTGCGAAAGGTAGCATCGCATAAAAACCAAGTGATAGACTGTAATTAAATATTTAGATTAGGTACATTCATTTTGTCATTGATTTTATTGCTTTTTTCGAATCATTCTCCATTGCCGCTTGATCTTCTTTTATTGTTAAAGAAAGAATAGGGGTACTCGATAAACAAATGTACAAATAATTGTTATCCTGTAAAATATTTGTAATTACTATATTTTAAATGTAATGTTTTCGCTGAAAAATCGAGTTGTATTTAATGTATTTGCTCTTGATGTGGACGGTTGTGGATGGTTGTGAGGACGAACGGACGGACGATCTGTTAAGGTGCAAGGACGATGCAAGCCGAGGCCGAACGGATGCCGATCCGATTCCATCGGATGGCAGGCGAATTGCCGCGGTCGCACAACAACAAATATACGTATGCTCATTCGGCCTCGGCTTGCCTCGTTCGCGTTCGTGCTCAAGTGAATACGTACCTTTATTCTCGGGCACTTACTCGGTGGTTGGTGCGTCTCTTCTTCCTCACTACACTGGTTCTCCGCCAGCCGTTCGCAGAAATTTGTTAATTTTGATATTTTATGGTCGCTGTTGGACAGGAAAAACATCCTTTCATAAAATTCTCAATTTGAAGCGCCAACGCCAGTCGCCCTCTGAATTTTTCTCTTCTCCTCATAATATCTTAGTACCAGCTTATTGTGTGTAGTCTTGTAGAATGCCCATCCCTTGTCACGCTACCTACGCAGTGGTACGGTGCGCCTCCGGAACAAGATTTATTTACTTATGGACAACTTCATCAAAATACTGATTACTAAAAAATAACAAAAATATATAAATATAGGTGCAAATATTAATTACAAAACTAATAATAATAAAATTATACCTAAAACAGAAACACAAACCTAACCAAGTCGACTTTTCAGTAGATCTTCTGCTGAGATGAAAATCAATGAACGAGTTGTGGTCATCGAAAGAGCGTAACATCGATGAAATGGGCTTATTATAGCCATAATTCGTACGGTGCTGCGACAAATGTAAAAGATGTATGAGACGCGCGGGAACAGAAATGTTAAAAGATGACACCAATTCAGGAGACAATTAGTTTGAGCCTGTTCAAGTATGGAGGGAGATGGAAATGATCAACCCAAGGTAAACCCCGGAGAGCAAGACGTAAAAACCTCCGTTGCACAGCTTCACTGCGTTTGATGTAAACGTCGTAATAAGGGGACGAAACAGCACTAGCATATTCGAGAATAGGACGGACAAACGTACAGTAAAGAAGTCTAGAAATGTAGGGATCATCGAACTCGTTCGACCACCGCTTCACAAAACCAAGAGAAGCACGATCAATAATTCACTGAGGAACAAAATTAAACTTTTTTTTTTGGTACAAGAAGCAAAACATGTGATCCTGATATATCGTTTCACGCTGAATTCAAATATGTAAAAACATTTTCTCCGTCACCCTCCAGTTTTTTGTAACGTTTAAGAAAACTATGAAAGTAAAGTATGAATTTCACTATACGAATGGTGCTATTAAGTTTATCTAGAACAGAGATGGGCAGGCCTATGCCCGCGGGCACTCCAGCTTTTATAGCTTTGAATATGTACATGAGCAGCTTTCAAGTCGAGAGCGCATCATTCGGCCGCCGGCCGTCATGGGAGCAGGACTATGCTTCTTTTCGCTTTGCTTTCAGGTACACTGTAAATTTGAAGTCATTTTGCCATGTGGCTTCACTTTTACATGACAGGTGACGTCACCAAAATTAACAGTGTAAAAAAGGCCGGAGAGAGCTTTGAAGAGCTTTTACACAATCACATTTTGAGACTGTGGTTGCATGCCCATCCCTGATCTAGAATGTGGCAGTTCTTGTCTTTCTTCTGTGTTTGTCGTCAGGAACATACCTTTTTAACGTCCAACAGTAGTCTGCCAGCATTCTTGCACTCCACTGCCGCTGGTACCTATTTCCCATGGCCAAAATTTGCTGGTGAAAGCGTTCCCCGTGCTACCGTGCTACCGTTACTGTACAAAACAACTTAGTTTTTAAGGTTGTATTTTGCAGTGCGCATGTAGCGCATACGAGTTCACATGTTCACATGTCGAGTTAAGGCCCAACCAAAATGTACATAAGAAAACATAACATAACATAACATAAGGCTGGACATATGGGCTACTAATGTATTCGCCCAAAATGTCCGTCAACTTACGTTCGTCAAGTCGGAAATGTCAAATTTACGTTCATCAAGTACGCAAGATTGGGTGAGAATCCAACTCTTGCGTATGCTGACGGAATTTTGACATTTGGGCAAAAGCAATTTGTTGTGTTTACCTTACGTATCGTCACGTATTCATTTCGGGTACATTTACGTTTTGACGTAATTTTGACATACGAAAGCTTACGTTCGTTGAATTACGTACGTATTCTTATGTACATTTTGGTTGGGCCTTTAGTCAGATAGAGTCGATGAGGAGAAGTTGAGCCGAGAACACCGAGGACGAGAACTCGGTTCTCGGTCAATAATAATAATAAGTATCGAGAATTAAGTGACGAGTGTCGAGAGTCAATTAACGAGTGTCGAGTTTGTATAATTCATTAGATTCGAAAATAAATGTGGGTTTTTTTCTACGGCAGTGCCGTTTTTTCCCACAACAAAAGTTATCGCGTTTTAATGTAGTGTAGTGCTATCCCCTTAATATCCCAGGAACCCTGAGCCATCGGAAACAGTTACTATGTTTACATGCAGAGTCGAAAGATCGAGTCGAAAACAGGTTTTGAACTCCAACCCGCGTTTTTGAGCACTCTGGGTTGAGGGATCGAGTCGATATCGAGTCCAAACGTAGTCGAAGTGACAGCTTATTGCACTAATTTGATCTATTATATTAACAATTTTTTCAATTTTTTCGAGTTTCATTTATATTTTATAGACATTTTAAGGAATTTGATTTCGAATAAAATCTTATGTTTTGGAAAATTAGTCAGAAAACATGAAAAAACTGTCGAACTGTTAACTCGACTACTCAACCCCCTGCATGTAAACGTAGTAACTGACGGCGCGGCGCCGAGATAGTCCGGGAAGAAATCCAGGTGCGAATGTAAGAAATGAATTTGTAAGGACATATTACATCCCATAGCTTTGTATGATTGTAAAAGGTCACTTACAATTAGACGATAATTCAGGGATTTATGATTCACTAAAAAGTTTTTCACAACTTTTTTAAATGCGTGCCACACTGATTTTTCAACTTGGCTTAACAGCCTTTTGTTCATCTTTGATCAATGTTCTTAGTTGGGGCCCAACAAAAATACCTTCCTTAATTTTTCTTTGATTAAACCATAGATAAAGAATATACTTCGTACATAGATTCCCACTCTTTGATAAAAAATTTCTTCGAATTTGGTTTTAGTTGTGT
The DNA here is from genome assembly GCA_963082835.1 of Leptogaster cylindrica. Lineage (NCBI taxonomy): Eukaryota > Metazoa > Arthropoda > Insecta > Diptera > Asilidae > Leptogaster > Leptogaster cylindrica. The sequence goes on along the minus strand of OY720107.1, from coordinate 12,086,365 downwards.
CGGCTAATGTGCATGGTGCATCTCCATAATAGTACAACTGCATTCATGCACAGCTGAGAAAGGACCACGCAAAACCGGTTTTGTGAAAATTTTTCGCAACATTTTTCATATTTCCCAGAACTGAAAGCAATTCTGACGAAAACTTTTACGAAAGAATGGAAATCAATGCAGACAGTATATTATTTATCTTCGTTTAAACAATGGTGTATGATGACTTTTTTGATATATTTGAATACCTTAATGAGATACACATTTCCCCTAAAGCGATATTTGATTACCTTGTTACATTTATTTTATAGTTTATTATCTCGAGAAAAAGGCTTAAATACTGCACAATCAGTAGGTAAAAAGTGTTATTACATAAAAACTGTGGGTGATGGAAAAATTCGGATTGCATATTTGAATTCAGCGTAAAATGTTACAATAGGAACACCATAAATCTTTCTTGTGCCAAAAACTGTGTTTCCCAGTGTTATTTGCTATGTCGAGTAGAAATTTCAATTTTCTTTCCACTATTCGCACAATTAATCGGTTCACTTTCTTTTTGAAATTATAATTAACAAGACATATTTGCATATTATTATATTTTTATTCATGAAAACTTACAATTACACAAAGTCTCTTAAACTTAGTTTCCGACTTCGTATATTAGAATTCAATAAATCACGGACACGTTTTCATATCTTCAATTTTGTCGCGTTCATTTAAATCCTTCCACTTCAAATAAAATGGTGTTATATATAACGGTCTGGACTCCTTTATCATTTGTCGATACTTCGCTAACAGGGTATATCCAAACAAATAAAATACGTCTAAAAAGCTAAGAAAACTGCATCCGAGAAAAAATGAGATTATACCGCCAAGATTTGCTAAAAAGGCATTCTATTAAAATTCCATATCGCCAGAGAAATTTTTCATCTTTACCAGTGAACATAATTCCTTGCAAGGAAAGAACTTTCGTGAACTCTACCGTGCAGGACCCTGTGAAAAATATATGTAGAATTGAGTGATCGGCAGGAATCCCTTTACTGTAATCAAACATCGTTTTCCTTAGCCCCGAAATTCTAGAGATTTGCGAACATCTTACTAAAACTGGTCAATTGTGGTCTCTCCTGGTTTGTATTCCCATTCGGATAGTTTTCCATCGATTAAGAGCAAATCGCATTCCAACGGACACCTACAGGAATCGGCAAACAGTGATGATGCTTGAATGTTTTGAACCTCTTCTACAATATACGAATGACGGAATGTATCTGCGAAGTTTATTCAATTTTGATGGGGTCTCTTACGGAAATGCTTCACTATGCACAAGTACTGAACAGGGGCGCACAATTTGTTCCTGAGTTTTGCAATTAAACCCAAATAGTGTGGAACACAGCCGCATACCTTTTTATACCTTTCAATTTGGCATTCAGAAACACAATTTTCGTACCTAAAGAAGCAATGAATACAACATCGAGAACATATTGGAATGCTTGTTGGAAAATGAGTTTACGTAAAAGAGGGAAAATACTTCATCCTGTACTCATCCTTAAACACGCATCTCCTGCTGTAGGGTGTGAGTTCCCTTATATTTCGATCGGACGTAATGAAGTTCACATTAAATGCTAAGGATGACTCTTTGTTCTCTGCCGTCGTGAAGGCGTAATTGATGCTTGTAGGAAAAGTCTGCGAATCATGAATAAATATCCTGATGATCGTTTCCCTGTAAGCGGCCAATGACTGAATGACCGAATTGACTGAAATGTCCAAACCCGAAAACAGTCCAAAGTTATCAGAGTACAGGGGTGGCTTTCGGTTACTAAAAAAGACAATTAGAAGGATATTCCTTTCCGAATTGTTTCGTGAGTACCTACTTCAAATCTAAGTTAAAAGTACAACAGTAACCGGTGAATGTTAAGATTTTTGAAAATATGTTGCCGCAGTAGACGTTCTTTTGATCGAATCGGCATTTAACCAGTAAATCCTCGCATGACATGGAAACGTTGTGAACGAATTCGGAAAGATCCAGAGACTGCAAGTCTAACAACTGAAAACTATAATTGTTCACCATATATTTTGTAATTAACTCAAAATGTTTACTAACGTCTTGAAGCTTTACAAGGTCCTTGCGGTTGGCGATCGGATGATCAAAGGTCCCGGCGATTTGAACAACCGCTCTATAGACTTTCTCCATTTCGCTATTGCTACCGAAACGTTTACTTATCTCATTTGAATGGACCTTGACAAGACTGTGAATTTTGTCCAAGGATATCATGCTGGGGAGACAGATTGTGACTGCAGGAAATGAAACCGTTGATGTTGGTATATGCTGGGAGAGGACAGTTGTCCTGGTAGACGTGCCCACATAACGAAGCCAAAAGTAATATATTAGTGCACTTCCAGTCACGCTGCACACAAGAACAATTGTGCCCCAAATAGTTCTAGAAGTGCTAAATGTGAAGAGCTATATTATTTAAACTTTTACCGAATGATTAACCTTGATAGCCTTGAAGTTGCATCTCCACTCAAATGTGTAAGACCATGAATGCTATTCGTGTCCTTAAATTCGTTCCAACAACTTTTTAAAGATTCACGAAAACACGTCCAACGAGCAACATTGCTCTTTCGGGGACAGTTTAAACTTCGCCTTGACATGCTCATTGCTCAACTAAAAAGGAATAAAATTCGCACACCCTTAAATCGGTTTGCACTTTGCAGACAACAAATGAATTATCAGGTGATCATTAAATGCACCATTTAATTTGCAATAATTGCAGGGAATATTTCAGCGTACTACACCAAATGGCAAAGCAATTCGCCATTAATTGTAGCTTAAAAGATTGCTACTATAGTGCGTGTCTATTGATTTGCAGGGTGTTTTTAACTAAAGGATCGTTTTAAATTTTTCCAGACTATAAAAAAAGTTCTGACGACATCGACAGTGGTACTCCACAAAATTTTAGTTTAATACTTGCAATTGAGAATAATTCCTCAGATTGAAATATTTACATTCAACCCTTTCTCCTCCCCTGCTAGTCTCGCTACGTGAGGATTTCGGTGGAGGTGAGTTGAATTAAAAGGGTTGCAACTATTTTTGCGTTAAATTCAGTGTTTGTTTGTTCTTTTTTAAAGCAGCTTATGTGTTTATTGTTTATTGTTTATTAATATGTAGTTATAATTAGTGAAGATCTTAATTCAAAATTGAAAGTATATTATTATATATATTATATACCTATTGTATAATTTAGTAGTTATGGTTATATGTGTAGTTCAGTAAAACACGACTGCTCTCGTTGCCAGTCAGTACAAAAGTAAAATTTATTGATTTCCTAAATTACAATACAATTATCGATATTAGCAATATTTCCTAAATTTATGATGTGCCAGCATTACTCAGGAAAACGTGAGCTCTGGTTTTCGGCCGTTCACTTTCTCCGAGAATGTGCTGATCGCTGCTTTCACGTGCGATCGCGGCACGGGCGTCACCCTCACGAGATTCGTTCGTTGACCGTTGCACCCAAATTCACCTGGCTACAACGTAGACATTCTGGCACCCGGGCTCGAGGCTGCGGTTGTGGAGATGCTGTGATGTTGAGCGATCGTCCGAGAATGTTTTCTATGGGCCTCAGGTTGAAATCTGCTGTGTCGTCGGCTTTGGGTTTTGTTTTCCTAATTCCCTGAGCGCAGAATTTCCGGCATTTCCAAGCGATGAAAATGATGATTATCGTGCCTATCATAGACGCACCAGCAGTTGCTGAGTGATGCGCTATTCGTTGCCACTGTAAAAAATCCAAAATCCAAATCCAAAAAATCCAAAATTTTTCCTCGAACTGATATTTTATTAATATTATCATGGGTTATATCAAAATAAGGGTGCCTAAAAACTGAAGAAATTGATTTCAGTTTGAACTTCCTAGATGTCAAATAGTTTCTGAGTTATAGCTTTTTGAAAGTATCATTTCGATGAAAAATTGTTGGATATAAAAAATTCTACCTGCCATACTAATTTTTACCCCAACTTGAAATTGAGATATGTGCTTTCTAACATTATTATACATAACATAAAAATAAAATAAGAAAAATAAAAACTATGTATTTTGAGATATTCAAAAATAACGGTTAATAATTTATCGCTTTCGTTCATTTTAGGTAACATAATTTTCTTTGCATTTTTATCTAAAAGTGTAAACTCTTTTCTGTAAAATGAGGTATAAATGATTAATATACAATAATATTTACCAAAGCAGTGATTATTTGAAAAATGCACGTTTGCCAAATTTTTTAATTTTCAAGTCCCGCTATCTACTAAACGGGGGCGATTTTTGAGAAATTACCGAACATGTTTCTTTCTACTTACGAGTGCTTTATGTAGAAAAAAAATCAAAACAATCTGAGCACATGAGGTCACAGTCATTGGTGGAAATTTCATGTTTGCCTCTTACGTTGATCTCTTTGCAGCGTCCTAACACCTCTCAAAACAAGAGAAATTTAAAAAAAGAATAAAAAGAATTTTTCACCATAAAATTGTCCACAAGAAACATATTATATGTTTTTTCAAAAATATCAATAGAAAAAAAGTTATAGCCATTTAATGATCTTTTTCTTAAAAATTTTTCCCTATTTTTAATTATATCTTTTTCATTTTCAATTTTACGGTAAAAAGTATTTAGACCAATATTATAGACAATTTAATTCTCTACACAAAGAGTCTAAAAAATTGTTCGTGAGATTAACGGTTCTCAAGATATCGCGGAAAAACTTGTGCACCCCTTTTTTCAAAATGGCCGCCAAATGGGGGGGAGGTCAACCCCGAAAACCGAGATTTAGTTTTACACTGACCCCTCCTACACATCCTAAAAAAAAATTTTTGTCCTACCCAAAATGCAAGGTCAATGTAACATTTCAATGGACTATGATGGCAACCCCCTCCTTGACGTAAATCTTTTGAATGCTGCCAAAAACGCCTCAGCAGTTATATCGGACACTGCCTCTATATGAATCGCTTTGGTGCAGAAACAAACGAATATAGATAAGTACCCCTTATATGAACTTCTGCCTCTGCCTTTCGTAGTTGTTATTTGAATCGGTCCCGCGTAATCCACGCCTGTATACGTGAAAGGTTTCGATGGTCTAACGCGTGGAGCGGGAAGTGCTCCCATGACTTGGTTCACAATATGTCCTTTGAATCTAAAGCATATTACACATTTTCGTAGTCTATATTTGACTTTATTTCTTGCTCTAATAATCCAATATTTTCGCCTAATGTATGCCAATGTTATTTCATTACCATCATGAAGCGTTTCTTCATGTGCCTCGTCAATTACTAGTTCGCTTATTCTATGATCGTGTGCAAGTATTATCGGGTATTTTTCTTCTAACGACACGCTCGCATTTTTCAATCTTCCACCAACTCTTAAAATTCCATCTGCATCTATAAATGGATGCAGTGACAGTATATTACTTCTTGGATGCAATTCTTTTTTGAGTTTTAGTAAGTGTATCTCTGCACTAAATGACTCCTCTTGAGCCATGCGCACTATTCGTTTAGTTGCATCTTCTAATTCAGATACGGTCAGTTCTTTCGATTCATGTTTATATTTACGGGCACATTTCATACCAAATCTGACGCAATATGCAATCACGCGCTTCAATTTTTTAATTGATGAGTACCTGTTTAATATATCATACTTAATTTCGTTGTTCGCCGATACAAACGCGTTCACTTTCCTGCCTTCTTCCGTATGTTCTAATATTTTGCTTGGTGGCCACATATCCGATGACATCTTGAGCCACTCCGGACCGTTCCACCATAGTTTCTTCCCTTGTAATAAATGTGGTTCTGTGCCTCTTGAGGCCAAATCTGCAGGGTTGTGCTCCGACCTTACATGATGCCAGTCAGACGGTGTTGTTACTTCATTTATTTGTTCTACACGCGTTGACACGAAATTATTCCATTTGTCACTCGATCCGTTTATCCACGCGAGAACAATTGAGGAATCCGTCCACGCATATACTTTCACATCGTCCCATTGCAATGCAATTTTTGTTTGTTTAATCAATTTTGCTAACAATACTGCACCGCACAATTCTAATTTAGGTAATGTGATATTCTTTCTTGCTGTCTTTTCGCCCGAATCTGTTTTTGTTTTTAGTGGCGCTACCTTTGTTTTTGACGTCAGCAAAGTAATATGCGTTTCCCCTTCACCCGTAACTATTTTGCTGTATATCACAGCACCATAAGCTCTCTCAGATGCATCTGCGAATCCATGTAATTCGACTCTCTGTATCAACGGTGTGTAATTTATCCATCGCGGTATAGCAATTTCTTCTACCGATCGTAAATTATTCCGAAATTTCTCCCATTTGCCAGCTAGTTCGCCTATTAGAGGTTCATCCCATGAATAATTTTTTGCCCAAACTTCTTGTAGTAATAATTTTGCTCTAACAATGATTGGAGCTAGCCACCCAAGTGGATCATATAGTCTCGAAATGACAGACAACATTAATCGTTTAGTTGAGTTTGATTTCAATTGATGCAGTTTTACTTTAAAATGAAAAGTGTCAGCATTTGGTTGCCAGTAAATACCAAGAGTTTTTACTGCATCTGCCTTTGTAATTTCCATTGCCTCGTGGTCTTCAAGCTCTTGTGCCAAATGGTCTAGTAACTCTCGCCTGTTGGCTTTCCATTTTCGCAGATTGAAGCCTCCCTTTCGTAAAACTGTAACAAGATCTTGTTGCATTTTAATTGCTTCATCCACTGAGCTTGAACCCGACATCAGATCGTCTACATAAAAATCCCTTGTAATCACTTCCGCAGCTTTTGGGTATTCCTGAGCTTCGTCTCGAGCCAAAGTTTGCAAAGTTTTTATGGCTAGATACGGTGCGGCTCTTGTTCCATAAGTAACAGTGGTTAGTTTATATTCTTTGATTTGTTCATTTTCTGCCGCCCGCCACAAAATTCGTTAAAATCTTTGATGGTCTTATGAAACTTTTATCTGTCTATACATTTTTTCTATATCCGCTGTATAGACGTACTTATGCTTTCTCCATCTTAACAATATGTACTGGAGATCCTGTTGAAGCTTCGGTCCATTACACATCACATCGTTGAGACTACGTCCAGTACTTGTTTTAGTCGAGGCATCAAACACTACGCGTAACTTTGTCGTAGTACTATCCTCCCTAATTACTGCCTGATGTGGCATATAGTAGGTTGTTTGCAGTTCAGTAGTTTTCTTTTCTTCGTTCGTAATTAATTTCATGTGCCCTAAGTTTAAATACTCTTTCATAAAGTTCGCGTATTCTTCTCTCAAAGTATTATTCTTTTGGAATTTCCTTTCCATACTATATAATCGAGCGAGTGCCCTGTGTTTGGATTCTCCTAAACCAATCTCTGTATCCTTAAAAGGAATTTGCACCGTATAAGTTCCATCGGTATTCCTCGTACATGTCTTCTCAAAATGTCGTTCACATTTTTCATCTTCGGTGGACACATCTGCTTCTTCTACAGTCTCTTCTATCTCCCAGAATCGTTTCAACTGCGTATCGATATCCAGTCTTGATATCATTGAAAATACCTGCTTCCTTGGTTCGACTTTTAACTTTGCTCTACCCGAGAGCACCCATCCCATTTTTGTTCTTTGAGCCAATATTCCTTCTTCTAGCGTTTGCACTCCATTCATCATTATGTCTGGAAGTACGTCTGCTCCAATTACAAGATCGATTGGACCGGGTGTATTAAACGTTGGATCTGCTAATACAATATTTGACCATACGAAGTTGCTATTCATTAATTCTATATGGTTTTCGGGTTGCGTACTTGTTAACTCAGAAAGAACAAGTGCTTCACAAAATAGTTTGAAATCGGATGGATATCTAGGCACTACCTCTAATTCTAGTTTACTTCGAGAAATCCCTGAATCACTTTTCCCCATTCCTAAAACTTGAGTTTCTATTTTGATTCTAGGCAGCCCTAGTGTTTGAGCAGCCTGTTCAGATATAAACGTGGCTTGTGAACCTGGGTCCACTAACGCTCTCAAATACTCATACGTATCATAAATAGTTCTTGCCTTGACCAATGCAGTAGCCAACAGAATGTTGCAATTATTTTTTCCTATATGTGCCGATATTTCTTCAGCTTGAATTTTGTTTTGATTAAAAAGCTCAGGTCTCGTGGCATGAGCTGAAACGTTACGCGATGTAATTGGATTCTGTACATTGTTATCATGCAACAATGAATGATGTTGTCGACTGCATATACTACACTTCGAGTTGCTATAACATTTTTCTTTTATGTCGTGATTCAAGCAATTAACGCAAATCTTGTTTTGTTTTATAAAATTATTCCGTTCGATCACACTCTTCTCTTGGAATTTTCGACAAGTGTAGATTTTATGTGGGCCGTTGCAGTATTTACACGTTTTCGTGGTCGCTACGTGATTTCTTACCGTCCAACTACGATTAAAAGCTTCATTTGGTTTACTATTACCAGAACGTTCTTTAAATGAAGAAACGTTCCTATTTTCCAGCCGTTTTTTCGTATCTCCGACAGCTTCCAGCGATTGGAATCTATTTTCCAAAAAAGTGAGTACGTCCTCTAATTGTGGAATTTCTCTCGGTTCTTTCAATGATTGTTCATAAAGTTTATGAGTTTCCTTGTCTATTTTCTTTAAAATAATATGTGCGATTAGTGGGCTCCAAGCTTTAACATAAATTTTTATGTTCTTGATTGCATGCACGCATTCCTTTGTGGTGTCATGTAATTGTTTAATCGCTAATGCTGATTCTGCTGCAATTGTTGGTTGGTTCAACAGAGCTTCTACGTGAGTCGAAAAAATTATTCGTTTGTTATCGAATCTGTTGTTAATTAACTCCCATGCTGTCTGATAATTCGCCTCTGAACTGGTAAGATGCTGAATCAACTTCATGGCTTCTCCTCTTAACGACGTTTTTAAATAGTGCATATGAATCACCTTTAAATAAAGATCCCGAAACGAGGTCCAATTTCTGTAATTTCCATCGAAAATTGGAATGCTTATCCTGGGAAGTTTTATCTCGTATGCTTCTTGTACCACATCGTGCGTAACTTCATTCCTCTCCGATTTTACACCTTCATGTAACTTCATCACTACCCTCCTGTAATTTTTCTCTAACTTCTCAAACTTCCTCTCTTGAAAGTATGAGTGTCCGAAGTCATCTGTCGTAGCGAAAATCATAATTTCTTCGTTTAAGTTCGAAATGCTACTCCAAATTTCTTTTAATTCGTTTATTACAAAATTATAATACGTCTTTGCCACTTCCCGCTTTTTAAAGTCTATGTCTTGCATAAGCCGTTTGCACACGTTCATTCGAATCATTTGTTTTTTGATTCGCATTTTCTGTTCTTCTGTGCTGAGCTTTTGTTCATGACTTCCTAAATTGAAATCACGATCATCGTCCTCATTTTCTTCGTTCTTATCATAATTCATATCATTATCCTCGTTCTCTTTATCCTTGTCGCCCCCGTTTGACCCTTCTCCTACTTCATTGACTACTTCTACTTTTTCTTTAGTTTTGGTTTTCTCCCCGTCATTAATATTCGCCTCTACCACAAGTTCTTGTAGAAACGTTATCGCTTCTTCGTACACTTTGCCTACTTGCCTATAGAATTGTTGTGTAAAATACTTTTCATCTGGCAAATCTAATTCCTCTAATTTTCTATGCGTAATTTTAAATTCACTCCAAATATTATTAATATATAATTCTTTTCTCTTTATGTACGCACGTGTTCTACGGCGAGTACTTTCCTGCTTCATCTTCTCTAACGTCTCATTCATTTCGTCTCCACGCTGTCTCTGCTTCTCGGCTAATTCTTTGAATTCTTCCATCTTGTCCTTAGTTCATTCACTACACTTCACAAAATAGGTTTTTTTTTTACGCACACCACTGTCACAGTACTATCTTCTTCCTTAGTTATTTTTCACAATCACCGCACTATTTTCTAACCGATATAGTATTATTAGTATTTTCACAGTCACAGTTAATTCGCCGAACACTCTCACTCTAGTTTTTCACCCACAAACCTAAACGTAAACGCGCGTTTAACAAGTTTCGAGATAATTTGTCGAATATTTACACGCGACGCGTATATTGTACCAATGTTTTTCGTCACTAATTCAATTTTAATGCTCGAAGGACCATGTATAATTTAGTAGTTATGGTTATATGTGTAGTTCAGTAAAACACGACTGCTCTCGTTGCCAGTCAGTACAAAAGTAAAATTTATTGATTTCCTAAATTACAATACAATTATCGATATTAGCAATATTTCCTAAATTTATGATGTGCCAGCATTACTCAGGAAAACGTGAGCTCTGGTTTTCGGCCGTTCACTTTCTCCGAGAATGTGCTGATCGCTGCTTTCACGTGCGATCGCGGCACGGGCGTCACCCTCACGAGATTCGTTCGTTGACCGTTGCACCCAAATTCACCTGGCTACAACGTAGACACCTATATTTTATTACCTAGTTTCATTTTCTGACGTTTTCGTGCGTATTACGATCTCTTCACTATATTTAAGTACGTAATTAAATAATCTTGTCTCCCGTAGGACGCATTTAGAGCATATCTGCAACAAAATGGAATCTAACATTTCGCTATACATTTTTTTCTCCTTTGGGGTTATTTTAGATGACGCATTTACATGGCTTATACTTTATAGTTCTGATTAATTTTGAATAATACAAATGCTCTCATTTCAGTGTTTTCCACTGGGCGCCACTCCACCTCTTCTATCAGTACCTAGACGTAGTAAATTGAATTACGAATGTAAAAATTGGATTAAAAATTTCAAAAATTTAATGAAATAAATGACAAAAACAAACCTTAACCTTCTTGGACATTTTACTTTGAGACACAATTTATTATACGAGATTCTACATTGTATATTGTATACAATTGAAATACAAGTGAATATACAATTTATGTACTTTTGAATGTCTGGATTTAAATATACATGTGATTACTGATTACCGACCGCAAAACGTTTTCTGCAGTATCGTTCTCACACAGATTCATCCTTGACCTGATCACATTAAGGGTGTTCCAATAGTAAATATGTAATAATAAATAATAATAAATAAAATAAAAAAGTAAATAAAATAAATAAAATAAAATTTAATAATAAACTAAATATGTACAAGTAAAGTATAACGATACTTTTGTTTCGATACAAATTATTTTTGGCATCTATACTTTTTTCTTCCTCGGTATCGAAAGAAAAGTACTTCGTATCAAATCTGAAAATTGTTTGTTGTCGAAGTTGAAGACATGATTGCGAGAAGATCGCGTTTAAAGTTTTAACGTTTTGACTTCAGACTTGTCAACAAGGGACAGCTGCGCTGTCGATATCTGCCGTTTCTAAAATATTTCGCTGCGACCATCATACTTCAGGATATCATTCTAAAGACGTTAAACTGTCAAAAACTGCAAAAAAAAATTGGTTTTTTCACACCATCAGCCTAGGTAAGCCCCATAAATTTGCAAAAATTATAAAGTTATCAACATTTGTTTGCTCCAAAAAATGACCTTAAAAAAATGTTATAAAATTTTGCCTCTAAAAAATTGTTGTTGCATATCATTTTTGAGATTTTTATACATCATTTAAGCCAATAAAAAGAAATGGTCAACAATTTTTTTTTGAAACATATTGTCTCAAATTATGTTTTCGTTGTTTCCTACAAAATTTTTAAAATTGGAGTTACAAGCGCTGAAGGCCGAAGAAATACAGCTTTACCATTATTTCTTCATATGAGCATTTTATAAATAAATTAGAGCGAAATCAAACTGTCAATAATCTAATTTTATTAACATGGATGATGGAATACAAGGTTTAACATTAACACTTCAAGAATTTTACATAGTGACTGGAAGTCAACTCCAAACAAATTTCAAAATTTAACAAACGTTAAGTTCGAAATGATGAAAAAGACTGTGCACACGTGATATGAGGTAGTTTTTTAACATAATTCTTTCCACAAATGTTAGTTTAAAAATAAAAAATATAAAGGATTTGTGTAATTCTTATTCATTTTGTAAATCTTATCTTAGCTTATCCAAAAAATTACGTCGCCTTTGTCACGAACGTATACGTGAAAAATACTTTACTTTTTTTTGTTTATAACGCCTCCATATTTTCATAGTCTAAGGGCCGTTTTCTTCACCCTCCATTAAAATTAATGGCGCCATTATTCCAATATTTGGATTTCTTCACTTTCAATTAACTATTTTAACTGAAGCTGCCTCCATTAAATTTGACAGCTGGTTATTTAACTGAGCCATTAGTTAATAGGCCGAGCGAGTTCCATTAACGCTTCTAATGGAGCCATTATAGTAATTTTCTGTTTCTTGACATCTAATGTTGACATTTGTATTTTGTGTTTTTATTGAAATATAATTATTGAAAAGTGATTAAAAAGTGAAAATGGAACATATTTGGGATGATTGGAGTGATGAAGAAGATACAGAGCTAGTTGTGGAGAGACGGCAGTATAAAATGCAAGACCGCATCGACATGGGCAAATGGGACGACACAGATTTCATATATCGTTTCCGGTTGTCGAAGCCAACTGTAGCTATTATTTGCTATTATTATTGTTGATATTATTGCAGTTGTAAATCTGCATCTTTGACGAATCACATTCACATGTACTCGCCGATCATTTAATGTATGGTCATTTAAAGAATCGTTTTTAACTTTTAAACATACCGTTGCTTCAATTAAACCTTCTGAGCCGTTAAAAACCCTTTTGATTAAAGTAGCAGTCAGCACGATGCAAAACAGTCCATAGCACTACGAATGGATTTTTCAAATTTAAGAACCGCTCCGAATTGTCTCAGTTTCAAAAGTTCCAAAAAGTGTTCCGATTTTACGTGTTTCCTCGAGTGACATTTACGATGATGGTTTTCCATTTTTTGTTTAAAATCAAGTTTACGACGAAAGTAAGAATCAAGAACATTTTAAACCAAACAAAAGCGATTTTAGTGTATATGTTATTATTCAAGGTTCTAAAACAAACCTTTGGTGTAAAAATTCGAAATATGTCCCAAGAATTTCCTGCAGATTTACGTGGATTTGGATATACTTTTAATAATGACGGCAATAGTTGATTTATTTGTGTGTATAACTTTAATACGAATCTGTCGTTGCAGGACAATTACGGAAAATAAACCCCGAAACGGGTAGTCCTACAGATGAAGGCTTCGATTTCAATGTATCGAACGATCGCGAAAAGAACCAGAAGCATTACGAAGCCCTCGGAGAAGTCAGCGAAAACTTTTACTCAAGCGCAGATACTAAACGTATATTTTAGGTAATTACGAATCATGTTTATGAACTCCTTGAAGAAGCAGGACTAGAAAGAGTTCGTGTGCCGGAGAATGTTCCACAAGAGGAATCCACTTTCATATTTCTCAGTAAAAGAAATTTGGAGAAACCAAAAAAACTTCTCGTCTTAATTCATGGCAGCGGAGTTGTTCGCGCCGGGCAGTGGTCGAGGAGGTATTTGTGCGAACAGATTCGAATTAATTTTGCACACGCTCTTTTTCAGTTTAATAATAAATCACTCGTTGGATCATGGGACACAAATTCCGTATATCAAGAGGGCTCAAGAGCTCGGCTACGATGTTCTAGTCACAAATACAAATGACAATCACAGACTGGTGAATGGAGTGGTTACACGCATTCCTGGACATGAGTCGCCCACTGAACATGCGAGAAGTGTTTGGGAGCAATTTGTGCTAGGTTCTAATCCTGATTCTGTGGGAATCGTCGCCCACAGCTATGGTGGGGTAGTCACAGTGGATCTAGTAAAACTGAGCACATTCTCGTGTTTCATGGCACTTCTTAAAATTCATTTTAGGCCAACAAGTATACCGAATTTTTCAAGGAAAAGGTTTTTGCCATAGGCTTCACGGACTCTGTTCATTTTCTGGAGAACTGTGATGAGAAAGTTCGAAGTTTGCTGAAAGATATCACGAGGAATTTTGTAACTTCAAGCAAACCACTTAATGAAAAAGTTTCTACAAGGGACGACGACATTAGTTGTTTTTCTGCGGGTTTGTATAGACAATTTATTGAAAATTTGTATTGATTACTTCTTTATAGGACACACTAAGCACGAATGGACCTCTTACGCCTGTATGCCGGCTTTATTCGAGTTCCTCGAAAACAAGTATGACGATTTCTCGAAGCAAAGGTCTGGAAAGAAGCAAAAACTAGATCTTTAACTTTTCGTTTCAAGAATGAGTGATGTAAGAATGAAATACATGTGTTAATTTTTAATATAATAGTGAATCCCTGTGGACACCTGTTAACCCCTTTAAATAAACAATTCCTCTAATATGACATCGCAATGCTTGTATGTGAATTTTGCTGCATCGTAAATTTCCTGTAGATTTCCCTTGCCGTGGTAATTTACTGGAATTTTACCACCTGGAAAATTTCCGGAAGAAACTGAATTTTCGCAAACTTCGCCTTACCACCACCGGCAGCGCCACCGGGGATAAACTTTCAACTGTCAAGGTGATGACGCGGCCAAAATGGCGCGGATGCTGTCGTAGTTAGTCTTCTATTCTCTTTATGTTAGGTTAGGTGAGGTTAGGCCTTAGCCTTAGTTGACATTCTACTCGCGAGTTCATTATTTACCCATTTTATACAAAATGCAAAGTACCGAGAGTACTTTTTACGAAATGCGGACTGGTGGCCGACCTTTCCACAATTATTGGGACAGCGCCAATTTTGAACGAATTCGTGTTAAAGGGAGAGTGCAAGCTTTTTGTCTGATATGCAACAAAACACTGCAAAATACCGCGAAGGCAAGATTACAGCGTCATAGGTAAGTGACACTAGTAATTTACTCTGTACTTACACTAGTAATTTATGTGCTACAATAGTGCTACAACAAACTTCTTACAGAAATGTTTGCACAAAGATTGAGGAACAAAAAAAGCACCGAAAATCGTTACCGGAATGCCGAAATGATTATCCAGAAATCAAGGATGAAGAAATGAAGGTGAGAGACGCACAACCCTGTTCACCGAATATATTTGAATTGAAGATGAATTACGAAGAAAATACGTTTTTTTAAATTTTCTAGCACTCTGAAGTGAGTGAAGGTGAAGAGGAAATAAGTGAATTGCAACCCGTCGACCAGATCAAAGAAAATCAAAAGGTCATTTTGACTTCCGTGGAACCATTTTTAGATGACTGTATTTCAGATGAGCAATGTTACTCAACCACCAACTCAGGCATTCCGAACAACAATATTGATGAAGCATTTGCTGAATTTATTTTTGGGTGCAATGTTCCTCTTCTAGCAGCAGAATCTCCAATCTTCAAAACCTTCGTCAAGAGCCTAAACAATTCCTATAAACTTCCAACAACAAAGCAACTTTTGACTGTACTTTTAGATAGAATATCAGAAAAGTGTGATTACCGAGCAATAAATAAAAATGAGCAGAAATCCGAAGCTGTTTTGCTTCTGACTGGATTTAATCATTCCAACGGGGTTGTTGCGTGTTTACAAGATAGCGACGGGAAGAGATACTTTTTGAATTGTTGGGACTTTGAAGGCGACATTTCCGGAGAAATTGGTGCATCTGCAGAAGACTTAAATGGACAACTCGACCGAGTTACACAAATACTGCAAGAGTGCAAGCAGTTGGCGCTAAAGAATTTCAATTCCACAATATACGCAGCTGTTTTCGATGGCCTGGAAATAACGACAACATTTGACTCTATTTTGTGCACCACTTGCAACTGCCGAGAAGCAGATCTCTTGGCAGCTGACATCACTCATCGTGATCTTATACGTAATGTGGTGCAGATTCTGAAGGAGTTTAGATTACCAGAACGAGAAAGTGAGCTGATACGGAAAGGAGGATGCAAAATAATTTTACCTTGGGACAGGAAATGGTGCACTTATCGTGAAACGCTTCAATCTTTTCTCAAGAATTACAATATTATGACTTCAATGATTTTTTCATTAGATCTTTCAGAAAAATCGGAAATTCTTGAGAACTTTTTAAGTGAAAAGTTTGTCACCGAAATATGTACAACGGCTGAAGCGCTAGATTCCGTTTGTAAATTGATATACATTTGCCAAAAAAAGAAAACAACTTTGGCCGAGGCCACTGAAGAATGGCTTCGAATACAGTTGCCCGAGAAATTCAAAGACAGCCTGACAACAAGGAAGAAGGCAGTCCTAAGTCCGTGGGCATTAGCGGCGAACTACATAGATCCACGGTACAAAGGAAAACTTCTATCTTCAGATCAGTTAAGCGTAGTGGAGGATTTCTTTCTAGAGCATCTAAGTGCAGAGGCGTTGGATGATCTGTTTGCTTTCAAAGCGAATGCAGGAATTTTTAAAATTATGTCTGACAAGGAAATCACTACACCGACTACTTACTGGGGCTTGGCAGAACGAAAGCATCCAGATTTAGCAAAACTCGCCGG
This sequence comes from Leptogaster cylindrica, assembly GCA_963082835.1. NCBI lineage: Eukaryota > Metazoa > Arthropoda > Insecta > Diptera > Asilidae > Leptogaster > Leptogaster cylindrica. Next base: position 12,069,891 of record OY720107.1, on the reverse strand, counting down.
TAAATTGATAAAAATTCCGGCATCCTCGGCGCAGTTAGAAAAACTTTACACAGAATTTGTTAAAGTGCACGCACCAGTTCGACATATAATGAGCCTGGAGAAGCTCAGGGAGCTGCTGAAAGTATATTTCAGCTTGAGACTTAGTAATTCAATAACGGAATAAAACCGGTAAGTAGTTTTCGAAAAACTAATTGATGTTTTTTATTTAAAATATATTGGATTTAAAATAATTGTGCAGTTACATACGTATTGTTTGTGCTGCTTCGTAAAATTGTGTGAATCGCGTTATGTTTGAAATGTCTATGGAAATAAGCTTATTTGTACATTGGCAAGAAAATAAGAGCAGAAACAAAGGTTTCCTCTGTTAAATTAAGTTTTTGATACACTTAACTTTTGATTTCAAAATGTTAACTTCTTAAAACAAAATATAGTGTATTTTAAAACAACATGTCTTAAGTTTTCAATCAAAAGTAAAATTCAAAAATTAATATTGTATACGTTTACTTAAATTTCGTTTCTTCACTTAACATTTTGAACTTTGAATTTCTTCATTACATCGAACCAACACTTTCACTGCTACTCTCTTACATATTATATATGATGTTCTTATGATTAACCAGAGTTGTTGAATTCAAAATTTACTGTAATATAATTGAATCTTTTTTGCTATATGTAAAAATTAAGTTTCCAGTGAATTAATGAACTCCTTTAAAACTGCTTCCAAAGTCTTTTATTTTTTAGTTTACTTGGAAGATGTAAGTTTATACAATAAAATTTTATGAAGAATATAACAAACAAATAAAACAAATCAATTGTTGAATGTTGTTGCACAACATCCAGAACTACAAGAAAGTTCGTTCTGAACTTTTAAGTCACCTGTCTTCGCCTTATTTGAGAAACACTTGTGAAGTGGCATTGTGAATAATTTAATAGTTTTTATCGAACCGGATGGGATGATTGATTTATTTGCTTGTTGTTTTACTCTTGTCCTTTAAACACTTTATCTCTAATGAGCCAGCAAATCAATAATAAAAATCTGATGCAAGAAAAGTTGTTTAATTATGCTATTCCGAATATATTAATTCAATTTAGATGTTAAATTGTTAGTTATACTATTCTCTACATATTAACCAACACTTTGACTGCTCCACATTTTTGGTCATTTAATGCGGTTTCAAATGCTTCGTTGACCTCTTGCAATTTGAATTTATGACTAATTAATTGGCAGACAGGAATCTTACACGAGCTGAGTAATGATATTGCCAGTGGGAACCTAATGACAATAATTTAAAATTGAAAAGCATAGAAATTCCAAAGTATTCTCTCGTTAAAGAATTACTGCTGCTTACATATTTACAGATCCAAAGCTTGGTGTAACTGCAATTTCCTTTCGGAACATTTCAAAAATATTCACGCTGGCACACTCTGACTCAACTCCAGCGATCAAGCTTAAGCCACCCGGCTTTAAAACCATTGTAGCGACATTCAAGCTCTTCGTACAAGCTGAACAGTGAATAATAACATTTGGAGCCTTGTCCTGGCCGTGCACCTTCAAAATCACATCTGCGATCTCACAGGCGTTCATGCCCTCGTTTATTAGTATCATGTTGTCCACATTAAAGGACTTCGCCAAGCAAATGTTTTTCCTTCTGCTGCCTGCAGAAACTCAGTAGAAACCACCAAATACCGCAAAACTAAAATTTCATTTTTTACCAACTATGCAGATATTTGCAGCACCCAATGCTCTGGCACATAACACTGTCGCCAGGGCAAGGGGGCAGGATCCCATGACTACCACGTTCGACTTCGCAGATATTTTGGCCGTGTAGCAAGCCTGCAGCGCTTGTGCGATTACCGGAATCAGGGCGCCTTCCTCAAGCGTGATTTCCTTTGGCAACTTGTAGCAGAAGTCAGCAGGGTGCACACTGTACTTCCCCAGGAATCCGTTGAAGAATGTCTCAGAACACAAGTTGTACTTACCCTCCCTGCAGTACTCGCAGACTTCGCAGGGGACGCAGGATTCGACCGTCACACGATCGCCGATCTTCAGATGCTTGACGTAGTTCCCAAGCTAAATTAAACAATTACAGGTATGAGCGTAGTATTTACAAAACGGCCAACTCTTCTACTTGTTCCACAACTCCAGAGGCTTCTTGACCCAAGTTCAGCATACTTTTCTCTCCAGTTTCGTAAACATGCAAATCGGATCCGGAAACACCAACCGAATGAACTTTCACCAGAGCATCTGAAAGGGAAAGTGTAAATTAACGATTGCGCATGCAATGTAGGAACTTTACGATCTAATATACTAATCACATATGCGTGTATGAGTGTATGAGGCTATTCAGTGGATTTATGATCTAGCAAATTTGGTTTTTGTTTCGTGGTACCAACCGCAATCTCCAACTTCCGGCATAGGGAGCTTGCCCAGGCAGAGCTGCTTGCGATCGAACACTTTCACGACTGTGTTCATCCTTGTATCCTGTGCTTTGTTACAGCCAAGCTTTTTTGGGTCTCCTGCCCTGGTGGTCTCCTTCTTTTGGCAGCACGACATGGCTACAACAGGCAAAGTTGTCGATCGGGGGTAGAACGACTTAACATCATCAGCGCTTCTCGACTCCAGGCGGTTCTCCCTAACCACTTTTGAATTGTCCTTGGGTCTAGACTTATATAAATTATATGCTGCCGATGAAAAGCATTTCTTGTCGCCATTTTTGAACGGAGATGGCATTGGAGCCCTTGTGCTTACAAGTTTATTATCGGGCTCTTTTTCATTTTTCACTTGCATTTCCAGGGGACCTTCAATTTCAACTGTGACAAAATCATTGATGTCCTCCTTCGGGGAATTTATCCATGAGGGTGTTGAACAGGACAATGAATTCTGAAGTTGATTTATAATATCTTTATTCATTGACACGTTAGTAATTTCTATATAAACATTCTTCGACAAGCATATTCTTATGGTTTGCACACTGCGGTCGTTGCTTTCATCAATTTCCGACATTTTCTTATCAGGCATTGATTTGTCTTTCTTCTCAGAACTTTTGGAAAACTGTCCACAGTTTATTTTAGAGTCCGTTCTTTTATGTGATAGTTTATCGGAATTTTCGAAAATCTTTTTCTCAGAATCCTGGGAAAGCGGTCCACAGTTTAATTTTGCCTCCTGTTTCTCCTGCGTTTTACTAGCTAAATTTTCAGAAATCTTCTTCTCAGTACCTTTTGAAAACCGTGTGCAGTCTATTTTGGGCTCCTTTTTCTCTTGTGCTTTACTAGCGGAACTTTCACAAATCTTCTTCTCAGGACCTTTTGAAAACCGTGTGCAGTCTATTTTAGGTTCCTTTTTTTCTTGTGCTTTACTAGCGGAACTTTCACAAATCTTCTTCTCAGGACCTTTTGAAAACCGTGTGCAGTCTATTTTAGGTTCCTTTTTTTCTTGTGCTTTACTAGCGGAACTTTCACAAATCTTCTTCTCAGGACCTTTTGAAAACCGTGTGCAGTCTATTTTAGGTTCCTTTTTCTCTTGTGCTTTACTAGCCGAACTTTCACAAATCTTCTTCTCAGGACCTTTTGAAAACCGTGTGCAGTCTATTTTAGGTTCCTTTTTCTCTTGTGCTTTACTAGCGGAACTTTCACAAATCTTCTTCTCAGGACCTTTTGAAAACCGTGTGCAGTCTATTTTAGGTTCCCTTTTCTCTTGTGCTTTACTAGCGGAACTTTCACAAATCTTCTTCTCAGGACCTTTTGAAAACCGTGTGCAGTCTATTTTAGGTTCCCTTTTCTCTTGTGCTTTACTAGCGGAACTTTCACAAATCTTCTTCTCAGGACCTTTTGAAAACCGTGTGCAGTCTATTTTAGGTTCCTTTTTCTCTTGTGCTTTACTAGCGGAACTTTCACAAATCTTCTTCTCAGGACCTTTTGAAAACCGTGTGCAGTCTATTTTAGGTTCCCTTTTCTCTTGTGCTTTACTAGCGGAGCTTTCACAAATCTTCTTCTCAGGACCTTTTGAAAACCGTGTGCAGTCTATTTTGGGTTCCTTTTTCTCTTGTGCTTTACTAACAGAACTGTCGAGAATCTTCTTCTCAGAATCCTTAGAAAGCGGTCCACAGTTTATTTTTCTCTCCTGTTTCTCCTGCTTTTTACTGGCTAAGTTTTCAGAAATCTTCATCTCAGGACCTTTTGAAAACCCTGTGCTTTCTATTTTGGAGTCCCTTTCCATGTTTGTTTTACTAGCAGAGTTTTTATCGGCACTTTCTTTATCCTTTTTATCCGAATCTTTAAAAAAGTTTGACCAATCGAGTTTTGAATCTGGCGCGCATTTATCAAGTTTTCCTTTATCCTTTTTCTCAGAACTATTGGAAAACTGAGAGTGAGATTCGGGACGAACGGATGTGTTTTTCTCAGACTCTTTGGTAACTTTCGAACAATCGAGTTTGGATTGGTTTTTGATAATATTTTTGCTAACAGATTTTTCTTTGGCATCAGGAATTTTGCGAACGCACTTTTTTTTCTTCAAACCTTTGGGAATCTTTGAACAATCGAATTTAGATTCCGTTTTGATATCCACTTTGCTCACTGATTTTTCTTTGGCATCAGGTGTTTTACAACTTTCATCATCGAGGCATATTAAATACGATTTTCGTCTCTGAATCATGTCCTTAGCTTCGGATGCTTTAATTTTTTTGCGAATGCTACTCAAAAGGTTCGAATGCATGAGTTTTTGATATTCTTCAAGTTCACCAACAATAGTTCGTTTTTTAAATGAGATTCTTGTTATATCATTATTATTCTCAACACTCGAGAGCATTTGAAGCCTTGCTTCCATGGAAATGTCCTCACTTTCAGGTGTACTTTGATCCTTAGCTAAATTCGCCGAGTTGTTCAATTCAGGAATGGATTTGATTTCTGGTTGAGATGTTGGAACTGATATTGCACCTCGTATATCCTTATCTTTAAGGGCAGGACGTGCAGTGCTCTCGATCTGGCTGCAACTCTCTGCAATTGCGGCCCCAGCCACATTTGCTGTAACGGCTGCCAGCAAATGGTTGAATCCTTCTGATTTCAAATCATTCAAATGGTCGAAATTCAACCCGTTGGCATTGAGACTAAGAATCCCTCTTACTTCAGCAGCAAAGTCCAACGCCAATATTCCCTTTGGGTAAGATTTATCATTGGAGGGGTTCGCTTGGTGTTCGGGCTTACCATCCATCAGCGCTTGCAAGGACACTCGCTTCTCTTCCTCTGTGTTTGCATCACTACGGTTTGTATTGTGCTTGTTCTGCATGAAATTTTCTACCAATTCGTTTATGTTTGGAATGTCCACTTGTGCCTCCACCTCCAAAGCGGATATCGACATTTTGTCAGGATGGAACTTTTGATTGGGGTTATGTTGAATACTGATCAAATTCTTTGTTAGTAATGTTTGCGCATCCGCGGCGTTGAATCGTTTCTTCCAAGAAGATGACGGCTCCTTGTCCTCCGATTGTGCCAAGTCCACCTCTGCTTTATGCTCGTATATTGCAACCGGCATTTGTATTACTCGTTTGGCTTTCAAGTTGGTTAAGTTTGCGGTTGCAGTGTGCCCATTTAAAATGTTTTTCGTGATCTCTTTGTTTTGGAATGCGTCCACAGGAATAATGGCCGCACTTGAGGATTGGCCATCATTCAAACCTTCTACCTCACTGTTCGGAGGCAAATGCAGAATCAACACTTTTTTCGGATGAAGACTACGCGTTTTTGTCGTATCTTTTTCGAGAGAAGTACCTACGTCCACATTTGCATGAGAATTTAAGGATGTGTGCTCTCTATATGACGAGAAGTGGTTTTGAGGATCTAATTGGTTTTGTTTTGATAAGTTTTTTACGCACAATTTTTGGGTGATTTTTCCTGCTAAAAGCGAACGGGTTTTTCGTTGTCTGAGAACCTGCAAGCGAAAAACTGTTACAAAATTTTATTTTATAAACTATTCTTTTTAATATTTTACGTTTATAATTGGTCGAATTAGTTCCATGATATTATTAGTTCTCGTTGAAGTACAGGAATTTGGTATAAAATGCGAAAAATTTTTAATTATCTTTCTGCCAGTGGCTAAAAACCGGATATTAATTATTATAATCAAAATATGAATTTTGTTCAGACATTTACAAAAATCAAAAAAAATTTATTTTTGAGAAAAGATTGCTATGATTTTTAGAAAATGTGTTTTCCTACTGCAATTTTGGATGCAAAATCAATTTCGAGTTTCAAATGTTCTCTTTTAAAATTTCGTTAAAAAAAAAAATGTCACATTTAATTTGCAATCTTCTAGTGCTATTAAAGTTTTTTTAATTGCAACCAAGCGCCTCTAGCTGTGAGCGCGCAGACTTCTATCTTATGTCTATCGCTATGCGCCTCAATGTATACAATGAATGGACCAAACAATGCAATTATTGAAATTGAAACAGAGAGCAGAAGAAACAGTTAAAACTAAAATTTTCAAAATTCGGCGCTCATGTCCGTGTTTGAGTCCAAGGTTTCGGAAGTTATATTAACTGAACTGACATTTTTGAATTCTAAAAGGATAAATTGTATAAATCAATTGTATAATTATATGTATATAAGTTATATGTTGTTCACAGCAGGCAACAGAACTACGCGTGCGCGGAACATATAATTGTACTAGATTGTACTTCTGAATTTGCGTTGTGAATGTGTTAATTCCGTGAGAAATAATAGATCATTCTAATTTTACCCTCTCTTCGAGCTGGTCAAATAATAATAAATAATAGATCATTCTAATTTCTACCGGCCCCGAATTCCTTAATTTCTAGTACAATTTCCGCCTGGAAAAATATAATAGATCATTCTTATTTGTGCGATTTTCTGGATCCGGTGAAATATACTCTTTAATGCCTGCAGTATTTTGCAGCATTCACTGCTTGATCCAGATCTCATTACCGTATTAACTATTCTACTCACTGAAGCAGCATCGAGCAGAATAACGGACAACAGTAACGAGTAGTCCCAACAGTTTGCTTCCACAAATATCTGGAGTAAATACCGAATTTGTACTTCAAGTTTCTGCGGAATGTCCCAGGATTACGGGCAAATGTCCCAAATGGACGGCATCCTCTCCCAGGAATCTAATTACCATGTAACTTTTTTCATTTTCATTTAAAACGCATTCGATTATAATTACTTTTTTTTATAGGTGATGGGAGATCCAAAAACGAACTATGGTCTAACAAATTCAAGTCAATTCTCGCAACCCTATTGATAATTGTAATTGAGAATTGCAAAAGGCTGCGAAGTTGGATCGGTCAAGGCTTTCAAGATGAAATTGCAACAAGAGTTAAACCGCGAAACATTTGATTCATTCATTCAGCGATGGTCTCATAGGTTGATGTCGATCGAAAACTTGTACAAGTGGTTATTTCCTGACCGAGAGAAAACAAATCAAAGAAAATTATAAGAAATGGTTAAAAACACGAAAATGAATATAAAAAAAACTACAAACATTGAACTGAAAAAAATGAATGGCAAGACGTTAACTTACTGGCGAGACGAGAAAAGGAGGAGGTGTTTGGAAGTCTCGTTATGTGATGCTGGGGAATCGCCAAAATTGCGTGGAGGTCCCAGAGAATATTGCAGTAAGCTGTTCCCCTACTTTCAGTAGTCAAAAATAGGAAGTTTCAGGGAATTTCAGCCAAAAAAGCACGCGAAAGACCTTAATAAGAATTTTTGCCCCAAAATCTTTGCTATTTTGAAGTAAATTTGCAATATTTTGGAAATTTTAATACGATTTGATCTAGAGTGATTACTTTTGCGCGAACCTGTGAATACATAAATCAAGAAAGACAATTGCAAGAAACTCAAAAAGGGGTTCGAAGAAACAAAGAAAAGGAAACAAGCAGAATTGGGAACCAGGGAACATTGTTGCTAGACAATGAAGATTAAAGAAGTTGCTAAGCTTTCAAAATGCAGGAGAAATTGAATCAAAGAGCACACACATGTACACACAACACTCGTCCGTTCTATTAACTAAGAAACGACAAAGCTTTTTGTTATGTATGCAAGATATTTTTGCAAATAACAAAAAGGTCGTATTGGTTAAAGTAGTAAAGAACTATCCTGTTTGCTTCAAATCTCATCGTCTTTTGCAAATAGTCATCAGAGCGAGTGAGCCCGCAAGCAATTACAAATTTCAACCACAATTTTGCATCTTGTGTGAGCACAGCTTTTATTGAAACGGCGATATAAACTTTCGATCAGCTGTGAGATCGTAAGCTATTTCCCCTCAAGCAATGTTTTCGCATGCGAGAACAGACATAATTCGAACGATTTTGAATTGGTTTTGATTTACTACGATTCATTTACGATGGTTTGTTGAATGTATTAAAATTTTGAACTGTCTTGCAGCAAATTGAATAGATTTTATTAGATATTTTTGTAAATAATTAAGTAAATTATAATCATACATTTTTAATCCTAGATTTTTTTGATATATATAGATTATGTACTGTGGAAATGTGTAATGGGTAAAAATCGGGTGCAGAAAACTACATTATTCCCAAGTAACATAACATTTTTTATTGTGATTAAAATTATTTTGTAGTACAAAATCACTATAGTTGTAAAATTCAAGTCGAAGCAAACCTTAAATTACAAAAAAGAAAACATTAACAATCTGTAACATTACACATTAACCTGTTTACAAACAGAACGTAATTAATGTTTTGCTTTGATACTGTGCTTAAAAGCAGTGAAAAAAGCAATTTAAAATTTATTTCAAAGAGAAGTAAAACGAAAACGCTTTCTTTTATTATTACAAGATTCAAGTAATCCCGCCAAACATTTTGCGCCCAATATGTGAACATCATCGTTCCGTTTCATATCCTTCTCTAGCAAATGGCATTCTGTTGCTGTCTAATTTTCCTGTCGTTGATGTCGACAAGATGTCCAAGTGTAGTAGTAGTTAGTGCAGTACTTCACGGAACGCGCGAGAAATCAAATTTTCAGAGCTTCAGTACTATCCGCGGAGTGATGAGTGAGGTGTCGCCGTAAAGCCATTGGCGTCACAGAGCCAATTTGTAATGTTTACAAAAAATTGTTTAAAAAAGCTATGTAAAAAATACAAAAAATACAACAGCACACAGTGTAAACGTGGATAACTAGAAGAATTCCGTTTAATGACTTCATTTGTGCAGTGAGAAAACAAAAAAACATCGTTTCTAGAAGCTCTTTTCATTGAGTGATTTTTTTACATACAACATCAATAAGTAATTTAATGTTTGACAAACACACTAGAAAAAAGATAAAAAAGGAAGAGTTGTTTGTTAAAGCAAGTTTTCCCGCCACCACCGTTATTCGGCGCGTTTGCTCCGCCGGAGCGTCTTGCATCTCTTCTCGGTGGCAATAAATCTTAACAGGTGAGTCAGTGTGATTTCTATTGAAAATTATTGCCACAGGAATTGCGACGAAGTATGATGATGAAATCCGAAAGGAATCAAAACAAGCGGAAAAGCCACCACCACACACGTGATTCCAGTGCGTATAAAAAAGTGCGTCCGAAGAAGATGCGGAAATTGAGAGTGTTTACAGTGTCAAATGCCAATGCGGGAAATTGTTTGATTTTTCCAAATCTTTCTCGTGTAGTGGAAGAGCAGCACATTTCGTTTGACGAATCCCCAATAAGAAAAAAAGAAGGTCATAAACGTTTTAGACAAATTTACATTTTATTATTTAATAATGAAAGAAAAATAACAACAAAATTGCGGTAATACGTAACTGTTGCGTAAAAAACCATGTCCTGTGGATATTTATGTTCCAGTTGAACATAATGTAGTACAGTTAATAAAAAATGCGAAATCTTGTTTGATAAATATTTCGGCATTTTTCTTGAAATCATTTTCAAATGTTGACACTTCTTTGTTTTCATTTCTCTAAATTTATTTTTACAAATGGCTTACAACAAAATACGTCAATCTTACTCCCACAAAACATTGCTCAATGGTTGTTTTGTCTTCTCCTTCATTTTTCTGGTTGTTTTTGCAATTATAGTGACGAAATTGATAACGACGTCATCATTAATGGATTGTGGCGATTGCGCAAACTCTGTGACCGCTTTTGCAGAGACACTACGATGTTACATCGTACACAAATATTTATTTCGTTTGTAGCGCAATTTACGTTTGGAATTTTCGAAAGGAAAATCGAAAAACAAAAAATGTATGAACAGCAATGAAAATTCTCGAAATTCAAAAATAAGTTCTGAAAATATATTTTCGTTGCTTCTTTGTTTAGAATGGAAAGAACCAAAGAAATAAAAACAACTTTTTTACAACGGCAGAGCTTAAATTTTCCTAGAGGGTATCATTGATTCCCACTCGTGCTTAAACATTGTATTGAAAACAAACACTTAACTTATGAAGAGCTTTCATTCAGCAAAAATGTAAACAAATTTTAATTCTTGGCGGTCGTTTACTCCTGGAGTCCTATGAGCAACAGCAAAAAAACGAAGAGGGAAATTAAATGAATCTGAAGAAATGTCAACGACAAAAAAAAAATTTACCCAGGAATATTATTACAGTGCCGGGTAAACCCGGTGCGGAGACAAAACCGGAAGCAAAAGTACAGGGAACGTTGCCGGCCGGGGGAAGGCGTAATACTTCTACAACCTTCGGATCTACTATAAACCTGGTTCTATTCGTTTTCCATTTTAGATTATGATCCAAAGAATATAGAACAGAACGAAGGCAACTCCAGTTGGGATTGAGAAGGGACTCCCGGACGTTGTTGTTGACAAAAACATGTTACCGTGCCTTATCAGTTTTCTTGAGGAACACGAGTCCCGCTTTTTGGCCGGGATGAAGAGATGTTGCAGAGGACCGCTTTTCCATCGATCGGGATATGTAAAATCAAAAATTTACCACTTCTGTATTCGCAAATCTGGGACGAATTTACACCGACCTTTAAATCGTACTTCCTTAAGCCGTTTTCAATTTAGGGGTCTCTGGTGAGGGCAAGATTTCTTGGAACAGTCTCTAATCAGAAATCGATTTCAATTTATTTTAAGATTCAGGACACAAATAATGGTTTCGACAAACATGTTATCAACATCGCCACAACCAATTGTCGTAACTGTTGGGGCATAAACATATAGGGTTAAATAAATCTTTTAATAGTGAGTTGCATCAAGAATCAAGGAAGGGGAACTAAGCAGCCTTCTAGTCGATGCCGAGGGAAGAAAACATTAAATTTACTTAATTTATTTCCCATAAAAAATAACGATCACAAAACATAACTTCAAAGCATTTACACAACATGAAATATTCATTGCATACATTAAACTATTCAATTAAAATGGTCGACATTAAATAGAAACCGGAAATTAATATCCTAGTGTTGTTTATTGCTTATTAACACTGTAAGGCAATAATGAATTTACGGCTCCACTGATCCCTTTTTTCCGTTAAGGAAAGGGGGAAGAAGCCCCCTTTTCTGCACGCTGCTGTACTCTCATATTATATGTTAATTGCTCATTACCAAAATTAAACGCCAATTGCGATTGTTTAATGTTTATGTCGAAGATATGAGCAAAGATATTGAGCACGTGAACACCACTACAGAGAGCCCCCCGCAAGATCAACAAAAACCGAAGCTCGACTTCCGTGTTTCTTGATTATTTTCTCGTTTTTAATTTATAAGATTTTTGTGGAAGATTGTAAAAATCATTAATTTGCTGGATTCTCATGAAAGTGTAGTGAAAAAAAAAACGGATGGAGATGTTAAGGGCCAGTGAATTAATAAATTTGGATTTTAAAAAAAATAACAAGCAAAATATGTTTTAAAATAATAATAAAATCATCATACCGTGATAGAACTGATTAATCTAAAAAATCAAGAACCAAGTAGTAATTGGGTTTGGTCTCCAAAAGGGGAGCAATGCTGGAAGGGAGTTCGGGGCGAGGAATGCCAGCAGACAGACCAAGATAACGATGATTCAGGCTGCACTGCACAATTGGCGATGCAAGTAGTGCTGAGTTCCCCAGACCTGGAAATTATGACAGGTGAATAATTTTTCGAACCGTTTGCCACCTTCCGATCATCGAGTCGACAGAGGAGTCATCATCCTGATGATTATGATCCATGCTCAACGGTCGCGCGGTGTACAGCATTTCGATATTTCGAGGCCGGCAATTGTCGGTGGTCTTCCGAAGTGGGACGCAAGAGCGCAATAGCCACCGAATAATTTAGCCACCTTCGTTAATTAGCGTCTGGCATAATTATTCAATTGTTAAAAAGGAAAGGAGACGGAAAGGAAGTAGAGAGAAATGTGCCGCCTCCTCTGCATTCATTTTGTAAAAACGAATATAATAATAATAATCATCGGGGTTTAGGGGAGCATAATGCAATTATGTGTCACGCAGCTGTTGGTCGACGGCTTCTGTGCAACATTGTTGTTCCTAGCCCGGATGGGATTATCAGTTCAATGTTAATAAGCTTCTAATTATTCTGACATTTATTCTTAATTAATTGTGGAATTATTTAAGGCGTAATTTCGCCATTTCGCTGTTCCATAATTTAGAGTTTTATGTTTCTTCTTTTTCGACCACACACCGAAGTAATTTCATTCCCGCATTAACTGAAAAAACAAGAGTAAATAAATAAACTTAAACACTCCCCCTGCCGGGACCCCTTCGCAGAGTATGCCACTTCCTCCTCGTGCTTTACTAGCAGGTGTCAAGTCAATAAGCCTAATAAAACAGTCAACCAAATTCTGGTTACCCTTAATTTTCATCGGTTTCGTGTGGTTTGTCGGGTGGAGCAGGGGCAGGGCAGTGGTGGGCTTTTGAAGCCACTTCATCGCGTTGACCCCAATTATATTTTCGGTTACACTATGATAATTAAATGAACGTCCTCCCCAGAAATGTTTGGTGTTTGTTACTTGCTGCGAATGTCTCTCGACATTCTTTCATTTCGGGCTTGCATTTTCGGGTCGCGGAGCTACCCTAAGAAGTTTTGCTCCTGATTACAGTTCACCTGGAAATTCTATTTAATCAACCCTTTCGAATCATTCATATTCCCGGTGCTATTCCGTTACTTGACTACTTCGGCAAGCAATAAAAACATTCCCACATCTCAAAAAAAGAAACACGGGACGCAGGTAACGAAGCCCAACAAATTCAAATGGTGCAATAATGGTTTCTCGCGTTTGATTAGCATTCACAGCAAATCATTCTTCCACCGGCTTCAGGATAATTAAGAGCCGAGGAAAGTCCTGAAATGTTTCAGGTGAGGAAATTATTCAGCACACGAATCACTCGGTCATTCGGGGCGATCAATTTTTTCCCAGAACATTCACAAAATTTTTAACTGCGAAACATTTTCTGTACAGAACAAATTCTGTTCCCTTCTTTGGTTAGGGGTAGACTTGAAACACCCCAGACAGCGGGTGAATGTGGGGTTTTACCCAGTACCTATTGCCTATGAGTTATGTCCTTTGGCAGGGGAATTACATTTTAGCAGGGTTCGGAAACGCACACTCGCGTGCTCACTTGGTCACGTGCGATAAATTCGTGAGTTCTTTAAACGCACATACTCATGAGCCGTGTGCGCCTTTCTTACCCATATTACTCACGCACGTGAGTGAGTACTGAGTAGTTCAAAGTAAGCCACCGCACACTCACGTGCGTGAGCAAAATTGCCAAGAAAAGCGCACACGCACACGCTGATGAGTATGTGCGTTTCAAGCACACACGAGTCTGTATAGTTGCTCGTGTGAAGCGCACGTGAGTAATACTCACGAATTGAGTAATTGGGGGAACGGTGGTGCGCACAAAAAAGGATGTATGAAATTTCTTCTTGTTAATTCCTGTTCTTAGTTCTTTCAAGTTTAAAAAATTAATGTTTCCTTTTTTACTTATTTATTTGAAAATTGTAAATCATTTTGATGATACTGAAATAACTAAAAATTCTAAGAATGACACTGGTTAAAGGCCTATTTCTTCTTAATTTTCTAAATTCTAATTTCGGTCCCCTTGTTGATAACATCATCAAAAATGGAAGGGCTTCGTTACCATAATATACATTCATATAATTATGAAGGACGAGCACTGCTCGATGGAGGTAAATATGAAAAATCTTTGGGGAAACAAAGTTCGGGTCATTTTACTACAACATTATAAAAAAAACCTAAGAATAATTTTGCAAAATTGTCCTGCACGGACCACCGATCACATCGTAAAACCATAAAATGCTTGGGTTAAATAAAGGAACATTTCCTAATTGCAGGATTTCCCATTACAGGCCTTCAGTAAAAGAAAAATTTACCAGTCATTTGAACAACTGTTGGCTAAAAAGCAAGTATCACATTACCGCCGGAGTCAGACCATACGATAAACGTCATATTTATAAGGAAAAATTTTTGTGACATCGAGTCACACGATAAGCAAAAAGCGGTCAAGTGCGAGTCGTACTCGCGCACGAAGGGTTCCGTACCTCAAAAAATGGCGTTTTTTGTATGGGAGCCCCCTTTAAATATTTATTTTATTTTAATTTTATTATTTATTATTAAAGTAAAAATACAACTGAGTATTTTGTGAATATTTCAAGTGCCTACCTGTTGCCATTATTGATATCGAGCAAAAAACTCGCGTTTGTTGTATGGGAGCCTCCCTTAAATATTGATTTTATTTTGTTTTTAGTATTTGTTGTTATAGCGGCAACAGAAATACATAATTTGTGAAAATTTCAACTGTCTAGCTATCGCGGTTCTTGAGATACAGCCTGGTGACAAACAGACGGACCGACGGACGGACAGATAGCGAAGTCTATGAATCAGCTATGCTAAGCGACCAGACTAGGGAGCCACTAGAAATTAATGTTTCAGAGTATTATAAAAAACGTCACTTGCACTTGCTGTTCCTGCTTCCCAGGTATCTTGTTCATTTAGTACTCACAAAACTGAGAACAAAACAAAACTATCAAAAAAAAAATCTGTCAAACATATTGTTAACAAAATTAAATTTTGAATTACTTAGATTTACTAATTTAGATTTTATTGAAACTGACGTTGGTATTAAACATTAAATTTTTAATCTTGAAAGAACTAAGAACAGGAATTAACAAGAAGAAATTTCATACATCCTTTTTTGTGCGCACCACCGTTCCTTAAATTACTGACTTCGTGAGTATTACTCACGTGCGCTGCTCACGAGCAACTATACAGACTCGTGTGCGCTTGAAACGCACATACTCATGAGTCGTGTGCGCTTTTCTTGACAAGTTTGCTCACGCACGTGAGTGTGCGGTGGCTTACTTTGAATTACTCACTCACGTGCGTGTGCGTTTTCAACATCGGGACGACTCACGCTCATACCCACGAATTTTTCGGAAACGCACATGAGCCGTCAGTCGAAAATGAGTTGTGAGCCTTTGGTGTGCGCACGCGAGTGTGCGTTTCCGTACCCTGGATTTTAGTGAAGTGCTTTCCACTGGTTTTTTGTGCAAAACATTTATACTACATGTTTTTGTTTTCCTTACATTTCGTCTAAGTATTTATTATTATATTAGTTGCCGAATATAATTTGCGCGATCTAAAAAAGTAAAATTGCCAAGCTAGTGAATTGGGCTAAGCCCACAACTACATCGCCAAATTTATCACCCTTTTTACAAAATCTCTCCTTCTTGGTAAGCCACGGTTACATCAAGGCGAACACTTGCGATGCGAACATTCACTGGTGTTTGCACTGGTTCATTGGTTCGCTAGCGCTTTCGAACACTGCAGAACGGGTGCAGTCACACTAGAGGAAACACATTCGATTCGCTGTTGCTCCACAAAAAATGGAGCACTTGCGAAAGCGAATATACGCCTACCAAGCACTAACGAAGGAGTCCGAACGGCGTTCGCTCCCGCTCGAGGTGCTGGTCTGACCACAGCGAATTTCGCATTCGCTACTGCTCGTTCGCAAGTGTTCGCCTTGGTGTAACCGCGGCTGTAGGAGAACGCGGCTTTTAGCACGCACTGTTGGAAAATATATTAAATTATAAGGTTGCGCAATGAAATGGGCGGTTTTTTGTGTCGGTAATTGCTTAGAGAATGGTTTGTTCTTTATGTAAAGGTAAACATCTTGGCTTCCGCAGAAATGTCCTTTTTCCGTTTCTAACGATCCAAAAAGCAAATGTTGGGGGGAGAAAATGCATTTATGATAATTATTGTTATTTGGATTTGGCTCCACATTATCCCTGCAAGTGGTTCTCCTTTATTGGTTCTTGGTTTCCGCAATTGGACTTATTGCAGTTCTGTCCCAGTTCGAGTTGCTTATTTTCTCCCCCTTGAATAATTCTGCCCTTCGAATCGAAGGCGTATGCTTTTAAAAAATGCGGATATAATTTTGCCAATTTATCACTTTACATTAGCCACTCATTAACTCAAAATCATCAAAATAAGTTTCTTCATCTGAAACGCTTAATTGGGGTCAATGCTATGTGAATAGCTGAAAGCGCTTGATAAAGTTCGCATATCGGCCCCAGAAGTAGTAAATGGGGTAACCAGAATGTTGTTGACTATTCTATTGTAGTTTATTGACACTACCAATTTCTCATCATGTGCGTAAAAGTGTGTGCGGCATTTTTTCTTTTTCGTCCACTTCGGAATGTTTGTTGCAAATGGCTATGGAAATATCTGTGAAAATGATTTCCTGTCTCTTTCTGGGGTCTTTGCGCCAGTAAATCTGTTTACACAAAATTAATTTGTTTTGTTGACGGATATTACTAATCCGCATTTTCTACATTGTGGAAAATTACATGAAGAATACAAAGATTTTGTTAAGACGATAGATACTTCCACAAAAAAAAAAACGAGAAAGAGATCCTGGAGTGGAATAGAACAGCAATTAATTACTTAAACCAAACGAAACCAAGAAATCCCTACCAAAACATTTTTCTTCTCGAACCCCAGAGGCAAGTTCCAGTTCCGATTTTGTTTTTCGTATATTCATGGATCTGGCAAGACTGCAAAGCATTGCAAACCTAGCTTTTTCAACACAACAATGCTGCTCTGGGTATGTGTGTGTATGTGACTGTTCAACAATATATAATCGCTCTATTACTTCCTTTGCGCCAAGTGAAATCCAGCAGCATTATTGCAAGTTCATGTTGTTTACAGCAACGTTTCTTGTTTTTTCTTTGTAGTCAACGTGCTAACTACTTCCTATAAATTTTTCCTAATTTTAACAAAAATTTATTCGAATAAAATATAATTAACTAACTATCTTTCTAAAACTCTAACTTTCTCTTTCACACCTCCATTACAACGTCAAACTTTGGCTTTTCAAGTGCAAAGGGTTACAATATATGTGTATAACAATTTGTAGATATTTTCCCCGTGATTTCAAATAAAAAATATAACGTTCTTGTAGCGTTAAAAGTGCTCCAAAAACCGAAAAAAATAAATATCAAGAGCATTTCCAATCCCTAAAATGTGTGATGTGCAACCCCTTCGGGAACGTAAAATGACATATAAAAGGAGGAAACTAAGATACAACAAAGAAAGAATTTATTTTACTTATCCAAAACTACCTACATATTAGCGTAATTGAATACTGCATCGATTTAAAGAAATGCAACTCATTAGTACGATGTTCGTAAGAAAGACTAAAGAAAAAATAATAGAAGAGTGAGTTTTCCCATTGTACTGTTCTTCTGGCAATGATGTGGAAGAGAGGAAATGAGAAAAAATCAGGGGAAAGTGCTGAATCACAAGTGCTGAATCACAGGCAAAGATGCTTTTTAACATCAACGAGTAACGACGCTTGGCGCTTGGGCCTTGGCGACAGTTTTGCGGCGGTTTTGCAGTTTTTCTCATGTACAAATTCAGTTTCTTTAATGTTCCCCTCCATAATTCGGTTAATATTGTTTTTTCATAATTGTTTCCTTTTGGTTGTTGAAATGTGTTTTAACATCAACTCGGATGAATTGAATTTTGTTGAATGAAATAATGATTAATAAATAGTGCGACGATTCCTCATCATGGTGTTGATCACTTGATTACGAATGGAATATCTGTGCTGATTTGTGTTTGATAAAAAATTTACAAAACGTGTGCCGTGTGACGTTCTTTCTGTGTGTGTTTTTTTTCTTATTATTTCCCTCTCCCTTTATATTAGCCTTCTTTCTCCTTGATTAAATGGAGTACAAAAACATTTTCTTTTATCTCTATCACCTTTTTTTGTCAAATCAATTTATTTGTCTTTCTTTCTCTCTCGTTTACCCATGTCATGAAATATAAATAATTTTTTCTTACCAATTATTTTTTTTACTTTCAGAGTAAAATTTAGTGCAAATGGCAATTATGTTTTTTACCCGTCGTTTTTAAAGTGTTTAAAGAAGTAAATAAAAAATATACAAAGTTTTTTGGAACAATAATAATGTGAAGAAGTGTAAATTAAAATAAGTAACAGTGATCCCGTTTTTTCGTTCCTGTTTTGATAAAAAAAAAATCAACTATAAAAAAATATGTATATATTTTATTAAAAGATGTGGAAGAGAACTTAAAAGTGACTTCTACATTTTAAAAATTATGAAAATAGTGAAAATTAGAGAAAAAAAAAATTAGTGAATTTTGAGTATGTTTTTTTATCTGTCCTTCTGATAGAAAATATTTTAAATCTATAAGAGGAAATTGTGTTTGACTCGGTTTAAGTAGAAACGTTTTTTTGTTGGTTGTCTAAGAAAATAATAATAATTCATGTTTTGTGCTGTTTATACAGAGTGCGAAATTTTAATGATTTTTTCAACGAAATTTTATCAGTGTTTCTCATCAAAAAAATGTAAACTAAAAGGTTTTAACATTTTCCGTGTTTAACAGATAATATTCTAAAAAATAAAATTCAAGCAAAACCAATGTGTATAATCTCAATAATGTTTAAACAATTACCTATATTAAATATTTGATAAAAATAAAAATAATTAATAGAATTTTGTCGATACTTAATGAAAGCTGAGTTATTTTACTGTGTTGTGAGGAAAAATTATAAAACAAAAAGTGAAAAGAAATATTCCTGGAGCAACTGTGACGACTCTGGAAAGAAGGATATGGTTCCGGAGTAGTCTCCACGAAGTGTGTAGGTAAGTCTGCGAGAAATTCTACTTTAAAACTGATTTTGTTTATATAAAGCCATCTGCAATTAATATATACTACGGTTTCCTTCTATTATACAATATATTTGTTCAATCGATTACACAATGAAGGTGTACGATGCTCCGAGACCGCTGCAAAAACCAATGCACGTGCTGTCGAGATTCCAAAACCCATTGACAAGGAATTCCTAGATTCAGGTGTTTCCCCTGATAACGTTGGGTCATGTTTGTTGAATGCAATCATATCTCGTGTTTGATTTGATTATCTTTTCTACGTTGTTTGTTGTGATTGTCCACTTCCAAAAATGCCCTCTTCCGCCTTCCAATACTGGCCGCATTTTTAATAAATTAAACCAAATTTCTTGGAGGATACATTATAATATATTCTGTCTTAACATTTTCAACGAAAAAGTAAAAAAAGACGAACCACCATCAGCTTTCCTTGTCTAATGCATTCCCCATTTTTGTTGTTTTGTTTTACAACTTTCTACGACGTACGTTGATAATACTACAAGAGGAGTTGACGGCGAAGGATTGTGTCTATAGTACGAGCGGAGCAAACGTAGAAGAGGTGGAACACATGAAAAGGGTACGCAATTCGTACGCAACCCTTACAACACATGTCTATATTCTATATGTACCTATATATAAATAAAATAGCCGGCAAATGAGGGCAGCCTTAGACAATGCCTTCAAAACAAACTTACACCGCTCTGCAGATGGAGGAGAGCAACGCCACAGAAGGAAGCAAAAGCCCCAAGTTATAAAGCTGCATCGAAAAAGACGTCAATAAAAACAACACTGCGTTGTTGTTGCTGCTGCTGTCTTGCTTTTTTTTCCGCCGTGATTAATCAATGAACGCGACTGTATTGATGCACTTTCTAATACCAGGGCGTGCGCATGCGTATAAGATCGATTATCTGAAAATATTCTCTACGCGAGGCCAAAAGGAAAACTTATTTTGTATGGTTTGGTGGTTGTTTGTTTTTTATTTATTTATTTATTTTTTCTTCTGTGGTCGTAAAATTGCTTTTGTGGCGGCAATCAAAAGTCGTCGACTCCCTCGCATACTCATGCGGCTTGATTGTGTGCAAATTTTATGTCATGCAATCTTGTTTTCGCTCTGTTTTAAATTTATATTTACTTTTTTGTTATTGTTTTTTTTTTTATAATATTGATGCAAAACATTTGAGCTCTCCATTTTATTTTGCTAGTCGAGCAAAAGTTTTAATCCCGAATTATAGAACTCGAGAATCTTTTGCTGGAGACGTTCATTAACAATTTAGTAATATTATTATTCAAGTCAGTTTGAAGATGAATTGGTCTAATTAATATTTGTTTTCAAAGAACATCAAAATTTATTGTGTCTTTTTCCTTTCGCGCCAAAATTACGAAAGTTCATTTTTCTCAACAGGGTATGTGATATACGACAATCATTTTATTGTCGAACAGTTTCTAAATGTAACAACAAATATAAATTCATTTTTCTTTGATGATCGTATTTGTAATCAATTTTTGCTAAATGCTACGCGTGTTCAATAATTAAGTAATAGGTAATTAATTGATGAAAGGAGAACTTAATAAATAGTAGTAGCTGGTAGACAATAAAAAAATACATTCATATTGATTCCATTCCCATGTCGGAAAACAAATAAAATATTGCATCTTGGTTAGCACATAATTATGGTACGCCAATTCAATTCAATTCATTTTATTGCAGACGACAATTTTTCTTAAACTGAAGCTTAACGTTAACATTTTTAAAAAAATAACTGGGCATACGACGTCTTGTAGTTCCTTGGAGATAATTTTTAGTGCTACAGTCACAGGACACTGATGAGGGTTTATAGTGCTTTGACGTGTACTAGGGACGATGCAACAACCTTCGTACTTTTTAACATTGACGTTCGGTACGTCAAGTACTTCTGAAAGTTCCGAGCTGAGTGACAGTATTTCGGGTCATGAAGTCATGAGAGTAGTACGTGAGAGGACCAACAACTTCGCTGAACACACATTCCAAACAAACGTTCAAGACGGCGGCGTTCCTGGCTTTCCAATCTGGTCCCCATGGACCCCACTGTCGTCATCTTGGATGTCGTTTTGCGGTTTTTGTTGTTGTTTTCGATCGTCATCGTCTGAGCAGAAGAGCAGAAGACCGCGTTAAGTGCGACATTGGCACTCCATTCCCATTAGCATTTATAGATGCTGCTGCTAGGTCTGGCCTCGGGGACGGGGTCCAGCAGAGATCTGCTGCACGGGAAGATTGCTTGGTCTGTTCCGAAAACATCAAAACAAAATTCCACAAATATCGCGGTTTTTGTGCTCTCAGCTCTGTGAGCCGCGCAGTAGGACGACGTCGGCTTGCCCCTTCCCCGAACGACAGACTGTGATCGCATTGCTGCGCCTTGTCGCCGATTGTGGTTTTTAAATAAGGCGACTACTGGCAAATCAATACCCCACTTACTGACGACGTTCACGATGCTGCTAACAAATCCCGCAGGTGGTCGGGGGGAGCACCGGGGCAGCCGAACGCTGTTGTATATGTGTGTGTATCTCCATGCCGCCGATACTTGTCCAGATCGATTCGTTCAGAAATCAGTGCTGCATTGCCTTCTATGGATTTTCGAGTTCTTGTGAAATTCATGGAATGCGGTCAGGTTACTGTCACGAAAAGCCGGTTAATCTTTTCCAAGAAACCACCAAAACATCACCATGCATCGCTCGCAGTGGTATGTCATCAAATTCGATTTTCCCAAAAACATCGGGAAACGCGGGACCTTTCACTTATCCATTTTTTCGTTATTCGAGGTCATCCGCCAGCCGTTAAGATCACCGCCAAAGGAAAATCTGGTTAATGTTGGGCAAACAATAGTCGGTAATAGATCGATGATCGATCGACGAATTCATTCACTCGAGATGGATAAAATCCCCGATGGCTGAAGAAGATCGACAACAATGCAAACATGAAAATTACACTGTCGACAACCACAACTGCATCATAATGCAATTTCCCAATCAAAAAAATGATGCTTCCCGAAAGCAATATTCGATCATAACCAGCGAACCGGCGAGTGAGTCATTTTTATATCCGCCTAAGCAATCCAATCCGGTGTTTTTTTGAATTGATATTCAACATAAAAATGCCAACCGTCGACCAGTGATCGCTTTCTGTTGTTGTGTTGTTATTGTTGATTGGTTGTTTCTGTAAATTAACACCGACAATGACCAAATGCAATAAAAGCGGCAAAAATCTATTAAAATCCAGCAACCAACATCGCTGCTTTTCTTCAACTCGTTTCTCGTTCTCTTTTTTTAAATTTGCATGTTATATAAATAGAAAACGCGGATGTATAAAAGGTATGCACGACATTTCGAATTAACCGTTTCTTTGCATGATCAATCAGAGATTTAAATTGATCGGAAATTCCACAGTAATGACTGTGTTTCATAGTAATTGCATTCGACAAATTCCAGGAACTCTACTGGCGAAGTTCCAATTGGAAAGAGTATGTCAAAAATTTACGAATAGTATAAATTAGAATCCAAGTCGAGAATCGTTTAACCTTTTCGATTAAGTGGAGTTTTGGATATTTGGAAGCCTGGAAGGTTCTGTACCAAGTTACTTTGCTCAATTTGGATTTTCTCAGGATGGACAACATGTTTCTTAAAAAAACAACATGGTTGAATTGGTTATAGTACTGAATGAAGTCTCTCAAGCCTTCATATTCCACCAAAACAGATAAGTATGCCGGGAGTGGATGAAGACTGTCTTCAACTTTGATACTGGTGTCTTTTCCTTTTGGTTCCATTTGGGCCCACAAGATATCGCCAATCAGCTCAACAAATCTTCTTTGACGACAGGTTCATCTTCGACGCTGTCGTTCCCAACTCGGGATTTCTTATTGGCAATTGGCATGGGATTACGATTTTGGTCCCTACCCCAAACAACACTACAGCATACCAAATGTTTTTCAAATTGAACACTGCAAATAAGGAAAAGGTGCACCTGCCCTGATGCCATACTAACATGTGAAAGGTGGTTTATCCTCGCTCCGGAACCATGTTGCATTGTACTGAATAACAGCTTTTATTGGATGGATCGATTGTAATTATACAATTCATGATTCATGAAACAATTGACATCTTTATTAACTTTACGTGCAGGGATCGTGTACATAAAGGACAATGGGCAAATTTCATACAAAAAAAAACCCAGCATCAACCAAAACCAAACCTATCCCTTATTATCACACATGCTAATCTGATATATTAGTATTATTTGTTTGCTTTATAGGTGTGGAGGACAAGAGATTTAAGTAGTTTTATCTGCCCTATGACAGTAGTTGATAAAACAACATTAATATGTTTTTAATGTGTATGTTAATTAAATATTTTTATTGACAATTACTAAGTCTATAATGGCTGGCTGTTCTATGCCTGCAAGTCCTAGCACAATAATATTACTTACGATCAACATCAAAACCCGATATATCCACTACTTAGCTTTTTTGAGAAATGTGCGAAAAAGTTAAGTGTGCTTAGTATACTTATGAGGTAACTGACCGTTTTTGAATAGTGAATATATGCTTTATATTTAAAAAAAAAAAAAAAAAAAAAAAATAATATATTTACGAAAATTATGTCATCATAGTGTTCATGAATGATGATTTATACAGCAATTTTTGAAAAAATTTTATTTGATATTTACCTGATTCCCAGCACTTACAGAAAAAATAAAAGTGTATAATTGTTTCTTATATCAAGCCTAATAAACGTACCCTTAAATTGTTTCTGTTGGCTCTAGATTATTTTTGCCCAATCGCCTTAGAAAATAAACAATATGTTTTATTTCATATCCTTTGTCTGAAAAAATTTCGCACTCTTCTCCACCAATTCATCATGCATTTGAGGACGAAAATGCGTAAAGTTTAAGAAAACATTTCACAAGTATCAGTGTCATCCTCTGACGCGTTGACGTCCGAGCGCCATTAGCGTTCATTACGCCGCGAATCCGGCACAGAACCATTTGACAACTTTATTCACTTGCTGACAATTTCATAAATTTATTGTCTTGGAAATATTATATTTTGAAAAATATTGAGGCAAACTGGCAAAAGAAATATATTATTTCAAAATTGCAACTAATTGAATTGTTTCAGGTAAGTGCTGTTGCATGTTTCTTTTCTCCCCTTCTCCTCCACCAACTAAACTTGCCACGATCTCATTTGGAAGATTGAAATTGAAAATATTCCATGAGTTAGCGGGGTGGAGAGTGAAAGTTCTAAAAATAAATGTGAATGAATTTCACTCCCACTTTCTTTTTCTATGGACACTTTTTTCGGACTTTTGTCGATAGAATCGTTCACTTATTTATATTTTTTTTTTATAAAACATTTCCAAACTTATCGTGATACGTTACAATTGATATTCTATGGGCTGGACAAGTTTTATAAGGGGTTCACCGTTCACATCTGAAAAGATGCAGAAGATTGTAAAATTTGAGAAAACATTAAATCGTGTATGGTAAAATGCTCAACACGTTTTCAAAAACAGAATTGAGTAAAAAGTCCGTGTATGCGCCGGGTTATGCCAAGTTACAGTTCCATCAAAGCCGTCCTTTGTTCCACACCTGGAGCTATCTTTTTTTATCAAGTATAAAATGGCTTATAAGCGCCTCTTGATTCTGATGAAAGCTGGAATTTAAAAAATAAAGAAGAGCCTTTGTAACGCGTTTTTTATCGCAGACAAGGACACTTCATGCCTTAACGGACGATAATATTATTAGAAAATGTCTCCAGCCTTAACTCTTTCTCTGAACGAAATTTCGATTGAGAAATTGCATCCTTCTTGAACATTGATTGATTTCCTTACGAGCAACTTCAAGTGGGATGATTCCCAAATATTAGCTTCAGTCAACATGAAAATTAAACTAATATCCCCGTAAAAATGAAGATATAAGCTTTTCTGTCAGATCAATCCGTCTGAATAAACAAGATTCAAGCGGTCTCTCCTCATGTAGGTAAATCGCCAACCTGTAAATACTAGCGGTTCGGCAACGGCTGCGGTGGGGGCGGATGTGTAGACTATTTATTATTATCTCTGACTTGCAGGTTACAGGTTGCACAAAGCAAAACCGATAAATAACCAAAGTGGCACACGACAATTACTTTCAACCGTGAAAATCACAGCAATTGGAAATCCGCCTGTAAGCAACATCTAGCACCAGCGTCCATAAAGTAAGCCCAGTCATGACTGGGCAATCAATGATTAGGCGTTAATGTAAGTGCTCACTACTAAAACTACTGTCAAACTGGATATCCTTTGACTCCACAGTCTGCACAGAGACCTTTTGTTAATACTAACCAAAACGAACGTTTTATTGGGAGCTTGAAGAAATTGTAAAAATTTGTTTATTATTCAGTTTTGGAAATTTGCTACAAATTCACTGAAAAATTTACTTTTCAAAGTAATCAAAGGCCATTTTCCACAAGGAAAATTGACAAACTATTTTTCAAAGAATATTTAATAAAAAACTAAAAGCAGATTTTGACATTTTATAGGGTGTAAAGTACAGACCACTTGTAGTTGAAGTTTTCTTAAAAACTATATATTCGAGTTCTTAAACCTTGAAAATTAAGCAAACACCAAAAATTATCATTAAATTAGCCCCGTGTATGAAGAAAACAACGGTGAACATCAACTTTTATCGTTGGCACCACGGTGGAGAGCAAACAAAAACAAAAATAATGAAAAAGGTCCAGCCAGCCAGTCCCCACAGAAAGGAGCAGTCAGCGGATACGCGAGCGTTGATCATCGTCCATCGATTGAAATTAATTCGTCGCACTAGAAACCCTCACTAAAAATAGGCTCCATTTAAATTTAGCCGTCGATAGGCCGAAAATAGCGCTCATCTTCTTCGGTGTGTAAAGCATTTTCGAATGCTATATATATGGTATATTCGATTGCTATGCGTATTCGCATTGCTATGCTCTAATCGGTTGGGAAAAATTTGCACTTTTCATTTCACGAATATACCAACCCGAAGTAGACCCGAAAATGTGGAAAATAAACTACGAAAATTTGCTTTTCAATGTTGAACATAACCTAAAAATTGGCAGTTTATTGTAGTATTTCTTAATGACATTTATGGTACTCGTTTATGTTGTGAAAATCCGTATTACAAGTAAATTTATTTTATTTTATAACATCTTCAATTTTGTAATTAATTTCGCGTGGAATGGATATAAAGACGTCATCTTTGGAATTTTTTTATATGAGCTAAATTTTCGACTGTAGGACATTGCAGGATTACAGAAATAATAAAAATATAGATATTTCTTTTTGTCCTTTTGTTGTTGATGGAGGTCTGTTGTTTTTGGGGCTGACACACACTAACGTAACCCATGGGCCACAACCTGTCCAGTCAATCATCGAGTGTAAAGCATAAAACATAGAGAAGACACTATTCTATCTTGCTTGTAGTTCGGTGTTTGGGGCCACTCGCCACGATGCGATCCATTTAAATTATGCATAATTATAATGGGGAAGTGAACGATTGCGTGCACTGAAGGGAGCACCGAGGGTTTATCATGCCGAATTGAACGTCTATAGTCCGCATATTTATCGCGACGGAGTTATTTTTAAGTGAGCGTGATTATTTTTCATTTCCACTCGAGTTTTCTCTTGAGTGTTAGTCGTATTCACGAAAATGCCTCTTCTGCATGCTTCTTCAAAAAAAAAAAAAAAACCTTAAATAAAATTAAGAAAAAGTAAAGAAAAGCGGCGGTGCCAGGAGTAGAATAAGTTTTTCTCACATTCGAAAATAGATTTCTTCTTCTCGGACGGTCTGAGGATGGGCGATAAGATGACGAAGATTTAGCGCAACAAAGATTCCGGATCACCCAGAGACTTCATGCTAACGACCAGACGCCGACGAAGGCGACTCTTCTGGGATGATGAGGATGTCGTGCCAATAGAGAAGAGGCCAATCTAACTATCGACCATAACAGTGATTGTCTGCGTCCAATAAAACAATGGTGCAGGGCGGATGTGTGTCTAATTTAATTAGGCGAAATAGAAAAAAAAAAACAACATCAAAATAATAAAAGACGCGGACGAAAATATGACTCATTGTGACTATTGCCGATGATGAGCAATGTTTTGATTTGGAATGTATTTTTTTATCCAATATTCAGTATGAAAACTACTATTCTATATCGCTTTTCAACGTTTGTATCTAATACTAAAAGATAATCAACTTCAACAATGTACAACATAAATTGATAAACGAACAAGTAGAAACAACCGTAAATTCTCTTAAAAAACATTTCATTTGGGACACCAGAGAGTGATGGAAATGAATTTCTATTTGATTTTATTTTTCTTGACGGTTCCGTGCCAAATGTCAATGAAGTGGGTGGAGAAGGATTAGAATTTGAGTGGAATGCCTTTATATATTGGACATTTTATTGCCCTTTAAGTGCGTCTATTTTTGTTACCAAGATATTTAAAGAAATTAGAACGTTTTGCCAAATGATCCCCTTGCGAGAGATGCGATGTGACCATTATTGCGTGGAGCAGCTTTATCTTTGGCATATTTTGATTATAAAGAAATTATTAGTATTTTGTTTTGTATCCCATGTATTTTCTTTAATATATTTTTCTTATTGTTTTGTCCCAAGAAGTTGAAATTCATCTTTCTTTATTCAACACACGAATGATTTAAAGATGAAGACAAAATATAATTTATGTTATCCTAGGAAACGTTTTTTTGGTAGGATCAGTTTAAAAGGCAGAAAAATAATGAGCGGAATATCTTTGTATTGGTTTGCATAAAAGTAATACTCAAGAAGAAGACGAAGAAAATTGACAAAGTGGAAAAAACCGTTAGATCTATACAATGGCGGCTCAATAACATTTTCTGTAGGACTGTGGATTTAAGAAACAAAACCAGTCAAACATTAAAAATCATGCTTACAGTGGAATTAATGCAGTCTACAATAAATAGACCGTAATTTATGAATATCACATTCGAGTTTCGATGAATGATGCGCTATCATACACATGAATTGAATCCTTCAGCAATAACCGAAATAATTTGAATATCTGCGCATCTCGCACTCGTAGAGGCGATGGGGATAAGAGCTTTTGGACCAACGGCGAATATCTACAGTTCTCTGATTCGCTGTAGTATCGTGGCTAACAACACATACGCTATAGAGTACAATTGTTTCGTGGTTGAATGAACGGTGAACCTAATCGATTTTTATTTGCACGAACAACTCCCTCCACCACCCATATCACAACTGCAGACCTCGCATATATCCAGGTGGCCCATTTTGCGGCAGTCCTGTCTGCACATGTTCAACTCAACTCTTTACCATTTTGGGGGTTGGCGATGTTGAAGCGGCTCTATCGGGACTATACTGTGGAGCAGACAGATGACTGTCTACAGTTGTAGAGGATCGTGTTTGAAGGAGTTCACTTTGCAATCTGCATGGTCTCCTTTTTTCCTTTCTTTCGTCTTCCTCCTTTAGTCCTTTTTTCTTCAACAGAAAGGAGAGTTCCGCCATGAGCAGGTATTTTGCGAATATTCGGAAAAAAGGATATAAGGAAGTCTTAAGACATGCAGTTAATTTCGTTTCATGTCCTTTGGAGAAATTGTCAAGACAGACACGCAACAGTCTGCTGCAGACTTCCCGACTTCCATGTAAATTTTCGAGTCCTTTAGATTGGATTTCTTATCTCTTTATCTTTTGTCCTTTCTGCACACAATACTGGAATGTATGAGATGATAGATAAAAGGGGGCTATGTCTGGCTTGGTGCAAGGCATTTTTCAGCTGTCGTTTTTTTCCTTCTTTTTTTCTTTTTGATCCTGTCGCTTTTGTAACTGCTGCTGTCCCTGTTCCTGTTTTGCTGATGCTGTTCGTAATGGGTTTGTTGCGCCCTTTTTATATACTTGTGTTATGGAAGCAATAAACCCTATGGGAACACAAGTCCCGATGGCTGCATAACATTGGGACGAATACAAAAAGGAACAAAAAAACTATTTACCTACCTATATAACAATTTATTTATGCAGTGAAGAAAAAGACGGGGAAAAATTAGGACTATATACTGTTTCTACTTTATGTTGACATACTACTGTCGGATGAGTAGAGAGTAGACTCATTTTCCTGGTGGTTGACGCCGTTCATCCCCATCATTCTCGTCCATGTGCTATAATCGTCTCGACGGCTTTTACAACTGGGTCAATGAACTTTCACGGTTCAATATAATATTTAGGTGCTGCCAGTGGTAAAATTCATTTTAGAGAAATTTTTGAATGTGACTAACTCTCTGGCTGTAGAGAGAACAAATAAAGGATAAAGGACATTGGTGACTGGTGTGGATGCATAGTTGTCTCACGGTTCATGAGTAAAAAGGGATCATTATTCTCTGTAATCCGTAGTAATTATTGATTGATGGTTTTAAGTTGTTATACATTCTCTGTAGTTGTCAGGGGAAGCTTACAATATGAATAATAAATTTTGTACGGTTTCTCGACTTAAATTTTATAAGAATGCTTTTTTATAATATCATTCATCAACCTTTAGCAAAGGCGGGATATTTAAAAATTAACATCAAACAAAAAATAGTCTTCAGATTAAGTATACAAAAAATATAGCAAACCTTAACTTATTGATTATAAATAACAAGTACATACAACTATATACAATTTATTGTATCTTGTAAATAATAAAACATATCTTTTTATAGTTTCGAGAATTTCAACATTTCTAAAAATACATTTTATTGGTCATCTGAGGCCAGTAAACAACATCTCACACGAGTCAATCGTGATTAAAAATAAAATCAGCACGAGATGTGTCAATAATGACAAATGCATTCGATGTCAGTAAACAAGCTGCGTCACTACATCGATCGGCTAGAATTTTGTTCACTGCAATTTTATTTGATAGAAATAGAACGGAAATTGTTTTGCTAGGTATTTTGAAAAAAGGACACACATTTTGTAGATAAAAATGCTGTACTAAATGAGTTTTCATTGTTTCGAAACATTTTAGTTTTTTCCAAAAGTACTAATAATAATAATAATTATTATTTTTCCGGTACGAAAATTTCAGGCGCGAATTCGTAATTCAAAGGAGAATGGGAAAAATGTATGGGAGCTGGTCCTGGAACCAATACGGACGAAACCTATGTCATTCGATAGCTCTTACAAACTCTAATAGTTATTATGGCGGCTCATTTCAATTCGATGGGGCGGGGGAAAAAAGTTATAGCGGTTCAAAGTGTTCAATTTCATAGCCAATCACAGGTGAAATTCATCACTTAGAACCGCTATAACTTTTTTCCCCCAGCGAATTGAAAAGAGCCGCCATATTAACTATTGGAGTAGTTTGTAAGAGCTATCGAATGATATATGTCCCGTTCGTATTGTTCATGAGGACCAATTTTCCCATTCTCCTTTCTAAAATCAAAATTATTATTAATTTTTAATTCGTTTTCGTTGTTTTAATATTAAAATGAGTTGGTGTTACCGTTAACTGCATTTTATTCCATTGCGTAAAATTGAATGCTTTAAAAACAATACTGAACGTCTATATTAAAACTGCATTTTGCAGAAACCAATACAAACCGTTGGCGCGTATTCTACACCAGCGATTCCGCCAATAACGCCGCGCCGCAAATACGAAGCAGATAACTATGATAACGTGCTCAAAGAGAATATTAATAACATCCCGCGGAGGTCGATGCGATCTGCACATGTCTGCGTAAACATTGGCCGACGTTCCTTGTTTGGATAGATGCACTGATGCCAATGACCACATTGTGATGATGATGCAGTTCTCACAGTTTGTTCATTTTTCACTTCTGTCCCTTTTAGCTGTTTTGTTCAAATGATTTTTCGCCTTTCCTTTTGTTTCTCTATGCTCAACGGATGATTGCTGGCTGCATTCCATGAAAAATGCGCACCTTGGTATGCCCTTTAATTTCCAGAACATTTGTGTTTCCAATTTACACTAAGAATCTGTCTTTTTTTAAATTCAATAATGGAACTTTGGGGATTTTCCGTAATTAACAATAACATTCTGTAACATGCCTGTATGCACATGAAAACGTATTTTTCTCCACAATAAATGTCAGGATGATTTTATGCGACGGCGTCCTTCACTCTGTTCCCGCCATTTTCTATTCGGTCTGCACGAAATGCATTACGCAAAGAATGTGTGGAATGAGCGATTGTGGTAGCCTCGTGATCGCCATCATCATTCATCAAGTTCATCTTCTTCGTTCCTCTTAATCGCTGGAATTGGACCAGAGCATCATCATCTCTGTGGCAATCGCGCAAAACAAGATCATCCAATCACAAAGCAATTGCAAAGGAATTTCAATCGATTTCCAATTAAAAAAAAGTACACCATTCGAAGTGCATTCCTGAAACTATTTTCCACATCTCCAGCACCCAACCCTATGAATCTAATGAATACGATATGAAGGAATCGTTGGAGAATTACTTATTTAGGTCTTTATTTTCTTATTTTTAATTTGTTCATTCTGGAAACTCGGTACCCAAGTATGGAAAGTACGGAATGTTATGGAGGGGTTCATTCAGCAGAGGCACGCAGCATCTCACGGTCGCGCGTCCATCCATGCGCTACCACCACATTCCATCGATTAAAAACGATGGCGAATTATTTCTCTCTGGCATGCGTACATCATCTCTTCCTGCTGTTTTGATAGTACATATATATAGTTGGGCAGTGAATTCTTCTGCCTTACTCTCCACTTCACTGAGAACCCCCCCTTAAAATCTCATCTCATCCATTTTCCATTTATCGTACAACGTAAAATTCTGGCGTGATCCTGTACTGACTGCTGCTGTGCAAGCTCTTCTACATTTAAGAAGACATTTTGCATCTTTTTTTGATGCAATTCTTCAAATTCTTCCACATTTACGCGTTGCACTTTAGAAAATGGTGTCTTTTGTTTTTGAAAAACTAATTTATCAACAAAATTTATAGAAATGTAAATATTATCGGTGAGAATTGTAATTTTTAGTGTCTATTAATAGTGCAATTATTTTGTTTAATGCCAAATGCTGCCATTAGATATTCTTCAGCTCTCTGAACCATTCATGTTTATTACTGCAGGCGAGTCGAAATTGTAACAAATGTGCGTAAATAATATAATTTTAGAAAGATTTTAACGTCTTTTGCCATAAAATTGTTTTATATATGATCACCTATTAAGATGAAATTTTAATTAAATTAAACATACAAAAATCGATTCATTTGATTTTCAGGAGTTAGTTTTCTTAGTTACACAATTCCAAAACTAAAAGCTTTTAATTTTCAAGGAATATCAAAAATCGATATTGAATTTAATATTAACCTTAAATACAAAACACATACAATAATCTATTCGGTTGGAAGATGAATTCTAGAATAATTCCCACAAGATTTTTTCTGCCAATTAACAAATTTTTATTTGAAATTGACTTCAAAACTAATATACTCAACCGCAGAAAGATAGAGCAACTTACGCAAAACAACTTTAAGAAAAATAAGTAAATGTTATTCCCGCTGTTCTTTTTCCACCCTCGTCGGTTGGTAATGTTGCAACTGGGCGGATATCATCATCATAAAATGATCTTCGCAAAGATAGTCGACCGCAAAAGTAAATCAAAATTCTCATGAGATCTCAATTGTCTGTACCAGAAATATTTTGTTATGCGTAAGTGCGTATGTTGGGGGGTATCATCAAAACCTGGCGTCATTGATGTGTGCAAAATTGCTTCCTAGCTTAGACTCATCTAGCTTACTTAAGTAAATGGAGACTCAAAATATGACGCCCAAGACTATGCTGAGATGGCTACAATTACCAAAGATTTTTTTCAATCCGTTCCCTCCTGACTTACTGAATTAATTTCCTCCGAATAGGTTGATCAGGAGGACAATTTTCGCACCACTACTCCTTTATAAATCCTTTCGCAAACTTTACCGCGACAAAAAAGCACTGCATCAGAGTATTTTATCGTATATCGTAAGATTGTTGACGTATGGATTTCGTTGCGCCTTTTGACCTCTACTGGAAATAATCTATAACTGTAATTATTGCGCTGAACTACAAATTTCTCATGTTTTATTTCCACCGTTTTCCTTCTAGCATTAAAAAAGAAAATATGGCTGAAAATTTACGTATTCTAAAAATACTCCACGTTTTGAGGAAATATACACTCATAAAAGTCAAAGTTTTTGGAGAGTTTATTTGTGTGAGGTAGAAGAGGATATTTCCTTCCTCTTCCTTGTTCGTACTATTTTTCGATGGTGTAGAAGCAGTTCTACGCTGATGAGTTCGTGTGTACTACGTCTTTTACGATGCTCTACGGCGTCTACGTCATGCGTATTTTATCTATCTATCTATATAGAGTCAGAGGTAGGTGGAAATGGAAAAGCTTTCCCTCTATTTGTGATATAAGCGTAGTCTGTTGGGATTGCCAGATGAAATTTTTAACGGAGGGGCAGGAGGAGAAATTCAAAATTTAATTAATGAAATCAAAGAAAAATTATTGAGCTATATTTCGTCATTAGTTGGTAAAGGTAATTTTTTTCCTCACTCTTAATTCAATATAAATATTTTCCAAACGCTTAATTATAATATTAAATCTTTTTTAAATTTTCATAAAATTTTCGTCGAAATTTCCGGCTCTTATAAGCCATAACAATGTTTACTGATTTGATTTGGAAAAGGGAGCAATTCGTATATGCCCGCATGAAGAAAACCAAACACTATGGACTTTAATCAATATTTAAAGCGCGTCGTTGAATATTCATTCCTTACGGCACCAAACTTGCTTCAATTAAATTTAATTGACATGTGATATGCTGCTTATGGCAAAGTTTTGTTGGGTGTTCTTTTTCCTTTATTTCTTGAATTCCCATTTACTTTTTTCTTATTACCCAATTTCTTGGTTTTACCCTCATGTATTACGAAAAAGCGTCAACATTGTATTTATTAATGGTGGTACTAATTATTCATTATGCCATGTTGTTTGCCGTGCTTACATCCAGAGTTGAATGCTATTTTATAATAAAAGTATAGACGAACTATTAATAGTGGGCTGCTCAGATGTTTTATACAAATCTGTTCCTATCTTCCTGTTCTACCTTTAAAGTGTCTCTCTTGTTCTCCATAAAACTTCCAAATTTAATATCAATTAATTTATTAATATTAATTATTCGTTAAATAATTCTAAATTATCTCTTCCTGACCACCTCTTGAACTAGAAAATTTATCAATTTTGCTGTAAACAATGAACTCTACTGTAGGAAAAATTTTTGGCTCTGCTTTATGTAAATTAAAATAATGAATGCGGAAGTCGTAATGTTATTTAACAGCTGCAAAAATCCAGATGCCTTCATCTGTAAGCACTGATTTCATGGCAACGTTGAACTGCAAAAATTTACTGTGACACATTACGTATTACATATTACGTCTCTAGGTGGATTACGTAAAAAAACGTCAGAAGAACCATTTAAGAATATACGGGCAAAATTAAAAACAGAAAATAAAAAAGGCAGGCTCTGTGTTTCTTTCATTTGGGCTCGACGCAGTGTATTATTACGCACGAACCTTATCTTCATATAATGTTTGTTGTTGGCACTGTTTTTTGTTTTTCTTCTTTTTTTTTAAATACATTTTGTTCTTTCTTTTTTTGTTTAAATTTTACGACAATTTTACGAGTTTTTCATGACACACTGCATGACAATTAGTACACGAGAGAGAGAAACTCTTCATCGAGAATGAGGCAATAGTTGTCCAGTGGGAAAATTACAAAAGCGCACACCACCACCATTAACAAAAAACAAAAAAGAGTTAATGCTGAGGTCAAAGCATGTTTACGATGAATTAATTGCTAGCACGACTTTTGAATTAGTCTTCTTCTTGGTCTACCTTTATTTTTATTAGGTATATATTTCTCAACATTTCCATTGAACATAGAGCATTGTCCTGTTGGAAGGAATTTTTATTGGCATGTACTTGAGATTATTTAAAATGCCTCTTTTGATTCGGAATATCATTAAGAACAAAAAATATACAACTGAAGAATAAACAATGTTCTTTCGAATGTAAATAAATGAGACACTAAAAATATGTTTGCGATAAACAAATTCATCAAAAAAACTTGATAAGATGAGATGATTACACGCAAACTTCATCCTTTATTCGAAATGATAGTGGGTAGATTCATGGGGATGATTATTCCTCTGTGAACATCATTACCAAAAAGTAAAAATTGAAACGCCCTTGTAGTTCATAAAAACAATTATCAGTTTTATTTTGCTATATATAGAAATATTCTCGTGTCCTTTAGGACATATAATTTCTCTTCTTATATATAGGTCTTTATTTCTGTCACCATTATTTCGTGTAACTAATATACCCTACATCTGGAGTATAACAATTAAAAGGAAATTTTGTTCTGTCTGTTCACGCACTTACATCACAAATGTTTGTGGAGGTTGTACTCCTCTTATCCATTTCTTGTTACAAAAAGCACCCTTTTTAGTATTTTTTTTTTGTTTAATCAAGAGCCAATTATTCACGGTCATTTACTTCCCCTGCCGTCCGGAACACGCAAAACATTTACGTAAACTAAACAACAACAGAAATAAAATTTTGTGATTAAAGCGACACCGCAACTGGTTGAAGTGCATCACATAATGAAGGCATAATTGTGGTGTGCACTGTTGCATCGTCCCTGTCCCCTGCATTCCATCATCGTGCGGGGCGGAAAATAATATGTTCCACAGTCAGACCCCAACTTGTGCTTGTCATTCATCCAAAACTCATACTGCGGACAAAAAAGGCGGCAATCAAGTGCGCCGCGACAGTAATTAGACAACGTCGTTGTTTACCAAAATCACAATTGTTTTTCGCTGATATGAAAATTTCCGTTCATAAATTCCATCAGCAGCAAAAATATACCACAGTGCAATAAATATGCAATGTGTTGTATATAATATAGGGGGGGGGGGGGGGGGGGGGGGGTGGCATTGTTGACTGATTGTGGGCGGTGGGACGGAGGGTGGATGGACTGGACGTAAGCGTCGGAACGTAGGCGAAGAAAATGCATCATGCATGATTAGTGCAGCGTAATTGTGACGTAAATCTGTCGCCGCATTTATGTAGATGATGGCGGCGGAATGGTGGAGGGTGGGAACAAATGTGGTTTTGCGTTTCTCTTAGCGCGCGTGTATTGATGTTATGAGTTGTTTTCATTGCAGAACATTTTACACGCATTCAAGAGCCTTTAGCTGCTAAAATAGGCTCCTGAAAAAGTCTTGCGCGTGTTTTCTATCACTTTGAGAATTGCATAAAAAACTAGCGTGACATTGGGATTTGGTATACATTGGAAAATCAATTTGCAATGCCGTTATGTGCTTTATATTATCACAAAAATCAATTCCAAAATAGAGAACTCTTCTACTCTCTGTAGTTTTTACAATACAATTATTTTTCTCATATCCTCCGTCATCCATCAATGTAGGGGAGCGGCGTACATAGTGGCGCAGCGTACAATGTGGCCCAGAGCCTTTTTGGGTATTATAACAATTGGTAGATGAAATCTGTCCGGTGTCATAAGTGTGTTAGTTAGCAACCCAACTTTGTCTAAGTAACAGGTGCGATCAACCGCGCATTTAATATGTCTTGTGAAAAAAATCAAAAAAACCCATTTTTGAAGTTTTTTTTAATTTTTTTCATTCCTTCACAACATCTAGTATTTTTAAGACATTTATGAAAACTTTATATGCAAAGACTCACTGTGATGTCCTCTTTTAAACATCATAATTGATTTTGGATTATCTTAAATTTTTCTTATAACTTCGATCATTTTTCAAAATAACAGAAAAATTCCAATGTGGCGCACGCGGTTCGTACAAAGTGGCGCATTCATTAGGTGTGTTCAATGACAAAGATGTTATGGTTTTTAAATGTTTTATTGCTCCTTTAGCTACGACATATTTTGTCCTTCCTTTTAGTGCCGAGGAAAACCTGAAAAAGCACTTGGAATGTGCTAATATATCCACTGGTTTCTATATTAGCATTTATTGCGATTTCGACTATGATGTTTAAGCCGATCAAGAATTTTTAAATTTTTGATCATGCTTAACCTATTATTCTAATAAATTTTTGAAAAGTATCAAATATCTATTGTATTTACTTTATTTTTCCACGCAGATGTTACACTTTTAATAGTGCGCCACATTGTACGCATGTGCGTACAATGTGGCGCAAAGAGGTCCCTGCAGTTTTCGAGCTATATCTCGGAAAATATCTATAACTGAATAATGCTTTCTTCACTGATAACAAAGCTTAGTAAATTTCCTTTCGACTCGTGTCTTCACTACTGATCTAAGCCTCCTTTAAGTATCCTTTAGAGCTCTAAACTCAAAACTATGCGCACATTGTACGCCGCTCCCCTACTTTATAATGATATGGCCAGTTCGTTCTCTGCCCCTCGCAATTATCGACTCTGGTGAACTCCAACGAATCGTGTCCTGTCTCTGCTAATTCACCATTTTCTGCATTGACGCCAATTGTAATTGGCTGCAGACATCAAACACCGACTCCATGCAATCCATTCCGCCATGGACAATCTGTACGCCAATTACATTACGAATTGATGTCATTGCTGTTTCTGATCTTAAGTGTGTGATTTGTTGGCTTTTAATTAACAGTTACAATAGATTATTAATGGTGCTCCAATCTGGGTAGGGGTCAGTAAATTTTATTGTTCAATGTCAAAAGTTGTTGAGGGAAAATATTTTCTGAAATTCATTCGCTTTGATTTCAGGTAAACATATTTATTGCAAATGGTTCAACTTGATGTGGAAAAATGATGAAAGTTTTGTGAGAAAGCAAGACATTCATTTCTTACTCGTACGTGCGCACAACTTAGTTTCAAAGTTTGCAAACATATCT
Source organism: Leptogaster cylindrica (assembly GCA_963082835.1). Lineage (NCBI taxonomy): Eukaryota > Metazoa > Arthropoda > Insecta > Diptera > Asilidae > Leptogaster > Leptogaster cylindrica. The sequence goes on along the minus strand of OY720107.1, from coordinate 12,031,781 downwards.
TAAAGAATTTCAAAATATATGTTATATATTATTAAAGTTAGAAAACAACCCCTTAAAAATTATTGTCCATTGACTTCAACTTAAATTATTGGAGTATGTAAACGAGTACATATTTCTCATACAACCGGACTAAATTGTTCCAAGTGTAAAGGAGTTTGTTTTCAATTAAAATTCCTTTGATAACATAAAAAGAGCCCCCAATGACGACGTTTAATGTTCTTAATCAAACAAGTAAGAAAAAGAAATAAAAACCTTCATGATCACATCAGATTCAGTTGTGATCCAAATTTCAAAGGTCAAAACTAGCAAATATCAGACACCCACTTAGCGTCAAACTATTGTTTACTAGAAAATCTAAAACGACAATGTAAAATGCGTAAAATGAATGATAAAAGTGGGCGACAACTTATCACCTTATCATGTTGAAAATACGCGGGAGTTTTCGCTTTACTAAAGTTGCCTTTACTTTTAATGGGTGTTACCGCATGTTCTGTTCTTGCTGTTGTTGTTGTGCGGTTAAAAAAGGGCAAAAGCACTAGAAAAAAAAGTCGCACATTCGCCTTGTAACGCCTTATGCTGATTATTGAAGAACTCTTGATATTGAGCACAAACAAATAGATCATAGCCATACAATGTAAACTGTAAACTTTCAGTGCTCGACAATTGTTGAATTTTTCTTTTCAAGCATGTCTCTGACGTACTTTGCCAACAGATCATTGGACAAATGGTGCAATTGAAAGTAGCAATGTAAAAAAATTCCATGTTTCGTCATAAATGTAGATTGGTGGGTGTCATATTTACGTACTTTCCAACGTTGTTTGATTGACAATTTATTGTTGTTATGTGGAACATATGTTGAGTATAGGTATTACGTTGTCTTTGAAACAGTATTATTTATTTAATTGCAGGTAACTAAATCATGGAAACAGTCATTAACGTAAATAACTCAACACTGAGCTCATTCTTATTGCTATTGAGTGAACTCATTGAAAAATTAGGATTATGTTTATTATACAATTGTTTTTTTAAAAAAAGTTTTTCACATTCTAATTCTAATTTAAATGAAGTTTTTGTTTTTCATTTGAAACAAACTGTTTATTCAATGCTTATGACAAAAAAAACTAGACTCTCCAAATCATTGTGGCAACATTCGACAACATTTCTCAACCTCATTAAAGTTAAACCTCAAGAATTTCATCAATTTTCAATTCCACATTCCAGCAGCATTTTTTTCAATTATGGCAGTAACTTAAAAATCAACGAAAATAACAGATAATAATAAAAAAAAAATAAACACGTTAATACCCAGGTAATCCGATAGGTTTTCCATTTACGCTCATGCCCTAGACTAGACGACGTTAGACAAAGATTCCGGCACAGCATCAGCAGCACCAACAACAACAACAATAATGATGATCATGACTTCCGTTAGATGGAAACGAACACGTTTTATCGCAGTAATCAACGAACGATCTAAAAAATAAAAAAATTCCTCACAACGCTTCTAAGACCATTAAAATATTGTGACTTTACCATTTTTATCGATGCCAAAAAAACCAAAAAAAAAAAATAATTATAAATTTTATACCATTATCTGGGTGTGAAATGCTAAGAATGCCAACAGCCATTTGAGTAGGTCGACTACTTTTATTGAAGGTTTTCGAATGCAGTTCAGTTCGTATGTGATCACGTGTTGTATAGATCAGTTTAACGTGGATCGTTTTCATAAACGTTTAAGCATAATATCCGTTTAACAACGACCAGACACGTGACCACAGAGATTTGTTGTCAAACTAATGAATATCTATTATCTAATACCTGTTTGAAAAAACATACCCTTCATTTGTACTCCTTCACGTGCCCTCTTTGCCCGCATGTGTGGCACGTCTTAATAGCGAGGTGCCTCTTGCATTTAAAGAATTATTCAAGTAGAGACTTAGATCCAATTTAAATCATGTCAGAATTTACGCCACCCCATTTAATAATTATATATAATTTTTTGAGAGCTATGAACCAGTTGTAGGAACATTTCGTTATTTAAGAATTCATTAGTTGATTGTGAAAACTTTCTTCTAAAATGAGCAAATGACACAAACATGTCGAAATAACGAATGATCGTTAAAAGTAACAAGCTGAACAAAATGGCGCCTCCCTGTCTGACAACAAGGCTCGTATTCATACTTCATATAATTAACTAGTGAAAAAAATATCCGATAATATTAACATATTATTTTTTTAAATCAGGTGCAACATAACGAAATTTAGAATATGTAAAAGTTTTCTAAGGTCATCAATATTTCTACTCAACATTAGCAAAGCATATGAGGGAAGCAAAATTCACAATTACAAATTATCTCTTCACTGAAAACTGAAACTGACGTCACCCGAACGATCTGACGTTTATGAGCTACATTCAACCACTATTATAGCTCTTCAGAGCTGTGCGAACAGCAAACCAAGTCTCTTGAACTATCAAAATTAATTTCTTGCGTCCATTTCCGACAGTTTAATGACTCCAGTAACTTGTGCAAGGGCTATGTTTATTTAAATACGACCTTTAATAATATTGTTGTTAACTTGACAATATGTGCCAACGTCGAATGTTGATACCTTTTCCACATACCATACCAAACACAAATGTGGTATATGAGTTGGAGTTGCTTAAGCGATGATCTAACTACGTTTAGCACTCTGAAGTGGTGTTCAACTAAAATCATTTGCAATTGGGAATGAAATACACGAATAATTTGATCGTTGTCTTTTTTAGGATCTCTTAGAAAATGCCCCACCCACAATTGCATTACAGTATTTGCAATTAACCTCAGCGACTGGAGTCGTAAACTTGATTTACGATATACTGTTTTTACGAATTGAGTGGTAGGTGTGTTGGGCGTATATTATAATAGTTAGCCTCTGATTATTGCACCCTCGCCCGCGACGTATAAAAATTACCGCAAGGCATTTCCGGAATTTTTATTTTCGTTTGTGTTTTTCACATAACTGCATTCGAATGTCGCACGTTGAAGTGTTGATCTTATGCTAGTGACGTAAGACGAATGGAAAAACAAAAACATAATATTCTTTAAATAGATTTAATAGAATTTAGTTTTTGTGTTGTTGTTTTGTTTCTAATGATGCACTTTCGACTTGCCTTCGAGTTTCGAATGCTTCAAGTTCCGGATAAATTGGGAAACTGGAAAAACATTACATCCGAAACGGAACGATTGACACAAATATCTTTGGTTGGGGGAGAATTTTACGTTTCCAAAAATGTCTTCTCGTTAGGGTAAATAATTTTCTGAAGAAACTCGATTTGGTGAGGATTAAAATGTGAATTTAATTTGAAACGGAAGTCGCAGAAATACCAAGTGAGGGGAATAAATCTGTCTAAAAGAAATTTTTGAACTGTATGTCGTCCCTGTTTTCTTTTTTTGGGAAATTATTTCCACAGCCGTAGCCGTTCAAATGCCAGAGCACCCTTGCGGAAGTGTTTTTATTTAATTAAAATACAATTTCAGACAAAATGCAGCACCTATTCTAATATGTGTTCTATAATTTTTTGGAGAAATTTCAATTTCATTTTAACAAATGCAAACTGACGTTTTGTAGGGAATAATCACCAATTAATATGAAAAGAAAAACTTAAAAAAATATTATTAGTACATTTTGAAATATAAATCATTCATTCAGCTGTATTTATGGAGTTCCCATGATGGAGTTCCCATGATTTAAATTAACACCTCTCCAGCCATAATTCACCTCCGCCCACACAGGGCAAAAATTAAACAAATGGAACTACAAATACATATTGGAAAAAATCAAACGAAAGCATGACACAAGGAACAAACAAATTTAAGTATTATTTGTATTAATAAAATGTCGCGCTGGATGCACAAAACAACGGAATTTCTTTCCAAATTTTCTATTCTGTTTTTCTTACATGGGCGTTTTTTGAACACAGTTGATTTTTAACCGGTGACAATGTGGGGGTCATTGGATACTTAAGAGAATTAGAAGAAAACAAAAATAAAACTTATAAACCAATTTGCACTGTTCACACTTTAGACAGGCTTGTTCTAGATTATTTAGCACACAATCGCGGTTCGTTTCTGAACTGGATTTGTTTAGCCAAGAAATTGAATTGTTGTCGGAATTGAGAATACAGAAGGGCTTTTTGACACCTGCCGCCCTTTGTCTCCTCTGTAACTTCAACACCTTCTTAATAAGTGGCATTACTGTGTGTTTTTCAAATTCTCACCTAGAAAAAAATCGTCAAATCAACCCATGCCAAAAAACTAAAAAATTCCATGGAAGTCAATGAGCTCAGTTCTGCTTGAACACGTGTAGCAAGTTCTTCTTTTATTTTTTTAGAGAATATTTTCCCTTCTTCGTGCGCCCCATCGACATCCTTCTATTTGTTATTTTTTCTTATTCCCTAGCGCTAGATAAATTAACGGGGCTCGGTAACCAGATATAAAAAAACCGCCAGCCATTTCAGCGTGGCTTATTTGTTTTACATTCGACTTTCGTGATGATTCGCAATGGGGTCTGGGGGCTCCATCTACGTCACTCCTTGAGGTGGCTTGAGAATCGGCTTCGGCTCATCCAACAGCTCCGGCCTCTGCTGTCTTCCCCGTCCAATTGGCTGTGCCTAGTGAACACCGGAATTTCAATGTTTTTCCCAGGGAGTGTGCTCTGCTCAATCAACGTTCGATGGATCAATGGGAAACTTTTACCGGTACCGGTCATGTACGATGTACCACCCAAAAGTATAAAAATCACCCAAAAAAGGAATGAGAATAATACACACATATTCCGGTTCCCTTTCACCTCTCTAGCAATAAAAACCGGAACCGGTTCGTTCCTCTTTTTCTTATTATTATTCTTCTTGTTGTGTTTGCTCGTCACCGTGCGAACCAACATTCAACACACACATTTTTCAACAAACTACATTTATGCACATAAAATACCAATCTATATAGATTATAGACAATACGAAAAAAACAACACACACACAACAAACAAAATATTTAAACATTTTGTCGCTGGATTTTTGATTTCATCGCAGATTTATTTCACGAACCTGTTGCAACATTTTGCTTTATTTTGCTTGCTGCTTTCCCATCCTGCTCAGGTGTGCTTTTTTTCAATCTAATACAAAACATATGAACGTATGATATTGTATTATATAGGTACAATATGCATGTATTTATTGTTTTGGATTTTCTTCTATTATTTTGTCAACGATTGTCAAAATTCAAAATAATAGTTTTCAAAAATGATTCAAAAACACCTCTGTTTTCATAAAATTACCACATTCACGAATTAAAATACATTTTTCGATCAGTAACATTTTTCACTTTGGAAAGAATTATTGCAATTAATTTCTATTTAAGTCAAATCTTCTGTGCATCAATTAAAACCAAATTGTTTTGATAAATCATTAATTTATGAGTACTTGTCAAAGCGCAATATTCACTGATTTTTTCACAAATCGTAAAAAATGCATCAAATTTTAAAATCGCCCAGTCGCGGCACTTCTTCATAAAATACTGATTTATGTTTACACTACTTTGTTTATTATTTGTAGTCCTTTTTTGATAAAATGCGCCATTTAAGAACAAAAAAACATTCCACTTATCTATATAGCAAAAAAAAAAGACCTGGAGAGGGGTTGTAAAGGTAACATGCTATCAAATCCATAGACTATAGAGTGTAGTGTAGAGTGTAGTGGCATTGCCATCCCACACTCTCCGCCGTTGACTCTTTCTTTTGTTGCTAAAAACAAGTTTAAAGAGGAGAATTTATAGATGCTCCACGCAGCAGACATCGCGAAGCAGCTTGCTTACAGGCAGAAAGCAGTTTACTCCTCTTTCCTCAGTAAAACTTTTTATTTGTTTATTATTTTTGTTGCTCTCGTTTCGTTGATTTCTTATTTTATTTTGCTGTTAGTTGTGTCTCCTAATCATTCGTTTTTAGCATGAAATTCCAACGAGGTTAATGCATTTTGCTTTCGATATATTTTTCTTGTCTCACAAGCTGAAATTTTTCGGTTGTTTTCGTCCCTAACTATATTGGAGGTATTTCCTTTTTTTTGTGTTGTTTTATTGTACTAGTTTTTAACTTTTGTTTTTGTTGTTGTTTTTAATGGTTGAGAATATTTTTCCACCACAACTCGGAAAAAAAAATTGCATAAACGGACATACTTTCCAATTGTAAAATTTTGACAAAAACATACCAAGGTACATATTTCCAATGTATGTTTTTGAAAAATAAATAAATAATTTGAGTTGGTAACCAAACCATTAAGATTTTCAAGAATTTCAAAGTCAAAAAAAACGTCAGAAAATTCTACTTTATAAATTATGTATACTTCTTTATTGATTTTAATTAAATACCAAACGTTTCATCGATTATGTAAAAACAATAATAACAAGAACAACATTTTAATGCTTTATAAAAGTTATTGACCTGCAGTAGAAAACACGCGCCACTTCATTTAATCTTTTTATGTCTTTCAACAGTAACACCATATACATAAAATCTATTCACATTTAAGTAATAAAATTCAAAAGCACAGCAGTATTTGAATTTAATGACTTCAGAAAAAAATATTGGTAAAAAATCATTAAAAATTAATCACTACGATTAGAGTGAATTTGGTTTGGCATTGTTTTTTGTATAGATATAACATCGTAAATTGTTTTTCAATGGCATTCAACATTTTAATAATAATTGAAAAGAGCACTATTGTGAATTCATTCTGTTACTACAAACTTTCCAACAAAACAACATTCACATACCTAAATAACATTCATTCACATCCTTTCGACTATTATTTTATAAAAACTTTTGTGGGTTACATTCCATTTTGTTTATATAGATATTTTTTAAATAAAAAATGTAAATAGAATATTTTTAAACACAATAAGGATAAAAGTAACAATGCATTAAACAAACTCAAAAAATTGTTTGGAAATGGGGGAAATTAACCTGGATCGCAAAGGACTCGAAATATGCTTCCAGCCGTTTACATCTTCTTATGTCACTAAATGTAAGACACGTGCACCAATATCCGAATGTAGAAGACCTCAAATGTTCACAGCTTTTCATAAAGTGTTTAGAGAAGCCAAAGGCAGGTGATTATCATTACAAATCGTCATGTGCAACAACACCGGAACGGCTGTGAATCTGTAATTAGGATTGTTATAGAAATACCCACCATAAAAAACGTCATGTAAAAAAAAACTGATTACGTTACCTACCCTGCGAAAGAGTTTCTTTGGTAAACATAAAAATAGATGCACAAAAGTGTCAAGTACAACACGCTGTGAATACAACACAAGAAAATTACGACTTGGTCGCTTCCTCTTCTATGGAAATGCTAAAAGCTGGGGAGGGGAAAATGCAAAAGAACAGCAGTAAAACAAGAACTCAAGGATTGACAAAACGAAGAACGAATGGAGAAAATTCCAAAAATTTAATGCCCTCATTCAATACGTCGAACCATTTTGTTACATAATGTCCACATTCATCCAAAATACAGTCTGCCTCCGACGTTTCAACGTGTGTTGTGTCGAATTTTAAAGAAGCCACAATGACGGCTAACCGAAGAAGGCATCAATGTCGTATAACCCTTTCGTTATAATGTCAATGCCGCGGTATGCAGAGTTGTTCCAAAGTAATGGCATAATTTACTTGCAGATTCTGCCGACAAGTTATTAAACGTTTACCCAAAGAGATTTCTGTCGTCAATATATCCCGAGTTGATTGGCTGTTGTGTTGATGTCCGAGCCTTGAGTGAAGCAACAGCGAACCGTCTTCGGTATTACCATAATTGAAAGCAATAACAAAACAAACATATATAAAAACAATCAATGTAAGAAGCTTTGCAAAATTGCACGGCAATTACCAGTAGCGACAGACTCACAGCTAATTATTCTGGACTTAACTCTTTAACATTCGAATACCATCAAGATGGCTTCGGTTGAATGCAAAGATAAATGTTTATTGCTATTTTGGTTTGAAACCCTTTAAAGTTTTTATTTTGTTACTGTTGATCAATCCGAAATCGTTAAAATTTAATTTTTAAAGTCCAAACTTTTACTAATTTACCATTTTCAGTTTACTGTTCGCATGGGAATGAAATTATACATACCTTCGAAAAAATACTCCTCTAACCCATCTACAATTTTTTATACAAAAAAAATAGAAATATTACGCTCACGTTTCTCACATGATCTTAATTGCATTTTTACAGTAAATGAAAACCTTTATTTATAATTTCCCAATTTTTATATGAAATCTTAATTGCCCAAATGTTTTTCATATGGGTTTAAAATAATCTTTTTTCTTTGCGTTCTTAAAGATTTTTCGCTAAATATTTCTTTTATTTATTTACAGATAAGCGGGTTTAACAAAAAATTATGTAGTTATAACGGGAAGTTTCTACTTGGATAAAAACAGGGTTGAAAATGGAATTCGATCCTAGTAAAATAACCACAAGGCTGAATGCAACAATTCAACATTGCAGTGTGCAGTTGCGAGTGCCTCCAGCCCGGCGTAGAAGGAAATCAGTGCAACTGGGGAGTAAAGATCCAGTGGCAACTGAATGTTTAACAAAAGAAAAAGATAATGTTTGGACAACATTAGACAAATGCATTATATGCCGTAACAGTGAATGTTTCGGTAACAAATGTTGTACACTTCTGCATTTTTCATCAACTGTAAGATCTAGTAAACTTCAAAACATCGACGCCAAGGACCAACCCCAGTCATCACGATCATCATCATTATCACTAAATATGCTAAAAACATTACCTGTTCAAAAACCAACAACACCAATATTACGATCATCACAATGTTATTGTACAATAAAAGACAACAGTAGTCATCATCACCAAAACAGCAGTAGTTACAGTCCAAAATCGTTAAGTCGAAATCCAAAAAACTGTTGTGTTCATCAACATCACCAATACCAAGACTCTCAACAGAAATTTTACTGTTGTTGTATTAATACGAAAGTTTGCCCATATTTTCAAAAAAGATCATGCAAAACATCTTGTGCTAATAAAATAGAATCATCAAATTCAACATTATCAACAATATCAGCACCACAGAAGAATACCAGTGACCAGAACGTGTTAATTCCAACAAAGTCGAAAATAACCGAAACAAGATTTTTGATCTTATCAATATTATCATGGTTTTTAATCAGTTACAATAGGCGCGATTTTTTATTGTTCAGTTATTGGAAAAATACAAGTTCAAAATGTTGGAGGACGTTTATCAACAAAGTTCCACAATTTATAGTATGGTTTGCCATTTCATTGTTTTTAGTGAATTTTTCTATAACATTAATCATCTCCGGTGCTTATGCGAAGGAAATCAAACCACGATTGAGAAGTTCTGGAAAAGGTGAGTCCATTAATTTTATTATTGATTTTTTTTTTTAGTAATAACAATTTTATATACTGCTTAAAAATTCACCCAACGTTATCAAAATTAGTAGCCTTCAATATTTAATCATTGCTTTAGTTAAATTAATTGAAATAATCACGAAAATCGGCGCCTAGACATTTGTTGTTTTATCGATTGACGCAATAAAAATGATTTGAAAAAAATGTTTTATGTACAAAGCACCTGTGAAGTTTTAAGCTAAGCGGCAAGCGCAGACTGACGCGATTTCGCTGGTGGTGGCGGTGGCGATGTTAAGGGCATAAATCCACCGCCAGCGTTTATCATAATTTTTTTCATGATATGATCAAGAAGCTTAACATAATATTCTTTTGAAAATTTAACTCTTTCTTTCTTGTTATCAGTTTTACGATAAGTTTGCAAGTTACGCGTGTGCGTAAAAAAATTCTTTTTAAATTTTATCAAGATAAGAGAATTTTATTAATTTTTTGGAATTTAAATGATTCTTTTTATATTTAGGTACTTATTTCGTTATTTGAGATATTTTTAAGGTTTTAACTTTTACCAGACATTAAATTATTATAAGATTACTTGTTGTCTATAAATTTATAATCTATTATATAAGTTTTCCTCCTTTGAATCAGATTTTTTTTTTAAAGTTTTAAGTAGTAGAAGCCTTTTCAGTTTGACACGTGTATGCATAAATATTTTATATGAATGATTTCTAAATCGAGAGAGGAAACACCAGAAGGAAAAATGACTGATTAATAAATTTCAGCACCTTATATAGAAATTTTATCATATGAATCATATCAGTATAAACCGGAAGTTCGTCCAAATATTGTCGATTTAAAAAGTACTGAGTCAAGCATACAGGCGACAGGAAGTAGTGGTTGTTTTGCGAGAGAACACCACCCTTATTTCCGTGCTACATCCATTTGTGATTCATAATTTTTGCTCGGCTAAATGGCAACACTGCTCAACCGAATTGTTCGTGTATGTTTACCGATAAAACGCACTCATGCGTAGTTTAGACATTCAACAACATTTTTGTTGCTGTATTCTTATTGTATAAAATCACTGAAGATACAGGCAATGTGCAAACAAATTCGCCAACATAGTTGGAAAATTTCAATGAAAATTAGCACAACAATTTTGTACAACTGAACACAGATAAAAGAACGATCATCACGTTTTTTTTGTGATGACAGAGAAATATAGTGTAAGGCCAGACGAATGATCTGGTTATTGTAATTAAACTTAGTCGCGGTGATCGTCGGCTAGAACTAACTACATCGATCTCTTCCGCTTGCACGTTATACGTTCGTTGACTACGATCATTTTGTTCTTCTATGAATGAATCCGGCTAAATCATACATAGCATGTATTTTGGAAGTAATGGAGTTTTTGCCATGCTCATTGCTCGATTGCCCCCGATTGTTGTCTTTTTGCCCATCGTCTGCAATCGCCTATAGCCTATAGATGGTCCTTTTTCTCACTGTTCCAAGTAACTTGCCTTGTACTATTTATGTATAACGAATCTGATCAGTGCGAACTATCGCCACCATCGTCGGTGATGTATGAATTGGTAGTGTCTGTACTCTACATTCTACAACAATACCTACAAAGAGGAAACCTTTTTTTTGCGTGATCACGGTGAGAGAGAACTTCAAAATTACACTCTGAGTTAGCGGTTGTAGCTTGGCGCGATCAGTCACACCAATGCGATCATCCATACTACACTCTCATCATCATCATGATGGGGATCAGGAATAAGAAAACCAAGAAGAACGATACAACATCGATGAGACTTCTATACTCGCAGATGCTTGTGATCAGTGAGAAGTGATCATTCGGAAGAAGGTGGTGTTGAAGAAAGGCGCAGGGGGATTTGGGTATCAATCGGGCTCGGGCACCACTTGCGATCGTGTTCCTTTTGTTGGATTTGTAAGTGGTGATTTGCTTGAATTTTTGATGAATGAATCTGATTGGATCATGCTGTGGCTGTGATGAAAAAAAAAGCTGAAGAAGAAACAGAAAAATGAAAGAAAAAATTTTGTTTTTAGTGGCCTCTTCTACAATTATACAAAACTCTAAAGCGACGCTTCAAATGCTCTGCCCCTTGCTGCCGTTCACCTTTTCCGATCGTGTACATATGGCAAACATAAAATTGTACATCCGAATCGGACCGACAGCAGACTGACGGCGATCAGTCGATGATTATGCTTCTCTTGTAGGAAGAGTTCTGCTGCTGTTGTTGTTGTTGTTTTTGTAGCGACAACATTTGTAGGTTTTTTCTTTCATTAAGACCAACAACGTACGATGGAGTGCATGGGAATGAGAATTTCATTCACTATGAAAATGTGGTCGCTTGGTGTGAAGGAATTTTGTGGTCAAGTAACAATCTTCAGCTGGTGATTGATGGATTTGTTTAGATGGTGTCAAGCGCTATGAGTGATGAATTTCTTTTGAAATTTGGTTGCGGTTTACCGATTTTTTCGTTTTCGCTTTGACAACAATTTCAGATTTTCTCCAACTTTATTGCGGGACAATGCGTCTACTTCTTCAGTGACTATTTTTTTTTTCGTACGATTCTGAAATTTATAAAAATTTTATTAATATTTCAGAAGCTACAATAAAACATTGCACATTTTTGCAGATCTGTTTTCCAAAAACTTGTTTTTTTAAATTCGTTTCAATTAAATATTATCTATTAGTTTAAAAAGACTTAAAACCCTTCCCATCAAGCTTTTGACCAGTGGTCTGAGGATCGGTATTGCATCAACAAAAAATTTTGATTTCTTAACATTAAATTTTATAAAAAAAAATTTGCGAAATAATTTTCTGCGAATTTTAAAAGATTGAAAAATACTGGTTTAAACGATATTAGAACAAGGACTTATGGGAAAACCGAATTTCATAGCCAATTGACCGGAATAAGTGTAATCGGGTTTTCGTTTTTATCTTCAAAATTTTTCATTAAAATATTCGTCACAAAGTTTTTCCGTGTAAACATTTATTTTTATGGTCAACCTTCTATTCTGTTTGTATTTGAAACGTCGCTTTGTTCGTAAGGAAAATGTCGAAATCAAGTGTGATAAGGAATCCGACCAATACGTGATAAATGCCAACTAGTCAGAGAAGCTCTGATTACGACCACAGTACTAGCAGCAAGGGAGGGAAGAATCGTGTTTCTTTTTGGGTACTCTCAATGATTTCGAATTTTTGTAAATTTACTGAAATGGACCGATGGGAAATTACGCGGGCAACTTCTAGTCAGGAAGTTTGAAAAAAAAGCAACAACATTAATTACACCTCCGCAACATTAATTAAATTGATAACCACTTCCTTTGTATGACAGTTTATGATTTGTCGCGTGAAAAATACACGAGAATTTATCAGAAGTAATCTTTGAACTTTTCAAAGTATTTTCAGCGATTTGTATACCATATTTAGAATGGCCAGGGTTCTAGCCAAATGCTTATCAATTGGTGATAGTGTTCTTATATGTCTTTCCAGTAAAGTAATTAAAGACATTCGTTTTGGCGGTCAGAGCAGTTATCCGGGCTTTCCCCAACCTCAAGGGTTGCACCGGATTTTTACAACAAATTCTGTTCATAATGGCGGTGATGGGGTTGATGTCACTGAATTTTTCGTTTTTGTCTGTTGCAACATAATTCCAAATTACAGTACCTACGGTAAACACAAAGGATGAAATTGTATTACACACATGGAAATCTAATCGATGTGCTTAGCGCAAGAACCGTAAATATTTCGATTATAGGAATGTTGCAATATACAAAAACTCACGTCCTTCTAAAAAGTTCTTTTTAGTGAAAAGATCTGAAGGAAAAATCACTTAAAATGTTGTTTACATTCATTTTGTCTGCATTTTAACTGTTCCTTGTCGCATTTTCGGGGGAAGTCTTGAATTAACCAGGTGAATCATTCATGCTAGTATTTATCGACATTATAACTTGTGTTCGGAATACGACAGAAGGACAAACAAGGTATCAATAAAAAGTACGCATTATGGTCTTTCCAACAGTGTCTCATATGTCTCAATCCGATGGCAAATCTGGCAAATATTAATGTTCAAACTTGAAATTTGGAAAAATTTTGTTTGAAAATATACATTATACATTTTTATACTTCGTCCTTAAAAATTTCCTTCATAACAAGGATATATTTTTTTAAAAAACATGTACTCTTAAAATATTGTCAACACCCTGTATTTGTAAAAAATCGTATTTCGATATGCTTTATATTAACGTCCGTAAAAATAATAAGATTTTGAAAATCACAATATACAGGTTGTCCCGAAACTCAACGTCAAGCCGAAAACGGGTGATAAGCTAGGTGGTCAGAGTTATCAGAAAAATAAAATAAAAATCTTAGTCATGTAGTTTTCGAGTTATAAGTATTCAAAAAAAAACTGATAAAATTGGCACCCTGTGATGATCTTTCAAGTACTGTGACTACAAACCTTTATTTTTTAAATTTTTTCTTTTTTTTATGTAATCCTGAAGGACCCTTCTACAAGTTACAGTGTAAAATTAAAACACAATTGCATCAATTTTAAAGAAAATATCACTCTTTTGCTCAATCATGTACCCAAAATTATTGCATCGCCCAACTTTAACTGACTGTACTGAAAAAAAAAAGGTACTGCGCTACTTTGGCAAGTTACGTTAAAAGTTGGCGCACTTAGTTCTGATTCCAAAATGGTATAACACTTGATATATTATTTCATAAAAAAGGACAAAAAAAATTTGTTTTCTAAAAAAATCCCATTTCAAGGAAATTATTTTTGCCTTGTCAATTTGCTTAAAATGCGCCCTAGGCTTTCTCTAAGTCCGTAACTTTAATGTACAAGTGAGAGTGAGACAGATAGTGATGCTATTTTCTTAATAATAGATTATTGGTTACTGTAAACTTATTAAAAAGAAAACGAAAGGAGTTATAGTAATAGTTTTTTATTATAATTTCTTTAATAGGTCGGTACTAAAGCAAATGCTCAAATTGTTTGCCTTCGGCACGAATACAATCGTGAAATTAGCAATTTATTATTTGTGATTAAAACAATCAACTCTTGCCTTGAGATTCTCCGTTTTCACTCCTGGGATTGTTACATCTTTGAATTTCTCTTCTCTTCTTCATTTCTCTTGATTTGAATTTATTTCCATTCTTTGGGAATGTATTATCCCAGAAGGGGTTACAATCCGGAGGAAGGAAATTAAATCTTCTATTTAGTTACTTAACCGCAACTATTATTAATAGCATGGAAAGAAGCGCAATTTATCTTTATTACGCATCAATTAGTCTTTTAATAGAATCCAACTGCAAATCGTTTCTACGAATTGTGTCATTATTTTATCGGAGTTTTCCTGGTAAAGATAAACAGACCTCAAACGAAAATGTTTGTGGAAAACATATGAAAGTAAATATCTCAATAAATGCTCTCTCCACAGTAATCTTTAACTTACACGCTCCGAGTACTTGAGGCTGTTTGTTTTTTAGTTTTGTAGTAAACAAAGTGGGTGCCGAAGGAAATAAAAAATAATAAAACGAAGCTACGTCATGTAGTGGCGTCAACAACCGGAAATATCTTCTAAGAGTACAGATTTTACTTGACTACCGGAAATTCTGAACATTGCTCTTAACAAATCAACATATGATGGCGCCAACAATTTTTTTTTGTGTTATCAGGAAAAATGAGAAATTATCGACTGGTTAAATGTGGTCACTTTGCTATCCGATTATCGATGAGCCAATTTATGCCTATTTTATGTTATTCAAACATAAAAATATGTTGAACTTTTATTTCAGCATTCAGAGAAAAGTATCGATCCATTTCGATTTTAGCATTTACGGGTTTTTGTAATCTAACCGAGAGTCGATGACCTGAATAATTTGACTAGTTCAGCGTTCACAAATCACATTTAGAGGAAAATGATTGTTTTACCATTTTTTCAAAAAAAATTCACCGTTTTGGGAAAATTGGTGTAATTAATTGATTAAAATCAAAAATTAATGTTTCTTTTTCTTTGCCGTTCCCACCTGTTTACGACATGTGCCTATTCGTATCTGCACAAAGTTATTACTCAAAGACGAGACGACGATCACAACCTTTGATAATGGTCCTGATGTTGTTGATGATGATGACTATGAGAACGGAACATTGCTGCAAAATATTCAAAGAATTTCCGGAACGCATGACGCTAACATGATTCCCAGACACTTCCGTCCCCGATTGCCTTCCTTTTTTTCTTGCCACATTAATTTATGTAATATTCCTTGCAGCCAGTTCCTCTTCAGTAGTAGTCTATTGGCGGTCATTTATCTTACAGTAAGTGGAGAAATTGCCGGACTCACATAATAGCTCTTCCTTGCGCTGTTGGCTTTTCAAATCCATCGTTGGAAGAAAGTTGAATTAGCCGGAACCAGGGAAAAGAAAATGACGCCGCTGCCGTTGCAGTAGACGTAATATAGTATTAATTTATGAACTTTTGGGTTAGGAAAATGGGGTAACCTTTCGTTCGACTTAAAAAACATCTACAGAATTTCTGTGATCAACGCAACGTGATCGCGATCAGGATTTCCCATAAATTTCGCTTCTCGCAAAAGGTCATTTGATCAAATTAAAGCACAAATATTATAATATATATTACACTTTAAACTATTTCCTATTCATTTGTATTCTTTAGTTATAACTAAATGTTTTGTTTCGCTATATAGCGAACAATAGACGAATAAAATTAGAATGATTGAAAAAAAATTAAACAAACATTCCAACTGGGATGTTTTTCGGTTCTTCATAGATTATAAATTTGTTACCACTTTTAAGTCTGAAATATTACTCATAATACATTATTTATTGCCCATAGATATTTGGGTTCTGTTCAGTAACCGCTTCTCCTAATCAGCTTTAATTTTTTCATTGACACATATTTGATATCATAAATTTCTCACTAAGTTTTATTGGGTTTAAAACACATCTAGAGTTATATATGTATAATGAAGCAATATGCATAGTAGATATAGTGTGTTTTATGAAATCATATATTTCGGCGCAACAGCGCTGATTCCCTGACTGAGTGAATTTTTACAATTTTTCTGATCACGCCTAACTTTTAAGCTTTGTAGATATTTTAAGTTTTAACACATTCTTAATCCAGAGTTTATGTGTAAATTTATTTAAAAATTTACTGTCAAGAGGAACCTAATTTAAAAAGAGCAACAAATTGGTGTTTTTTGTTCGTTTAATTTGAAATTTGGATTGGGTTTTTTAATTTTTATTGAAAAATATGGTACCCGAAAAACTCCAGGAAAACCTGGAGCACTTAAGTTTTTTTTTTTTTTAAAGAAAAAAATTAGTACCTCTTCGTTTTTTGGAAGGCATAAATCTGGGTCCTCACTTAAACATACTGTTGTAGTGTACCTTCCTAGTTTTAGTTCCTCCATTTTGAGTTAATAATAATAGTACAGGGACTTTAGATATATATTCACTTTATTTGTATTCTTTAAAGTTTGATTTTGATTTTGAGATTTTTTTTATCAATATATCATGTCTTGGATTAAAACACTTGTAACCTTTTAACAGTAATTTATTTTTTTAAAACACACATTAGTTGAGTGCGCCGCGTTTTGCCCTATCGAGGCATCATCAGGCTATCGATAACCAATGTTTGTTT
Organism: Leptogaster cylindrica; assembly: GCA_963082835.1. Taxonomy (NCBI): domain Eukaryota; kingdom Metazoa; phylum Arthropoda; class Insecta; order Diptera; family Asilidae; genus Leptogaster; species Leptogaster cylindrica. Next base: position 12,014,670 of record OY720107.1, on the reverse strand, counting down.
TAAAAAAAATAAATTATTGTTAAAAGGTTACAAGTGTTTTAATCCAAGACATGGAAAAATTTAAACAAGTGCGTTTAAAAATTCGATAATATATTATGTATTATAGTTTTGATTTGTAAACAATATAACTCAGAGAAAAACAAATTTAATTTCTTTTCTAGTTTGTCCCAGTATGGATATAAGAAATAATCCAGCAGAATTTCGGAATCTGTCCGATTGCAGTGTAATCGAAGGATTTCTCGTAATATCATTAATGGACAAATATTCGGATCAAGATTATGCCATGTCGTTTCCACTTCTAACTGAAATCACCGATTATATGATTGTTTATCGTGTTAATGGACTGAAAACACTCGCAGGACTTTTTCCAAATTTAACTGTTATTCGAGGAAATAATCTATTCGAAGGGAATGCACTTGTTATTTATGAAAACATCCATTTGGAGGAAATTGCCCTGACCGCGCTCACTACAATCAAACGGGGTACAATACGGATTGAAAAGAATCCCCTTTTATGTTTCGTCGAAACTATTAATTGGGGACAAATTGCTATAAATGCCTCAATTGATCATCATTTTTTTCGGGTAAGTCTTGAGAAGGGAGACATTTTTTATGCATATTCAACTTTTTTTTTCATCTTTTAGAATAATAAAGTTCTTAATGAATGTCCTTCATGTCCGGGTGGAAATTCAAAGTCTGAAAACGCTAATCAAATTGATGAAGACGCACATTGTGCTGAACAAGGGGATCGCCGTTTCTGTTGGAATCGACAGCATTGTCAAAAGGGTTAGTTTCATTCCCATTGAGAACAATCCACATCTATTAATTATGCACTTTCAGTTTGTCCTGCACACTGTAAAAACTCCTGCAACTCAAGATTGCAATGCTGCAACGAATCATGTTTGGGTGGTTGCGCACCAAATGACGTGAATTCGTGTTCCGTATGCAAAAATTTAGTTTATGGAAATGAGTGCACACACACTTGCCCCAGAGAATCCTTCAAGGTAACCTTGAAAATTATTATAATTATTTAATTACAAACTTTATCCATTTATTTCTTGCCCAAAAACAGTTCTTGGAGCGCAGCTGCATAACTCGACAAGAGTGTTTCAATAAATTGCCACCGTTAAATGCTGATTTACGTAATGAGTATCCTTATGTGCCGTTCGATGGAATCTGCAGCACCCAGTGTCCAGCTGGTTATGAAAAAGTCAATAATCAAACGTGCCGAAAATGCGATAATAAGTGTTTGAAGAAGTGTCCACCATTATCTCTGGACAGTTTACGTGATGCGCAGCGATTGAGAGGTTGCACTGTAATCACGGGTGCTCTGATCATCAATATTCGCCAAGGAGGACGTAATATTTTTCGATTGCGGAGAAAATTAGTGTTGTTAATTTGAATAAATCATTTCACAGCTCATTTGATGGAGGAACTGGAAAATGCTCTATCGTCAATAGAAGAAATCGAAGGATATCTGAAAGTCACTCGTTCCTTTTCCCTGGTATCCCTGTCGTTTCTGAAAGGACTTCGAGTTATTAGGGGAAATGAATTGGATAACAACAAGTAAGTTTTATAGTTTCCGTTTATTGATGAATTCGATTTAAAATAAACGACACACTTTAAGATATGCTCTCTACGTTCTTGATAATCAGAATCTTCAAAATATTTGGGGCGATAATCAAACAGTTTTACTAGAACGAGGACGAATATTTTTTCATTTTAATCCAAAATTATGTTATTATAAAATTGAGAATCTCCGTACAATGATGGTTGAAAATGGGACATTAGATAAATCGGAAGTTGCAACCGATTCAAATGGCGACAGAGGCTCATGTAAGTAAAATGTTTGTTTTTTTAATTGAAAGCAACAGTTAATTATAATTAAAAATAAAACATTTCCAGGTAATATAACTACTTTAAATGTAACGGTTACCCAAATTGGACCACGTGCGGCAATCGTTAAAGTTCAACCAATGGAATTCGAAGACGATCGAGGGTTTATCGGATATCAGTATTATTATATTGAGGCTCCTTTCAAAAATGTCTCCATGTACGACATTCGACATGGTTGCGGCAGTGACGGGTAATTGATCTATTCGAAAATATTTTGTTTTCCTGTTATATGTACATTTTCTTATTCGTTTCTTCAGGTGGAACTTAGATGACGACAACAGCAAGGATACAGATCACATCTTCACACATCTCAAACCTTATACACAGTATGCATTTTATGTGAAAACTTATACAATCTCAACGGAAACAAACAATGGCCAAAGTCCAATTATTTACTTTCGAACAAAACCAGACAAACCTGAACCAGTTAGAAATTTGCGTTCGATTACTAATTCCAGTTCTGAAGTGGTAAATATCCATTTTATTTACATGATTACAAAATTCTGTGTTGTTTCTCTACATTTAGTAGAGCAGGAATAATGTATAAAAATCATTCTTGATCTTTACAGATCGTGAAATGGTTAGCGCCCAAAGTTGCCAATGGTAATCTCACGATGTATGTAATTAAGGCTAATCTCACTCTGGATGACCCCAAATTGCTGGAACAGAGAAATTATTGCGATGAACGTGAGTGTTTCTCACCGATGTCTTATTTTAGAAAATGAAAAAAAAATTGTAATCAATTCGCAGCTATTAAAGAGATCTTTGAAGTTCCGACTATTATACATCAAGATGGCAAAAGCACTGGATTGGTTGATCGAGATGGAAAAGATTGTGCCTGTGATGACAAGGAATCCCGAGTATCCAAATCTTCAACCAAGGATAATGAAAATGATGTTGTGAATGCAATTGACTTTGAGGATGCTATACAAAATTTTATTTATGTCAAGTAAAAATTAATTAAATAATGCACTAAGGATTCTAATGTTGAAATTATGTTTTTTAGACGTGAAGAGTCTGCTGCGAAAAATGTTCGTCGGAAAAGGGACTTGGAGAATATCACAATGACGACAACAGACATAAGTGATATGCTGGAGGAGTTTCCGAAAGAGAGACCTAAAGAGGAATCGAATAGGATTCATAGTCACGAAATTGATCCCAAAGAAATGACATTGTCTCGAAGAAAAGGCAAATTTTACACTTACATTTATGAAATTGTAAACACATCGGTCACTGAAATTGTTTTAAAAAATTTGAAGCATTACTCCATGTATACAGTATCGGTAAAAGCCTGTCGGGAGGGTGAAGGCGATCGGTGCAGCAGTGAGGCTATAAGCTATTCAAGGACAATGAAGTTGGGTGAGCTAACTGAAACGATCTGCATATCAAGACCTAAGTGAAATATATCGTTTTCTGTTTCCATAGGAGGAGCTGATAATGTTGAAAATTTGTCTGTGGAAGTTGCACTGACGAATACCTCCCGGAGTGATGTCCGCCTAAAGTGGGAGCCACCTCGAGATCCGAACGGCTTGATCGTATCTTACTCGATCAGATACGCCAGGGCAGACATCGAACACGCCAAGGGCGTTGATCAATGCATTACACATCATGGATATCAAAATTTATCAAACAGATACTTTGTTTTGACCAGTATGGAAACAGGCAACTATAGTGTCCAGGTGATGGCCACTTCTCTGGCAGGCGATGGCAATTACACAGCACCACTTTACTTCTATATTCCTGTAGGCTGTAATGAAATTTTGTTAATTCTATCAATATTAAACGGTTTTCATTAAATTAGGAAAAGAGTATTGGATGGCAAGTGATAACAGCTATTTGTTTCACTGTTTTATTACTCTTCGTACTAATCGGAATTCTCATTTGGTACATCAAAAAGAAATATTTGGCACCAGTACCAGACCTTAAACTGTTTACATCCGTAAATCCGGAATATGTGAGCATGCACTACACACCAGATGAGTGGGAAATTCCACGAGATAAAATCATTCAAATTCGTGAACTGGGTCAAGGATCATTCGGTATGGTGTACGAAGGTATCGTGAAAAACTTGAACAAAAGTGAAGACGACACTCCATGCGCAATAAAGACAGTAAACGAAAGTGCCACCGACCGAGAGAGAATCAATTTCCTAAATGAGGCTAGTGTTATGAAAGAGTTCGATACACATCATGTGGTTCGACTGCTTGGAGTTTGCTCAAGGGGGCAACCGACGTTGGTGGTTATGGAATTGATGAAGAATGGTGATTTGAAAGCATATCTCCGATCTCATCGTCCAGATGCTGAGTCCTTAACAAATGATGAGATTCCACCGCAACCGCCAACATTGAAACGAATTTTACAAATGGCAATCGAAATTGCCGATGGAATGGCTTATCTTTCGGCAAAAAAGTTCGTTCATCGGGATTTGGCGGCTCGAAATTGCATGGTTGCAGCAGACTTGACCGTAAAAATTGGCGACTTTGGTATGACCAGAGATATTTATGAGACTGATTACTACAGAAAGGGAACGAAAGGTAATTAACTTTAATCGGAGTAAATTTATTCCCTATTTTATTTCATAAATCATTATTGGTAATTATAATAGGACTTCTTCCCGTGCGATGGATGGCTCCAGAGAGTCTCAAGGATGGTGTCTTCTCCAGTGCCAGTGATATCTTCAGCTACGGTGTTGTGCTGTGGGAAATGGCTACATTGGCATCACAGCCTTATCAAGTATAACGTTTTACTTAACACTAATGTCATGGCATTAAATTAAATTAATTTTTGATAGGGTCTTTCGAACGATCAAGTCCTTCGATACGTTATTGATGGAGGGGTCATGGAACGTCCAGAGAACTGCCCTGATAAATTGTATAACTTAATGCGAAAATGTTGGCAACATCGTCCGTCTAGTCGTCCATCATTCATAGATATTATACAAAGTCTTCTCGATGATGCTGATTCAAATTTCCGGGAAGTTTCGTTTTTCCATTCCCAGGAAGGACAAGACATTTTGGCACAGATGCAACCACGTAATTAATTTCCTTTGCATATTTTCGATCCATCTTTTGAAAATCATTTTGTTTTTGATTAATTTTGCAGCAACTGATTTCGATGATGTTACAACACCTTTACGTGTTGGTGATGATGATTTTAAAATGGAAATTGAAGATAATTATTTAAACAATAGCAAACACAGTAGACGAAGTCATTTAGCGGCAGCTGAGGGACAACCCCACTCGCCGTATAGGTGAGAAGAACATCCTTTTTAGGTAATTAGGCTTAACAGAACTTCAAAATTTTTTTTATTAATAACAATTAATCAAATTGAGAATTGAGATTTGAAGCGATTTATTCATTATGGTTTATCATATTTCTTTTTGAACGAATTGGCTTTAAAATTTAAATTTATTCTTTGTGCCAAAATTGTCTCACTAAATTTTGAAGTCTTCTAATAAGATTTCGAATTTGTAATTTTTATTTTTATTGTTTACATTTTTCACTGCAATCATCCAACAAAATTAAATACATACTGACAACTCTCACGCTGCTTTCAAAAATGTCCTCTGCTAGATTTGTTTTATGTGCTTTCATCTCAATTTTCGAATATGTTCACAGCCAATTTGTTCAAAAATGAATTTCTACTTTTGGCCCAAATTGTTCTGTAGCTAGTCTCAATAAAGACGAATTAACCGACTCCACCATTTTGCAATAAATGTTGTTCTTTTTACTTACTTATTCAATATAGCTTTGGATCAGCAGTTTTAACCAGCAGTACACCCGGTGTATCTTCATTGAAACGTAGCAGTTCAAACACTTTGTCATCATCCTTAAATCAAAAACAACAGACTCAGCAACCGCAGACTCTGAAACTCCCAGAGGAGTATGCAAGTAGGTATTATCCAACATCAGTTGGTGGTGAAAATCTAGCACCATCAGCATCAATAGGATCACCAGGATCAGCAGCAACAGAAACACCAGTACAAAATTTTATAAATAATTTAAGCTCAGCTCCACGATCTCGTCGTATGGAGTTCCTACGGAATGCATTCTTAGGCAATAGCAATAGCAACAATGGTAGCAACAGTAATAGCAAATTTAAAAACAATGGTGGAAATGGGGGCGGTAATATTTTGTATGGACAAAAGAAAGGATTTGCTGGAACAATCGGAGCAACTGCTAGTAATCCATTACCAAATGTAAATCCAAATGAATATAATAATGGAAAGAATGGAAATTCTAAAAAATCATCCAAAGATTATCAAATTTTAAATGAATCTTCAACATCAGCGGATTTTGGAGATGGGGAAGAATTGAAACCAATTCGTTCAACACCTTCTACATATAATTATGAACAGCTCTCACTGCCATCATTATTTTCGCTAGAGAAAAAAACACAACAACCGAAACAACAAAAACAATGCAATGAAATTGATTCTAAGGAAACAAATAGTCTTAAAAATAGAAATAAATTAAGTCATATTATTAGCGATAGTTGTAACAGTAATAGTTCTACAGATAGAGAAACATTTTTAACTACCGCGCCACCATATCATATTCATCAACAACAGCAAAACTTGAAAAATGAAACTTCAAGTACACCGAGTCGGTCTCAAGTGCAACAACCGAATGGTTACATTGTTTCTAACCTACAAACCGATTACTCATTTTCACAAGACTTTCAAGAAGGGATACCCGAAGAACAAAAACTACTGACCAAATCTCACAAATAGTTTATCTCCAAAATTATGATCGTGTTAACGCACGTTAACAGATATAAATTGCATTTAGTAAAATTTCCTATCTCCGGATATTGCTAAATAATACAAAACGTCCGCTCAACACTATTTTTATTTTGTACTACTTTTTTTCATTCGACTACTCGATTCTAACCTCTTACAAATTTCAAACTTACTAAAATCTTATACTACTTCCTACTTGTTCAAAATATAACAGATCTCATAACTTATGAGTCATATGTAATATTTTTATGGATCTGCTTCGGTCATATTTTATTTTTATTTTACTTTATTTTAATTTATTGTTTGTATTTTGCGTTAAATGCAATAACAAATTCTGGTGATGAATTTGTTGTTTTGATGGTGCTGTTGCTCCTCTGCAGCCTGATTAATGTTCCTGCTCCTCATCTACATATATTTTTGGTAAAGCATATTGGGTTCCTTCTATCATTAATATCATGATTATCGAAATGATGTCTAAGAACATATTAACATTTGTTATTGTTTTCTTTATTACCCATGCTATTCTATCTGGCCAAATACGCCTTGTTGTAATATGTTGCGGCACTTTAGATAACACGTATAATGGCTTGGTCCTGGATGTGCAAAAACCTCCCCAAAATGCACATCTTCGTAAGGAATAAAATAACACATTGTTGTTTTGCATTTTACATTTCAATGCACTTTTCCTCGTTTTGTAACAAGCATTTTCACTATTTTCGGCTGTAATCATTTTCTTGAAAAATGGCCACGTTCGTTACAGTTGAAACACTATTCTACTTTAGTAAAACTGTCACTAAACTACACATATTTACCGTGTTCTCGATTTTGCGATCCATTATATTTTGGGATAATATCTCTTTTTGACGAACCGTCCATTTATATTACCCCTCATGTTAAATTCAGTTTTTTCGTCAATAAAACCGCGTGAAAGGAATTATCTCTGTATCTCCTTGCTCAAGCACCAATCTGCACTATCTGGATTTGGAGACCATCAATAGGATTTGACACTGCATCCTTCCCATTAATATTACAAGCACTTAAAAGTTCCATTTTTGCATAGTAATATTGCGTCATTTTTTCTTTTTCCTCCTTCCGGTTTACTACTTTTCTTAATAATGTCGCAAAATCCCGTTGTTCAGGAAAAGATTTAATTTCAAGTTGCTTCCAATCCTCCCATGAGCGATCATACGTAGCTAAACTGTTACACCACGTTTTTGTCAAACCTACAAATCGGTAATGCACTGCATATGATATATTTTGACTTCGTCGTCCCATTCATTTATCGCACCCACAACTGATCAATTTGCACCAACCATTTCGAAGGTGATAGATTCACGTTGCCCGGCTCGAATTCGGGCATACCATCACTCCAAATGGCATAGCGAATTATTTGTTCTCTAGGCACTGAAGTCTCCCCTGAATTTTGACCCAAAAGACACTCAACCAGCCGATCTAAACGATCAATTCGCGTATCAGCACAATTTTCATTGATTTGTTCTTGATCATGATTTCTCACATTTAAGTGACGGCGGTCAGGGGATGATCTTTCGCGGCGTTCCGTACGAATTTTCCGATATCATACACCTTCGTCCGAACTATAACTTTTTAATCGCCTTCTTTTAGAACGATTCTTTTTAATACTTAGCCACAGGCGGCAGAACACGCGGCAGTGTTCCAACAATAAGGAGGCCCGGACTGCAAGAGCAATATAACGACCGTATATCATAAGACAGCTATTATAATGTACTGCAATAACTAATATAGCAGCTCATTTCAATTCGTTGTGCGGAACAAGTTATGGCGATGCAAAGTGGTGAATTCCTCCTCTGAGAGGCCATTACATGCACGACACCGATAACTAAGGGAAATCAATTGGTTAATGGTTTCCGAAGGATATTGGGGCGCTTATCACGGGCAAAATAATAATCAAAATTCTAAACCGTAGTGTACAGTGTTAATAAGCAATTTCCGAAAGATTTTGTGATATGAATGAACTAATTCTTTTACCAAGGATATGTCGTAAATGGTACGACTTAGAACGGACATTTGTAGTATTCACATATTTTGCCCATCTTATTGCAACTGCAAAGTAAAGAGTAAAAAAATTGAAAACAATAAAACTTCAGAGAAATCTGATGGACATAAATAAACATAATAAAAATAACGGTGATTAAAAATGATTCCCAGAGACTTTATTTTGGACCCTTCTTTCCCTTAAAAAATACCCTAAACATTACTTTGTCAGGAGCCGATCGGGTTTATAGGCTATGGTCATTAAACGTTTCTCGACTTCGTTGGTCTCGAATTATGAATTTTTGGGTGCAGAATTTTAAAAGATGACTTAAATAGGTGTGATCACTTCGCGCCAAGAATGACTCCGGTGGAGGAATGCCGCTTTCTTCGCAGTTCCGGATTTTTGCTCTGGAGTGCCAATTACTAGAGGGTTCAAAAAATCCCCAGTCTAAAATTTTTTTAGCGCGCGCCGACGTCAGGTACTAAGAAATGTGCAAAGAATATCATAGAAGTATGTCTCCCTTGCCTCACTGATGGTGAGGTTCCCTTGTCTAAGAGCTTCCCACTGCTCCGATGTCCCCGAACCAAATACATACACAAGAAGAATGAAGGAAAAGAGTTTCATTTCAGAAACATAATTCTGATTTTCTGGGGAGCAAAATGTTACATGCGACTGGACATCTAGTATGTTAAGTTTGTCTATGCCTTAAGTTTTATAAAATAGAACCAGGGGAACCGAGCGTCATGGGGACCATGATTTTTGTGTCATTTTGCTTTACTAAGTGTCCTCATATAAAATGTGAGCTCATGTACCTTTTAGATTTTCCGTTCCTGAGATTGTTGACAGACACAAACCTTGGCGTTTTAATATAATAGGATTTAATATAATAGCTCAAGAGGCGTTGAATCCATGTAAACGTTGGACATGATTTAATGATCGCAGTTTGTAAACATTTTAATGTTAATATTGTTATAAAACTAAATCAAATCAGATAATAACTGCAAATCAAAACAATCATCTCACATTGTACTCACATTGTAGTATCTATTGTTGCATTATGTTTCATTTAATTGTAAGAAGGCAAACAGTGTCTGTACTGTAAATCGTTCTTACAGTAACTACTAAAGTTTCAAATAACTCCCAACAGAATCAAAGCTTACGAATTTTCCTATTTTTTTTTAATAATGAACGTATTAAATATGAATTTAGTCAGTTCTGCATTCAAAGTTTCAACATAAAAGCATCGAAAAGGCGAAAATACAAAGGAGAAAGTTATAAATCAATTTACATGCAAAAACGATGTGTAATAATAAGATAGAATCCGTGGAGGAACGTAGTTTAGTGAAAAAGACTAGTAAAATTCATAAAAGTTCTAGACAAATTCTCTCTTTAGCTAAATATTGTGCTTTACTTCATTATATTTATTTTTTTATTTCTCGTTTTTATACGTAGTTTTGTTTTTACTGTATCTATTTATGAAGTAATTTTTATTTTTATTTATATACAAAGACAAGCAGTTGAATGAAGTGCGTAGACCATGTTCCATAAACTATTTATTCGATTGAATCCGTTAGTAGACCAGTGACAACGAAAACAATAATAACACATACCAGTAGTGAACTGCAGATAGCAAATATTTCGTAACGTTCAAACAATATAAAAAACCACATCATTATGTTCATCTTTTCCTCGCTATATTTTTGTTAATTAATGTATGTAATTAATGAAAATGAATTCGAAATATTCACAATGTATAAAAATAATATTTATTTGAATTGTAGATAAAATGAAAACAAATAGATAAGAATAAATGAGAAATACAAGCGAGAATTGAAAATAAAAAAAATGTTAAATAGTGCAAATAGTGTATAAATAGAAATCGTAGGAGAAATAAGTCGAATGGAAAGGCTGAGCAAAAATGGCTTTGGTTTTTCTTTTGTTAGGAAAACATGTTGTTCAGAGCAGACGTAAAATGTAAAAATAATGAAATTAATTATACGTACGCCAATTTTTACTATAAACAATTTTTTATTATAATTAATAGCGATAGTTTTAGGTTAAATGAAAGAATAAACAAAGCGCATATTTATAAATTCAACTGAAGAGCAAACAAAAACACTACAATGATAACTATACAACAATAAAACAAACAATTAAAAAAATTACTACATAACAGGCTCACACAATGGCAGAATAACGGAATATTTAACCGTTTAACTCTCCTATTTTAGATATTTCATCCTTACATCCAGGGGCCGGTCAAATATATTCTAGACATTTAAAAAACAAAAAAAAAAAAAAAACTTACTATAATTAATAATTAACGAAAATCATTCATAGGCTAAATTATATATGTATGTACAATACTACAAGGATAAAAAAAATTTAAGAAATTTTGAATATAACTGTAATTAAAAATAAACATAAATTTTTTCATGAATTAAATATAAAACACGAAAAAAGTACACTCAAAAGACTGAAATATATAGTTCCTTTGTTTTTATGTAAAATATGTCGAAAATATAACAATTGATTGGAAAAAATCCAAAAAAAAAAAAAAAAAAAAAAAAAAACAAATTAAATCTGCAGATCAATAAATATATAAGCAAAAATCTGTTTTTTCTTTTATGGTTTTTGTTTTGCAGATGAACACATCCTTTTGGATTTCGCAAATCGCAAGTATTATGAAAATGATTTCAAGGATCTTTAAAGAAATAGGAATGAATGAAGGCAGGGGGAAGCGAGTGCAAGGCGTCTTCGCCCTTCGAGACCGAAAAATCTTCAGAGAATAGTAGAAATGGATTTGGAGGTAATTCAACTGTTCGTTGCTACTGCATTTTCGTGTATATTTGCTGGATATTATTATCACGGGTTCCACAAAATTACTTAAGCATATTGTTCTTTACTGCTACGCTAGGGAGCAGTGTTTTTTGTGAAGTCACGGAGGATTTTCAACTTTGGGATGTAATTTTTCCCCTTGCAGTTAATTTCCAATTTTGCATTCAAGAGTTGACCTTTTATGAACGATGGATTTTATTGTGACGAATGGAATTGTACTGAAACAAAGCTATTTTCCGCTCAGGTGAACAGAAATTGTCTCAGGTGCGAAACTCTGAAATGAAATTATTTAATTAAAATTTAATAATCCATTCAACATGCTCATGTTTTAAATAAAAGGATTCTCTCGTGATTTAAATCACACACACTGCTACCCAGTCACGCATACATACATTAATTATAACAGGTATGTGTGTGATATTTCATTTTGCTCCAGCATTCGACTTGAAAATTAAACAAAGGAGTAACTACACTCCTTATGCCATTTTCCACAAGAAATAGCATTTACATAAATCTTTGGAACCTGTCGCTTGCTTAGCCAAGTAATTAAATTCCTGCTTACGTTGAACTAATTAGCATGAGAGGTATTGTTCACTATTTATTGTTGTTCACTACGAAGATGAACATAATTCTTAAGTTGGGTTCCAACTCCTAGGTGTGCATTTCACCGTCACAGAATTAAAATGCATCACGTTCAATTTATTTTGAAGTCATTCTTCTCCTGGGCGAGGGAAAATGAGTGCAAAATCGAGGAAAATGAATTGCTCAGAGGTGAAAATTATTAATTTTACAATTTTGTCAAGGTAAATGTACACGAGATAAGTGCACTTTTTGTTCAGTTTTAAACCTTTGAATTTGGAACAAGTGTTCTATTATGTGATACGTTCTTCTGTTGCCAACATGTTTTTTCGACTCTCCCAGCAAAGTCAACTTACTTAAAGCTAACAACATTGCGCGGCGTAATGTTGCTGCAGAGTAAAAAAACATTATCTTTTTTTTAAAAAATGTTCAGCTTAATCAAATGAGACGTCGAAAAACGTTCGTTTGAACGATGCACGCCGGCAACAAGGACCCAGGAAAAAACCTGATCGTGGCAAAGTGAGGGTGCTTCAGAGCGAATCTGAATGTGAAAATCATCAATTATTATTTATTATTCATTGAATTAAACTACAAACTATGAACTAAAATAAGAAAACTCAAATTAAACTTAATTAACTTAATTATATTAATAAAAGTAGTTTTTCCGATTCTCAATCCATACGTTCCTCGCCGTCCTCCATATGGGCTTGCTGAGACTGGCCGCCAGTCCCGTATGTGAATGCTGCAGCGCCTGCTGACGGTCGACCGCTCCCATTAGCCGGCATAGGAGTTCGAGTGGATCTCCTCCTCCTCACTGCAAAGTGCGGAACTGCATCAGTGGGCTGTTGCCTCCTCCACAAGGGCGAACAATTCAAGCAGGCCGAAATACTCCCAGGAGGAGATCTCAATGAAGGCGTCCACATTATCCTCTACATCCATCCCGCTCGCATATGAACGATGGACCGAAATCGCCAATCGCGCTGTTTTCTGAATGCAACGAGTCCAACTTTGCATTGTTAAAAGAAAAAGAAATTTGTATTTTATTTTAAAAACTTAATTAATTTTAAAATCCTTAAATTACCTTCCTTGCCGACGGCTTTGGCAACATTTTCCCACGCCGCATCCCGTGATGGTCGGTCGTTGTAGAAATTGTTAGTCTTGTTCCATAAGTTTTGCTTTTCCTGTACGGATTGTAGTAGCAGGACAGTACTATTTGAATCCCAGTCCTCAGCAGCACCCACACCCCACGTTCCCATCCAAATCAAATACATCAGCCATCTTAATGCAAAGCAAACTTACTTACGTCTCAATCAACAGCAAAAGTCAAGATATTCTAAGCGAATGAGGAAATCTGGAAGAAAATATCCATTTATAAAGCAACAAGGACTACCCTTTTCTCTCCTCCTCCTCTTGCTGGCATAAACTGCATAAACAAGTTTTTGCAACGGGCAGTTTATTGCAAAAGGATCTGCTTCCTTGGAAATAAATTGAAATCTCTGGAAAATTTCTGCATAAAAAAAAAAAACCACGAATCCTTTTGCAAAATTGCACTGCACCTGCATAAAAGTAAATAAAACAATAACAATCTTTACAATCAGTTGTTTTACTACGTTCTCATGCTTGCGGTATTTCCTGCTAAACAATTTTCAGGCTTGGAATCCTAAAGCCTGGTTTACACGATGCCAGTTGGTGAGACAATTGTCAGAAGACAACTAGCTGGCATGAAATTATTGGCTTCGTGTAAACACTTCAGGCCAATTGCCCTGCCAACTGCCATCACAATTGCCCTGAAATTCAGTTGTCTCCAGGAGTAGACTGAGGACAATAAGCTGCGCCCAGCGAAGCACAATCACATGATGACAATTGGCCAAGACAATTGTCTCACCAACTGGCATCGTGTAAACCAGGCTTAAAGGGCGATTGGTTAGGCAATTGGTTTTTAATTTAAAGAAAAAACATAGAAAAAAGGCAAAAATTTATGAAATTGATATTTCAGTCGATAAATCAATGCTTGACCATTTTTTTAAGGAATATTGTATTTAACAATTGACCACGACTACGTTTTAAATGATCCATGCAAGAAGTCCACTTTTGAACCAATTTTTCGAGCATGTCGGCTGGTATCTCGTAATGTTTTTATCCAAAGCTGCAATTGACGCTAGTTCACGAGCATAAAGAGTGTTGTTGAAAATTCGAATTTTTTAATCTACGGCTTGTGGAGTATCGGTGAAAAGGTCTTGATGAGTGGTTTATAAATCGATAACTAGTTTCTCAATTTTGAAAAACCTAGCCCAAACTAGTAAGGAAGCAATTGGTCACACCAATTACGTGATACCCTAGATGTAGAAAAATATGCTCATTCTTATATCAACATTTTTGTATAAAAACGACTCAGGCTTATATGGCAACACTAAGAAGGAGTTGCCCGATTTTGCTCATCTTCGAACTTGACCTTGCAATTTTAATCAAATATTATTGTACCAAATTACAAGTCTCTAGCTACAAACGTTATCGGCTGGCCAGACAGACAGACAGACAGACAGACGGACATGCATAAAACGGTTTCTTTTCACTTCCCAATCATGAATATATAGTTCTTTCTTTTCTGCGACGATTATTTCTTGGCGTTGCAAACGTTCGCTCAAAACTAATATACCCTACATCTAGGGTATAAAAATGCAATCAAAAACAGTTCGAAATCTACCTCAGCCTGTAGGCCTACGATTTTTTTATCGCAACGCAACAATAAATTAATATTTTATGAATAGAGCAAATAGAATTTTTTATTGAATGGTTTTTTCAACTTCATAGGACATAGGTACACTTCTATACTATACATTACGGTGCAACAATTTAATAATATTACTACGGAGTAGTTACTTAAGAATTTACTTAAAACGCAATACGTATGTTAAGTAAATTACACATACATATACGTATGGCTTCAATGCGACAAAAATCTCGAAATGACGAATAACTAATTGCAATGCAAAATTACAGTAAATGGTATTAAAAACTTATTTAAGTAATTAAAATAGAATTTGAATCACCCTCCCGGTTCCGCAGCTGGGTTCCCTTCCAGTACCCAGAAATGGCTGTGAAAAACGGAGATTCGTTAATTTAACGTGAAAAATTATTTTAATACACGCTTAAACAAGTGTGGAAGCGAATTGGATTTTTCTAAGCACTCACTTATCTCGACTTTTACGTGAACCTCGCCAAAGAAAGCACATATTTACGGTGATGGAAGTACGAATACTAATTCAACAACTGTGCTTTGCTCCTGTTTACAGGCAATGTAATTAAGTTCAAAATTAATTTGAGAATTACATTCAATTCCTGCTACAGTTTATTCATTTACCAGTGTTGGTGGCACTTTGTGCCGATATTCACGAACGGCAAGGATTCAGTGTCGCTTGAAAGGGAACTTTGAATAATTGAAAATTCTTGAATAGTAGTGTAAACATGGCGAACAAAGTTTCCAAACGAAAATTCCTTTTCAGTAAGACTGCTTGAAAGAATGTTCCCAATGGATGTGTTTAAATAAGAAGGGATTATTTTCACTTTAAGTGGTTGACGAAGTATTGAAGGTGTTCCACGAATCTGTTGATTTTACAAACTTTGGTGAAAATTTAAGATTTGTTAAACAAAATAGAGTTCTTACTTCGGCTTTAGTTTCTTCTTGATTTAGTGTTTTCTTTAAAACAAACTTTCAATTCAAATTCTTTTGTTATCATGAATCGTATATTTTATTGTATGGTTTTTTTAACATTTATAGTAACTACTATAAAATATATGTGGGTATACTGTACATATAACGTTCAACTCGTCATCGTGATGACATTTTTCACATTGAAAATTTTAAACAATTTTAAAAATCAACACAAAAAATGAGTTCACCTTCAAAACATTTCACTCCTGCTAAACATTTCCTTAATGTAAGGTGCTTAAGTATTCTTTGATGGTAATGATGGTAGACTCATATGAATTCACCCCTAAAGCGCATTTTCCATGAAAACAGCCCTGGATCATAGCGCTTGGGAAATTTTTGTATAATATTTTCAGCTAGAATTTAAATTTTAACATGTCGTTTATCTTTTTCAAAAAAAACATATACCTTTGAGTTGAAACATATTAATGCCTCCTTAAAAATATTTCTTTTCAGTTACTTCTATTTTAATTTAATTTCCGAATTTTTGGAATGTTACGCTCTTGCTTAGCAACACTAACTCACTTTTCGTCCTTATAAAAATCTACTGAAACGAAAATTATGTTTTAAACTTGTTATGCTAATTTGAAAAGTCAAACATGTCCAGAAATCGTTTTGCAAACTCTTATAAATAATTATTTGTAGGAAGAAAATTCCCTCCTTTAAATTATTGTTGTGTTTATCCAATTGACGATAAAAAAATGCAAAAAAAATTAAATGAAAATTTTGTGATGGTGCGGCGAATTTACTTTTCTCCAGGGACAAATTTGAATCTTTCACGCACGGAAATGGAATCCTTGTTGAAGTTAAATGGTCTGAAATCTTTGTTCAACTGAAATTCCGTATCAACAGGACTTTGTTAAATACTTGAACAGGTGCTGTCGAGGTGTATTAAGGTACATAGCTTGCTAAGCTCCAGCCTCCAACCGTAAATGGTGGTGTAAATGGTTCGGCGTTATCTTTGTTGTCTAAATATGTATTACATTGACTTTTGAAGATTTTCGTTGTCTTCAACTTAAAGATTAATTTTTGTTCTGTTGATGAAGTATACACTCAAAATATTGAAGTGATGGAATCCTCTTAAGCATAAGAAAACAAAGAGAACTGAGAACGATGAGCTAATGTTAAAAAGTGCTCGTTATTTTAATATTCATGTTTTTGTGGTTCCCATTTTTATAGAAAACTAGCAGGTCTACCCGTTTTCACCCGGGACGATGAAAATCATAATATAATGTACATCATAGTACTTTTTGAATTTACAACTGCTCCCAAACGCGACATATTTTACATAGAGCCGTTTCCCGTAGGACGGTCAAAATAATAGTTGTTTAGTTTTCTTCGGTCAAGGGTGGTTTTGGGGACTTGAATTAGGATAAAAGTCGGTAGTTCTTATTTAACTTTGTTTCGAACCAAAAAGCAATACCAGTTTTTATGATTTTCTTACTTCAAAAATGGGGAATATTCATAGAAACTTTCAACCCGAAGTTTACCCCCTTAAGGGTTGAATTTCAAAAAATTGTGATACAGGTATTTCTTTATTTCTAACAAAAGGACAAATACCAATTTTTTTGAATTGTTTACATCAAATATGGCGGATTTCTAACCAAACTTTCATGCCCTATTTTACCCCTTTAGGTGTGGAATTTCAAAAAATTCAGCCTTAGTGCTTGTTAGGCCTTAGTGTTGCAAAAATTTCAGCTTTTTAGGTCCAGCGATTTAGTCCGTGCGTTGTCTGTCAGTCAGTTATGGAAATTGTTACCCGACTTTACACGGGAATGCTTTATCATCGCTATCCAATATCCGTGCTTTGCTACGGTGTTCCACAAAGTAAAAATATTGGGTATATTTAATAAGGTGGATTAAAAATTTGCAAAACGTAAAACATTATTCTGCACATTTATTGTCAATCAAACCGTCATTTACAATATACATATATGGACAAAAACCCTTTGTTCCCACCACGTCCCTCGGGTAATGGCATATAGGCTTATGAGGTAGACGTAGCCAGTCATTTGATCTTATTTAACGTTGTCTCTTGAATGTTTTCATTTTTTTGTGTGCAGAATGCTTCTATATAAACCTTCATTTCGGGTTATTGTCCACCTCTATTTTGCAGTTTTAGCCCGTTTTCATCCCTTAAAAGTTGAATTTCTCTGATTCTCTGCGATCACCTATTAGGAAAGTTGTAGAAATATTCCAAATTTCCTGGAAATCGGTGCTGTGGTTCAAATTCGTGCTTATGTCTAAGACTGCAAAGTCAATTTACATTAATGGAATGGGTGATGAAAATGATTGTTCGCAAAATGTAATTAAATTCGCTTTAAAAAATCTATTCTCAAAAGGTACTAGCTTTTTTTACGAAAAAAAAACAATTTTAAATTTATTAGATTTCACTGTTTGGGCACAACCGTACACTGTGAAAAATCGAATCATTGAATTGAGTGTGAATAATCGAATCATCGAATCGAATCGAGCTGTCAAACGACAGGCCCGCCACTAACACCATCTGGTTGTGAAAAGTGCATTCTCATACAAAATGCAAACCACGATTTTTTCGATTTTCCGGCTTTCCCTTTGAGTTTTTCTAAATTTTCTTTTTTCCTAAACCACCCCTATATTGAGACAAAGCAAACTAAAAAAGAATCATTCAAATCGGTCGAGCCGTTCTCGAGTTTTTGCGAGACTAACGTAATGCAATTGATTTTTATATATATAGATAGTCAGCGCCAGTAGTAGTGAATGGTTGTACTAAATAGTTGTCACTGGTTATTGAATTGGAAAGTAAACGAAGTGTCGCGATCGGTTCAGTTTCGAATGCACGTTTGAGAGAAAAAAGCTTAGGTTTTGGAAAAATTTCGAAAAAGATTCGTTAAAACATCGTATGTGGCCGAAGGGACACAGTGAATTTCGAGTAACACACAATTTCAAATGGTTTTTTATCACTCAAAAAGCCAGAAGATCATCAACTTCCCTCCTGAATACGTGACATTTTGTGATTATTATCAATTTAATAAATTTCTTGTGGAGAAAAACTCTGATATAAAATTTCTTGTGTAATCATGAAAGGCTTCCTCTGCTTCCTTTTCACCTTTAAAAGAGGCGAAAATCAAATAATCACCTTTTGAGAGGATTCAATTTGTTATCAAAAGAACATCGAACTGAGATTGGCATGAAGAAAATTGATGGGGTTGCCGTTTGGATTAAGTGGGCGGGGAATTTCAAGGATTTATGATGGCAACTGAAAATCAGATGCAACTTATAAAGCTTATTAAAATAACCTTAGCTTCTAAGTGCCATCAATGGAAGTTCTGGAACACAGCCGTCCATAGCAGCTTCACTCTTCAGCTACCATTCAAATTCAACAATTTCCGAAGGACACTTACCCCTTTCGACGCAGACGCATTACACTTTCCCCAGCGTCTGCTAAAGGCAAGTGGCACTTGGGAAAGTTGCAAGTAATGGAACGTTTGTTTCGTCAGTGATACTCTATCAATTGGACATTGAACAGGTGCGTCCGTGCGTTGGTGTTTTGATGCTTGGTAAAGAATTCGCGGCAAATCGCCCCATCTCAAAATAGTTTACAACGATTCCGCATTACGAAGAAATTGTGCACAGCTTACGTTTACGTAACGAGAAGGATTGAACAAATCGACGACATTTGATTGTTTACACGATGTCGTTCTAGGATTAGTGCTGTTCGAATGTCCATGCACTCTCTGGTGGGGTTAAAAGGGGTGAACATAAACCGCAACAAGTTATTTAGTCCAAGCGGCAATAAGTGGAACACTGAAGTGAACACGGCTGGCAATTTGGTCACCATTTCGGAAATATAGTTGCGCTTCCTGAAAACTTGATTCTAGTGCAGTTCCGTCCGCGCTATTTTCAGTTTTTGCAGGGCTGGAGATTAACAGTGCAAGTGTCCTGTTCCCTTTTTGGTGCTAGTGCAGTTAAGATAACACTTTCAAGTACTGTAAAAATTTTGCTTAAATCGGAAAGTTTTATTTCGCTTAATGTGAAAAGCCTCATTCACCTGTTCATTGGTTTCCATCTCATCCCGCTGCTCTATCGCCTCACCATTCAGCACCTCATGTCGACCCCAATATAATCATAGATGTTGAATTCAGTTAGGAAATCAGCCACCTGGTTGCTCTTCGAGAACAATAAGAGCACCGCATTGGGACTATTTGATCACGTCGATGACATCCTAATGGCCAATTAAAGGTAAGCTTACATTTTAATGAGATGTTTTTGGCAATAAGATTTTGCTTGGGATGTGGAATAAAAAAATATCATTGGCTTTACTGGATTCACGTGAAGACAATAAATGCACGCGTGACTGTTAAAAAAAGAAATAATTTAGTTAAATGTTACTTAGGATTTCCGGTAAATACCCTTTAAACTGCTCACCACGATAATCCACAAAAAATGTTATAATATAGGCAATTTTTTTGTTATTCATTAAAGGATATTTAATGATAATAATATGACAGAAGAAATATGTATAGAAATAGATTATTTTCATTAACAATGAATAGCTTTCTTGTCGTCTGTGAACCCGATAAACCCAATTATTTCGTAATCCTAGATTATTATTTTTTAATTTAGTAGCAACACATTATATTAATTAAAATCGAACAAAATTGAGCCCATCCCAACCGAATCGTTTATCATTCGCTTGTAATAAAAACCATAAAGCATAATTTATCGTTATAATATAACCAGGATGTATGTTTACCACATCACATTATTAGATGGGATTTATATTTAATAAAGTCTCATCTGAAGGATGAAATCATGAATAAGGAGTTGTGAAAAATTCAAAAGATTACTGGACGGTTGTAAACCACATTTTACAACCTTGAGTACAATACATTATGCGTTTAGCAAAAATGGCTATATTCTGTTGTACAGCATAAACCAATATCATGTTGAAGGTGAGTTATATGGCCAAAGAAAATTTTATTTGCCTGCAGTCCTCGTGGAAATTGTGTTCACTGGAGATGATTCAATTTAATGTCATCTTCTGAGAGCCCTAAGGTCTCTTGGATATAAATAGTTCTAGTATTCTTTCCAATGATATTATTTTTCCTATCCTTATTGCTAACTAGTGCTTTGTACTGTATGCTTCACTCTATCGTTGTTATTGAATGGTCAATATTCATTGATATTATATTTGGGATATCACAAAGTTGATCAAGCTAAACAATCAGTTCACCATTCAATTGATGTAAATTGGTGATGAAAAATCAAAATTCTGCAAATTTCAGAAATCACAATCAAAATGAAATAATAACTCTTCAGTTGATTCCTTTCAATCGTTTCACAAATACCGATGAAATATTCATTGAGATTATTTCGGATGTTCACTTGAAGCAAGTTCAAATGAAAATGAATACTCACTTTAGAAACTTCACTTCAGCTGATGATTTATGGAGCACGAAGGTATTTGATCTGGATCACCTGCGGGGGACAGGAAAATCTTGCGAGTTTTCCGATGTTGACGAGGACGTTCAATTTGATGGCAGAATGACTGAACTGCTTAAGGACTGTTGAAATTACAATGGTGTCACAATTGATGCTCAAATTCAAAGCATTTAAGTATATTTTAACTGTGGGAATTTTTGTTTATTTCGAAATTGAAAAATCACATTAAATTTGTTCAAATTGTTAGCAACAAATTCATACACATTCAATGTACAATTGAGGAATGCGGGCTTTTCCTTAGGGGCAAATGGGTCTAAGCCCGATCAAATTATTGAAACACGCTTGTGTTGACACATTACACATAGTTTATAACAACCAAGTGACCTCGCATGCGGGTCCCTCGTCCCTCTGCCAAAGATGGGAAAGTCAGGTATCAGGTTAGTTACTTTGGACCGTGAAAAAAGTTTTTGTTCATAATTGTTTATCCAAGGGGATGAAAAATTTAAGAAGAAACTGATCAAACAATACAGAAAATATTTTCCATTTTAATATCGCAAGTGTCACGATTTCACTTTCCTCCGACCAGGATCTTACACCATCGACGACGATTCTGCAAAAAAGAATTTTTAGATGCACTGAAATTGCAAATTAGCGTGACTTGATAAGACAGAAAAGATTCGTTTGAAGCGAGTGAAGCGAGGACACACGCATCCTCAAGGTTTTCAATTTGTAGGATAATTATGGAAAGCAATTACTTATTACATAATTCACACACTGAGTTACGTTTTAGAAAATTAAGCAACTATTTTTGGTTACTTTCGTCTCAAGTACAATAATTTAGCGTTCATTGGTGAATCTCTATGTGATGTTCTCTTTCTGGAAATTGTTTGTGTTCAAGACTCTGTGGTTCTTTGGCGAGCTCTCCTCGACGCTATCCTTTAATCTTAATGCTCCCTTCTGAACTACGTAATTTTATTTCTACTAACCTTTTCAGTTTTCTTTGGTTGATTTTGTATTTTTCTCTGCAATTTTTGAAGGAGGTTGAAAGTCATAAAGCAGCAAATGGCTTGAAATCTGCTCCAGTCAAGAGATGGAATGTACTGTTCTCGACTGAGATCTCCTCCGAGAGTTGCATTCATGTTACCAAATGATTGTCAAGTTTATTTCTCGCTGCCCACAACTGGAAATGCACATCACGTATTAAAGTTTACCACCCAAGAGCTCTAATTACTTCCATTTAACCTATTACTAAAATTTGCGTATCCAATTAATCCCTACACTTAATTATGCATCACATTCAGAGTTGGCCCGCTTGGCTAAGGACCTCTCTGTATTTTGCTAATGGTTAACTAGAATGCTTTGAAAAACTTTTTAAAATATTCCCCATTGTGTTTTTAATTTTACATTTTATACCACTCTATTCACCCCTTTTTGGTTGGCTGAAACCATTTCATGGTTTTGCAATACCTACACTGAAAGGTTGCCGTGATTTCAAGGAGTTACGTAATTGCCTCGGAATATGATTCACGACAAATCTACTAGGCTGATGAGGGTGAGATTCGGAGGAAGCCGGACAAGGGTCTTTCTTAAAAACCACAAAAACATTTTAGATAGCTCTATTCGGCGAATGAGAAGGGTTGGACTGCTTTTATTACGGAAGTGAGTTATATTTAGATTACTGACCGAAAAAGCGGGTTTGTTTCCCTTTTTTTGGTTCCCTTTTTTTGGTTTGAAATTTCACAGACACTAACAATGCTAAGTTTATAAAACATTTTGTTTCTATTGTAGCTACTAGTGAATGTGTTTATGTTTTCCTACTGGTAATGGGTGAATAATTAACTTCTCCAAAAATATCTAAATTAATTAATAGTGTTTCGTTTGAGGATTGAAAAGTCTTAGAACATTTTTGAACTTCCAAATATTTGAGATGAATCGTGTGTGGATTTGGAAATTGCTTTCTGATGGTAGTAAATACGAAAATGTCTTTGGTTAAACCATAACTTTACGGGTTTTTGAAACTGATACTGTAGACCAGATAATTTCGTTTTCTTATTACCCTTAATATCAACTCAACTCATTGTCTTAATCGAATTTGAAATATCCGCATTTGAAGCA
Organism: Leptogaster cylindrica; assembly: GCA_963082835.1. Taxonomy (NCBI): domain Eukaryota; kingdom Metazoa; phylum Arthropoda; class Insecta; order Diptera; family Asilidae; genus Leptogaster; species Leptogaster cylindrica. Next base: position 11,991,354 of record OY720107.1, on the reverse strand, counting down.
AATCTCTACGGATTTATTCAGTTCTCTTCACTAAAGTTCAGTCCCGTCTTACGTATATCCACTTTAGTTAAAATACCAACAACAGAACGAAATGTTTAACTAGTTAGGGAGAAAGCATAATAGAAATCATATACAGTCGTATTGTTGACACCATTCAAATGATATCCTTTGTTTAGTTGCTTTTTTCCAGTGGTTTAAATAGCAATGCTACGCTGAATATGATTTGAATGCATTTCTTGTTGTTAAAAAAAAAAACAGGATTACTACATTTTTTGTACCTACTTCTGTTGTCGCAATAAAAAAAATATCATGAAGCTTAATTGAAATGAACTCGCAGAAAAAATTTTTGGTGCTAAATTTGCTAAAAATTTTCCAATTTTAAGAAAAAAATAAAAACCATTTTTAATCTGAATGTTTTTGAGTTTGTAAAGTTGCAAAAAATCGATTCATAGTTGAAATTCTTTTCGCCCAGTAAATCTCAATGCTAAGCAAAAATGCTGAAAGGAAACTTCTCATAATCCTTACTAATTTCCAACCTGGAATTTCTAAATCACGGTTATGCGCAATTTTGTTTGCTTAAAACCCTGAAAATATGAATACCTACTGTAATTTTTCATGGTAGCCGAATACAGAATATTCCACTTTATTGCACTTATAGTCTATAATTGTACATCCTTCTGCGTGCTATGCAAACTGAAACGGATTACAAAATTTCGCTGGTATTTTTGAATTTAAGCATTTCTCCACAAAAGAAATAATCGTATTAATAATCGTGAGTACAGTGAAGGATTATGTTGCCATAGATGCTGGAATTTTCTTGAACGTCATCTCGTCCTTTGCAAGGGAACCGAACTTTACCTAATCCTTGCTCGTTCGCGAATTCTCAAGAATTCTTTTTCTTTCGTTTTTTTAACACTCCTAATGAGTACAACACAAATGAGTGCCGTATTTCTTGACTAACGCCATTGAGGATAATTATTTTTATATATTATTTCATAAAAGCGAACACACTTCGCACACCTGCAATGCACACTGAAGCTGGCTGCCTCCGTCGTCGGAAGGGTTATTCTCAAATGGCGGATAAGTAACTTTCTTCATTATTGCACACTCAATAGCCTTTTGAAAATGCGGTTGCGAGGTTGGATAAGAATAATAGACAGCTTGGCGTGGATGCTCTCGAAAATGGGGAAGGGTGTGCTTGTGCTGTGGACACATTGGCATTATTTATAGCGACCATGGCCAATGCCAGTCGCCGCTCATGAAAGTTATGCTCGTCCCTGGTCATGCAAATACAAAATTTTAAACAAATAACATCAACTGGTGAAGAGTGATTTTTTCTGGATTTAATTTTGTATACAATAAACATATAGTACTTTATTAACTTCTTCCAGGCCCATACGTTTTCCTCTGATATAATGATTTCGAAAAAATTATTTTTCAAAAGTGGTTTCATAAATTACATTTTTAGGATACATTTTTCTTTATCGATATAAATTCTAAGTGTTCATCACAGTTTAAATTTCGTCATTATAACAATTTAGCACCATTAAAATAAATTTCAGTATTTGAAATCACAGAAAAATGAAATTGCTTTTTATATTTTATATTATAAGAATAATGAATTTCAATGTCTACTCGTACATTAAATTTTATTCTTGAGGCAAAAAGTCAACAGAAACGGCATCATATGCAGATTATCTTTAATGACTTCTTCAGCCATAAATAAATGTTATTCGAATAAAAAAATATCATACCATACCAGCACTTTCGTATTATGGATTTAAATTTGCATAAAAAATAAACCGACATAAATGTTTCCGTCCTTTGTCAATCAATATTTTACGTATTCTCAATTTGCTTTTTGATTGTCTGCACATTTTTATTTTTATGCAGTGCATTTGAACTTTTTTTGAGTCATTTTTTGAGTCAATGGCATCGATCGATGCTGCGAATATGCATTGCAAGTACTTACATAATCTCATGTGTTCATAGTGCTGGATGATTGCTGTTCACCCTTAATAATACTGCACAATTTTAGGGAGTGAAGTTCACTTCTTTTATTAATAATATGAATACAACATTCATTATGTATGTTTCATCAAAAAAATAATATACAAGATATACTTTTAGATGTTCTGTGGATTTGCTCCAGTGCGAACATAGGGTGCATGGCTTTTGTTGACTTTAAAGGTAATGCTCAGTCAGTTTTGAAAAAATCGATTTTTAAACTATTTTCTTCACGTTTTTACTCAATCATAAGTTGCGAATGGAAATTCTGCGTGTTTTAGGACTGAACTCATCGCATTTTACGCAAATTATGTTCGAGCTGTTTATTTAAGTTACATGTGTTTGTTGTATGTATTATGTCTCAGTTTTGACTAATTTTTCTCTTAGAATCCGTTCAAAAATGCTCAAGTTCAACCAATTTCGGAGCTCGATTTTCAAATAAGAATGGAAACAACAATAAAAGTTCGGTTGTTTTGTGAGATTTGTTTCCACGTTTGTTTTAAATATAAATACGTACTTTGAAATTGATTTGTATAAGAAGCAACTCTTAAAATTGAGTTCTTCCTTTTTATATCCATGTCAACATAAATAAAAAAAGAAAGCAAAAGTCTAGACTCTAGACAGAACGGTAGATCTGTAAAGGATTTTTTAAAAGTTACGACGAGTAATAATCAATGTCTTATTAACTATTAATTCAAAATTGGCCCCTTTAGCCGTAAAGTATCGGCTTCCATTCATAAGCATTCAACTGCTTGACTTTAACAAGTTTAATAAGTTAAATTGAATCTTAAGTGGAAGGTGAGATCCTTTTTAATGTCAGCAATTTGTAAAATAAATTAATGTCATCGTTGCAAAGAATGTTGAATCAGGATCTGCGTGAAATACGAGTAGGCGAAGAAAGGTCAAATATTCTTGTTTTGCTAAATTTATATCTAAATTTCCAAGTCGAAATTTTCAATTAGGTACTCAAATAAAATGTCAGAAAATGAGAAAACACATTGAATGGCTTTCACAAAGGATAAATATAAAAACATTTTCATTTTGCCTTTTTTGTTAGAGAGAAAATTAGGTATCAATTGACTTTCCTCAATGATGAAAAGACGCATTTCCCGACATTAAAGAGGGTTAACAAAAGCATTCGCAAACTTTTCGCCGGTATCAACCTTTGGTTGTCGCAATCTCGCAACCCTTTCAAATTTTGCTTCATTCATTTCTTTTCTTGCACTGAAAGAAAGGTCTTCATTTTCGTTAAGTTGGAACAGAAATTGAGTTGTTACTCAATTTCCGGAAACCATGAATAAGTTTGGAAAAAATCATAGAAAACGGTCACAAAATAAAAATGAAAGTTTAATGGGACAGTTTTTCAACCGAAATTGAATTTAAATTAACATAACTAATTGCAAAATGCTTGCGTGTTAACAGGCACAACTTGCCAGTCACTCATAAACCACAAGAGGATAATCCTCAGCGTGTCTTTTGTTGGTTATAAATAAGGTTTTCGGTTTTCCTACATGGAAATATGGACTAGACGTACTCCTATAATAACGGATTAAGGTGCTGACATTTTACTTAGAAGTGATGCCGTTTGTTCCAAATCGTTTTTCAATTTCATTTTACAGGGTGGCTGATTCGAAGTGTTACAAATTCAAAACGCTCTATTTTTTTATTTATAAATATTTTTTATTGAACCCAAAGAACAAAATGCTGAAAAATAAAATAAATTCAAATGTTATTTTGTATTTTCGATTTGGCGCAGACTATGACCTTAAGACGGTTAAAAAATTCATCGCACGCTGCACGAATGTGGCCAATTTTCAAATATCGTCTTCTATGATGAGGCCCCATTTGCAATTGAACAACATTTCAACAAGCAAAATGATCGAGTCTACTTGTCAGGGAGGTCATACGATAATTTCGACCAAAGGATGGGCACCAGGAAGCAAGCGCCACCGTGTGTGATGGTTTGGGGCGCAGTAACTGCTAATGGTCGATCTCCACTCTTGAATATTCGTAACTTTTGAATATTCGTTAATTTTTCAGCATTTTGTCCTTTGGGTTCAATAAAAAATATTTATAAATAAAAAAATAGAGCGTTTTGAATTTGTAACACTTCGAATCAGCCACCCTGTATTATGTTATTAATTGTTTAACAACTAAGAAGTAACAAATTTAAGTAAAATATTATCTTACATCAGTAACAAAGTAGAATATCTATAGATGATCCAAAGCCTAATGATCTAGATTGTCTAAAGTGCCCTCTTTGTTTTATTTTCTTTTCTGAAAAAATTCCAGAGGAGACTAGATGTCTTTCCCCCTTCGGAAAAATTCCTGTGATTTCTCTGTTATGTACAATTGTCCAATGTACATATTTTGTGTAATATTTTCCATAACTCTTAATTGCATTATCCTTGGGAGCACTATATATCAGTATAGGAAAATTTCTAATTTAAAATCCATTCTTTTTGCCTAATTTCCGAAAACGAAGAAGTTGCAACATGTTTTGGAAATGTGCAAAGGAAGTCTTTTGTGTGCTTATCCTGACTTTGGGATATGCAAACCAATATTGATGGTTTGCAAAATTTGCAAGTCAAATAGACACCATCTGGCATTCATGGCAAGTTTAATTTGTACAGTATTGTGGCTGGTAAACAAAGTTCCAACTGCATGAAGTAAACTGAAACCAGTGTGGAATATTTAGCAATAATTCTTTTCACTTAGCCGCGTGATCCTTACTTTCAGTTTTCCCAAGTCATTCACTTGAACCATTTTATGAGTCGGTATATAGTTATTATTTGAAGTTATGCTGCTTCTAATTAAAAATGCTTGTCTTTGGCTTTTCAAAATGCTGAAAGTAAGCGGCCAGCCACTAAAATAAATATTCCTTTTTCTAATACACTAATAATAAACTAAAGAATATGTAAGAAGCAAATATAGTGAAACGATACTTTGGATACTGTGGGACTGTAAAAAGCACGTGCCATCATTTCCACCCCTAACACTACCATCAAAGAAATTCATTTGTCAGGTGTAGCCGTGTAGGTCCTTTATGTCGGTGAACGCAAAAGAAATGTTGTCTCATTGAATTCCGGCCTGCTACCGAATTCTGTAGTATTTTGGTTTTTGCCGGGTCCATTTGAAAACACGTGTCATAATCCTTACTTCTACGAAAAGTTTATTCGGGGAATTTTATATCTAAACTTTTTATTTCCATGTTACAACTCAGGATGTATACAAAAGTATAGAAAAACCCAATAAAAATACAAATGGCAATCCTTACGGTATCTTGATTAACGTCGGTATTCCGAAGAAATATCAATTTCTCGCTCTGTAAAAATTTATAATAAGAAAAACTTTTCCAAGGACCAGAAAAAAAAACAATATGGACGACAATTCGCAAAGATGCCATTACTACGAATGTCGGCAACAGTGAACTGTGAAAGGAGCACTCCTAATGTAATTGAACAGAGCGCGAATGAATAAAAGGAAGATGTGGATAAATCCCAATTAACCTGACGGAGAAGTTTTGTTTAGCTTTTGGAGCTTCGTTGAAGTTAAATCGGGAATTAAGGACGCATAAAATCAAGGACATGAAGGGCACTTTGCCACGCAACGTTTTGGATATGGTATGACATTCAGGATTCAATAAGGATTTTTCGCAGTTGGATTTTATTTGAAAGCCGATTAAAGAGATTTTCGATACTTCCAAACATAAGTGGAAAAATCTATGGTCTGACTGAGGACCGAATCTATTTGAAGCTGCCATCTTGTGTATAATCTCTGATAATCTTTGGGTGTAAAAGGGATTACTCAAGTTATGAACTTAAGAGGAAAGAATTTCGAGAGGAGAGAAAAATTATATTATATATTTAGTCGGGGATTCGTGAAATGCATTGGAAAAACAAAAATTGCACTAGAAATTTGGAAATGACAGAATTTCACAGCGTTTCTGCACTATAAAATTACACATTCGGATGTCCTTTTAACGTTGAAGTGGATTGCTGTATTCATTACGGATTCATGTTTCACGGCGCATAGAATTCGAATTGCATTGCGCAATTATCGCTTGAATCATAAAAAATATATAAATAAGGCTAATAATATATAAACAGCACTGATGAAAACATTTAATTAAAAAGGACATTTCATCAGTAACTGTTAATTACTGATAATTGGATTCAAGAAACGTAAATTTGACTGTTAATAAATAAAACTGGTCATAAATATTTTGTAAGTTCAGCTGACCCCTCTACGACGCGGTATTCCGTAAAAAGGGTCTTGAAGGTTGTAATCTTCGTGATTAGAAGTTTGCGGGAACCCTTTTAAAAGGGTTTCAGCCAGAGGGAAGCTTAGCAAAGTGTGACGCACGTCATTTTGAGTTCCTAAAAAATTTAGTTAAATTTGAAGAAAATTCATAAACGTTTAGAATTAATTTCGAATGCCATTTATAAACATATCTATCGTGTTCTTTGCTATATGAGAATCGTCAGCTGGATCAATATAAACAATGTTTAGTTTGCTTTTATTGTATATAAACGATGTATAATACAAAATCATTTTTAATAATATTCTCTTCCACGTTGAACACATAATTTAATTTGAAAAGTTGAATAATTTACCTACTATTTGGTTTTTAATTGCACAAATCTTAAACATTTACAGTAAAAGAGTAGAATAATATTTGCTGTGAAAATGTTTCAAAGCCATCCTTTGTGTATAAAGTTTCCCTTCCCATCAAGAATGAGTTGATATATGCCAAATATATCTCTTATCTTTCTACGTGATTTCCAACTTTGAATCCTTTTATTTGTTAAACATTTCAATGTTTACTCGCTTCACTTCACATAGGAGCACGTTCACCAGGGGTGAATTGAATGAATATGTACAGTGATTTAATATATTTTTTTGTCGTAACCACTTGAAAAATTTGTCAATGTCGAAGACCTTCGATAGAAGTCAAACAGAATCAATACCGTTCAGGCTATACTGATCTATGTATAATATCCTTTACATCTCAAATAATTGTGTTGTTGTGATACCCTTACAGGAGAAAATAACATTAAAACGTGTGCATTGTGATGCTGACAATGAAAAATGTACACTATTTTGCTCTACAGCATTCCGCCATTGTTCACGTGTACCTGAAGATGATGAATAAGGACGATTTCCGGGATATGTTCAGCCTGGAAATAAATTTAGTTCTATTGATGATACTTTTTATAGTTGCTTTTAGATGAATTTAATTATGGGTGCTTCGAATCAAATTAAATAATATGGCACAATATATTTATGAGCTCACATCGACTTTTTTTCTTAAACAAACCATTCGGAGGCCCTGAAATCGATCAATAAAAATAGCTCCCGATTGAATTTCGCTTGAGTCTCCTTCTGAATTCGAAATGGAGTAGTTTTAAACTATCCTTCAGAAGTTCTCATTAGATTTATGCTTGTTTTCTGGCAACCAGGCACAATTTCATTTGTCAGAGAACTTGACTTGACTTTGGATAACAAAAATTTCATCAAAATTGTATTTCTACTCAATTGTTTATGGAAATTCAGTTTTCTCAAATTTTCTTTTGTGTTTGTGGTCTCAATGTTTACAAAATAAGTTTCTGGGATACAAGGGAATTATGATTGATCGTAAAATATTGAAAATTGCTCTGAATTTTCTAATAAAATACTATTGAAGGAATATGAAATTTTAAAGTGATCCTATTCACAAAATGGTGTGTTATAAATAGAGGGTTATTAATTTAATATTTTACTCTACGAAAATTTCTGATATTCTTAATTTTATAAATCAATCTTGCCCGGGCAACAATGAGCAAAAAATTTCATCAGAAGTCCTATTAACGAGAATAATGATGTGTGTTAAAGTAATGGAATTAAGTTAATTAATAATTATGCAAAGTTGCAGGAGTATTCAGGATGCATAATTACACTGCCATTAAATCAATTAGTGGAAAATTTTAATCCCGTTTCCCCATTTTTCGTATTCATGCAATAAATCAACGTTCAACTCCTGCATTTTAAATCATCAAAAAATCTACGGCACAACGTTATCCGCAACGAATAATAAATTTTGTGTTCACCTGGGAGAACGACGAGTGAATTTGATGAATGGATTGAAGGCCGTGAAATTTCTCCTATTTGTATTAGTTGAAGAGCGGGAAAATAACTAAAATCTCTTGTGGTAATCAAAATTCAAATAACGTTAAAATATAATTTAAAGAATAAAGCCGGAGGTACATGATACGGAAAACGTCATATTTATAAGGAAATATCTTTGTGGGATATTTTTGTGACATCTAGTCACACGATAAGCAAAAATGGGCTTGCAACCTGTATTTTGCAATTCGCAAACAACCACGACGCCCGTAAGAGCAGTAATCTCAAATCTGGGTACATAAAATATTGTGTGAAATTTGAACCCCGCAAATTCCTTCGATGTGCCGAAAACATTACGAAATTTTTGGGATATTTATAAGCAATACATATTGCATATCGTCGAGTCACACGCTATGAAATATGGCATATCTATCTTCTATCTTCTATCAATTGCATTGCGTTAGTCTCGCAAAAACTCGAGAACGGCTCGACCGATTTGAATGATTCTTTTTTTGTTTGCTTTGTCTTAATATAGGGGTGGTTTAGGATAAAAGAAAATTCGGAAAAACTCAAAGGGAAAGCCGGAAAATCGAAAAAATCGTAGTTTGCATTTTGTATGAGAATGCACTTTTCACAACCAAATGGTGTTGGTGGCGGGTCTGTCGTTTGACAGCTCGATTCGATTATTCATACTCACAATCAGTTCGATGATTCGATTACACCGTACGGTTATGCTCAAACAGTGAAATCTGATAAATTTAAAATTGTTTTTTTCGTAAATAAGGTAATGCATTTTGAGAATAGATTTTTTTAAAGCAAATTTATTTACATTTTACGAACAATCATTTTGATCACCCATTCCATTAAGGTAACTTGACTTTGCAGTTTTAGACATAAGCACAAATTCAAACCACGGCACCAGTTCCATGGAATTTGGAATAGTTCTACAACTTTCCTAATAGGTGATCGCTGAGAATCAGAGAAATTCAACTTTTAAGGGGTGAAAACGGGCGAGAACTGCAAAATAGAGATGGACAATAACCCGAAATGATGGTTTATATGGAAGCATTCTGCACAAAAAAAAAAAAAAAATGAAAACATTCAAGAGACAATGATAAATAAGATCAAATGACTGGCTACGTCCCTGGCTACCCGAGGGAGATGGTGGGAACAAAGAGTTTTTGTCCATATATTATGTATATTGTAAATGACGGTTTGATTGACAATAAATGTGCAAAATATAATTTTACCTTTTGCAAATTTTTAATCCAGCTTATTAAATATACCCAATATTTTTACTTTATGGAACACCGTAGCAAAGCACGGATATTGAATACTGATGATAAAGCATTCCCGTGTAAAGTCGGGTAGATCAACTATACGTATACCTACACTAACAATTTCCATAATTGACTGACAGACCACGCACGGACTAAATCGCTGATCCTAAAAAGCTGTAATTTTTGCAACACTAAGGCCTAACAAGCACTAAGGCCGAATTTTTTGAAATTCCACACCTAAAGGGGTAAAATAGGGGATGATAGTTTGGTTAGAAATCCGCCATATTTTAAGTGAAAAATTCAAAAAAATTCGTATTCGTCCTTTTGCTCGAAATAAAGAAATACCTGTATCAGAATTTTTTGAAATTCAACCCTTAAGGGGTTAAACTGGGGGTTGAAAATTGCTATGAATATTCCCCATTTTTGAAGTAAGAAAATCATAAAAATTGGTATGGCTTTTTGGTTAGAAAGAAAGTTAAATAAGAACTACCGACTTCTATCCTAATTCAACTCCACGAAACCACCCTTGACTGAAAAAAACTAAACAACTATTTTTTTGGCCGTCCTACGGGAAACGGCTCTAAGTAAATTCGGCAGTTGTAAATTCAAAAAGTACTATGATGTACATTATATTATGATTTTCACCGTCCCGGGTGAAAACGGGTAGACCTGCTAGTCTATATATATAAAAATCAATTGCATTGCGTTAGTCTCGCAAAAACTCGAGAACGGCTCGACCGATTTGAATGATTCTTTTTGTGTTTGCTTTGTCTTAATATAGGGATGGTTTAGGAAAAAAGAAAATTCGGAAAAGTTCAAAGGGAAACCCGGAAAATCGAAAAAATCTTGGTTTGCATTTTGTATGAGAATGCACTTTTCACAACCAGATGGTGTTGGTGGCGGGCCTGTCGTTTGACAGCTCGATTCGATTCGATGATTCGATTATTCACACTCAATTCAATGATTCAATTATTCACACCGTTCGGTTGTGCTCAAACAGTGAAATCTAATAAATTTAAAATTGTTTTTTCCGTAAAAAAGATAGTGCATTTTGAGAATAGATTTTTTTAAAGCAAATTTATTTACATTTTACGAACAATCATTTTGATCACCCATTCCATTAAGGTAACTTGACTTTGCAGTTTTAGACATAAGCACAAATTCAAACCACGGCACCAGTTCCATGAAATTTGGAATACTTCTACAACTTTCCTAATAGGAGATTGCTGAGAATTAGAGAAATTCAACTTTTCAGGGGTGAAAACGGGCGAAAACTGCAAAATAGAGGTGGACAATAACCCGAAATGATGGTTTATAGGGAAGCGCTCAGCACAAAAAAAAATGAAAACATTCAAGAGACAACATTAAATAAGATGCAATTACTGGCTTCGTCTACCTCATACACCTATATGCCTTTACCAGAGGGAGGTGGTGGGAACAAAGGGATTTGCCCATATATGTTTATGGTTTGTTTGACAATAAATGTGCAGAATAATGTTTTACCTTTCGCAAAATTTTGAATCCAGCTTATTAAATATACCCAATATTTTTACTTTGTGGAACACCGTAACAAAGCACGGATATTGAATATTGATGATAAAGCATTCCCGTGTAAAGTCGTATAGATCAACTATGTAGACGCTAACAATAACACAGTTCCGTAACTGACTGACAGACAACGCACACAGTACGCACTAAGCCGCTGGACCTAGAAAGTTGAAATTTTTGTATAGAGGTTGTCTAACAAGTACTAAGGCCGAATTTTTTGAAATTCCACACCTAAAGGGGTAAAATAGGGAATGAAAGTTTGGTTAGAAATCCGCCATATTTGAAGTAAAAAATTAAAAAAAAAAAGTTATTTGCCCTTTTGTTAGAAATAAAGGAACACCTGTATCAGAATTTTTTGAAATTTAACCCCTAAGGGGGTAAACTGGGGGTTGAAAGTTTCTATGAATATTCCCCATTCTGAAGTAAGATAATCATAAAAATTGGTATGGCTCTTTGGTTAGAGATAAAGTTAAATAAGAACTACCGACTTCTATCCTAATTCAACTCCCCGAAACCACCCTTGACTGAAGAAAACTAAACAACTATTATTTTGATCCGTCCTTCGGGAAACGGTTCTATGTAATATATGCTACGTTCGGGGGCAGTTGTAAATTCAAAAAGTACTATGATGTACATTATATTATTATGAGTTTCACCTTCCCGGGTGAAAACGGGTAGACCTGCTAGTCGCTTATAAATATGACGTTTTCCGTATCGTGCACCTTCGGTTTAAAACAAAAACTATTATAAGTAAGTAAGTCCTTTTTTGGTTCAAGAAAATAATACCTATATAATGTTATGGAATTTTTAAGTCCCCCTTTCTACTAAAGGGGGCCGATTTTTGAGAAGCTACTGAAGTTCTTTTGTACAATCTACGAGTACTTTATGAAAAAAAAAAATTAAAAAAATTGGAGCACATGAGGTCAGAAAATATCCTAAAATTGGTCGATTTTTCATGGAATCACCCGTTTACGAATCTTTGGCACTAATTTAACATTCGTTTTTTTCTGATTTAAAAAAAAAAAAAAATTGTATTCCACTCGAGCATTCCATTTTAATAATTTTAATGATACAGTTTTTAAATGTTTATAACACCTCCGCCGAAAATAATATTTTCTTTAAGTGTATTATGCTAAAAAAATGTGTTGTTTTATTTAATGTATCTATTTTTGAATCGAGTAATTAAACTACAATTCTTTCGGGTCACACGTCATGACTCCTGAAATTCACTCATGCCCATGACAGTGAAAATATAGGCTTTGTTCGAAGGACACATTCCAATGGCGAAGTTAATTTCATAGTAATTTGATAAAGTGGTGAGATGCAATTCAACAACATTGAATTTAATTAAAGGAAGAACTGTAGGGAATTGTTGTTTTTGAAGGAAGAAAAAACATTGGAAACAAAAGCAAGAATATTTCTCAGAATTGCTTCTTCTGTGCAGTTGACATGTTGCCAGCTTGCACGTTGCACCTAAATTTTTTAAGTGCATTCCCATTTCCCAACAAATGCAGCTTTGAGGAAACTTGCTCAACACTTGACACAACTTTCAGCACAGAACTTGTGAAATTACTTTATGCAATTTTTGTGATTTATTCACTGCTCCAAGGAACCTACACAAGTCAAGAAGTTGAAGATTTATGTCCGAGGAAGCTGTCAAGGATTTTATGTAGCATCGTCCCCCACAAGTCAGATATACTTGAATAGCAAGAAAAGATAATTCCGTGTAATTTCAGTACGAATGTGCCTACAACGAAAGGATGTGGAAATACGGAGCCAAGCTGATGCCTGTCTCCATCTCATGAAATTTAATGCGGAGTTCAGTAGCAGCATGTACTGTATGTAATGCAGAAGCGGACCCTGGAATCAGTTAATTTTCGGCAAGATTCTGATCCTGAAATGCCGTGGAGCACCGCAAGCAATTTCGGATTCATCTGGCAAAGTAATAAAATTCATGAATAGCAAATTAATGCAGGCGAACTTTTCTGAGATTCAAGAGAGAAGTTTGTCTGTCACATCGTTGCATGCTGGTGAAATTGACCAGACACAGTTTAAAAAGTTGTAAAACATTTTATTGTTGTTCTGAAGAACACATTTCTGTTATGTTTCTGTTATGCTATAATTCGTGCGCCTCCAATAAGCGTGTTGTAGGTATTTTTGGTTTGTATTGTTTTCGGCAAACCCATTGCAGGAAATTAACTTGGAAAGGGAAAGAACTACTATAAATAGGAAAATCGATTAGTGTGTTGAGGTAATGGAACAATTTGAATTTGCGTAGCAGAATTTGTCAAACTGTTTTGATAGTCATTAATCTTTTTAACAATAAAGATTTCGGATATTATTTTATTATTTTATTCGTACATCGAGCTTTCAATTAAGGACTTCCACTAATCATCGATAATTGCACTTATAAATATTTATAATATTATTCAAATATATTGCAAACTTTAGAAATTGATAGAAGACTTTTGAATAATATAGGAATGCTCTTTAAATTATTTTTTTTCGATATTAGTTGCAATTGACAATTGACAGTTGTGTCCTTTCATTCATTTCATCACTTCGTTTAACTTTAATCCTATTTGTACGCTCTCTACTTTCCGAAGAGGCTGCGAATATTTGATATTTGATTGGTCGAAATAAATTTTCCATCATCATAATGTTGTGCTCCAATAACTTTAAAAATACCCAACACTTTACGAATCCGACAAAATAAGGCAATTTGCATTTTTTGTAAAGTTCAGCGATTTCTTTCGTTTTTTCCAATTTTCACTCGTTCTTCTAAAGTTAACACACGTTCGAGGTATTTTCGTTATACAATTTTTGTTATTATTACTACACATACAATAACACATCCTTGGATATATTTTTAGAAAAATATTTTCCAAAATCCAGTCAGGATTGTTCCATTATCAATTTCCCAGATATTAAATACTTGTAGAAATTTCTCCTTGTTTGTTGAACACGTTTGCACACAATTTCAGTTTGATCGTCCCTCGTTGTGTGTATCTCCCGGTGCCCCAGATGTTCAGGACAATAAACTTCTACGTAAAGGACTCTCTATCCCAAAAATGTGTCAACATATTTCCACAATATTTTTTTCAAAAATTTATCATAACATTTTTCCAGCAAATAATTCGATTGAAAAGAGTCAACAATTTTTATTTTCTAAATAATTATCTATTAAAAAATTGCCTTCGACATGACCTCAAGTCAAAATTGGATTCTTAAAAAGGATAATCTCATTCTAATGTCGATAACGATAGGTCGGCAGGACGACAGCAATGGTGTACCTAAGGTGTGTCAATGCGAAACCAATTATGTTCACTCAATTTACTCTAATCCTATCCACTCTCTGCTTCTTGTCCTGGTGAATAAATCGTGACATATCCTCACCAAAATGCTGTTTACTTGTTGACTAATTTCACCTCATTAGCTTGAAGTGTCCTTCACAGACCCTTTCGTTTAATAACTTTTACCTCATAAGCTTTAAGGAGCGTAGCAAAGATCGGTGCCAGGACAGATGTTAATTGTGGGGAGGGTTTTTATACCCTAGATGTAGGGTATATTAGTTTTGAGCGAACGTTTGCAATGCCAAGAAATAATCATCTCAAAAAAAAAAAACTATACATGTATTCATGATTGGGAAGTGAAAAGAGACAGTGTTATGTCTGTCTGTCTGTCTGGCCAGACGATAACTCGAGAACGCTTGTGACTAGAGACTTAAAATTTGGTACGATGATACTTCGTTGAAATGCTTAGGTCAAGTTCGAAGATGAGACAAAATGGGGCAACTCCTTCTTAGTGTTGCCATATAAGCCTGAATCGTTTTTATACAAAAATGTTGATTTTGTTTACATTTAGAATTTTTTTCGTTAAATATTGTTATCAATACGGATTATAATTAATTTTGTCAGAAATTTTTTTGCACCGTCTTTTTTCAGACGATATTAAAATTATAGAAATGGAAGAAAATTTCGGCAGTTTTAGGGAGGCAAACGTAATTGCATTTACATGGAGTTTTTTTTATTTAGAATGAATGAGTTACTTGGTATCTTTCCGGTGGGATAAATTTTTTTTATATTTTTTGTGGGTGTGGGGGTGGAACGTGGAACCGTCTCCCTTGGGATTGCCCAATTCGTGGCGTGTGTGATATCAAATTAAAGCTGGGTGCCTGCCACCTGGGTACTATTAAATTAAGCAGTCGCGGACAACTAGCCTCAGATTCAGAAGAAAATGCATGTCTCGATTTTTACATAGAATGAGTATATTTTTCTACATCTAGGGTATCACGTAATTGGTGTGACCAATTGCTTCCTTACTAGTTTTATTCTTGCAAAATCCTGTTGCGTTAAATTGCTTTTTGTACGCTTCTGATAAAAATGTTTTGCAAGGATTTCTGGAATCTTTTGAATTTACATTTTTAGTTTCATTTCTGAATTTCTGCCTTTCGATAAACTAAGCTCATTTTACTTTTTAGTATTGGAAGTGGTTTGTCAATCAATTGAATTTCGTCGTTCATAAGTGTTTCTTTTTTACACACGGTAAAATAGAATTTTTCAAGCTAATAGCCTGATATTTTTTTTTATTTCTCAACATTTGTAAAAATGCAGCTCAGCGTCACGAAGTCCCAGGCGCACATAACTCCAAAGGCAACTGAAGGATAATCAATATTTATGAGAGTTCTTACTTCCAGTATTTTGTTTTTTGTGTATTACATATAAACCAAAAAGAGCTTCACCGACTTTTGCAGGTTTGGCTTATTTCCGGTCACCTCCAGCTCTTCGACCCGAGATGATTTGGTTATTCCGGTTACTTTTGAACGAGTCAAAATCAACCCTCCTGTGTGCAATATACTTCCCTAGGAAGGAAACGTTATCCTAATATGATTGGCTATTTCAGTTTTTTAATGAGCGCATTCAAACATTATATTTTCGGTAGAAATTGAACTCAATTGAGGCTGCAGTGAAAAATGTTTCTTGTGCAAACGAAGCTTATTGCAATTTATGGGGAAATGCTCAAAACGAACCAACCTCCTAGTAACGGAAATGAAATGGTGGGGAGAATGTCTAATTTCCGGCTCCTCCAGTCCAGTCTCAAAGAAGGAATATAATTAAACTGTTTTTAAAGTGTAATCGCCCACATCTCCTAATGGTGTAAAGTTTCTTTGAATTCTTTGCGTTTGTGTTTCATTGGATTTTTAATTACAAACTGCATCTGTTCGAATGCACAGAGATAGGGTTGTGGGACGCATGGAAATACAGCAAAGTGCTTCTCTCAATTAGCAACTGATGAAAATGGGCGACAGTGCACTTCAAGTTTGAATTGCTTTCTCTAGAGGTTTCTTTTTGAATTTTTTAACGAATTGCGGCGAATTTGCATACACAGCGCCAGAGTTCCGTGTCCTTAAAAGAATTCTGGATTTTTCAACTCCTCCGAATTTTTTTACTTTATTATTATTTTTTTTTTTTTTTGTTAGCTCCTTTACAAAATAATATTGATTTTGATCTAAGCTCTTTTTAGAGGGCGTTTGGAATATTTTATGCTGTTTTTACTTTAAATTCTGCAAGGACATGGGAAAGGAAATTTACCCTATGACTCGCATTTTAATGAAGTTGTGAAAAAAAACAAATATTTAAGCAAATAATTTAATCAGACACTTACGAATAAACGCAAAAGGAACTGTTCGAAAGTTGAACTTTGTGATAAAGAAAGAGTTGAGAAATTCCTAAAAAGTAATAAAAAAAAACTTTACAAAATTAAAAGTTGAAGAACAAAAGAAGGAAAAATTTTGTTTAGCTGATTAACTTTAATTTCTGTTTATAAATTTTTCTTTGAGTTTTAAAGAAAAACAAATTCGAAACCAAATCTATTTTTAAATCATCTTTTCCTTTGCGGTGGATTCAGTTCAACAAACTTTGTTCATTTTACTGAAATCACGTTTGAACAAACATAATTTCCATAAACAACTACACTGACCGAGTTTGCGTTCTTTTTTATATAATTTAAAAACTTTTATTTGTGCAAATTTCACAGTAGGTAATTACTTTAATGGGTTTGTTAGATTTGTTTTCTCGACCTTTTTAATGTAGGTCAAAGATTCCATCGAAATTAATGTACAAATAACAAAAGGACTTAAAGAAGCAGGCATTTTTTTTTTAAACAATGTATGCAAAATTCCCTACTAGTTAAGTAAGACAAACACTTCTAACTATTTGTAAAAGAAATTTCTAACAGAAAGTTTTTCAAAGGTGTACGAAACTTCTTTCTTCAATATTCAATTCGTCCCTGGAGAATTAACGTTCATGACTCCTTTCTTGCCAACATTAATTTACCAATATGTACAGAAACAGCAAAAGCAAAAGGGAAATCCCCTGATGGGCTGATGCCCTGAACGAGACTTGTCGGTTGTTTTCAACAAATAATGGTAATGGAATGAGCATTTCTCTGGTCAGGATCCATCAATCAATCTTGTTTTCTCGTCTCGTTTCTCGGATGTCCTTTGAATTTGTACTGAACAGCCATTAATTTTGCCATGGTTAATTGTCTCGAACGAAGGAAGATGTTGTTGCAAGCATTTTGGATGCAACCGCAACCGTAATCAGTTGGTGAATTGTTGTATCTTTGCGAATTAAATGGGTCCCAACAGATAAATAAACGAAATATCCATTCAATCGCAAATCCTAGCAGAAATTTCTTCTGTCAGTTCATCGTCTGCAAAATTCCAAACTCTGCAGTATCTGTGCAATGGCTTTGGCAAATCTAGATTTAATTACCCACAAATTGAGTCTACAAATGGCACTCGGGGGGATTGCAAAAGCTGAACGGATGTCCAGGATTCAAACTTTGATATCAAAAAACAGCGGCTATTGAGAATCGTCTATTAGGAGTTGCTGAAATCTCGGTGCCATTTTCGTATTTCAGTTCCTGGGCAGGTGAGCCCAATTAAATTCAGCAAATGCAATGTTTTACGTAATATTAGCTTGGACGGTTTATTCGAAATTAGAAAGGAAGAGGGATTAAATGAGCCTTTTTACAATAGCAGAACTGCCTATAGAAGGAAGTCATTAGAACTACAATTATGATCGAATTAAGCTTCATATTTTTTTACTGCAACAGCGTTGACATAAAACTCACAACTTTTTTAATAACTGTAATCTCATAATTTTTTCTTGTTCGCCGCAGTTGTTAACGAAATAAAATGCGAACTGAAGTTTAACCATAAAATCGTTCTAAAGGTTTTTTGTTGAGGGAGTTTAATTTAATTTTATGAAGTTAAATGACGACACTGTGGCTGGAAAATACTGTTGACCAATTAGTTTACATTTTAGGAAATGAAATTCAATTTTAAAAATTCCGTTTCATAGCATGACATTCAAAAACCCTAATTGTTGATGAATATGTGAACCAAACTAGAAATTTAATAAAGAGAGAAACAATTGCTCAAAATAAAATCCTGATGAGATCCAGCATCAAAGGAATTTTTACATGTTTAAGGATACACTTGAGTTCAAACAAGGAAATGCAAAATACAAATGAATTTGTGTTTAATGTTAGTAATATTTTCTATTTATTTGCAATTAAAACTTGTAGCTTACGATCAAAGATGCAAACGCGTCCTCAATGGGAGGATGCATTCTCCCAACATTCCATTTCCTTAAATGCTTCTGAGCGTACTTAAACCATTACATTAACGTGGAACAAAGCTACACAGCATCACAACAATATACGTGTTCATTTTTATGTACATCATTAAGGATTTGTTGAAGTTGAGTTGTTCTCCGAAAATTGGAATTTAGGACAGCTTCTTTGCAGACGACTTAGTGCACTAAAGGTCATGAAACGCAAACAATATCATTTATTCGAATGAGTTTTTAGAATTGTGTACGTGCTGTGAATGTAAATTGATTTTTAAGAAATGAGTATTACTCTGGTAAAACAAGAACTACTCGCAATAAATGTTGACATTGTCTATATACACTAAAAAAAAAATATTGTCGATAAACCCGAAACAAGAAGAAGAAAATCATAAAAAACATGTTGACCTGAATTGATTTTTTTTTGTTTTCTGGGAAAACAAAAAGCACACAATTGAAAGTGTTTGTTATATACGAAAGTGGCAACGACTTTTATTACAACTTATTTCACTTCAGTTTTGCATTCGGAAATCTGTGAACAAATAACCGCCATAAAAATTTATATATAACACACGAATCCCAAAAAAGTATACAAATTTGAAGTTATAAAAAAATTTGATAACATTTTTGTCCTGTTCAAAGTATTCCTTTGACGAGGAATAGAAAATATGCTGCAATTTTACTGTTATCTTCGGAAGATCAATTGGAGCACAATGCTCATCTCTTAATTGTTTTTACAATTTCATTTTGTTAATGGCGCATTGTGCTCGGGGCGGAGATATTTGGCGTGGTCACATTTTATGGCGAAAGTTGGCGCCAGCATTCAATAACCAAACTTCCAAAAAGGATTTTACTAATTGTATTTTTCTTTTTGTTTGAAATTCGTTAATCAATATCGGAATCTGCAATTAAATTTATTTTAATATTATATTCTCATTTCAGATGTTTCCCTACTGAACATCTGCTGTATGGTTAGTATAATGACCAAAGTGTCATCTCCATTGCGACAGGATCTAATTAATTCTCAAGAAATAATGGAATCACAAGTGTTGACCTCTTCTGTAATGACATTTCACCAGCTAATGGATTCAGAAAGTATCAAAAACTTAGATTTTTACGCCACAATAAATAGCAGTGTAAACGAAACACTCCATTCGATTTTGGTTTTCACCAATGCATCAGTGCCGTTCTACACAAGTGCAATGCCGAGGATTGAAATGGCGAATTCAACGCGGGATGTTGCTCAAAATGTTGCACAAGCCGCAAACATGTACGATGAACTGCTCAGTTGGCAGGGAGTTTGTTTAATAATTGTTTTTTGTGTGTTTATTGTAATAACAATTATTGGTAACACTCTTGTAATATTGGCCGTTATTACAACAAGAAGACTGAGAACTGTAACTAATTGTTTTGTGATGAGCTTGGCAGTGGCCGATTTGCTTGTGGGAATTTTCGTCATGCCTCCAGCAGTTGCTGTACATTTAGTTGGTGAGTTTGTAATTATATTAATTATTATAATTAAATTATGCGGATTTGGGAAATTTCTAAATCAGAAAGGAATGCAGTGAAGTCTTCTCTCTGCAAAAATCTTGCCAGAACAAAAATTACTTTTGGTTTCAGGATCTTCAAAACTTCTTGAATATGTATCTAACTATTATAAATCTACCATAAAAACCTTCTACTATGATTTGTGCTGGCTCTAGTAGTCCAATTCATCTCTCAAACTTAAGATTCATAAGTCGACAGAAGATGATATGAAAACTTGCCGGATGCTTCGACATTTTCCTTACGATAAAAACAACTTTTCCTGAAACTTTTTCCCAACTGATTTCGTCCTGTTTTCGGTTAAAGTAAGTGATAGAGTGGAAACACTTATTCCTTTGCCAGATGACCGAAGTTTTGTGTCCTGAGATGAGATTATATTGAAGATATCTGAACTTGAGGCTGAACTCACAATATATCAGAACTAAAGTAAGTCGTTAAAACTAAGCACGAAATAGGGAAAAGCATCCTTGTCTGTGAGGGAAAAGCATCCTTGTCTGTGGTCCTTAGAAAAGTTTTACAAATTCACCTGATCAACATGGAAAAAGTTCAAATAATTTTTGAATTTGCTTATTTACCATTAAAGCACATTCAATATTTATATGAGGACTAAACTGTTTGGAAACCTGGCAACGAAAACCGACTTTGAGCCACTAAATAAGATCTCGCATTAACAAAATTCTGGAGAAGTTGTTGGAAATTTGTTGTGTAGAAGGAACAACGACATCTGGTGCAACGGAAAGTTTCCGACCTTTTGTTCAAATTAGACATAATTTATAAAACTTTCACTGTGTTTTTATTGATGGCAAACTTTATCTGAAGCTATTTCCTGTAATTGATAACTTTCATAATAAATTGCATTTGTCAGAGTTGAATGACGACACGATTGAATATAGTTTATCCCTTTGATCAGTGGAGGAGAAAAACATTTGTTGGGAAGTAGTTTTAAACATTCCCTATGTCTAATTGTTTTTCTAATGCAATTGCCAAACAGAGCTTCGAGGATTCGGCCTAAAATACTGTATTATTCAACTAAATGCCCATGCCCAACATGGTTTTCTGAAAGGTAGATCTACTTCTACTAATCTCATTGACTTTGTGTCTAAAACTTTAGGCGCCTTGGAAGATGGCGATGAAGTTGATGTTGTGGCTACGGATTTTAGTAAAGCCTTTGATAGAATTTCTCACCAGGTTATTCTATTTAAGCTCTACACCCTTGGCTTTCACCCTATTTTCCTTTCATGGGTGAAATCTTATCTTGAGGAAAGGGTATACATGGTCCTTTTTGGCACAGTCGTATCATCAGAATTTCGCTCTTCTTCTGGTGTCCCCAGGGTAGCCACCTTGGTCCTCTGATCTTTATTCTAGCAATCAATGATGTCGAGCATTGGCCCACTCGAGTGTGTCTATATACGCTGATGACTTGAAGATCTTTAAGAGAATCTCCTCCCCATCCGATTCTGTCTTCCTCCAAGCTGACCTTGATAGCTTCTGCACTTGGTGTAATAAGAATTTTCTTGACCTCAATGTGTCCAAATGCCAATCCATCACCTACTCTCGCAAACGCCTCCCTCTTCCTCTTAGGCCCTACACACTATCAGGAGATCGAATCCCGTCGGTTACCTCCCTTCGCGACTTGGGCGTGCTGTGCGACTGTGAGTTGAACTTTCTGTCCCACATTGATAATATTATTGGTAGAGCTAATGCCACATTAGGCTTTCTTAAACGCTGGTCTCGAGAATTCTCCGATCCCTATTTATCAAAAGCCCTCTTCGTTTCCTTCGTCCGACCCATCCTTGAGTACGCCTCTCCGCTCTGGTCTCCTTATCAATCGACTCATGTTAACAGAACCGAGTCAGTTCAACGTAGGTTCCTTCGCTTTGCCCTTCGTAACCTCCCTTGGTCCGATCCTTTGTCCCTTCCCCCTTACGAGCACCGGCTCCGACTTATTGGCTTGCATCCACTTCACCTTAGGCGTGACGCAGCTGATATCCTGTTCTTACAGCAACTTCTTTCCGGTTGCATCGATTGCCCGTCTCTGCTACAATCGGTTTCTCTTAACACTAATCCCCGTAGTTTTCGATCGGTTTCTCTCTTCCGTCCCATCAACCACCGTACCAACTACGGCCTCAACGAACCCCTCACAAGGATGCTTCCAATGGCCAATTCCCTCCCGTCCTTTGATTTCCATTGCAGCAGGCATTTCTTAAGGAATTTGATTCTCAATCCCGCCTAATCTACCCCACCTCCCATCCCCCCACCCCTCTACCCTCCTGTTGTTTGTTAATTGTTTCTTTTTTAGTTGTAGTATATATGTGATATATGTTTAAGGCTTAGTCTTAAGTTACTTGCTTGTATTAAGCGAATAAATAAATAAAACTACAAGTAAAGCTACAATATTTTAATTAGGGGAAAGTAGACGACTGTTTCGAAGCTCTAAAATGAAATCGCACGAAATTAGTAGGAATTTCACTAATTTCAGGAATCGCTTGCCAGTTGCCACACAAAAACATATACATCAGTGTCCCTGCCGCGCCGCAAATGAAAATGTTTTCAAAATAATCCATTTACGGTCACCACAAAACTGCATTTTACACTTTCAACATAATATTCACTGAAATCTAATTAAAACTTTAAAATTGTTCCAGCGTGCAGTGAAATTGCATTATGCATGGGAAATGGATGCGAAATAGATGCACCAAGTTCAACCCAGAAGTTGTTAATTGTATCAACAGGAAACTAAATGTAAGGGAACCATGACGACGCCGATCTTGAATAGTGGTGTAATTGTGCCTAATTGAATTTCATGAGGTCCGTGTGGAAGAAATGGTAGAAATTATTACGCATAACCTTACACGTGGTCGGCCCTCTTGAAATTCGACATCCTCTTATCCTTGGTTTTCGTTAATGTAACCTTGTTAAGGGGAAATTTTATAATATCCACACGTGCATATCGTTGTTTTCCCCCAAAGCTGCTCCAAAAGTAAATTGCCAGTGGCGATAAATTGTTTTTGCGGTCGGAGTACTTGGTTGCATATTGAGTTAAATTACTCTGATTTGTGCTTCACGTGATAGCAATAATCATTTATTTTATTTGTCGTCATAAATTTCTGAGATCTTATTTAGCAACACCGACATAAAGTAAGGAGTTTACAGTTCCAGGAATATGGAGCCAAAGCAATAATTCTACTACAATCCTTTTCAAATAGTGTAATGAAAACACTTGTTTTCCATAAATAATAAATGATGGGGCACATCCTTGTAGCAATATATTACTTCCAGTTCGCCCTATTCCACAGTGAATACAAAAGAAAGAAACAATAACTTTTTTAATGTTAATATTGCTGGAAAAAAGGTCCAACGAAGTTAAAAATTCACGAGAAAAATTCTTTAATTTAAGCTTGAACCCGATTCTATGCCGCGTTTTTCTTAAACCTCTCTTTTTTCGGTTATCCTTTGCGGAAAATCTGTTATTACTCACTTCGAGTTTGTAATTCAAATTAATGTTTTTTTGTGTGCAAATTATCGCAATGAAATTAAAAACGAGAATTTTATTATAATTAAACTTGTGAATTATGTTTCTATAAAAAGAACATTTTTATAATTACATAAAAGTACTAAAAAAGGAAAAGTTTTATTGGATTATCTGTCATGACGTGCCAGAGGGTAGGGGGTGCTATGGGTTTTATATGCACAAAGTGCCCGCTATGGTTTCAAACTCTTCAAACCACCATAACTGTTAGTGAACTGACTACCCCTCAAGGCCTCAACCACCACCAGTCACCTGCACTACACCCTATTTATCAATCCTAGTTACGTTGATGTTATATCGATTGTAAATTAATATTTGAAATTTATATTTTCTCCACTATAAATATTATGGTTAATATGTGCATTGTGCAGGTTCCTGGCAACTGGGATGGATCTTGTGTGATATTTGGATATCTCTAGATGTCCTCTTATGCACAGCATCGATACTAAGTTTGTGTGCAATCAGTATAGACAGGTGAGACCGTAAAATAAAATGTGCAATCAATGTTACAATTAACCTTTATTGCTATATTCGTAGGTACTTGGCAGTTACGCAACCACTAACATACTCTAGGAAGCGCAGATCAAAGCGATTAGCCTTGATTATGATCCTTGTTGTTTGGTCACTAGCATTGGCAATTACTTGTCCTCCGATCTTGGGATGGTAAGCTTTCTGTACCTAAGGCACTTAAATTCCAGGCTATATCTCACTTCAAATAAAATTTCGTGTACGCATTTTGCTATCACAGCATGAAAAAGTTTGAAGAATATAATTTAGTCATCTAAAGTACCTTAACAAAATCTTCTGTTTTTCGTTTTGTTCCTTGGACAATGGACACCTATAAAAAGAATTATTTTTCCTTTGAGCTTTTCTACAACTAAGGGCAAAACGTCTGACTGTAATTAGTGAAAAGCCGGAACAGATAGAGAGTCCTTCTGCCGCGCATCATATTTATTACACGTTGTAATTAAGAGTAAATAAGAATGTTACAAAAGATGAGCTTCTTCAAGGCGTTCTGAAAGTATGTCAACAATTTTTTGCACTCCCCCACGAACTGTACACGCAATATCTTGTCAACACATACTCACACACTAACATCTTGCTTTTTATTTTAAACAAATTAATGGTATAAATGTTTGTCCAGGCAAAAAATTATTTTATCGAGGCAACTTGGGTAGACTGAAAGGGTAGCAAAAAAAATGAAATCCTTCATCAGGGAAATTCGTGTCTTGAATCATTCACAAGAAGGCAATTTTTATTACACGGCTTTTATTGTACAAATAAACAGGAATATAAATAATTTTATGACACCGTACGTCGTACGAACACAATTCAAACTACGACCTCGATACATAAAATTCAATTTTGAACTCTCTGAGAACCACTTAAAAGCAAATGACGACTCAAAAATAATTGGATACTAATAAGAAATTATCGAAACATCTCCCAATGAATCTATAAATCATGAAAATGAGGAAGCAATTCCTTTGTGCACTTACTCGCTCGAATAACAAAATGAAAGGACCAACGTTCTGGATTTCTATGTTGAAAACTTCACCATTAAAACTTCCTCAAAGTTGTCTCTTCGCATAAAATTAATTTAAAATTCATTACAAGGAATAGAAGCTCTTTGCATCTCTTCTTATCAATCTCCTTTAAACACATTAATATTAAGATAACTTTCAAGATTTGATTCTAAATCCTGAAGTTTTTTTTTTTGTTGCGTAGTGAAGTTAGACAATATTTTATCATATAATGTTTGTCTATTTCCTACGGAATGTTTTAATACATCGTAATTTTTTCGCAACAGTTCGGGATTTGAAATATCCCTCACAATGTGATCTTGTTCAAAAGTAAATGAGTTTGATCCTGCAGATCTAGATAGGACACTTTCTTTCACCTGAATACAATGGAATTATAAATGCCGTGGAAAATTTTTTTAGGGCGTGCTTTTTTCTGATAACGCAAAGCTCTGGAATAATTTAAATTATGATATTTTATCAATTTACTAAAGTTTCTTTTCCTTATTTTTTTAAATGTTATTGTAGACTTTAACTTGTTTTAAAGTACGTACGATATTCAAAGGTATTCTTACTGTCTGAATTGTGCAAAGACTCCACAGTCATAAAATTTTTCAAAATATAAGCTTTCATCTCTAATTCAGTATTTTTCATTTCAAAGTCAATGTTTATAAAATTATATTTATTATTCTATTGGAAAAACAACACAATCATTTCATAAAAAACATTTAATGTAATAGTTGTTCAACAATTTCATAGACAAACACAATATGTCGAAACTTAGGGCAGATCAGTTTTTCGGATGCGCATCCACCGACAAATAGAAAATTATATTTTTGAAAATCCTTTTCAATTGGATTTAACATAGGAGAGTATGGAGGGCATAAATGAATGCATGAGTGGTCTCGCCAACTTTAGCAAGCAGCTCTTGAGATTTATGGATTGAGTTTAGCAAATAATTCATCAAGGAACGCTATAAAAATATTTGCACTAGCGGATATATGTGTAAGTTTGATATTATTAGAAATGTGGCTATATACGATCCCTTGTAAATTCAAAGATGCAATAAGCGAAACATTTCGTCCTCTCATAGTCCATATGTGCAGAGGTATTTATCTTTGAACGAGTCCTAGTTCTGCGAACATGGCATTTAATTTAACCTGGATTCAACCAATAAACTTTTGTTACTCCTTGTTTGTGGAGAATTTTGCGAAAAGTGAATTACATATAATTTAGACATTTCTCAATTAATTGTTCTTATACAATTAATACGTATTTATGGTATAGCATTATTTAGTACTATTCGCAACGCTTTTAAAACTTTAAAAATACTGGGTTTGCAGTGCAATGTGCATAGGGTGGGGTTTTTGTATTCAAAAATCTTCATTTCATCTTGATTTGTTTTAATGTACAAAATGCAAGAATTTCCTTGTATTACTTTTTCAATCTCATTTAATTTTTCATTAGGTAATTTTACTTTTCTTCTGCCATCACAATTTCTTTTGATAATAATTGGTCATTCATTTTTTTTGTATAGCGATTTTTTGTAGATAGATTGGTTTTTCATTAATTGGCTAATATATTAAGGTTTGATCATTTTGCCTTTTGAGTATCTGATTTTTATTTACACTAGTTCTACTATACATTATTTCGTCCATTAATAGGACTTGATTCGTCAGGAAGAGATGTCATCCATTTGTTGCTTCATTACTCGCTTTGAAAATGCTCTTCGTCAAAACGAGAAAAAAATTGTTTGAAAATCGATTGAATTTGAAATGAAAAATATTGAAATAGAGAAGAAAAACCATTAAATCCCGGTTAGCAAGTTAGTAAAAGTAATAAATATTGTTTATTTTTATAAAATATGCATGTGTGTGTGAGTTCATCCCTATACTTTCATCATGTAAGTAATAAATATCAACACTGAATTAATCAACCCTCATTTCTGCCCCATTTGTATGACATCATGACAAGGGGTGTTGTGTTGTGTATCCATATATCCTTCGCACATTTGAATCATTATTTTTCGGTTATTATCTGCACGACATAAATAACATAAATTACTAAGTTGATGTTGCAACTTAAGCAAATTACCATCGAATGGGAGTTCCAGGATATCATCCAATTATTTCTTATCATTCCTGGAATTATGTAAAACTCGCTTCGTGTGTGTAGGGAAAATTATTAGGAGAATTTGTTTATACTTTATTATGTACGTTATTTATAATATTAATCAAAATTGGATCCATTCGATAAGTAAACTGTAAAAACATGTCATTAAATTGTTATGGGGCCTGTTTCTAGACGTTGCATTGTTTTGTTAGATTTCAAATTAATAAAGGGTACAAGGGTGGATGATATGTGTATGCTTGATATGTTTGATTAGAGTAAAGACTAAACTGTATTTGGAACAATAATTATCATATTGCAGGCAGTTGGTTGAGGATCTCTGATTGGAACATAATTCATTAAAAGCAATCACTGAAAAACACTTTCATCAAAGAACTTAATTCGAAGCTGTTGAAAACATTAACGAAGATCAAACTTTTTGTTCATTAAATATTTAAACCTATAAAATCCTATTCAAATAGCGTCTTAATTAGTATTGGAAACTTTTCAAACATCATTTTGTTGAAATGAATTTCTTGAGCACCTTTCAACGGCATTAACAAAGAACTAATTGAATCGAGGGTTTTCCACCAGTTGTTTTAATCAATTCACCACCTTAAGTCCTTTTCAACTACATTTACCTTCGTTTCATTAAGTGGTAAATTAAAATTATCGGACACGTTGGAGAGAAGTCCTTAGAACTAGATGCTTTTACCTGTATTAGTATCAATTCATTTAAGGTAGGTAATTTTATCATTTAATCATGACGAAAGAGTCACAATTCCAGTTCACCAAAAGAAAGAAATTTGAGCACACTGCAGATATTAATGGTGTGAAAAGATGTCCTCCTCCTTGACCTCCTTTGCTTGCATTATATATAAGTTTCATCGTCATTGGAATTTGTGATATCTGTTGTTGCTTTTAAGGTATGAGCCCGGGAGAAGAGACCTGCTGGAGTGCCGGTATAATCAAAATGAAGGATATGTCATCTTCTCGGCAATGGGGTCCTTTTTCATTCCAATGGCTGTGATGATATACGTGTATGCACGAATATCCTGTGTTGTTGCCTCCAGGCATGATAACATGGCGGATATTGGGATACATAATAAGGTAATTCAGACAGAATGTTATGTGTATAAACAGACATAAGCTCAGGTGGATAAACTGCATTCCTGCTGAGCGAACTCTCAAGCAATGCACAAACACTAAACAGTGCTTGTATTAAGCCATATTACTCTTTCATGCAGGAAGGACTCAGCTGAGAGTTTGTTGTGGCTGCGGTATTCATTGTTGTGAATAAATAATAATATTTTGAATTAGTTTATATTTACCACAATCCAAGAATCCTTATTTGTGTTTGTTCATATTTCCCTACTACAGAAATGCACACGACATCAGCATACGGACATTGAAGTGGAAGTAGATCAGGACGTTTCCGAACAGGAAAACAGTCCAAATCAAAAAAAATATGCCGCGCGAACATTATCCAATCAAACAATTGGTAACGAACTGCAGGATGTGATTCCAGATGACAATGGCATTGCTCGCCAATCAAGAAATGGAAGTTATGAACTAATCACTTCGTCCCGGACGCCATCCTTCAAGCGTCAACCATCGTTGGGCAACCAGAGCTCATCGTCAGCCATTGAACATTGGTCCTTTGGTAACCGTCACAGTATTCGACACCATCATTCAGCATGCAATGAGAAGTACATGAAAAATACCCGAGTCCATCAGAAGCCCCTAACAAATCGGTTTACATCACTGAAAAAGGAGAACAAGACAACACAGACATTGAGCATCGTTGTTGGAGGATTTATTGCTTGTTGGCTGCCGTTTTTTATTTATTATCTAATTACACCGTTTCTTGCCGAGGAATCAGTCAGTCGCCCATTAGCGAAATTTTTGACGTGGCTCGGATGGTTTAATAGTGCTATTAATCCTTTTATTTATGCATTCTACAGCGTCGATTTTCGTGCTGCCTTCTGGCGATTAACATTAAAAAGATTTTTCAAGAATCCAACTAAAGGAAATTTTCATAGTAATGTGATGTCCATACGACGGTAATGAGTGTTAATTTATGAAAATTCGCTTTCATTGAATTAGTATAAATATTGTTTTGTTTAATTCAGAATGTTATTTAGTGCCAATAGGGAGTAATGTATGTATTTGCCTAAATTCTCTTTTAAATTAATTATTAACAATTCGCAAATGTGATTAGCTTGAGAACGTTTGTATAGCATTAACAAAACTAAATTATAATATTCAAATATTTAATGTTCGTGCCAGAATTGCTTATAAATAATATGTTCAAGTTAATTGTTAATATAATCGTCGGCGCGGCGGAAGCATTTTTCTAGGTAACGATTTTTTAAAGTTTTGTATTTATTTATATGTGATTAAAAATCTTAATGAAAAGTTCTCTTATTTTTTTCTATTGTTTGTTTATAAAGAACTAAGTAATTGTTCAAAAAATAGTGTAGAAATAATTAATTATGAACAAAAATTTTAAATAAATTAATGTAACTTAAAATAGTAATAAAATATAGCTTTAAGCATCTTAATGCTCGTCAAAAATTATCCCTCTTATTAATTTTAAGTTATAAGATTAATTTAAAACATAAAATTCATAAGTCTTTAAAACAATTGATTGAAAACTATTTTCACGAAATAAAATTAAAGTGCAAGGGGATTTGTGTGTTTCGAACATAATGTCTTAACATTTCTATCGCAGGATCGTTTCCGGGGAAACCCACTCAAGTCCAAGCTCACTTTATTCGTTCGTAAGTCCTTTGGGTGAGCCATGTTGGCCAGTAACCGCATATATTCAATAATTCTATTATTTATTGTGGAACGTTGTAGAAGTCAATACTCCGATATCATCATCCACCCATCGTGCCACAAGTCGGGTCCTTTTTGCGGTTGGATACATATTTTGGCAGTGAGGTTGTTGGAGCACAAACATTAGCCATTGTCCTAGTGGAACACATTTCGTATTCAAACCAGATAAAGTCCAGCTGGCATTAGTAGTTTCCTTCATCGAATTTAATTACTTTCCTATGAGTCGTAAAGCGACTGACTGCTCCAAATCGATAACAAGCGATAGTCAAGAGAAATTTGATATCCTCTTTGCACCACAAATCAGAGCATATTCAGTTTTGAGGTAAATCGGATTTTTGTAAAAACGGAAGCTGCAAAGAGGATTTCAATCGAACTAATAGAATTTCAATTTTGAATTTTTGTAGTTAAATTTAATACTAAGAATTGGGAATTGCCATGTTTAAATGAAAAAGCAGTTAAAGTAAATCTCTCAAACCGCAAGTCAATCTAGTTCCTCTATTGGATATGTCACACTAGCTGCCAGTAAAGTAGCGCAGTCTGACATAGCCTTAAGTTAGAAAATATAACAAGGTTAGTAAACAGATAATAATTATTGCCTAATTGACTAATGATTTGTTTTCGATGTGCTGAATTAAGTTAAGTTTCTATGTACATTGTACATTGTACATACTCCACAATTTGTGTTTTACCATGAAAGCACATTTTTTGGAACACAATTGTCGTCAAATAAATACGCAAATTGCAGTTGTTGTTACGGTCTTATAAAACTAGAACAAACAGAAACAGACATTGCTAAACAAACATTGATGAAAGGCAAACGTGGGCTTTGTTATAAATTGCAATGCAATGCGCAAAGATTTCATTTCTAAACTTTAACGTATTGAATTAACGCAAAATGAAATTCGCTGTGGTTCTTGCTGTGTTCGGTGTGGTCCTGTTAGCCTGTGGGAACGAGGCCCATTCATTTTTGGAAGGTGTCTATGGACTTTGCGCATCATTTGAATCTGAAGGTCTTGGAAAGTACGAAGATGTCAAGGAGCAATGCGAGAACATTCACGATGTTCCGTCGGCGTTCAACGCTCTGGGAGTTATGATTGTACCTCTTAAAAGCAAATGCCTGGATGATTCCGTCAAAAGCGACAAAGTGAAATATTATTGCAAAATATACATTACAGATTCTGGATATCTTGATTAAGTTATAAACTTTGTTTTTTTATTCAGTTTATTATTTTCGGTATTTTGTTTAAAATGGTCGGTATGCTCCTCAAAGAATTCCAAACCAATTGCATTTATTCAAATAAATTTAATGCATAATGCACAATAAAATATAATTCTTATACATTTAATTTATTGCTAAAAACTATTTACAATGAAAAGAAATGTTTCTTAAGTTCTGAACGAATTTGTTTTCGACTGGTTTTGAAAAACAATCCAATTCGAAACAAACAAACTGAGCCCATAAAGAAATAGACATGTTTGATGTTTGAGCAAACTGAAATGTTGTATTATATGAGTCAAAACTAAACGTAGTTTTCGCTATAAGTGTGTTGAAATGCCTTGAACCACAATTTAAATTCGCCAATCAACCAATGAACAGAAATTAAAGTAAAGGCAAAATGAAATTCGCTGACGTTGCTACTGTGTTCTGTGTGATCCTTTTGTTCACCAATTGTGCTGGTGATTCCAGAGGTGATTATTTGAAAAAAGCGCAATTTTGTGTGATATTTTAAAGCAGAAAAAATCGAAAGTCTCACTTAACAGAACGTAAGTGACGAATTCACAAACATTGCAGATCATCATCAAGGTTCAATAGTTGCGACTTATTATCAAGAGAGTTGAAATCGATTTATTGAATATGTTCGAGATCCTGTTTTGGCATTTTTGTTCTTAAATTTGTAACAATTTTTTGAAATCCTTTCAGTGTTTTTTGTTCAAATTTTCATTATTCAAAGAAAATTAAGAGTGAATTGAACATTTACTGATTGCTACAATAATGGAAAAATCCGCTTAACGAAAATACCTCTATTAAAACTTCTCAAGAAATAATTAAGAAGTATTAGCGACGTTTCGGAACAGTATGCCCGCCATAAATTGCTTTCCCATTTTCATCACACGTTCCGTCCATAAAATTCCATTTGTACGCGGAATCATTTGGCGATGTAGAACCAACTGGAAAGGGGTTGATTTAATTCAAGCCAAGATAGTCGAGCTGTGTAATTGTATTGGCAACTGGTACATTAATTATCATTCTTTGTAGCCACGGGGTTTTGTTGAATGCGATTTTTCCCATATCTGATTACTCTTAGCAACATTGAATGGTTAATTTTCAAACGGAATACTCTCGAAGCACGCTCAACAAATTAATTTAATTAGTGATCAAGATTAATTGCTTGCTTGGTTCTTGAATGGATACCCGTCACGAACTGTTGGACGTTGGTCAATCTAAAGATTGTGTTCAATTAATGGTTTTCACATTTCTCGATATTATATTCATAGGTATTACTTTTCAAATCAAAAGTTGATTGTATTAGTTATATAATTCAGAAGTTGCTGAAAACTAATATAAACCGAATTGGTTCCACATGGTAAAATTATGTAGAACTAGCAAACCCTCGCTCGCTTTGCCACGCGCTAATATAAATAATAATAGGGACGACAAAAACTTTGATTTATATTTTGTTTTATTTTTTGACATTTATTGTAATACTCTACGGTGGACAATATTTCTTGTTTTTCCATCTTGCGTATAATTTAATAATGCGTTGGTTTGCCTACTCGTAACCGTAAGCATACAATATAAAGGTGTCCATGTCCATACTAAAAGACTGGATACTCCAAATTGATTACTACCTATCACCCCTAACTCCAATTTGTAAATTGTTTTCATTCATTAGGAGTTATAACTTTCAGTAACTGTTCTTGCATCTTACATAACTCCTCCATGAGGGCTATCAACCTTTATCTTGGAATTGGTGGAATTTCAAAAACTTATGCCTTTTTCCTTACATCATAAGTAGGCACTCTGTGCAAGATTTCAGATCTCTAGGTCCAAGGGTTTAGGGTGGGCGTTGATTTAGTAAATTTCGAACAGTGCCATCTACCGTAAATAAACCAAACTATCGGTAGACCCATCCCCGGGTCATAGGCAACACACACACAAAATTTCATAAAAATCGGTAGAGCGGTTTGCGAGATCCTAAAGGACACACGAACGACATTTCATTTTTACATATTTACAAGAAGAAGATATATCAGCAAATGGATAATAAAGACGAAATATGTCCTTTCCGAATTCCACCTGAAACACAGCAAAATGAGTTTGCTCAATAAAATATTCACAACTCCGACAAGTTTACAGGAAATTTTGGGGTCGTAAACCTCTCTCAATTATAATATTTGACGGTTTCAAGAAATTCTTAGTGAGGATGGAGGTGACAGGTGAGGATGGAAATTGATATCGGTCTGTGAACGTTAAATTTTTTATTTTTCCCACTAATACATAATCCTATGCATGCATATATCTACTGTACTCGTATGTATGTAACTTAACCCATTGCCAGCTACGAAATACGAATCTGAACCTTAATATTATTGAGTATTTTGGAAAATTTCATGTTTTCTTTAAAATAAAATCTTGGCTCCGAGAGCAAGACGCTCTAAATTTATCTGGCAGTCAATGATTGTCGTCCTTATCTTTCGGTTTTCTGCATTTAGTCGAGGAGCATAATGCACATTTTCCTAGTTCGTGGGATTTTTTTCAAATTGATTTTTTGATTTTTATGACACCATATATCCAAGGTGGCCGCCAGATGTGGCATTCATTAATTAAAATAAGAATAACTCCTTCCAGAGTGCTCATACGCAAAAGGTGCATGGAACATTTCTTTCGGCATGAAGAAGAAATTTAGTCCTTATAAATTTTTTCATATCTTTTACCGTTTGTGAGTTATACACCAGTTTCCCCGCCATGACGCATATTAGACTACGCACCAACCCCGCTGAATGCGAATTTGCCGATTGTCCGATCGAAATCTTAACCGGAAGTGCGGTATTAAAAATGCCCAATATGTCGCTGAATTTTAAAATTCCCCTTTCTTTTGCGGGGTTTGGTATACCAGGGTCATCTCTAGGTCGTTCTACATGTTTTTAATTTTAAGTACGAGAAAGCCATTTATGAGCTCAAAAATTTATTTTAGGGAAAAAATAAGGAGGTGGGAGTGTGGGAGGTGGCAAAAAACGTCGAAATTTTCGGATGTTTTTTCAGTTTTTCGCTTGTAGTTGCTAAGCTAAGCGTTTTTTGTGTACCTACTACTTATATTACAAAGTTTTAGATCATTAAAGTTGCTTCAAATTTCACTAGTCAAACGTATTTTTGACCCAATATTACTCGAGATACAGTCTATTTATGTGGATTTAGAACCCCCTCCCTTTCACCCCTCCCAGTCCCCACCAAGTCACAAGCCTTTTTTAAATTAGGAGAAATGTATTAAAAAACCCTCTCTCACTGCAAAAATCCTAACGTTGTATTCTCTCAAATTGAGATTAGGGTGGCGGGCTGACCAAGAGCCTAATGTTATAAGTTGCAGTTTATTCCCTATTTTGGTGCCTGGTCACCACTCTTATTTTAATAAATAAATGTCACATATGGCGGGCATCTTGGATATATGACGTCATAAAAGCAAACAACCAAACAGCGCAATTTGAAAGTAAACACCATTATGTACAGCATATAATCAAGACATTCCCCATAGTCACACCTTCCCTTCACAAAAAATCCCACGGAATAAATTATGCTCTCCCACTAATTCTGTTCTTGAGGACGAGAAAAATTCCTCTGCTTGGATTAAATGGGATTCGAAATAGTCATTCAAAATTGGATGATCCTTATATTGTATGATTCCATAGGCGAACTAGTATAAAAAGGAGCAGTCAGAACTAGGAGTGCGAAAATTGAGAGAAAGCTTTACGAAAGGTGATGTTTATAAGGTCGAATTTCTTTTAATTTTTTATTTTTTTCTTTAAATTGTTCGTCCCTAATTATTTTGGGGTAAATTTTACCTTGAAAGAACTTTAGGATTTCGAATACCCGAAAAGAAATTTTGTCTTGATGAAAACAAATCTTAACGCCTAAATGTAAATACATGGATGCTCGTTTCATGCAATTTGATTTTACAAGCATTATTTTGGGGAACAATTCAAATT
Source organism: Leptogaster cylindrica (assembly GCA_963082835.1). NCBI lineage: Eukaryota > Metazoa > Arthropoda > Insecta > Diptera > Asilidae > Leptogaster > Leptogaster cylindrica. Next base: position 11,956,031 of record OY720107.1, on the reverse strand, counting down.
CAATTTCAGGGGAATGTTGATTGTTTATTTTAATTTTCCCACCAAACTGCAAGCTAGGACTGCAATGCAACTAATATCAAAGAATAATTGATTTAGGCCAATTATGAAATATTCTACATATAAAACGACAGTTTTAATACAAAAGCTCGTATATCAGAGTATCCTTGGAACCCTTTTGAAACGATTTCAATAAAATTTCGAATACTTGTACAACTTACCTCATAGGTGCTGCTCGCTAAGAAGCGGCTTTTTGAAATTCTAATAGCGGATTTGTAATCAGCAACCCCAAAAACCTGAGAGCAACAAATTGTGTTACTTCTTGAGTTTTGGCCAGGTTTGGATCATAGTAGTAATACGGCAGTCATGAACTATGAAGGAACTATATAAATGTAAATAGGATTAGCAATTTTAAAAATTTAATGAAATAGACAAAAATATAAACCGATTCTGACATTATGTAACCATTTCAAAAAGAAAACTACAAAAACACTGAAAATTGACCTCTCAAATTCACACGTTAAAAGCACGCTGCAAAATGACAGGTTTGAAAGTTTCTTGACCTGAAAAGGTCTAATTCTATTAATTCAAATTCAAATTAACCCAGGACAATTTACCCGAGATTCGTGTTCAACTCAAGTGTGCATACCACAAGACAAATTAACCCAAATTAGGTTTGTCGACGGTATGTCGAGCGGTATGTGCTATTTTTGCCTAAATTTTTACTGTCTGTAACTCTGTACTGTTACTATCAAAGGCGAGACCCCAAAATTGGGAAAGTTGAAGTTCGAGCATCGAGACTCGAGAGGTCAGACCCACCACTTCTTCCACATCTTATGCGCAATCCCATTTTCAGTCAGTGTGGTTCGTGGAAGTTAACTTCGCGGCGAAGAACTTTCTGGACTCTATGCATGCAGTGAGCAGAAGAACATATAGAACATATAGAGCAGAAGATCATATAACCACGAACCGAAATCATTTTCCATACATTTCATTTTAATTAAAGTGCGGGCTCATAAAGCTCGGCGGCGGTCTGAAAAAGCTCTTTTTGACTGAAGCGCTTTTTCGTCGGTTTCTGCGAGCTGAAATCTCACTCTGCCTGCGCATTCTATTACTTCGCTTGGCAGCGGATTTTGTACTAGCCGGGAATGAGGATTTCACCTGATCTACTAGTTTTTCTCAGAAACTCACTTCGAGTGGAAACCCACGGGTTCAATTCCTGGCTTCGGCAGGGACCGACTTTTTCCGCATTTTTTGTTTTTTTTGGTTAGATTACACTAGTTTACAAATTTTTATAAACTTTTACCACATCGATTGCGATATACTTTTTCTAAAGTAAAATTTTGTCCTGATTCCGAAAATAATACTGGTTTCTCCGTATCGGGTCCAGTTTTCGAGATATTCGTCGTAATATGAAGAAGTGGACCGTTGCGGAACATAATACTCCATTTCAGTCCACACACAATAATATGGTTGTTAGAAAAACCCGAAATTGACAAATTCTGAAAGAAGGCACTAAGGCAAAAATTTTAGTACCTCATTGGTTCTAATCACTTTATTGGTTTGGTCGCTATGGTAAAAAATAGTTGAAAAAAGTGATGGTTTTTATTTTTTTTTTCACATTTTATGAACTTTTATAGGTTAAGAATCAAAAAAACTCTATGAACGAAAAAAAAGGTAGGACCTGTTTCCTATAGAAAATTTAAATACGAACATTTTCAGCCATTTTCCATCTTAATGGGACTTGCCTTATGGTAGGTATAACCACTTTTCTCAGATATCGCAAAACTAAAATTTTTCTATGTACAGTACTTTCCTTATCAAATTTCAAGGAATACAACAATAAATATAATAATAAATTTATTTAAAATACTTTATTTTGTTTTAACGTTTATTTTAAAATATCTAAAAATATACATTGTCCTATTCGTTTCGAGAATAGTGAGCAATGTGGGTGGCTTCAACGACTTTTTTATACTTTTTTGGATCCGTTTCGCGTATTATTGTCCAACAATAGTCGCCCATCATACCCTCGTCCCAAAAGCCTTGGTATCTTCGTTCCAAAACTTCCAACATGTTTTCTCCTTTTTTTAAAAGTTAATCACAGATGAAGAATTTACCACAGTCCACAACTTTGACAACAGTATAAGAAGCGGCGACTAACAAAGACCCTAATTACCGGGAAATTATTGCAACATTATTGCATAACTATCGTGCAATGAAAGCGAATATGTCTCTGAAAATTCATTTCTTGCACTCACATTTAGATTTT